>BRZM01000004.1:2437410-3037410 GCA_033238685.1 Lates japonicus | reverse complement strand
ATTTCACAGAAATGATTCATGGCTCGACTACTGGTCTGCTGCCAGGGGCCTGTTACACTCTGCTCTAGTTCATCCAGAGAAAGTTAGATCTTTGTCAACATCCTCAAACCTTCTTGAGTCATTTACTGTTTTTGTTACATGAGGTTCAGGTAATGACTTTTCAAAATGTGGTTGATTACTTACTAATCTCTCGCCACCACTTGGGTCAAAACATGCACCAAGTGTGACATTTGCCTGATGACGCACTTAACTTCACACTGAGCTGTAAGATTTTAAGGCTGGCTCAAAGATTAACCTTCTTTGCAGTTGGTGATTGTGATGTGGTGTAATAACACAGTACAGATCGACCCACTCACTTAATGTAGGTGAGAGCGTTGCCTTCTGGGAAGTCGTACGGGTGTCGTTTCCTGAACACGTGACCTACACGACTGCAGGGGAGAATCTCCAGACTTCCTCCGCACATCCACACCCGGAAAGAAAGTTCTGCAGGAGGACAGAGGTAGAGGATGAGGCCAGGAATGCAGGCGTGTAGTTATCTGAGGTGGTGTCTGTCTGTCTATCCCTAAATTACACCATTTAATTGGCAGCGTCCCAGAATCAGCCTGACCGTGTTCACCTGCTACATTTTTCATGCAGCAGATGGCTATAATCTGAGAGCATGAGAGCTGTTGTCACGGATAAGTTAACGCTCTGCTGCCTTGCAAATTCCAAGGACACATTTGGCATTTTTGGAGCACAGGCTGCTGGACCTCTGCAGCATCCAAAAGCATCTGCAGTCATCCAGAGCCAGGCAGACCACATTCAGGCACTAAGATTTCCTGTTTTGTTGCTTAAATTTGAACATTTCATTGTTATTTATGTATTTAACCTCAAGACTCTGTAGTCATTGGAAACAGTTATGTGTTTTCCAAATAAACAGTGTGATAAATAAGCATACTTTTTGTTTTCTGTTCCCAAACAAGACCTGAATACTATATACACTGAATGGGAAAACCATTATTCTTCTCATTATGCACACTAATGGGGTGAACCCAGGTCAAATCCATTGTCCCTCATCAATTTTCCTTTTAAAACAAATGATTTGTGGCAGGTTTAAATTTAGAGACAACGTACGGGACTTTGGTTCAATATTCCAATTCAGTATTCTTTTTATTTCATTAAATAAATGTGTAATCTCCTTTTCTTCTACTTCCCCTGCTCTAGTCACCTTTAGGCAAGTTCACATATTAAAATTTAATGTAGAAAGCATAAATTATGAAATGAAACCCTACTTATTGGATCATTTGAAGGAGCATTTATCTTTATTAGACACAATAAAGTCAGGAACATTGACAGTTTTACAGTCTGTGTCTGAACTTTGCCAGCAGGGCAGAGTGAAGCCTGGTTTTGTGTACTTATTTAAAGACATTCTGAGTGGGATATATGTGGAGGATGATTAATAAAAAGCCATTATTCAAATTCAAGTAGAAGTTCAAAATCATCAGTGAGCTCACCAAAGTTCTCCCCTCCCCATATGTCCATGTGGGTGTCGTACTGGCCCAGGTGGTTGAACCAGCTCTTGTCCATGACGAAGATCCCACCAGCGATGACGGGAGTCCTGCGGACACGGGAGGGAAGGAGTAATTTACATTCTCTCTCTCTTTGGAGAGTTTTTACAAGCCTGAAGATATGCAGTCTTTCTAATGCTGCAGATGGCTTGCCATACTTCAATCTAAGTTTGCAAAATATCAGTTAATAAAATAAGTGCCTAAATCTGGGTCTTGCTTTACTAGGTTTTGCAGAGGGTCCTAGTGTCTAAATCCAATTTTATGAACTTCTTATTTTAGTTTTATGCTAACATGTTTCATGTTCCTAAACTAAGTTGTGTTTAATCACATTACCACTCTGCTATTTAGTAGTTTAGCAAAGAAAAAGAAAACAGCGGACAGCGAGCTTAAAGTCCAGGGGGTTAGAATAATACAGGCCAAGCAATTTAATCCGTAAACAAGCGATATCACAAATGTTCCCACATGACAGAAAATTAGAGACAGACAGAAAGTGTTTTAAATTGTTAAACAAGAAGAAATCCTCCAACTTCAGTCTAAGGTGAAGAATCTCTGGGAAGAAGAATATCATTTTTGTATTTTAAAATGTGTCACAACAGCATGTTTAATGTATATCCATAATATTTCAGACATATACATAATATATGTTCAAGATGAATTTTTGAGTTCAGTAGTCATAATACTGTGTCAGTATGGATCACTACACCATAAAAGAAGATGATGACGAGCATTGTGGACACACCTGATTGGCTGTGTGGGGTCGCTTCTCGCCATTTTCTGCTCAATGGGAATCTGTTCCCATTTGAAATGGAGACTCCAGTCAAATCCTGACAAAAAATACAGCACAAGTGAGACAAAAAGTCAAATCTGGCAGTTAAATTTACAACTGCTTTGTCTGGACATCAGTCCTAAAGCAGCCAAGAAGACTGATTTCACCGGCCCAGGGTTCATTCCAATCATTGCAACAAGCCCTTGCACAAAATCTGTTTATAATTCGCTGCTGTTGAATGAAAACTTTCTGTCTTTACAAACTTTATATCCAGAGTAACTAACTGTAAATCCATTTCTGAATTTCTACCATGAGTTTTGAGTTGATCTGGCGAGGATCGTGATGTCATATAACAAGGGCTTGTGAAACAGGGGTTTTCCCTAACTGCAGCTGTGCGTTATCAGCTGTTACTGTACATGATTTGTGTTTTGTGTCCTGACCTCCTCTCAAGTCAGCAGAGGCAGCCAAGTAGGCAAAGTTATCCAGGCTGATGACGTCAATGATGGGGCTGACCACTCGTGTATGATCCTGCATGGGAGAAGGACAGACGGACACATTATCATTAAAACATAATGTGTTAAAACAATTATTTGACATGATTAAACCTTTTATATTTAAGCTTGTAAAAGTATTTATATGCTGTGTTTTAACCGATCTACAGGGATGGAAATCATATTTTTAATATTAGTAGATCAGAAACTCAGTGTGTCTGGTTGAACAGCTCAACAGATCTTTTGTTTTTGGATAATTAAGATGTACATTTATAGCTCCTTTGAACAACAGATGAATTAACAAGCAAACAATCTTTGAACAACTGTTATGGTAACTAACAAAACGTGAAATAACACATACTGAAGCCTCACTTTCTTTTCCAGAAAATCTTGTCTATCATAATGAAAATGCATTTATTGCAACAGATGATTAATCCTCACCTTTTGTGGAACACATTAGATTTTAACATAATAAAATACAGGACATGCAGCAAAATCACTTGCAGATGCAGTTAAAGCTTGATGCACAGTTTACTTTAATGATTAAAAATGAAATCTGGTCAAACTGTCCTGTAAATAAAGAATATAAATGATAATCACTTGTTTCACAATGCTGTTTTTGCCTTGGATGGATTTAATACTGATTTTATAATCACAGTAATTATGTGTCTTTTACTGACTAAACTTTTCACTCAGCTTTGGCTTTATACATACAAATTGTGACCTCTGACTAACTGACTGACTAACTAAGGATTAGAAAAGGTATGACAAGCTGTTTAAAGTGAGAACATTTTATCATACAATTTTTTTAATAGACAAGAATCCTTCTCAGAACAAATTAATTCAGCTGTCTTTGTGTGTGTCAAGAGAATAAATCAGTGTATATTGATGAATATTAAATATTGCACCACCACTCTGTGGGGGCGATGAATTCATCTCCCAGTGGATTATGTGACTAAAGACAGGTCTGATGATTAACTGCCTGTTTGGATCTTATGGTTTTAATAAGCAGAGATGATCACTGGTAACAACCCAACTCCCTTCCAGTGTTTTTGTGTTAACCTGAGGGAAATCTGAATAAAATCAGAAGAGTAAAAAGCAAGTAAAAAATTAATGTACCAATCATTGGTGCAGAACATAAAAGCATATCCTCATTCTTCCCAGAGTTCATAGTGGACATAAATTCATGAGAAATGAACTCTGAACCGTTGAACTACATCCTGCTGCAGAAGGAACATGAATCCAAAAGTAAACACAGCAGAGGAGACAGTGTGAGTGTTGCCTGCATCTGTCTGTGGATGTGTGTCTGTGCCAACACTGCTGTTTGCCCATGAGGCATCTGTTGTGTGTGTGTATAATCGAATAGCTTAGCATCAGGACACTCAAAATGACTGTTTCCAATTAGTGCAGTCCCTCTCTTTGCTCAGAATCTGAGCTGAACTTTGTCCTGAACTCATTGTACCAAAAAGTGTGGGGGAAGAGCGAGTGTGAAATGCCATTCTGCCAGAGAGCAATTTGGAAAGTGATGCTCTCAACAGCTTTAAGCAATAGACATTTATTGGGCTTTTAATGAGCCTCTGTGATTTGGTAATGCGTGAAGTGGCTGCACTTCCAAAATGGATGTCACTGATGATCTCTAAATATGGCTACCCTCTTTCCCTCTTTCCCTCTTTCATTCTCTCATTCTGTGTCTGGATGTATTACAGTGTCAGAGTGCTGTGATTTCTTCTCTTACATCTGGCTGCTTTTAATGTCACTAATAATGGAATTTAAGCTTATTTTTCTACTGCAATTACACAATTTGGCTCTGGAAAAGAACACTAATTTACACGAAAAGTGGGAAAGGGAACAAAAATGAACAATTAACTGTTGAACAGAATGAAAAGCTTTATCCGTGAGTGGACTTGTGCTTTGTGCACTCTTAATTTCACAGTTTCCATATGCCATTTGACAGGTGGAGATTTCATCACCCAGTAATGTCGCATCAATATCTGAGTAAGAGACCAACAGAGGACACGCTGTCCAGCTGGGGCTAAAGGTCAAGAAGCAGACTTCTGTTTCTCTGTCCTGAATCATGTTCTCTGCTGTAAATGTGTGTTATGCACTCACTATGTGGAGATAGTTTGTGGTAGAGATGGCAGAGGCATTTTTGTAGATTATAATAATAATGTAAATGATTAGGATTTTACTGTATTTACATAATGTAAGAAGAGCTTCTAAATATTATGTTTTGCTTTAGATAAAATTATACTTTTGCATCAGTAATAATGTGACAGAGGCTTTTAATTTTGATGCTTTCAGTACAGTTTAATAATAGTGGCCCTATTGTACCTTTACAATGCAACTTTAACAACTTCTGCTTGGAACAGAGTATTTTTCATATTGTTGTACTACTAAATAACCAGTTAAGATGAAAAATTCTAGCCTGCAGTGATATGTAATTCCTCTTCTTTTGCTTTTTTTTCATTAGATCTCATGCTAATGCCTAAAGCCAACAAAACATCTAGGCACCAGCTTTCGCTTAATCAGTGAGACTATTTCTGTTTCCAGGGCAGAGTTGTGCATCTGAGAAATGTGAAACACTAATTGTCTCTGGTCTGTTAGGCAAATGACTCCCAACCTGGGGTCGGGTTGCCAAGAGAGGGTCAAAGGGTTACAGGATGATTAACAGGATAAGAAAGAAGAAAAAATATTTCTGCTACACTTTTTTCAGACTTTCCTATAATCTGTGCTTTTTGTTCTTGTAAATTAGGTTGATCTGGTGATAACTGGCAACTAGTTTAAGGAGTCACGAGCCCAAAAGGTCAGGGCTCACTGCATTAGCTGTGGTCAGTGAAGACAAACAAGATAAAGCAAAGAGAGGAGCATTATACAACCACTGATGATATTTTATTGGCTACTGTACTTCTTAAGTGTGTAACTGCTGTATCAAATTACCTTCAGCACATTACGGTTATTCTCCATGGTCTACAGAAGGTAATGCACTTAAAGAAAGTCACCCATGAGGTATTACATATCACCTAAACCTAATCAGAAAATGACCACGCTGCAGAGAGTGCATATGAGAGGCTATACCTTTCACAAAACTCAAATTCTAATCCCCCAACATTTCTGGGTGGAGAGCTCATTATTAGTACTTAATTACTAATTTAATTAAAGCTTTTTTAGTTGCTGTTCTGAGCTAACAAATGAAAAGCGTCATTACTTTGCATTAAAGGACTGGACAATGACCCCTTATCAGTATTCCTACTCTCAAAGGCCTTTATGAAAACAGGACTGTGGTCTCAGGAAGATTAATGAATCCAGGGCCAGGTGCAGCCGGACCGAGGAGCAGGAGAATTAGGCTGCGCTCTCATGAATGCCAGACTAAAGGACTGTAATGCAAGCCGGATGATTCAGAGCTGCCCAGAGCCAAGGATGAGTTTACGGAAACACAATGTGCATACACTCGCAATGTGTAGAGTCCTCTGAATAAAACATTGAGAGGTTTTGTGCAGTAGAGATTTCTCAATATGTGGTTTGAATATGAGTTTCGTTGCATGCAGAGTTTTTGAATGAGTTGAGGTTATTGTCTAGTGTACTTTCAGAACAAACTGCAGACTCGTGTCTTTCAGTAACTGCTCACGTTTTTATAATACTTCTTCTTTTAAAGGAATAGTTCAACATTTTGAGTTACTTGTTTTCTTGCTAAGATCGATTGATACCACTCTCCTGTCTGTACAGTTAACATGAAGCTACAGTCATATGACAGTTGAGGGATAACTCAGATATTTTTTAACCTGGGCCTTATTTTATCATGTTTCTGTAAATGATGGATAGGGACAAAAAACTTTGGCATCTGTGCTGCATTGAGCAAGAACAGAGGACCTGGACACTGTGAACAGCTGCTGCAGTGTAATCTAGCTGCACATTTGTCTGTGTCAAAGTATGTCCAATAAAGAACTTGTTTTTGCCACTGACAAACTCAGACTGTTATTATAAGTGTCTGACAACTTTCTGGATGGGATTCCTACATAAATAGACCTATTTATTAAAGAGAAAGATCCTTTTTGTTCAGTCAGAAACATCACTATATATCACTACCAAACTCCACTGACAAAAACAATCATTTCCTCACAGAACACAGGAGCTGCTGGAATACTGCTGTCTCAATCAGTTAGTTTGTTTATGTTATTCTGTGAATTTCAGTGTTGGAAGAAATATTCAGATCCTTTACATAAGTAAAAGTGCCACACATACCTAAGTTATCCTATGCTTTAACTTTGCTTAACATGAAGGCTGGAAAAAGGGGGAAACCACGGTATCAGAAGAAAAACAATCCAGCACCTCTAAATCACACTAATTATCCTTTTTTCCATCTGAACACAAACTGAGGTGTTAAAATGTATTTGGCAAGAACAGTCCAACACATAAACCTGTGCAAATTGTCTTTTTTTGCTCTTAAGGTTTTGTTTGAATTAAACAAGATAAATAATGTGTTAGTTATTGAGCTGTAAAGGTGCTAGTAGGCTAAATTTACTTAAAGACAGAGCCAGGCAATCTGTTTATGCTAAGATAAGGAGCTGCTGATTTCAGCTTCATATTTACCAGACATACATGGTATCAATCTTCTCATCTAACACTCAGCAAGAAAGTTACCCAAAAACTGGCTAATATTTTCCGTGTATTGACAGGACTGAGGAAGCATTTGGAGCTACTTAAAGGCAGCAGAGAGAGGAGAGACGATAAGAGAGCTCTATCCTAGTGAATAAAGTTGTTTTTTTAATCAAGTTTTATAAATAAATAATACAGTAAATCGAGGCAGTAAAGACAGATGCAGCGCCTCCTTAAAACCACAGGGAAAAAGGGAGTGGACGGAGAAATGAGGTGCGCTGGAAACAGCTCAGTCTGAGTGTCAGACTTAAGTGGGAGCTCACATGAGAGGAGAAGTGATTACTGAGAGAAATATGAAATGTAACTGTTCCCACTGCAGAGTCAGAGGGAATGTTTGCCTGTGATGGCGGATGGCAGCAGATTTGGGGAAGCAGCTGTGCTGTTTAGAGCCCAGTCGCAGGCTACTTATGCCACAGCCAGCAACGGCCTATCGCTCATTAGTGAGTGATTAAGGACTCTTTCCACAGCGTCATCTCTCTTTATCACGACCCCAGACACTCACTCACTCAGTAAGTGCACACACTTAGCTCTGCAGACTCTCGTGTGCCTCTGCATGCATGTATTTAAATTCTGTGTGCGCTTCACTTGTATAACTTTGTGAAACTGATACAGAAAAGCAGACTAGGAGGGAAACAGTGAGAGCCAAAATGTCCTTGAAGGTTCACATGAAAATACCGGTGAAATTAAAAATGACAGAGCAAAAAATAAAGAGTGGCTGGTTCTTCATTTCATCCTGTTCACATTTTTTGTTTTGAATTGTGAAACATTCATGTGTGGATGTGACGGTTGTGTCCCTGGTGGGCTACATAATTTAATTTGTAAGATGTGGTGAATGGGGAGAATCTTCCCACTGCATTAAAAATCAGAGAGGAAACCCAGCGTGCAGCCTCAGGCCAGAGATAATGCTGTCACTAAGCACAACACAAACCACTGGTGCAACACAAAACAGACCAACTAATCTGGTAAAACACCCCACAATCAAGTGGAAAAGACATTGGTTGGGAAAATGGCACCATGCTCTTTCCAGCAGTGGCAAAGTGGAGTGTGACATCTGGTCTACAATGACTTAAATCTTAGCTGAACAAATTGAGTGTTTATTTAACACTCTGCAGTGCCAATGTATTACATCACAGCCAATAAAATCTACCCTGAAAAGGAGCAACATCCCCTGAAGCGTTACATCACAGGGGCAAAAAAAAAGCAATTGTTCCACCTCCAAAATATGTGTGTGTGTGTGTGAGCTGCATGTATTAAGTGTCTAATTGGAGAGTGTGAATGACGGCAGACTGTGAGTCTGCAGGTCTGTACCTCCTTGACTCGCTGGATCATGGGCTGCAGCCAGTCAGTGTTGACCTCGCAGTGGCTGTCCAAGAAGGTCAAGATGGAGGCCGACGCTGTGTTGGCTCCTCGCACACGTGATCGAATCAGACCTGGAGGAAGCACAGGGTAGAAATGCTGCCATGAAATTGAAGCTCATTTTGAGTCACTATTAAAGATGCACTCTACTGAGTGAACATGCCACAGTCAATTTACTTGTCACAATGAGTACTCCTCAGCCTGTGAACAGCTGTATGTGTTCTGTGGCTCAAAGTGCTGCTGCTAAGCTTTTGTCCTCCAAAGTCTCCCAAAAGATTTCTTTATACCTGCTCTCTATTAAATTCAGAATTCAACTCAAGATTCTTGTGGCAACCTGCAGAGCTCTGCTCACATTACAGAGCTACTGCAGCAGGTTTTGTTGATTGTTCCTCACTCCAAGCTTCAAACTAAAGGAGACTGTGCCTCACCTTACATTCTTAGTGTTAGGACTTTCCTTTGTGTAATTTTCTTGTTTCTATTTAAGCGGTCTTCACTCTTCTGAAGTCTGTACTTTATGTCCTTTGCCTTATTTTTTCTTACTGTGAAACACTTTGTGACATTATGCTCTTGAAAGGTGATCTATAAATAAACTTACTGCACAACTGAGATTGCTTGAGGCATCTCATCTTTGACATGGAAACTACAAATCTTTGACAGAAGGCCTTCATTACAACAACAAGCGTTTGAAAGGTACAAACAGTACTTATTTGGTATTGCACTCATATAAAATTGTGGGACTTATGATGGACAATTTTTATGAAACGAGCAAGCGATATCATCTTTTTTATTCCATGCTTCTTAGCTCAAACAAACTGTCAGTTCCAGCTGGTTCATTAGATTTTGTGCAACTCTCCCTGGAGCCACAAAAGACTTTTTTCATGTATGCAGTAGCACTCCCAAGACCTGTAAACACACTTTGATGTATAAAAACGGTGGAGTAAATCTTTCATGTAGAGTACATGCTGTAATTTCACTAATATTAGGAACTAAAATTCTGGATATTTCAACCTCTGCTGCCTCAACATTTGACCTTTATTTGTTTTTTTAAAATAAAACTAACCTTTGCAACGCTAAACACTTTTTATGATTAACTGTGCTCAATTTCTATGCTTTGCCTTGTCTACTACTAAGGTTATTGTTGTTCTTTGTTTCATTTTTTTGTTTCTTATTCTATTTTCCGAACAACAACTTTCATTAACTGCAGGTGAGCAGGTATGAACTTGCTGCTTCAGGTATAGATTTCACATATAGGTGGAGGGAATGATTGTAAAAGGGTAGTTTTTTCCAGATGGCTGCGCTGCATTCTAATGTGCTGAGGCAACTGTTGACAAAGTTGGCCTCTCTGCCTCCTGTACCATTGATTTCTCACCCTCTCACTGAGCATCACTGCAAAGCAGAGAGAAGCTGCTGATATTTGATTTTGAGAGCCTGACATCATGTTTACAAATGATGTTTTTAAAAAGCTGGAGACTTTTCTGCTGTCAGACTCTATTTAAACTGCATTCAAAAGGTCATCATAGGCCACATTGTCTGTTTTACACTACAGAGTAAAATACATTACAACAACAAAGTACTGAACAATTTAAGGACCTATCTCATTAAAGTTATTTATTGGCTGAGAGGAAATCATTTGTGTTTCTGGGGTATTTCCATTTGACTTTAGCTGGCAAAGCTTCTACAGAACAAACAGCCTTTAGAAATGAAACCAGTTAATTGGATTAGTCTGAAGTAGATACCAGAATGTGTCTCGCTATTTGCCCTGGCAACCGCTTTCAATTGCTTGCTGAAAAAAGAAAAAAAAAAGTGTTAATTTGGAGCCAGGGGTAGAATCTATTTTAAAGGAGACACACAGGGGAGTGATGGAAGCAAAGGTGTCTTTCTTTGTCAAAAGTACGTCTACAGTCACAGTAATTTGCATTTTCCACAGGGATCCGTGGAGGAGGTTAATTATATTTTTACTTAATTTTTGTTTTATGCAGCAGCTACAGTTCATTTAACTGATGCATCTCATCATCTGAGGAGTTTTGTTCCAAAGGCAAAGATCATTCAAATAACACAAACTTGTGAAACTATTTGAAAAGCTAATTGTGCTTTTTTTTTTTTTTTTTTAAGAAAAAGTAGCCCTGAAGTCTAACATGATTATACCTGTTATATAGAAATAAAGTCATAGAGAAGGAGGGGTTATTGTCTAGATCTTTTTGAAACACATTCCTCAGACACAAACTTTATAACAAGACAAATACACTAAAACATTTGAAACTTCACAGAGAAAAACAGGTTTAACTGAAACTTGTATGAAGATGCTTGGTTCAATGTTGTTCACGGTATTTGGGAACATAAGCAGTATTTGATTTATACAAATTAATAAACAGCAGCAGCACACAACAGTGCACTCTAACCTACTTTAAAAATCGTCCGATGTCACTGTGTCAAACTGACTTTTTTAACCTTTGTTTAACTGGGATATGAGCCTGAATCAGACACTTTGATTTTTCATTTTCAGTCCAGTGTCACACCTGAGTGACACCTGTGCATCAGTCTAAATGTCACAAAGTGTGTGCTTAGTTCAGGTGCCACTCAGGTATGCCCTTGCAGAAAAAAATGAAAAACTGATTTCACTTTATGTGCAGAAATAACAACTGTATTTGTAAAGCACCATACATATACATATGATACAGCTGCAGAACAGTATCAACTTATAGTGACTACAGCATTATTAAACTTTTCTATGGTTATGTTTAGGGCATCAACAGCACTTGGTTCAGGTTAGGGAAAGATTGTGGTCTGGTTTAAAACAGAAAAAGTTCACAGTGAAAGAACAAGTGCAATAGGAGGAAAAACCATTTCAACCTGCAGAGACACAACACTGACATATTATCACCAGTTACAGAGCAACATTATTATTTATTTAGTCATGTTTCATGTCATGTCACCTGAATGGATTTTATCTGGTTATTGTTTTTCATGTCATTCCAATGCCTTACTTTGTCTATGTAAGGTGCTTTGAGTTACTTCTATGTAGATGAAACTGCCTTGCCACCTGGTGAATAAAAGTGTATTTTACCATCTCCTGTTGGAAATATTTGTTTCTCTAGCTGCTAAATGACTCTTCACATACACAGTGACTCTGTGTTTGATCCATTGTTGACATGAAACATTGGTTTTAGTAGCGTTTAACTGTCTCTAAAATTAATTTTCAGTGCGTTACAGTACATGTCAGATATATAGCTGTCCCACCCATCTATGGTCTCTCATCTGTAACAACAAAAGCCTGTCTCCTCCTGCTTGTGTGTTGCAACTGTGGGTACATTTAATGCTCCAGTGCTTGATGACCTCAGGCAGCAGTTTGACACATTGAAGGAGAGAAAGTCAATGATGCCTGAAGGTGTGAGGCCATTAGGAGCTGTGTAAAGTAGGAACACAATCTTGAAATCAGTTCCAATAATCACAGGGACAGGGACTGTTCTCTTCTGCTTGTTTTGGTAAAACCACTGAGAGCTGCATTCTGTGTTGCATTTCTTGGTTTACCCTAGCTGAGAAAAAGATTCATATTAAATCAGACTGTTCACTCCATGACATGGCTTTTACACTGAACACACTGATTTTAAAGGCAAACTTGAGCTCGCTCCTGGTTCATGTAACTTGGCTGCCAGTTGGGTTCTGCTGGCCTTAATCCAACATGCTCATGTTTTGTCAGCATGTGGTTCATAAGCCTAAACAAAGTCCTTAGTCTCTGCAGTGAGAGCAGGAACACAAGCAGCAACCTGAGTAAGAGGGCTTATCATTAGGCATCCAAACAAATCAGGAACACTGGCGCTTTTGGCCTTTACTTTGGCTGAACTTTCGTGTTTTGCTGGTTCAGATTTAATCTAATTTGGGGATTAAATTAATTCAATTCAGAAACCTGTGGGTGATGACTCAAACAATGCTGGCATGTTTTTCTACAGTCCTGTAGTTTGTGTTTTTAATAAGGATTTTGCAATGGAAAGAACTGGAACAGACTTTGTAGAGTTGCCTTGTTTCTCCAAATGTTCCAATTCCAATGTCAGGTGTGCACACCTGCTCACAGTAGGTGATAAATCCAAATGAAAGTAAAATGAACCATAGGCACATGTATATACTGTATGTGTGTGTTGAGATACAGACAGAGAATGGATGCGCCAAAGCATCTATTTAATTTCTTGTGTATATGTTAATTGATTGTTTTCTTTTGATTGAGGCTATACAGTCTAATTAAGTTATGTTTTTGTCACTATTAGTACTCAGATGATTAGTTCATTACTTGACAAGACAGAAAATTAATTAAATATCTAATTTGAAAATCAATTTAGAGTCACTTAGCAGGAGAGAGCTTCTCTAATGTGATGATTTGCTGCAAATTTCCATTTTAATTTCATTCTAAGTTGAATATTTTGTCTTTTGTTCAGACAGAATAGGCTGCTTGAAGAATTCACCTCAGGCAATTTGTGAATTTTTCACTGTTTTACCATATTTTACTGACTAAACAATCAACTGATGGATTGAAATAAATGAATATTTAGTCAGCTGCAGCCCTGAGCACCAAGCCGTTTTCTTTGGATGATTATCAAAAAAATAGTCTATTGTAACTGTACTGTGTGACACAATGCCTTAATGTTGGATTGTTTAAAAAAACATATTGCGTACAGTCTCTTTTCTATGAAACCAATTTGTCTCCTCCCCATCCTCCCCCTGTGTCCCCCGTCCCTCCACTCACCCTCTCTCCTGCCGTTCCTCAGGCAGCGCACTTTGGGGATCTGAGAGAGCAGCTGGCAGTCCTCAGCTGGAGGAGGAGAGCAGAGGAGATGGGATATTATGGTGGAATCAGAACACACACTGAGAAAAACATCTCTCCTCATCGCCTTGTCTCACACTCTATCACTCACACAAACCCACAAACACACCACAACCCCACACTTAAATGGATTCAGAGCACTTTAAACACACATAAACACAAGGCCACTCACACCACAGCACATATGACCTAAACACATCACATTCAGAGACAACACCCATCAGTGCTCCATCACTGTCATGCAAATAATCAAGAAACACATAAACACAAAACACTGCACAGTTCAGAGTGACTGAGTGCTCAAACAAAAGAGGTTCATTTCACAGGATAATTAAATTCAAAAGCCTTTTTCCATAAACAAGTCCAGCGAGCAGCCCATTCCCATCATCCACTCCCTTTCTCTACATTGGCAATATCTGGTGCAGACTTTTTGTTGATGCAAACAGCATGCAAACACAGGTACACACACACCCACCCACCCTTGAGAGGATTAGCATTAGCAGCAGAGAGTGAGTGTGATCTTGCTAAGGGATTGTGGGTAGATCAAGCAGACCCTCTCCCCAGCAGCGATATAGCCGTATGCTGACAGAAACAAGCAGGACAACTTGTAATCCTGTTTGATTAAATTAGTTGTGTGTACAAACCTGTTTGTTTGCATTTAAGCTGTCAAATATGTGAGAACATGAGTGCTCCTACAGAGGAGACAGCTGGGGTGTGTGTGTATACACGTGTGTATGTATGTGTGTGTGTGTGTGTGTGTGTGTGTGTGTGTGTGCAGTGGAGTGGAGGGAGGCTTTATCCACTCAGGGAAGAAGAGCAGAAAGTCAAAGATCACACCCACTGAGCAGATGTTGTATACTTCTAGCCAGATTGTGTGTGTCCATCTGTGCATGTGTGTGTGAGTGTGTGTGTGTGCATATGCATATGTGAGTGCTTCGATGCTTTATGCACTTACATCCATGTAATTGCATACTGTGCATATATTTTGAATATAAAATCTGTTCACACAGGAAAAAATCAGTAACAGAAGTATGACAAAACACTGCAAGACTGCCTACAAAAATGTAAACGTTTTAGATTTTTGCTTATGGGAGAGTTTGTCCCATGATGCAATGCGCAACAGAAATATATGCGTTAATCCAATCTGATGGAAGCTGAAAAACGGCTATGTATACAACTCAAAAACAGGCGAATAAAGAAATGAAAACTATTCACTGTTTCTAAATTCTATGTATGAATTTGTCTAATTTGCTGGAGTTCCATTCAGGATACAACTTGTAAGATTTCCTATTAGAACAACACAGTTAATTCCTTCAATTTATTTGACCCTTTCTGCCACAACAGTGCACTGTTAACATTAGTACATTGTATTTACTGCAGTGTATTCTTATCCCAACACTATTGGAGTCACATGCTGTTGTCTGGGCTCGTAGTAAAGATCACTGCCCTTGATTGAGGACAGTGTCCTTACGATTAAGGCGAGCCTTAACAGGATTACACTCAGGCAGGACGATCCCTCCTCCTGCTGCTGACCAACATCCCCCACCACCTCCTCTAGCTGTCTGCCTGCCAGATCACATCTACCAACCAATCAGATCACACTCTCACTCCCTGTCTGAACTCCACCTGCACTTTAAGCACAGCAGCTAAATGTTAGAAAAAAACATGAAGTCTCTGTGTTGCTGGGTGTTTTATTGTTGTTGATACTTATGTGAAAACTATAAAATAAAATAAAAACAAAGCTGGCAAATCTACTCTGTCTGATTCTATATGAATATAATGAAAATATGGGCACTATAAATGATGAAAACAAAAAGCAAATATATTACAAAATATATTGTATTCATGTGGAGGAAAAAATGTGAGAGACAGACATGCAAATGCTATTATGCTAATGCAGCTGTCTTGGACTTGTGAACAGCCACAGTAGAAGAAATTAAACCAAACTGATTTATTTATTTTGTGTGTGTGAGTGTGTTTAGGTGAACTGATCTTCAGGTTTTTCAACAGAAGGATGAAATAGATTACTATTATTATCATTATATGTCTGTAAAAAGCTGAAAGATCGCAGTTGAAAGTGGGAAACAAGGTTTGCTCTGACAGTACTGTGTTAGGAGGCTAAATGACTTAAAAACACACCAGAGTAAATGTAATCTTTCTTTACTGTTGGCAGTGTGGGGATCCATGTTCATTTAAACATGAAAATGTCCTCCAACATACCATGCTTCACTGTCAATTTTGTCAATTTTGCCTTGACTATGATTGTATTTGAGGCTGTTTACAGTTTCTTTATATCAATTAGTCATGTGTCCTTAAAATCACCACCACCAGAAATTGTATTTTGCAATGTGCTTATGTAATTTTGATGAAACTGTGTGTGCAAGTTCCAAGAAAGAATCCATGTTCATTTACCATCATGCTCTACACCTTGCCTTTAAACCACAACTTAAAAAGCAGTTTTACTTTAAATAAATCACAGCATTAGAAACTGGCATCAGAGGGAGACAACAGAGAAGAGCTGGAGGGAACAGAATAGCTGGTTAATCTGAGGCTTACTGGTTCACACTCAGACTGAGTCAAAACTAAAGGCCACAGGCTGGAACCTAAGCGTGTTTGAAACAGCTTCACATGATAATTAATACTGAGACCTGAGATCCAAACATTAAAAGTCTTGCTCAAGGACACTACGGCAGAGGTGGAAAAATTCAAGCCCTGTTGGTGCTGCCAGCTCATCGTGGGTGCAGGTAGACTGGCAGCAGCAGAGGGAGAATAAACGAGGCATTAGTGAGCTAATAGAGCTCCTGCTGCTGCTGCCGCTGAGACACTACTGTTTAGATGTCTGGCCAGCTCTGACACCTCTGAGTGTGTCTGCATGTGTGTGTGTGTGTGTGTGTGCATGTGGGCGTGTGTGTGTGTGTGTGTGTGTCAGTGCCTGAGTACACAGTGAATGTAGGTCGCTGTGTTATTCCCACAGACAGAAGATGCATGTGGTGGTAATTACAGAAAGCACTGTGGACAGTGAGAAGCGTGAGCTCATGTAATTCTTCTGCCTATTGCTGACAAAGGGGAATAATTGCTAAAATGTGGTTATCCTCTAATTCCACAGTCCTGGTCGGTTACATAAAACATAACCCGCTCTTTATGGCGCTATTAAACTGATTCAACTCCTCCATTTTCTTAATGTCAAGGTCAATTAGACGACTAATTTGCTTTTACATAAAAAATAATCAGTTTCTCACGGTGGTAACAGCTCCAGCTCCTCTCTGTTGCTGTGTTGTTTTCATCCCTCAGCAGCATCACAGACCAGTTACATAAAAAGTGAGCAGATCCTCAGGATGCTCTCACCTCTGATTCAGTTTCTGATTGTCTGTGATATTAGCCACTCCTGTCTCTTGATATTATCCTCCCCCTACATTCTCCTATTATTAGGCCTTCTCCTCTGCTGGAATATTCCCTTGACATTTGCATCACACATATTCATAGCAGATGGCAGTGTGAAGAGAGCTAAACACCTGGTGTTTTAAAGCCAGGATTTTAGACATACAGGTTATGAGCCCAAATTCCTTCAGTGCAGCCCCACCCCTCCTTAATGAGCCACCAAAAGTGTCTGTAGAAGTTGGATTATTTTCCACATTTCATTTCTTCATTTCAGTTTCATCATATTGTCTGTAAAATTGCCTGTCTACCTGATCGTGCTGTTTCAAAGCCTCCACCCTGCCAGTAATATGAATCATTTTCATAAATTATTCTTTAGGGCATTTCATGCAATGATGGAGAAATGACAGGAAACCAGGGAGTGAGAGAGATATGCAACAGAGGTTGGATTTGAATTAAGGATGTTGCCATTCGTGGTCAGTGTCTTAACCCCTACACCGCTGCAGTGCCCCGGCCAGTCATAAAATTCTGCTGGAGAAATACTAAATCCCTTTGTTTTTCATAAAGACAGTCACATTCAAACCTCTCTGCATAGACAGAAACAAACTGTAAACAAATTTTCACTCCACTTTTAGCTCTGTTTTTGGTCTCCACCAGCTCCAGAAGGAAATACCTGGCTCTTTAGCTGCTAAGTGCTCCACTATGTTCACCAGCTAGTTGCTAACTTTGTCTGTCTGCCACTTGGTCCTCAGCAGGTAGTGTAAAGTAGGTTTTTTAAAGCTGAAAACAGCTGCCTGCTGTGGTCGAAAACAACATTGTTGAAAGCAGTGACAGTGAACCAAAACAGAGCTGTAAATCCTACCAGACAATGAGCTGAAACACACTAGCCTGCTGTGTAAGGTGGGGAGGAACTGCAGAGTGGATAATTCTCTGTGGGTTCATGAGCAACACCTTACAGGTACTACTAGGCACTTTAAAAATACTGAATCAGCCCCTATTAAAACTCCTTCTCAAATTCCCAGAAACAATGAGGATAAAGCCTCACTGTGCTCAGTGGCACCTTAGCCTCAACTTTACCAGCAGAAAAACAGAAACTCACGGTCAGAGCTGAAGTCATCTATCAGGATTATCTCTTGAATCAGAGATGGAGGACTTCGCATCAGGACACTAAGAAGGAGAAGAGGAGGGATGGAGATCAGAGAACAAAAACATCCATCAGCGTCATTGCTCCTGTCTAATCAGGCCATTTAAGTTCAACCTCATTACCTTTTGATGGTGCGAAGGAGAGTAGAGCGAGCCTCATTGTGAAAAGTGATGATGATACTCGTGGCGGGAAGGTCAGTGTCATAATTCAGAGAGGCACACCTGCAGAGAGACGAAAATAACACAGAGTGAGCAGGTTTCAATCCTTCTTCTTTAGAAATCACATGTATGTGTTAAATCTCACACTGTGACAGAAACATCCAGTCACTGAACACACACATACTGGACAAGGTTTTTTTTTTTTTTTGGGCAGCTGTGATTAGCAGCGGTGCCCTCTGGAGTCGTCTCAGCATTGTTGCTGTAGTGACATGGAAATATCTGGTTGCCAGGCAACAGCTGCGCAGATTTCTGACCCTCCACTTTAATCTGTCACCTGTAGCTGGGAGCTTTAAGCACAGGTCAGAAAACATGAGGATGATTCTGTTATTTAACACACAACTCAAAAATATAACAAGCAACTCAAAAACATTGGTTGAAATAAGCTAAAAAACATAACGAAGCCACCGGGTCACATGCAGGAGCATCTCATACTTTCACAGTCATTGCTGGGGTTTAAAGTCTGCGTCCTTATTCATATCCCTTAAAAAAAAGTTTCTCAATGTTTAGTAAGGAAGTCATTTTATCATCTTGAAAACAAACTGAGAAACAGATTCTAATTCTTCAAAATAAGCCTCTTGGTATCAAACTAAGAGTTTGTATTACTTTCTCTACCCCCTGTGTTGAGAGGATTCAAACTAGGCTGTACAGGTCAGGTTGAACTTTGCAATAAAATCCTCCTATCTGACCTTTTAACTACCTGTAAGTGTATGAGACAGATTTTTCTACACAACTCCAAATCCATGTGCAGCCTGAGCTTAGATTAGTCCCTGATCTACTTGTGCGGATCAAAGCAGGCAGACAGCACCTGGGCTGCAGCTCTAACCCCACTCACCTGTAGTGTCGGGTGTCTCTGATGGCTCGCTCACTGCCCAGCCGGTCACTCTCCTGCAGGTTGAAGGCGTGCTCTCTGTACGGGTCGTCCCCCGGCTTCAGCTGTTTCCCCACCAGGTAGGCCTTCTCGTCGAAGCCGCCCAGCAGCTGGCCCTGCTGCTCAGTCCGCGGGGGCTGAGTCACCTGCAGAGGACACAGCACGGTGTGTTGAAACGCTCACATCAGCCAGAAAAACACAGGATAATATGAACAGCTGATACTCAAAAGCAACGTCCAAGTAGAAATCAATGATAAAAATTTAAACAGAAATGAAAAGTATTGTGGGATTTAAATGATACACAAACACAAATCCTCTCTCTGTCACTCAAGTGCACACACATCAGCAGCTGAGTTGTTTTTAGTGTCAACACTCTGCTTCTTCACTGCCATCACTACTGTCAACAAACTGTTCCTCTGCCACATCTATTATTACTGTGAAACGGCTGAGTGCCACGTCCAACAGCCTCATATTTTAACTGCCTGTGTTAATAAGCTGCTCAGAAAAAAGGAGTCAGGATTTCATTTTTTAAAAATCCGTCTCTTGGTTTTGGTTCAGTTCACAAGCCTTCAGGTCACAAATCTTTCTATAAAAGACCAACTAAACTTTTGACTGAAGTGGAAAAAGAAATATAATACAGACACGATTTTTTACAATCTCCCATTAAAAATAATGTACGAGATGTTTGCTGTATCTAAGGCCTAGACTGTATTTGAAATTAAAACTTCAATGCTGACCTTGGAGAGAGTTGTTGGCAAAACACTGATCCTATCACTCTTCCTCAGCAGAGAGACTTCATCTATTTTTCAGAGAACTTTCAGGACTTCTTGTTCATGTTGCCTTCAAAAGTTTATGTTTATTTTATTCAAACTGAAAAAAAATGATTACTTTCATAATTTATTAATCACTTGATTATTCTTGATACTGTCTAGTCTATAAAAAGTCAGAAATGCCCATCAGGTTTTCCAAAAGCCCAAGGTGACGTCTTCAAATTGCTTCTTCAAATTGATTTGTCAATAGTCATTTTAAAAGAAAAAATGTCAAATGCTCTGGTTGCTTTTCTTTGTTCTATATGTATGTAAAATTTAAGCTGTTTTTTGGACGTCTGTCCATCAGCACATGGACAGGAGGAGCTGGGGGTCAAAAAATCCACCCTGAGACTACTGGACAACTCACTCGACCTCCTGAGCCTCAGCAGCCTACATTAAGCAATAATCTGTGTCACCTCTATATGTCTGAAAAACCTCCGACATTACCTGGCTCAACACCTCCTGTGCTGCTGCACTGCAATCTGCTGCAACACTGCTCATCAAGGGATCACAGTCTTCTATTGCACTAACTTCACAACCACTCTGCAGAAAAGTATCAGCCAAATGATTAAAAGGTTCAGGTCAGCGTGTCAGTGCTAACAGGGCAAAATGGGATGGGCACTCATCAAATCAGAATACACACTCTATAAATCCTCAGCAATTAATGGATTTTCCCCCACAAGGAGGTTTAACACTGGCTGGCAGCCTGTTATGGCTGAGTGGGAGGTTAAAACAGCTGATGAATACATAAAGGCAGATGAGAGTAGCCCTCATCAAAGAGAAGCAACAACAAGATGGACAGATGGAGGAATGGAAGGAGAAAGGAGAAAAGGAAAGGCAGAGTGTTTGTTCTGTGCTGCTTCATTAAAAGTCGGTGTAGATGGAGGATTAAGAGGAGGCTCCTGACAAGGCTCAGGTGAGTGTGGTCTCATTTTCAGTCTCTTCAGAGGAGCAGCATGACCCCAGAAGTTTACCTGAGTTAGCTAAAAGCTCTGAGCGCTTCCTCTTCCTCTAGTTTTATTTCTTTGCATTGGGCTGTTTCCTGAAATGTTTCTGTATTCGGTGTTAGTGTATTTTGTGTGCACCTGTCAGGCACCTTGTAACTCTGGTTTTGACATAAAGTTCACTTACTCTCCCACACCCTGTGGAAAAGTGGTTTAGCAGCAGCTTCGTGTTCTAACACTTAAGGTCTGAATATAAATTAGTTACTCTGCACCAACTCAATTTACCTTTTTAAAGAAGCCTTTTTACTCAGTGTATATTGTGTTGCATTAATCATAGCCTATTGTTCTCTACCTCATCCAATATGTATATGCATTTATACATAAGGTTCAGTATCACTGCCTGACATGAACATTTATGCTGATGAACATGTGACCAGCAGTGTAACATCTTCATGGCAGCATTTATATGCGACTGTAAGTCTCTGCATACAGTTAGATCCACAGAGAAACGGCCTGAAATTAGTTGAGTGTATGTTAAAGAACAAAAACATCAAAGAAGTATGCGCCTTTCTATCATCTGTACATCTAATTACTAACAACACTGTTCTTCTTCATGCAACAATGTTTAACTACAAAACCTGGACTCATTCAACAAACACTTTACTAGTTATACAAGTTATCTGTGTATAAGTTAAACAAGTATGGAGATAATACCCTTACAGCACAACCTTAGTTGCATTAAAGAATGAGCCTCACTAAATCTAACGGCATGATCTGACAGGCAAACCAGTGCACAGGAATTCAGAGAAGATTTTCAGGTTCTAACTTTAATTTAATGAAACATTTTCTTACTTATTCAGTGAACCCCTACAGGCATCTAAAAACACACAGACATGGTGGATTGCACATTTTTGTGTCATTCAAAGCCCAAATAATTATCAGTTGTGAAGATAAACAATTGTAGCCTGTCCATTAGCATTCTCCAAATCACCTTGGAAAGGACAGTGGCAGGGTTACACGCCTATATTTATCACTACCATTAATTTTAACAGCATTATCTTCTGACAGGAACTGAGAGCACTAAGATGACAGAGTCAGGCCACGAACTAGAAAGCCCAGAAAACAAATGAATGGAATAAGTGTTTGAAGGGTATATTTTACATGATTAGTTACTCTCATCTAGCTTCTCATGATTATTAATAGTAAAAACCATTAAACAAGTCAAGTAAATTTCATCTGAGCCACTCACACCACCAATATGTGATGGTAAAGGCAATTTACTCACTTCACAGTTCAGACCTCTTTCCAGAATCTTGTATCTTATATCCCCTGGTAATCCACTAGTATCATCATGACTAAATATTAAAGCTACAAAAGACGGTACCTCAAGGATAATAAGACAAAAATAACAGAAGGCACTTTGCGGCTCAGTCCACTGAATTAAATATGAATCTCGTCTGGAATGTGAGCACGTGTCTGCTGGCTCTCTCTCAAGCCGAGTTTAAAAGACTCAACAAATCACAAACGAGTAAAATCTGCTTGATTGGCTGGAGATGAAGCAGCGCTGTGGCTCTGAGTCTATGATGACAGATGATGAGGTCCTGCTGAGGACACAGCGTATCAGATCACGTAGTGGTGATGTGGTGGGTCTGAGTCCTATTTATGATCTGTTTACATGTCATCCAAACTGGTGAGTTATTTCCCCATAGAAATATATTTGTGCTAATATGCGTCCCATCATAGTTACTGTGTGCAAGTAGAAACTTTATCAGCTAGTTTTGCAAACCAACATATCTCCACTTGGAGCTGTGGTTTTAAATATTTCACTCACTGTAAACTTAAAAAACCTTAGAGTTACTGAAAAACTACTGAAAACAAGATGTTATGGGGCCAGATTCAGAAGCGCTTCATTCCATTAAACTTTAATGTATCGTATAAACACAAAAGTCAGATGGGATTGGAATATTTTTATAAATATATAAATTTTTGTAAGATTAATTTCCCATCCTACATGTCGTCTTCTCTGCCTCTGACTGTGTCAGCACTGCCTTGCTGCTGCTGTCCCTACATGCACGACTGGAATCAGACAGACACCTCCAACCATAACTGCCTTCTCTTACATGTTTTCACTCCCACTACACTCTGTAACACTACAGAAATGTCCCACTGTATAGACTCTGTTGTATTTTGCCTTTTGGGTTATTCATGAACTTAGAGTATTGAATTACACTCCTCATATGACAAGACCAGGGCTGAAGAGATGAAACATTACAGCATTTCATAATAAAAAAGGAACAGATGGGAGAAAAAAAACAAATGTAAATAATTTTATTTACATTTTTTAAAATGTTTTACACCCATTTTTTAACTTGCTTTTAACTTGTTTTTATGCTATTGTTTGTTGTTTAGCACTTTGAGATTTGCCCTCAAATGTAAAGTGCTTTATGAATAAAATGAATTATTATTATTAATTTTGTATATCAGAATTTACTTCTTTTTATTTTTCTCCTCCAGTAATTATCTGGCCACCCCTTGATTAATTTTAAGGGCCCACTTGATGGTCTCACCTATGATTTTTTTTTTTTGTTGTTGTTGTTTTTTTGCCAGCAGGATATCTCAACATCTTTAAACACCAGTTGAGCTTTGAGCCAAAGATGAGTTGGTTACAGGTTTGGATCTGAGATTTCTATATTCTTCCATGGAAGAATATTAACTTTATATTCAGTAATGAAAAGAAGAAATATATTATTATATACATTTATTTGATTAGTAAATTAGCCTCTTAGATTGTGGGATGTATTTCTTTGGACCAAGTGGGATTTAACCACATGATATCATGGGATGACAAAATGAAAAAAACAAAAACAAAACATGGTGATAACATGTAAAATGTTATTCATACACAACGTGGTGATACAAGGCTGGATTTAACAACATTTAATGGGGTTGTTTGCTTGTGTGATCACGCCACTGTCAATCAAATAAAACACCCACACAGTCCTGGTGAAACAGATCAGCTGAGTTTTGGAGTGTTAAACTTGGCTTGGACTCTGTTTTCAGGGACAGTAAATGATAAAAAGTGATGAAGCTGTTCAGCACTGGTGGAGGGTTGTACTCTTATAGTGTCTTCTAGTTTTGTGTGCATTATACTGTAATGGAAAATGTAGCTAATCCTAGCTCACAGCACATTTAACCCAGTTCTCTTGTGAACTGTTTATATGATCACATGATGAATCAAAAAATTGTTGCTGGGTTAGTCAGAAAAAAAGTACCTACTGGTCTACTGTAAAGTCTGGGCACCAGAACCTGCAGCCTGAGCTGAGGAGAAGCACTGACGACTACTCAAACTCAAATAATAGATTAAAAATGTGGCACGCTTCTCGTAATCTCTCAGTTGCATCTGTGCTTAGAAAACTCAGCCACACATATGAAAACACACGGGACCACCAGTGACATCAAGTGAAAGCTGAGGACAGAGACAAACTGACTGGACGAGGATCTGTGGTCAGATGTTTACAACATGTCCACTGCTGATGTTCAGGCCACAGCAGCAGATGTGCTGGTCAGAGACTCTGTTGATTACCGCTGATGTAAATGTTAAAATAGAATTAGACAGAGAGCAGCGTTCACACATTGTTACTGCAGAAAGAGACCGAGAACTGGTGCTGGGAAATTAGACCTCTCAACACAGGAAATGAGAGGAAAAAAAAGTGGAGCCAGTGCAAACAGATCTCACAGATGATGTCATTAGTACATCAAATGCTGCTAATGAACAGACTTATGGGGAAAAGAAAGAGGGGTGGAGTGAGGGATGGATATTAGGGAAGCAATGAAGGAAGGAAGAGCAGTGCAGAAAGACAGAATCAAAGGAGAGGACATATGAAAGACATAAAAAAGGAAGAAGATCAGAGGAACAATCGAAAGGAGTTAAAGATGGAGGGAATGAAAGAAAAAAGGAGCAGAAGAAGGAGGGACAGAAATGACAAGTGAATAAATAAACAGACAGAAGGACAGAAGGAAAAGTAAACGGAGGAGAAGAAAGGACGGGTAGGAAGTAGGGAAGAAGGAAAAGAAGGATGGAAGAGGAGGAGGAAAGAATAGAAGAAGGACTGAAGCATTAAAGAAGGAAACAAACGAGCAGATTACAGAACAGAAGGAAAGAAAATGGGAGAATAAGTGAGCTGGAGTAAAAAAGAAAGGGCAGAAATATAAAAGAAAGACAGAGAGGAAAGAGAGAGGAGGGGAGAAAGGACAGAGGGATGAAGAAAGAATCAAAGAAGGAAGTAAAGAATAAAAAGAGGGGAGAGAAATATAAAGGAAAGAAAGAAAGAAAGAAAGAAAGAAAGAAAGAAAGAAAGAAAGAAAGAAAGAAAGAAAGGCCTTCTTTCTGGTTGAACTGTTGGACCTTGTTGTGTGGAGCTGGCAGCCTCTGAGCTTCAGGTCAGATTACCAGAACAAACTACGGCGAGGAAATCTCAGTTTGGTGACAAAGGTGAACGACCCCGCTGAGCAAATCAAAGATTACAAAAGAAAAAGCTCCACTTGGAAACACTCACATCCAAAGTATACAGTTCAAAGACCGATCTGATTAGAAGTGATGTGTGTGTTCAGACTCTAAACTGTCCTGCAGAGATGAAATATATCTCTTTTCACTACAATCAGACTCACCGATTATTCAAAGTGGTTCCATATTTGTTTGCGTGCATCTTCTGAACATCACTGTTCACTTGGCCTGCGCTCACACACTGATGCAGACCACAGTTTCCTCTCTTTTTTCCTTTTTTCTTTACACATGAGGAGACTGCTTAAGTAGCATAAATGCCACAGCAGCTCCACCGTTTGCCCTTGAATTATTTAATCCTGTGAACAGCGTTTTAATGATTCTGCCACTGCTGTTGGAGCAAAACATCCTGACATGTTGGCACACATCCTCAGCCACAGCTGAGACAATTTTATGGGTCTAGTAAATTGTGAAACAGGCTCCAGTGCGCTGTGTTTCCTCAACAGTCCCTGTCTCCTAAAGATACAGTTGGATATACATACTTAATTGATTTGTCTGTCAGCGTGGTTATAGAGTGGAAGGAGCAGTAAACAGCTGGAGAAGGAAAACAAAGAACTAAATTATGTTTTTGGCCTTAAAACTTCGTATTCTCACAGAAATTAAACTAGATTCACTTCTATAGTCACTGTATCTCAGATTTTTATCAGGTTCAAAAGTTGGCTACACTGGATTCAAATAGCAAACTAAGTGGGTTTTATTGTAGAGCTGCAATGATTAGTTGATAGACTGACAGAATATAAATTGGCAACTACTGTATTTAAATAAAAAATCATTGTTTTTCATCATTTCTCAAGCAGAAATGTCAAATATAAACTGGTTCCAGCTTCTTAAATGTGAGGTTTTGATGTTTTGATGGTCACATATGAAACATAAGAAATAAAACAAGGAATGTCAATACATCACCTTGAGCTAAAGGACACTGTAAGAAGCATTTTACACTCTTTTCTGTTATTTCATACCTAAAACAATGAATCAATAAATCAAGAAAATATTCAGCAAATTAATCAATAATGAAAATAACTGTTAGTTGCAGCCCTAGTTTATTCTAAGGCTCCAAATTGTGGATTATTTTCCATTTAATAGTTGATTGTTTAGTTTAGTGATAATACCAATCATAAGCTTCCAAAGCACAAGGTGACATTTTCAGGGTGTTTGCTTTGTCCAAACAAAAGCCCCCAAACTCCAAATATATTCAGTTTACAATGAGAACTGCATATTCTCACATCTGAGAAGCTTGAACCACAAAATATTTCATATTGAAATGTGCTTTTTCTCAATAAAGTCATATTTCTTCACTCAAACCAGTAGAAAACCTACTTTTTCACATGAATCTCTCTCACACAGATTTTTGTTATGTCAAAAGATCGATTATAAAATGTAAATACAATCACTGATTGATTTTTTTCTGGCAAAGGACTGATCAATTATCCCCTCAGCACCCCAGCCCTGTTCACTCTCTCCACTCTCTCTCTGTTTACAGACTAAAAGCACAGGCTACAGGTCTTGTATCCCTTTACACTTCATGCAACAAAAACCCCTGAAGGCAACTAGACCAGATCTCCTAATCTGAGCTGGCATGGACCCAGCCACAGTCCCGGCATACACTGCTCACACCGAGTCTATAGGCTGTTGTTGCAGCCTGGAGAGGTTACTGCAAGCCAAGCCTGACGACCACCACACCTACAGTCACACTATTTACCAGAGGTAATTTTGACTCCTCCGTCCTGGCGCAGGCAAAGACAGGCGAATACAGACCTGACCTGACTGAAACAGGCCTTTAATGACACACTGTAAAGAGCAGAGGCGATAAGAGGAAGGATGCCTCTTCTCGCTCTGTGGGAGCTGAAAGCCCGTGTTTTTCACCTCACATGTGCAATCCAAGAAAGGTCTCAGCATAATATGGTTTACGAGGCGTTTGCGCACGACGCACAGGACTTATGGAAAGCCTCTTACGGGTACTTGAGGTTCTCTCGGGCTCTGGGAAGGCACGGAAAGGCAGGGAAACACCGACAAACAGAGGTATAAGCAGGCTGCTGATTCTCCAGCCTGGAGAATGAAGACATGACCGCACAGGAGGAGGAGGTGGAGGACGCTGTAGAAAGCAACACACGTCCATCAAAGCAACATATTCCTGCTGTGACACCCCCAGCTGTGCACCATCACCAACACCACTACACCTCCATCCTCATCATCCCAGGTTTCACACACACACACACACACACATGCACATCAACATGCAGCACACACTCTCCTGCAGCTCGGCGCCTTCAGCGAAAGCGCCGTGCGCAGCGCCGCTCTCCTTCCCCCCCTCTTTCTCTTTATCCCCCCACAGCCGCGCTCACTCACTATCAGCGGGATGGTCCTGTCGTCCCGGTGGATCTCCAGCCGACCGGGGACCACCTTCTGCCCATGGCTCCTGCCGCGGGTCTGCGAAGCCGACGACGACGGCGACGACTGGGGCTTGTTGTCCTGCCACAGGTAATAAAACGTCCCCAGGATCCACGCAACGGTCAGAATCGCGATGGCGTTGGCCCGTATCCTGCGCATGGTGAGCCCATAAGGAGGGCTCCGGAGGTGAGCCCGGCTGGTTCAGGTCCGTCCGCGGCAGAAGGTGCAGCCTCCCCGCCGGTGATGGGTTGAACCGCAGCGCAGACAGACAACCTCTATCTCCCCGCGAACAGGCTCTTCTGCCGGAGCGCTCCCTCTCTGCTGGGATTTGCGCACTGACAGAGCCAAGGTCCTAGCGCCGAGTCATATCATCCTCCCTACACAAAACACACACACACACACACACACACACACACAGGATCAGAGCACATACGCACACTCACAAATCAACCATCCATCGGTTACACTGAGGAGAGGATGTCCAACCTGCTCCCAGCAGCTGAGATTTTAATTTCAGACACATACAAAGTGCAGATCATCGAGAGGCAGAGGAGAGGAGGAGATGACAGGACATTCACTTCTCACTTCTCTGATGCACATTGTTTTTACTCCCTCTGCGTGTCGTGGAAACCCGATTTAACACCGTGGTTGTCTTTACTTGGAAGAACATATCGTTCCCTTTAAAACACAAAGCCCTTCCCCTTGTTTAAATCGCCTTGGGTAATGAGTGCATTAAAGGCAGTGGTGGAAAAAACTGTTACATTTACTCAGGTACTCTACTGAAGTGTAGTTTAGAGGTTTATTTTATTTATGTTACGCATCCTCCCCGATGTTTGAAGGGCAAATGTACTTTTTACTATTAAAAGTTACTATTTACTTCAAAAAAAATACGATTTGACACACATCACATGTGATCAGTCTATAAAATATGATGCACGGTTGCACATTAAACTACCCCAAAGTATATAGAGCAGAAAGAATAATGTCCACCCCGACCAAATACAACATTAAACTACTTCTTGCATGACATTGCAATAATAATGCTCCAGTAATAGAATAACTATCTTACTTACTATCATATCAAACAGAACAAAATCAGGTTTCACTACTGTCAGCCGAGAGCAGAAATCTGAGGCTGCAGCAGGCACAAGCAGAAAAGTCTGTACAGACATATTTCTCATTCATGTCCAGTGGTGTTCATCCTTGCGGATAGTTTAGGTTTTATTTGTCCCCTTTTTTGAGACATCTCTTGCTGAAATTTCATCTTCCATTTTAATGCAATGGATGAGAACAGAATTTGATTTGTGGAGCCCAGAGCACGGGGAAATGGATTAAAAACTTCAACAGCAGCATCTCTTTCCAGAAACAGTATTATAGGCTACATCTGAATAAGCCACAGACCTCACAGTTTTCATAGGGAGCATTTCCTTTGAAAACTGAAATTAATTAAATGAACCTAAAACAGTCTGTGTGGCTAGATAACACTGAATAAATTAGAAAATATCTTAATTTGAGTGAACTGAACCTTTAATTTCTTCCACACTGCTTCCCCATCAGCCACAATTCAGATGATATCTGCACATTTGCTGCAACATATTTATTCAGACTGTATAAGAAGACTCATTATTCTGCCTATGCATTTTAAATCGTGCATTTAAATTAAGAGCCTCCAGCTCCTGCAGAGCAAATTAAGCGATGCAGTTGAATTGATCATGAAGAAAAAAGACGTCTTAGCAGTCTTTGAATTCCAGCTCCATGAATATTCAACTCCTCCTGAGTTAATTCTGGATTTGCATAGATGACCTCTGCAACTATGACTTATTCAGTGTAGGAATAAATCAGAGGCGTTTAAAAAAAAAAAGTCAGAATACATTAGACTGAGAGGACCCCTCTCCAAAAATCCATAACGGCCTTTAAACGGCTGCACAGACCAGCAAAGAAATCAGAGCAGAGCAATAACACCCCAGAGGCATAACAGAGCTGAGGAGGCTGAAAAATTTCATCTTATTCCTTCTCTCCTAGAAGAAACATAAAAAAACAGTCCACAGTATGAGCTCATCCAGCCCCACCTAACAGCAATATACTGTGTGTGAGCCGTCCACACAGCTGCATGGGCCCACCACCACAACATCAGGAATTAGGAATGCCAAGTTTTCCCTCATCAGAAACATAAGCATAAAGAAATCTGATCCAGAGACAGCAGGAGAGAGGCAACATGGAGTAAAATGAAATCAATAGTTGAGGGAAAACTCCATCTGCAGCTGCACAGTGTTATATCATTAACCTGTGATGTGTTCAAGGAACCTTTTTGTAATAAAACATGGTAACTTTAATTGGTTGCTATACCAACGTTCTATTTAAAGCACCTCATATGCTTTTATTTCTCTGTGAGAGTAACACTTACTGTGGGCCTCCTTTATGGACATATCTTCCACAACCTGGCAACCCAAAAAACAAACCAAAAAGAGTAAAGGATCTATTAAATAACAATTTATAAACTCTTTATGATGAGTGTGTTATCTGTAAGCAGTTCAAAAAACTAAATGTGACGGTCTCACCAGAGGGTTTTTAATGCTGGAGTGTCTCTTAAATGCCAATTTACTTCCAATTTAATCACAGAGTGACAAAGTAAAACACTCATGGTAAGAGAAAACTGAAACACTAAGTGACTTACTAAGTCAATGTAAAGTAAAATAATCTATTAATCATTAATAAAGCCAGTAAAAACGTCTTACCCTAGAGCGACTATAAGGAGTTGTTTGCCATTTAGGTTTTGACTTTTGAAAACCACAAGATATCACTGGCTTCATGTGTTTATTAATAATAACGTTTAATTTAGCTGAGAAAATGTTTTCAGAAGTAAGATTTGTATCCAATAAACACAACATCTTGTGTTTCCACAATGCATTCTGGTCTGTTAAGGCTGCTGTCAGTGTTTAAAAGGCTCTGTGATTTCTTCTTGTATGATTATCAAATGTAAGTGCAAAAGGTTGATTCTAGAAAGAAGCATTTCCCCTGATTCTGACAATTGTTTTAAGATAAAAAAGGAGCTCATTGATCCCAAAGAAAACAAGATAAAAGTTTGTAAAATACAATGCAGTGAGTTGTAGAATGAAAGTAAGGAATTAAATTGTGGCTACAGGACACTGGATGTGAACTAAAGAGCGATATGGGACATGAGAATGCAGAACAAAATATTAATATCAACTTTGTCAGAGGATTATAGGATAAAAATATCCTCAGTTATATAAAGGTGACAGCACAGTAGAAAAACTGACATTTACTGTCGATGTTTCACAGTAGATTTCTGAAAAAATCCTTTTAAATTAAACTGCAGGAAACATATTGATGTGACATTTTGTTGCCTATATTTCACCACTGATCTTCAGGAGTAAGAATAATGTGATTGTCAGCAACAAAATAGACCCAGATGAAAGGCGCATGACCACTAACAATGTTAGAGTCTTGCAGGTCGAATTTTGCATGAAAAGAGCCTCGAGTCTTCTTCAGTTAATTTAATTACCACAAATTATAACTATATGTAAAAATCTAACAAGCTGCAGGGCAGAGATCTATCCACTGAGTCTGCTGTCTCTCTGCAGCTTCGCACTTGGAGGTTAATCTCATTATACATGTAAGCCGTCTATTCCCTCTCCTCCATCCCGTCATGGAGAGACCCATCAGCCAACAAGATCTGCCCCGCATCCAGCTTGTGTATATAGAGAGGGAAGGTCACAGGGGTCAGAGCCACATCTGGCTCAAGGCTGGGAGATATTTGTCTTCATTCGTACGGACAGGGCTGCAGCTCTCACGGCGCTGCTGTCACTGTTATCTCAGGGAAAGACAGTGATGCCCCAAAGCAGGGAGGGAAAAGTCTCTACATATTCAGACAAGGAGAGGATAAAAGAACACAGCAGTCATGGTGAGGTGTTGGTACTGGCAGCTTTGCTGGGAACACTGCACACTCTGAAGTCCCTTTGCATTTTTTTCAATCCCTGGACCTGGCAACCATTAACTGGCTTGGTAATGTCAAGATTACTGGGTGCAGAGAGGAAACAATGGTTGCGTGTGTGAGTTTCCAGCAGGGTCAGTCCACCGCTCGTGTCAACAGTCTCTCTCCTGAGACTCATGGAAAGACAAAGCTACACATTCCCATGTCGGCAGTGAAAAAAAAAGGAAAAAATGGGAAGCTTTCCAAAGTTAAACACACTGGGTGGGAAAGAGGACTTAAAAGCTGGCTGGCAATAAGTCATGATTCATCAAAAAATCTGCAAACTGATGGCAACAAGCTCAAAAAACATTATTTTTATTCACTTGAAATTGGCATATTAAACATGGAGAAGAAGAAAATGGGAAAAAGGTAACACTTAATAATGTGTTATCCTTTATAAAGAGGCGTAACTAAAGGATTTGTTAATGTTGATAGATGATGTTTAGCATGTTTAGCATGTTAGCATTTGCTAATTATCACTAAGCAGAAAGTAAAGCTGAGGCCGATGGAAATGTCATTAGTTTTGCAGAACCACTATAGTTACAACAGTTCATCCCATTGGGGATTTAAATGTGGGTACAAACCAGCTCGAGGGTTTTTTTCCTGATCATGACCTCATTTTCTTTTTAGGAGAAGATAATTTACCTCCAAGGATTTTAGATTGTTGTGTTGTGTCACGAAAACTGCACAGATAAATAGTTTATTTTATTTACCACCTTCAATTCCGCCTTGCTTAAGTAGACCAGCTCCATCCTGAAGATCATGTGATGCATCTAAACTTCAGTTTCTAAATGGAACTTGTAATTGGGACTGATGCATCTTAATGCCTTCTATGTCTTATTTAATACCCTCAGAACAGCCTTATTGTTGAAAGGTGTAGTACAGATAAACATGTCTCGGGTTGTAAGTTTATAATAAAATCTTTGCTTTCAGGTCAAGGCGAGTATAGATTCAACTATTAGAGTTTTAGAGGAGTGGAGATGATGATAATGTAGTGTGACAAAATAATCCTAACTCCATGTCTGTTCACTAGCTTTTTCCAGAGGTTTCAACCACATCTTACCATCCTCATCAATGGAGGGAGTTTACTCAGTTGTCATGGAGTTTTTTAGGGGTTAATGTGATGTGTCCTTTGTTGAAAGAAGTGATACACCCCAGTTAAACTGTTTCACATGGCATCGGTGACAGATCTGGTGATTTACTGAGGCTACTGGGGATGAAAAATGGTTTTCTTTGTCTCATGTATGATAAATCTGATCCCTGTATAATTGTTCAACGTTAATGGAAAAGGCTGTGTCTTAAAAGAAGCTTTTGTTGTTTGACTCTGAGGGATATGACAGCAAAACTCAGTACTTACACTACATGTTTTAGAGGTCCAGTGTAGCTGCAGTGGAATTAACTCAGTGGCACTGCATCGATCGTCTGCCATCCTCTACTTCTGGCCAGTCACCAGCAAGAAAAGTATCACACCAAACACAAAATAGCCCCCAAAACTTAAGACACATCACTTAGGGTTGTTTTTCTTATGATGGATTGTCTCAATATGTTACTGTACCTACAATAAGCGCAACTGTTTTCCTAATCAGTCATTCAGGAAAAGCAGATACAGCGTTTTTCCAAACAGTGACGTCTGATGGAACAAAACATCATTTGTGGTTTGTTTTAAGCAAGTCGTACCAGACGGGTGGAGCTGCAAGATACAGACACTTATGAGCAGGAAAGTGCACTAATATATGCACATATCGTCAAATAGTGCCACTCGATCTTGTGTCCTTTATTTCAAACCCCACTCGTCACTCACCTGAGCTAAACCACACACAAACCATGAGCAAATGTTTGCAAATAGATGAAACCATTTGTCTGGAGAAATAAACATAAACTTGGCCTGTGTTGTGTCCACATACACCAGGTTGCCAAAAGGGACAACACATCCGGTCTGTGGTCTGACTGGGAACCACCAAAGGCCGTTATAACAAGGCACATGTGGAATTAAGAAGAAAGAAAAGAGGCACACACATCTCAAACTTGAAAACACATATATACGTAAGATACGCAAGATTAAAAAAACATATTTTCACAGTCTGATGAGAAATATATTCCCATTTTGCTGTGATTCAGAGCTCTTACTTTCTAAGAAATGGGTATTAATACCTCACTTCTACCCCTGCTGTGGCTTAGCACACAGCCAGCTGTCAATGTGTGTGTGTTACTGTAAGTCTGAGACTGTATACGCCACAGTCAGCAAAGAATAACTCCAGGAAAAAAGCTTTACTACAATCCTCAAACTGTAAAAATCAGTGTTGAGGCTGCAGACTGTCAGAGTTTAGGATTCACAGGGAACAGTGGTGCTTTCAGCTATATGGTAACATGAGCATCCTAAAATGCTCACAGTGACAGTGATGACATGCTAATGCAAAGCTGGTATATTGATACCATGTCCACTATCTTCGTTTAGCCTTTTGAGATGTTAACTCAGCCACAAATGTCCAACTCATGGTGGTGTTCAAGGAAAAGTCAGCGGATCACAAAAGTCATTAGGATTCATCCTATTGGAAACCATGAATGTCTTTACCAAAACCTGTGCCATTCCAGAGAAGATATTTAATTTAAAGAGATGAATGATTCCTCCCAAAGTCTAGGAATCCTGACTGCGAAGACTCTATCATCTTTATGTCCATGTCCAGACCTTGGAGAAAGGAGAAGAGAGGCATCCGAATATCTCAGGGAGCGAGAGGGTACTTGAGGCAATAAAGTCAGGATCAGTGAACATTGCTCAGGATGAGGGAAAAATGTGCTGGTGGCACTTGAGGATCATCAAAGTCGTTAGGGTTCATCCTCTGGGGATCATGGATTTCTGTTGCATATTTCATAGAAATCCACCTCGTTGATGTTCACACAAAAACAAAAATGTGAATAATATTTTAACCTCACAGTGGCGATAGAGAATCATGAGAAGTCAACAAGGTTCACCCTCCGAGGACCATGAATGTCCCACAGTTGTTGAGATATTTCTGTCTGGACCAAAGTTGCCATTTATAGAGCCAGGCCGAAACAAAACAAAAAAACAGAGGGAAGCTTCAGAGTCTTAAAATCACTCATCACATCATCATCATCGTCATGATGATTTGCTCAATATTTACACAAATAAGTTCTCCATAAAAACCAAGGAGGTATTTTATCCCTGCCAGCTTTGCAGAACATAAAGCCGAGGTGGGCTGGGTAAAACTGGGCAAACTCTCACTGGAACATCTTTTCCATTTGCACACTGGTGCACCATTCCAAGACATGACAGCATCCCAGTAAAAACACACACACACACACACACACACACACTCAGAAAGAGAGCTACAATAATTTGGAGCGTGTTGAATTATTCAGTGTTTGTCTCAGCCTCATGGACACTGCTTTTTCAAAGTCACAGGGGACCCTCCGTACGAGCATGCTGGAGCTCTCCATATGCTCCAGTGATGCGTCTATCTGCCGAACATATTCTGCTGGTTTGGGCCGAGTTCTCAGGCTCGATCCTGTCTCCCTGCCCAGACGAGGGAGTCATCGGGATCAGTCCGAGGCCCCGATGTAGAGAGCAATTGGCAGACTTCGCTGCAAGTGTGTGTGACTAACTGCGTTGCTGAGCAGTCGGGCTGTTGTGATTCTGTTACTCCAGCTGGCCCGGCTCAGTGTAGGAAGTCCATTAACAGAACAAGTAACAGTGTGGGTATTCTCCGGTGCCTCAGCCCCGAGGATAATGGGCCTATCTGGGAAAAGACTTCCAGATGAGATGGGGATGCCGGACTGTCCGTGAATAGATAAGGAGTGGAGCCACTCTTTTCTATTCAAGGGAACAGGAAGAGGAAGTACTCTTTATCTAAAATGTCACACAACTTTTACATTTAACCAAAAACTTGTCATTTAATATCTTTGAACAGTGGTGGGGCAAGTTCTCAGATCTTTTACTTAAGTAAAAAGCAATATCACATTGTAGAAAAACAAGTGCAATCAGAATCTGCAAAGTATCTAGTAACTAAAGCTATTAAATAGATTGAGAGGAGTGAAAAATAGAAGTATAAACTATCATAAAATGGAAATACTCAAGTAAAAAAAACAAGTACCTCAAAATTGTATTGACGCACATAACCTCTTTAACTATACTGAGTTTTTTAGTTGGCTCATCTCTCATTTTATGGAACTCTGATACTGGCAGGAAAAAAATGAGTAAAATACTTGTGGTAAATTATGATACTGATTCAAAACTGTTACAAAGTCGTGATTATGAGGGACTCAGAAATAACAAGACACTGAGTAGAATTTTGATTATAAGTAAAAAAATTTTACTTGCCCATAAAAACTGATTTCATATTACTTTTTAAATGTACAATTTCATGATTTTAATTACCATTTCAATTTAGATAATTACAATTTGGATAATAATCACTTAATATAGCAGTATGCCACAACAAAATGACAATATGCTAAATGACAATTATGAGATATTAAGTCAAAATTAAGATATTCTAGTCAAGTTTTTGATTAAAAAAACAAAAACAAATAACTTCTTATTCCATGGCATTACTTAATAAATCCTATCTTTGACTTAAAAATCTACATTTTTGTGTAGCATTCATGATTTACTTATAGTAGTATCCCATAATTTGACATATCTAATTGTTGTGACTTTAAGTTTGGACTTGGATTCTCACAATTTAAACATCACATCATGACATTATATGACTGTAATTTTATTTATTTACTTATTTTCCTCTTGGCAACTAATGCTGTCAGTATATTTTAACACTGACAACATTATTTTTTGGATTCTCATGAATGAAAAACTTAAGGAGGAACAGTTCTTTTCATCTACTAAATTTAAATGTAAGCAAAAATAAGATGTTAACGCCTTCACAGTGAAAACCAGCAGCACCAGTGTGAACAGCTGCCAGACAGTGTGGTATCACACAGAGACAAAGATGAGTGGAAATGCTTGTTTATTACTGATTAAAGCCAGACACACGGATGGTACCTGCTGGGTTAGCCCCTCTGAATCAAATAACATCAGTGAGAAATTTGTCATTAACACTCTCAGTCTTTATACAGTATACACACAGTGGTACAAAGGTTCCCACTCAATAACAAAAAATCTGAAACAGTCTTAGCAGAGAATGTGTGCAAACCTTTAAGAGCAGACAAGGAGGAGGAGGAGGTGGAGGAGGTGGGGGGTATTTAAAGGAGCAGGAGACACAGAAAATGCTACAACTTGTGGGAAAGTTAACTTAAAAATGTTGCAAGAATTCTCCAACTATTCAAGGCCTAGTGGTTAAAATGGAAATGTTTTGAGTCACGCAAGTCAACTGTCCAGAGTGTGACTGAACAATCACACTCTGGACCCCAACTCATTCTAAAAACATTACATTCATTGCTTCCATTTCATTTGCAATAAACTGGGGAGTCCTGCTTCTTGAACTACCTCCGAGGGCGGACGGTGATAACAATATTGCCATTAAGATGCACAGATTAATCACACCTCTCAAGTCATTCACATTACTTCCAGTCCTTACCGCGCAGATATGTGATTTAATAATAAACAAGACATCCATCCACTTTTTAAAGTGCTGTTACTTTTGTGACTTATCTTAAAGTGAGACTATGTAAGGAAATCTTCCTCTTGCAAATAAAACATCGGATTCATGGGCAATAAAGGAAACCCTCTCTATTCAGTACACACCAGTAGCTCATGGTGGCTAATGTTAGCTAATATTAACTAACATTAGATAGAGGACTTAACAACTCATCTCTACTTGTGCTATTGTAACACTATTTAGGCATCATCACTGTAATGTAAGGCTGCAACTAATGATTATTTTCATTACTGATAAATTTGCTGTGTATTTTCTGGACTAATTGATTAATCATTTAATCTATAAAATGTTTAAAAACACTGAAAAAAGCCATTCATTACTTCTTCAAGCTAACAGCGACATCTTCAATTTGTCCAATCAACAGTCCACAATCTTAATATTTTCTATTTACTCTGACATGTGACAAAATCCTTATCCAATCTGGTGAAATTAAGTGAAATTCACTGTGATTATCTTGTAATTCCACTTGTGGCCACCTTGGGTGCTTGGGTTCAAAAGTTACATAGTCTCAGTTTAAAAATTATTTCTACTTCATAAACTTTTAATATGACTGGGAGAGAAAAATTAAATACAAAAAATTAATATAAATAGAGACAGATGACAGCTACAAAAAAAATGCATTAAAAGAGTGGATGTTGTCAGGTGATAAATGAAGAAAAGAACATAGCTGTGGATAATATTAGTAGGAGAAGTCGCCTCAGATGTTTAAATAAAATACAAAAGACGCCAAACGCACGCTAAGACGAATGCTGTTTTGCTTAGTCAGTACGGGCACATGCTAACAAAAAGTCATGACAGACATCTGACTTCATAGTAAGTACAATCTTCAGTCACAGAAGGCATTGAACAGTACTGCAGAGTCTATATGGCAAATCAAGCAGTGTTTGAGGCCTACACAGTGTTACAAGAGGGGGAAGAGACAGTAAGAGGCAGGGGAAGTTAAAGAAAAAACAAAAAAAGACGACAACCGACCAAGGCTTGTAATTATCTCCTGGTGAGAAGGAGCACTAACTTCTGTTGTAACAGCTCCTCTTCCTCTGGGCGTCTGTCAATAGCGCACATTTTGTTCTGAGGCGACGTGTAGGGCAACAAATCCCTTCTAGCGTTACAGTGACACATGCTTTTCAAATGTCAGGGAGTCTCTACCTCCCTCGTTCTCTTTATTTCTCCTCCTGCTGAGCAACCCCGGACATTCCTCCTGTTTCTTCATGCACAGAGAGACAGAAAAGTCGCAGCCTTTGCTTTCAGAGGAAGCTCCGGTTTGGCTGAGCGAGTCAAGCATGACAACAACAATAGTGCCCGAGGTTAACTCAGGTTAAGAAATGTCTGCACTCATAGTTCTGCAAGGTGCTTTGGATACAAGCGTCCAATTCCGAGCACTTCCAAACCTTCTGATGTATTTCTAGTTCATGGATGTCCAAGCACTGAAGTTCATAAGGAGGAAGGGGGGATTGTTTATAAGCAAACAGTCTTACTGAAGAGAAGCTGTTACTGTTCAGTGGGACAAACATTACGGTCTTTGCAGCAGAAATAATGCACCACCACACCGTTGGGATACCTGGCAAATGCACTGAAAGAGAGAAGAACAAACAGAGAATGTTTTACTGTTGGTAAGATTATTACTTAGTGCATCACAGCAGATAAACAAGCCTTTAATTAAGATTTTTAAGAGTAAAAATGAGCAGGGTATAAAATTAACAGCAGCACACAGCATAAAATCCTGTTCAAGTTAATAAAACTGAAACTGCAGATATAAAAAATCTGATAAAAATAGATGAAAGATACAAAATGGAGATAATGAGGATTTTGATGACAACACACTTACAAATGAGCCAGCTTTTCCAAGAATTAAGATTCTTTGTCCCAGTATTTTCAATATGTGCAGTGAAATGCAAGAGAAGCATTCTCAAAAGGATATGCTAAAAGACTAATGTGCAATAATACTGATTAGAATGAGAGTGAAAAGGGAAAAAAAGGCAGTGTTACCTGTTTCCTATTTTCTTCTTGCAAACTCTGCAGGTCTTTTCCTCTGTAATGACACATTTAACCTGCTGGTGGAAGATTCGCTCCTCCTGCACCTGCAGACAGAACATAATTGGTGAGCAGAGGCAGATAAACATGTTAATGAAATTAATAAACAATCATTTGAATCAGCAGTTGTTGTATGCTTTTTGATTAATCACCTTGTCTATAAAATGTCAGCAAATAGTGACATTTTTAGGTTGAATTTTTGACTTTGAGGCAAAACAAGCAAAGATATTTAGTTTACTACAATGTTCAATGTATCAAATTTATCATGACTTATAAACTCAATCCAAACGGCTGTATCTTGGTAACAAACACTTAGCCAGAGTTGCTGAAGTTATCCACATTGTTTCAGGTTTCCTCTCTACTTAACCTTTGGATGGTAAAATGGTTCTGACAGTTTGTCCTTTAACCTGAACACAGACTGTCAGAACTGTATCTACCAGGCTTAAAAAGTCTTTGAATAGTTACTGAATCTGCCTCAGATGAGGGGAAAGCTGTAGCTGACCCTACTCTCTGACTTTGACCAGAGTGTTCTTTGTCAGAACAAAATAATCAATTCTCACAAACATCACATGATTTTTTCCTAAGGGTCATTTCAGTCACTTCACTGGCCTCTATAAGAGCCAATTCAAATCGTATTTACATGAACTACCATGTAAACAAATTCTGCAGGACTCACCCTGAGGAACTCGGCCTGCAGCAGACTCTTCAGCACTTGGTTGCAGCGTTTCCTCTGAGCTTTTTCCTCCAGGACGCTCTCCAGGAAAACCCGGATCTCTCGGATTTGAGTGTTTGCTGGGAGCAGATTGATGGCCTGGAAACCAGACAGTCATCTTATTAACACCACGGACCAGACATTATTGGTTTTTAATTTTGTAATAGCTACAGCTCTCCTGTGCAAGAGGACCAGTGATATCTTTACCACATCAGGAATTTTTTTTTTTTTTTTCAGTTTTGAGATTTTCAGAGTCTACAAGCCTTCAGTCACCTTAGGCGAGGTTTAGCACTAAAGGAGCAGTGGTAGCAATAAAACGGCTGTTTCTGCTAAAACAAAAAGCATCTTACTGTTTAATAAAAACGTCGATCTCTGTAGGAATCCTATCCATAACGCTATCAGACACTTATATTAACAATCTGAGCCTATCACTGGCAAAAACAAGCACTTTGCGGACATACTTTGAGGTGGACAATTGCATTGTTTGTTTACATTGTAGTGGCTGCTCGTGGTTGCCAGTTTGACTGTTCCTGCTCAATATTGCTGCGATTTTTTTTGTCCCTATCAATCATTTATGAAAGTATGGGAGAATGAGGCTCAGGTTCAAAAATCCCGCAGTTAAGATATAAACAAAACAAACTAGATTGTTCATTGTTTGACCAAACTCAAAGGTGAGGTGAAAATCCAGCCACCATAGAAAGTGGTGAAATGTGATTATGTGAATTATTGAAATAAGTGAATAACAGTGCACACTACCATAGAATCTTTCCTGGAAGACATTCATAGTGTCACATTATTTTAGTAGTTACAGAGGTGCAAAGAAAGAGTTTTTAAAAATTCTGCTAAATTTCTCACCTTCGCACTCCGGGCAAATCACTGCATGAGGCGGGCGTGAATGTCAAATTGTCGTTTTCAGAAATTCAAGAGAAATTGTTGGATGCAGCCACCCCATTTCCAACATTGGAAAGGTGTGGGGGGAGGAGGTTTTAGATGCTGTTTGGAACAACTGGCACCCTTAAAGTGCTCATAAAAATGGCAATGTGATGTCTATGATTAACAATATTTGTTCGTTATAATCATACAAAACTGTAATTGTGAAAAAAGGAATTGTTGAAAAACCCATAAACATGCGAATAAACTGCCTCATGTTTGAAGTTTTGCCTGAAGTTTTGTACAGTCTTGTCTTGTCTCCTTTATTCTCTCTTGGCGAGGCAGAGTCTGGGAGCAAGGCCAGGGGAAATGAAAGCAGGGTGCCATTAAAATCAATGAGGAAGCTCAGGAAGGCAGAGTGGCACAGGGAGACAAGACGGAGAGCTCCAGTCTGTTGGATCTAACCCTAAACATGCTCATAAACCTGCAGTGTTCCCCTTGAGAGACTCTTAATTTGACATTTCTGTATTTGGACACAGATCAGTGCTGCCTTTCACACACAATCATATCTACTTTAAATCACAGATACAACACAGTTTGTTATGGTGGATTTTACAACCAGAATATAACTCAGAACAGCTAAACTTTTATATTAAAATATTAACAGTGACACAGTGGGGGTGTCTCTGTTCCTTTGTGATAAGATATGGAAAGAAAGAACACACAATCTGCTGACGTGGACTGTGTGGGGAGATTTTTTGCAGTTGGCAGCTGGATTGTATTGAAAAAACACAGAACCAAACAGCTTTATAAAGCATTTCCTCGAGGGATATCTACTTTACTAGACAGCATTTGGTGGATTGTGACACGAAGGTTTGACAAGCAAAATAGGTCATGAGCTAGTTTTGAACGAAACAGCTTTTATTCAATTAACTCTTTGCTATTTTGGTTCTGGATTCAGACATTTGAAACAGACACATGAAAGGAATTTCATCAACGATATTCGCATTACATCACACACACTTTCTCGAGGGAGAGCTGCACCCTGGTGGAAATCTTTTTTTGGTTCGCTGGATCTTTTCTATCACAAAGGCGGCAGCTTGATTACCCCCAACAGTTCAAACCCTCTGATCTCGCTCTAAAAAACAACTAAATCAAACCTTTAAATGACTTCTGTTCAGTTCAGTCGCTTTAATTTCACACCAAATGCCAAATGACAAATTTTGTGTGAGTGCGTGTCATTGTTAATCATGTTACTTTATCTCATTTTAATCGACCCTACATAAACCAACTCTTATCAGTTTCACTTTCGCTGCCACATTTGAATTAGGAATGATTACTAAATTTGAGCAATTGCAGCCAATAACAACAAAGCCCTGGGTTGAATTAGAAACTAACTTTTGCTTTCTGCTTTAATGAGAAGCTTGAAGAACCTGATGGAGTTTGCTGCTTAGGGAAGCTGAAATAAGTGCAAGAAATCTGTGCCAGACTTTGCCAGTCTCGCAAAAGTTGGATACATTTCTGTGACTGACAACTTACTTGATATTGACACAACCTGGTGTGTCTTGATGCAGTAAACATATGTTATACTCCAAGGAGACAGAAGAATTATTTGTGAGCATTACTAGACTGGGGTTTGTTCTTAAGTCACTGTGGTGAGGAATGGATCGCTGCTCTGCTGTTGTTTACCTTGGTGGTGTTGAGCTTGCTGTGGTGCAGTTCCAGGACCTGCAGGGCTGCCTGGAGGTTGGCCTGAGGCCCTGACACCTCCATCTTGATGGGTCCCAGGCAGTGGACGTCAGGGGGTGACAGGTACATTCTCAGCAGAGACAGATAAACCTGCAGAGCACAAATACAACTGTTAATACTTATCTTAGTCAAAGTTTTATCGAAAGCAGAATCTTATTATATTAAGAGACCAGGAATTGGTCAGAGACACAGTAAGAAAAACAGTGATGTGATGACAGACAACAATGAATTATTATTACAAAGTCCTTTACTGAACAAAAACAGGATTCATGTATTAATACAGGAAATAAAAACAAGATGTAATATTTGCCAAGATAAGGGATAAGAGAATAAATGATAAGATAGAGGAGATTACACAGGAAATTAAATCAAAATATCATTAAATATTAATATAAAAGAATAGAGAATAAGTTGGAAGAACCTAAAGGAAAGTAAAGCAGAGATCTCATTCGTTGTGATTCTCACCACCAGTCCAATGCTTATTCATTCATTTTCAGTGCTTAAGTGTTGATTTTGTTTAGCAACATTTACAGGCAATGTCAGCTGTCATTTGTGGTTTGGTAGAGATGAAAACTGAAGGTATTAGTTTTGTAGAACTGGCAATGTGCATGTTCCATAAATAATCCATTATATTTGTATAGCACTTTCTGCAAACACAAAGGCACTTAACAGAAGGCAGCAGAGCATGCAAAATATAAAAACAACAAACACATCAGAACTACAATAAAATCCAGGAGGACAAAACAAACAATAAAATCCAAGCAGGAAAGGCAAACAATCTAAAATGAACAAAATGAACCAAAATGAAATTACACTAAAAGCCACTTACATCTTTGTTTCCTTCAACTAAACTGTTGTAGTGCCCGTGACAGTATCTGCAGAGCACACAGAGAAAAACATGAGTAAATATAAAACATGATAGTCCTGCTTATTTTCATGATGTTCACTAATGCTTACAGCACCATAATGAGGTGATCAGAATGGCTCAATTAGGTCACATTGCACTTAAAAATCATTTATCTGCCTGGCACAACAAGCTCACGCTTACATGTGGTTTCAGGGCAAAAAACAACTCTCTGCTACTTTTTCCATTACTACCTTACTGTTTTGTTTATTTTATAGTCATAAAATAACTGCTAAAAGTCAATAAAGCTAAATACTAGACTTCTCAAACTAAGTAGGTAATACATGGCTGTTGTGTTAGCACTGCAGAAGTACTCACTCTTCAGCCATGCGGGTGTCTTTCAGGATGTGCACATAGATGAAGAGCGCCTGCTCATGTTTGCCCATCCGACCCAGAAGCAGAGCCCGTTCCTCCAGCAGACCTTACAGATGGAAAACAAGGTCAAAAGGTGCAAGTTACACCCTTCAGCTTAAACATCTATGACTTTTTGGTAAAACTTTCCTCTATAACTGAACATATGTATGTGAGGTAATGGGAAATATAGGGGCGTGTTACATACATCTTGATATTAAAATCTGTTGTTAATTATGAATTTCTATGTTTTTAATTTGTATCAAAAACAATTACTTTCCTTACATACCTACAGAGTAAATACACATTTTTCAAAATGGATCACATTGTAAAAAGTCAGCTTCCTTGTTTATATTTGTTAAGCAAACAGAATTGCTGTACCGTATGTCTACTGTCAACACATTTGTCATCTAAGTGCTACTTCAGTTCTTACCATCAAAGGGAAAGTCACTGATGAGTCTGGCTGGTTCGTAGCTGGTAGAAATATCCAGGAAGGTCAGCAGCTTGTTCCTGAACTCTCCCAGTTGTCCACCCTCCTGTCCTGCAGGGACAGCTGGAATCCCTACAACAACACAAAGGTTTTTATTTTAGGAACTGAAATGGTTGCTCAATTAATTGATTAGTCCAGGAACAGAGACGTAGGCAAAAAAGTTTTAAAAAAATCACTAGTTCCACCCTCTCAAAAGTGAATATTTGCTGCTTTTCTTATTCCCCTGTAATTAAATTACAAATGAAGTAGTAAATTGAATTTTGGGCTGTCCTGTTTTATGTGTATTGTGCATTGTGTGTTAGTGGTGGTAACATGCCAAAGACAGTGAAGAGGAAGACTGCTAGTGAGCCAACATGGATGTAAACAATAAAGATTTCAAAATATATTAAAAATCGGCTTTGCAAATGTTTTATGAGGGAGGAAATACACTCCACACATTTGTTAGACCTCAATGATACAGACATAATCTCAGAGAAACAATATCTTAATATCATGGGCTGTGTCCTCCAATATCCTTCATAACACAATGTGAAGCAATAACCTGCCGCAAGGACAGATTTATTTATTTAATTAGTTGGTTTAATTAAGTTTATTTTGCAGACAGAGCGCACATCAATGAGCATCTCTGCAAATGTTGCCCTATTGGCTGAGAGGTCCATTTCAATGCATGGTCCCTAGGTCCCAGGATGAGCATTAAAAGGCAGAAACAGAAAGAGATGGATGGACTTCATAATAAGTCCTGACACAGGCTTTATTTGCAAAGCAATCAGAGATGACTCTCTGGATGAGAAAGCAAAGGCAAACTGAACCATATGCAGTGATGTAATCACATGAAAATCCCATGATTAATTAGAAAAATAAATTATTCTTTTTTTTCATCATTTTCAAAAATGATGGGGGGATTTTGTGAAAAAGATTATTAAAGCTCCAGGATCACGTTGCCTTTGCAGCCCTGACACTATAATAAGACACCTCCATTTCTGGCTTTGCTTTAAGATTAAGTATCTTTATCAGGATAAGAATGAAAAATTACCTCCTAACATCTTGTTGAAATGTCCAAAAAAATTACTCTAATCATTTTCATAGCTTGCTAGCTAGCAAGTGCTAAAAAAAAAGCTACTGTAAAACATGTTTTATGATTTCCAAGTGCCCAGAAATACTGTGACAAGCTTTAAAGTTTTCCCTTGCTATTACCTTCTGGCAGTGACTTGAGGTACTCTTTCATGGGGCCTTGAACCCTCTCCAGGTAGAGCTGGATCAGCACGTTGTGAAACTCTGGCCCTTTCTCGTCCCACACGTAGATGATGTGCTCCAAATACGGGATGGCGAGCTCCTTAAAGCCATCCTTCAGGAAGTTCAGCACCTTGTCTCGGGGCAGCGTCTCCACCTCTGTCAGGTCCTCTGTGAAAATCTGGACAAGAAGAGGTTTGCTCATAGGAAGTGGGCATAAAATAAATCCAGAGTTTATAAAGAGAGGTTTATTCCCATAATATGTTCTTAGTGCTGATGTGTCAATGTGATATCTGGATGTGAAATAAAAGGTAGAATGAAAGGAATGGGCTTGTATTAAAACCAAACCTTTAAATACCATTTTCTACATATCAATAGAAGAAAAAAATCATAAAATGGTGCTGAACATAAATTTTCTGTGTCCCACCTTCAGCCCATCTTCAGGACAGTTCTTCAGCACCCAGGGAGAAAACTCAAAGATTATGCCCAGATTCTCCACTCCTGTGTCAGAGGATTAGAGTAAATAAGTGAGTTTAACTTCATCATGGGAGCTCAGAAGAAAACGACTCAGGGAGACGATATAATACATATTACATTAAAGCCTTATTCAGCCATCACAGTTTCAGAGATGTTTCTTTCAAGGTGCCATATGCAGCACTTCACTATCAATAAGTGATACAACAATGACAGTCGTTAGCACAGGAAGTGCAGAGCAAACTGGCTGATGATATAAATATACCCTTTCATGCTACGGTAACATATATGGTGTTACTTTTACAATTAGTTGATTGCGGATTCACAGAAAATTAAACTACAAATATTTTGATGATATTATTATCTTTCAGCAGACTCCCCAATGAGAGGACTGCTGCCGTCAATCACAATTATTAAGAAAAACAGATTAATTATGAAAATTATTGTTGCATGGTTCTATAATGAACATAATCATTAAGTGCAGTCAAACATTGCAGTGTCATAAAATCTAATGATCTATTAAAGAAACAGAGTAATTAATATTGCAAGATACAAAACACATTTGTTTGTAGTTAGTTGAAAGCTGTAAAAAAAAAATTTAATAAACCTGATTTTATTTCATCATAGAGAAAAAAAAGATAACTGTTGTTATCATTTTATTCACCATCACTGAGCATAACTACAATTAATGAATAAAACCACACCTAAGAGGCTAAGAGGGGTTTGGTATTTTTTGCCAGTGCTTGCTCTTCAGTTTAATTATAGATCAGAAAACAGGTATAAATGTGATGGGAACAAACAAAAACACAATCACATCCAGCAGGTTTTTTTCTACAGCCAGAAGAAAACCTTCAACTTGAAGAAGCAGCATCCTCTTTGAGACTTTTTAGGAGAAGTGGTTTAAAAGTCATTATACCGCAGTCTCACAATTAATTGACACTGATACCTTTAACAACAACACCTACAGCATCTTTAACTGCCAAATGTGCAGGATTTATCTTGGCATCACTGTTGTGCAGATATCAACTTACAGAGTTACACAGAAAATATTGTACTAAAACCTCACTTTCAGCCAGTGCCAAACACATGGCTGCAGACCATGACATGTGACAGATGCGGACTATACATTTCATCCAACATCCACAATCAATCAGACTGAAAGTTTTCTCAGAGGCTTTCCCAAAATCACGCCAGCAAATGTAACATATCTAGTGGAGATGACAACTTAGACACTCTAAGTTAAAAACAGATTTTAGTTGGCCGTTGATCCTTACCCAGTCTTTGGAGGTACTCCACTGTTCGCTCATGGCCCTTCAGCGGAGAGTTGGCCTTGGTGGATTGGTCCAGCAGCACCTGCAGAGCTGCGAGAGGGCAAACAGGGTGAAGAGAAGTGGAGGCAAGTGAAAGGGGAGCAAGAACAAATGTGAGATTAGTCTGAGTGATGGAAAGAGGCAAGATGTCATCTACTCTGCTGTGCGCTGCATTACATAATTCCTCCGTCCACAGAAATTGGATGAAGCACATGCACAGTGTTAATTGGTGGCCGGGAACAGCTGCTTTGAATTGGCAGAGGGAGAGACAGGCAGACTTCTGCAGCATGACATCACGAGCACAAGCTGCAGCAGGCCGATTAAAACCAGCCGCGCACACAGCGAGAACAGCCCAGAATCTACCGCACAATACCGCCAGAAACCAAATAACATTAGGACAGTTATGATCTACGAGGATGACGAGTTGACCACATGCAGGAAACCTCTCAGAGATAAACTGTGAAGCCTGACAGAGCTGATCTACCCAACGCCCAGAGTACAGCTTTGCTAACTGGTACCTATTCATTTTAAACATAATGGAACAATCCAGCTCACAATGGCTCTCGTATTTAAACGAGGAGGTAATGAGGAGACCACTGACAATGGCCAACATAGGTCTGGCAACAAGTGATCCCTCATTTAAATACGAAACCCCAAATTCAACAACCCATTTGAAAGAGAAATTGGGAACAGATGTTTCATTGTGTTTTAATGTGATGTGTTCAGTTGTCATGCTGAAGTCTGCAACAGATAAACCACACTCCTACATAAAACCACACAAATAAAGCTGAACTCTGATATCAGTCATTATCCAGTGATTGACTTCCCTATTGTGTGCAGCGTGACGGTTAATTTCCCACTTCGAAAAACACCATCATCTCAGAGGAAATGTCACTGGAAAGTGATTCTCAAAATTCTGCTTTCCTTTGAAAAGTTAAATAAAACACTTTAACTGCTACATTTCTTGGGACATTACCTTTGCTTTTAAGCTTAATTTGACATTTTCAAAATATGTCTCGTTAACAGGGAAAGAGATTTACAGAGAGAAAATGACCTTGTATGTACTTTTCTCTACACACATGGATTTGACTTTTCTCACAGATGGATTTCAACCGGCTGAAAACATTCCCTGTAGATTAAGCCATTGCTCAGGCTTTGTTTCTTGATTCAATATGGACAATTTGTCAAAAAACCAAGGAATACGCCTGTTTTTTATTCCCAGCATTTTGAATACAGTATGAGAACATATTCAAAGGAATCTTTGCAGCAAATTAGCTTTTCCGTGCTGACAAATTATGGTCTACATATCTACATTTTTACCTCACTTATTAAAGCAACTAATTACTAATATGGTTTAGATTGAAAACCACGGCTGATACCTCCTTTTTGCACATTTTGATGAAATGAAACACGAGACACATAAGTGTAATTAACAGCATTAATAATGAGTACACTTCATTTAGATGAGCCAGTTCCAGGGTGCTGGTATTATGCATGCAGATTTACTGTCATGGCTTACTGCGACACTTAGTGGAACAGAGTCATCATCTTAACGTCTTAAAAAACAGCGGTGTTGAATTAAGGTCAGAGCAGATTTTTAGAATAATCACAGATCAGTGATTATCAGTTAACTCATCCAAAAGAAACAGACACAGAGGGAGAGCAAACAAAAGAAACTCTGAGAGAAAAAAAATCTATCTGATACCCTGTAAACCCAACATACAGCATACAGTAAGCTTGTATGTATGATGTATTTCCAATTTTACTAGTTTCTGTTATTCAAAGTTAAGGATTTATTACTGTTTAATGCACGTTCTTACTTTTTTATTGTCCATGGATGTTGTTGCTTCTATTTGCTTAGGTAACATTGGCTATTACACATTCATGAAAAAAAAAAACATGAACTTGAACTCCACAGAGGGAGTTTTCCACGGGAGCCAACAACAGCTGAGAGAGGTCTATGAATTCCCACCGAGAACTTTACAATTTTTACAATAAAAAGCTAATAAAAGTATAAATGTAAAATATTGTTACTTTCCAGATTATCTGTCTGTGGCTCACTGAACCTGTTAAAGCCAAAAAGTGTTAATACTTCTAAATCTGCTGCAGAGCACAGGCTATATTCAAGACAGATTTAACAGGGGTCTGACAACTGTGAAATGACTTTGGACATCCCAAGAAATCTGTCCTACACTCCCATAATTATACACAGCTTCTTTCTGCAGATAATACTTGATGATTTATCAGATTAAAGTTCAATACTACATGGCTAGTTTGCAGCGGTGGTTGACCAGCAGTCAGACTCTTACCTTTCTGGTGCAGGCCCTTCTTCTCATAAAGAATAATGAGCTCGCTGTACTTGTGAGCCTTCTTGAGGACATACTCGCTCTCCTCAATGTGGCAGTGGTTGTTCTCCAGACGAAGGAGGGGGGACACCAGGGCCACGTTAGTCTGAAGCGGGGAGAGGATAAATGCAGATTACACAACATGAACACCAAACATTCATCTATCCAACCCTTTAAAATTCAGGTTGTGTTTCACCCATAGACTACAAGCAGGTGACTTCACTGATTAGCTGCTCTTTTCTGCCTCACAATGTGTTTATCATTTAAATAATTTGTTGCAGCTGCTTGGCACTCCAAAGCATGCACTATCTTAGAGGATCTCCAGGCACTCCTAGGTTATCCATCTAGTGTAAACTGGGTCCGCCCTTGTATAATAATAAGCAGTGGAACCACTGCTTATTAGGGAAGCACCTGGTGGCATTTTCCCTGAATGCACAAATCAAATGACCTGCCCCATTTCAGTGTGGAGAAACAGCAGAAAAACTCTGAGGGACATCCAGACTGTTTTGCTCCTCAAACAGAGCGCAACCATTCTGTGGAGAAACTTACTTTGGATGCTTATATCTGTGATCTCATTCCCCATTCCAACACACTTTTTGAAATCATTGATAGGGTTTTACATGGGGCAGATTGCTTTGTAAATCAAAAGTCTTTCTTTTTTTACCCAGGTATTTACTCCACAAACCCATTACTGCAGTTACCACACCTGAATGACAGTCACATTCACACAGCCTTTAACGCTGCCTCAGTTTTTGTTACTTCAAAGTAAATCTGCCAAAGAGCTGTTCAACTCTGGACCCATCTGGCTACATGTGAGGTAAAGCTAACTGCCAAGTGCTGCTGCCAGCTTCTATGAGAGTTAAAAATTGTTTACTTATGAAATCATTTGCGGTAAGTGGAGGGTGAAGACTGCCAAGCTTGTAAGAGCTGATATAACTTTTAGCACGAAATATAAACAAACACTGGGTTTGTTGACAATTATAGGTTGGTGGTAAAACAAAAGTATAATATTAGACATGGATGGCTAGTGTTTATCTATCCAGGGTTAATCCAACCCTCCTATGTGTAACCATTCGCCTACAGTGAGAACAGATGCAGGCGCATTAGGGGAAAGAACATGAAAGGGCTTAAGATAAACATAAGACTAACTCTTAAGATAGAGGGGTTGTAATAAAAGTGTTATTCATTTCTATGCATTTCATTCCAAAATAAAAAAAACACAACAACATAATATAAAAACAGTAGTAGTAGAACAGTAGGCTACCTAGGTGTTACAATAACACAACAGTGACACACTGTGGAGTGTATGATGTTAAATACATCAAGGAAAGGTATGAAAACAGGAAAATCATGGGCTTACATGCAGGTAACACTTCAGCAGGGTGGTATCAATGATCTGAAGGAGTTTTTTGCGGCTTTTAATTGTTGGTGTGCCCTCCATGAGTGGAGATGTTGTGGAAGGGTCAGAGTCATTTAGCTGTTTCACCAGGTGGCTGCGTTTCTGTGAGGACATTAAAAAAGAGAGAATAATATATTTTATTATAATATTCCAATCATTTTTAGTTCATGTTGAGCCTCATTTAAAACTAAATGTCCTACTGCCGTGAAGAACATCACAGACACAGACCTGGGTGAGGTAATCGATAAGGGCAAGATGTGCTTTCTCCAGCTCTGCCCCGGACAGTGTGGGCAGAGGGTTTGGATAGTGCAGCTGTTTGCGGTAGTCTGACGGGAGCAGGTCCGGGTACAGTCCAATCACATGGGTGGGATCTGCAGAGCACAGGAGGGGGACTTTTTAAAAAATTCTATTCTGTACTTGATACTTGACTTTGTTTAGCAGTCCTTGATTAAAGGAAAACATGTTTTTGACATAACCACAACACAAAATAGTATAACCAGACGCAAAATCAAGAGCTCATTAGATCGAGGAAACTGTCATCACCGTGTAAAAAAATTCTCACACAGAGACAAGATGTGACATCTTTACAAGTGAAAGTCATATGTGAATAAATCTATTTCCATCAATATATACAATAAACAACAGATGTCTAATGAGGTCAAGAACAGAGAAAGTACAGATATGCAGGGAGAATAAACATGATCAAATTCTGACCAGATTCACCTGAATTATGTTGCCATCATGTGGGTGAAATGGGTGACATTTTACCACACTGGTGAAAATCAGCTCACCTCACCAAATGTCTTTCAATGGCAGAACATATTATTTAGATATCTAACACTTAATGTGTGGTCCTGCAATATGTGATGAACAGCAGCATCATGTTACAAGTAAAAACAGATAAATATGGCATTATGTTCACATAAATTTGATCCAGGTCTGGCTCTGTTTTACAATTTTGGCCTGAACAGACAGAATTCGGGTGAGAGCTCTACCTGTGCCGAGTTTGGCAAACACCTGCATGGAGTCATCAAATCTCTTCTGACAAAACAGATTGAAGGCGTAGAGATTCTGGATGTGATGTATCTGCTGCTTCTTATCACCATCTGAATCATCCTTCATCTTCTGGCAGAAAAAAAAGAAAAGCAACAAAAAATTTCATCACGCTACAGCAAAATCTCTCCAGTTTATTTATCAGAATGCTAGCTTCCAAGAATGTGAATACCACATGAATGGCCCTTCTTGTTCTTGGAAATGCCCCTAGAAAGCTAGATTGCTAGATAAGCTCAACATAAAGGAGAAAGCCATGAGCATTTTACTGTTTGAACATACTGCTCCTAATCAAGATAAGTGATTTTAATGTTCCATCCTCTGAGCTAAAGCCCAAATTGAATCCTCGGGAATCTAATAACAAGGTTTAATCATGAAGTGAGTGGTTCTGTTGCTCACCGCCAGCTGAAGAGCCAGCTCAAATTGCTTGTCCTGAAGAAGCTGCCGGATCTGGCTGGCTATCGACACAGGTACCAGGCGCCACACAAAATGGTTGCTGGCAACATACACAATATTTTGCCTGTGAAAGATAAAAGGAGAAAACAAGATTAGAGAGAACAGGTTGGAACAAAAGTGTTTTTCTTTGCCAAGAGGAACTGACATTATCGGCATCATTATCATGAGACATGGAAACCAGGAGAAGTGATGAAAGCAGCAAATGACACATGATATTCTTTTAGGGATGTTATGCATCATAAACAGAGTGGGAGCATCAGAAAGGCCACCATTCATTACCAAACCTGCAACCATACGCCAACAGTGCTGCAACAGCCACTGCAGACTTTTTCCCTTCGAATATTATAGTACTGAGTGATTATTGCTGTACACACACTCATCTCATTATATCATGAAAGATTTCTCATTTTAGTGAGGTTCCTTTGAAAATATGACGTTATATTTTTCATGTTATTATGACAATTTTCTTCTTGTTGCTACAGAGCAAATTCCATTATGTTTTCTTGTAATAACATCATATCATTTTGTTTCCTTAGTAGGGCTGTACCATTCTGTCAGTGGAATCAGACTTGGCTGTTTTTTTTAATAGACTATCTTGCAATTAGAAAATACACTGGCATGAGTTTAAGTGATGATGTTTTTATCATATTTTCACCCAGTCAGAGAAAGTAAAAGTTGGCGTGGCTTGATCATAGCTCAGTTATAAAATCCTACCACGTCTCTCCTGCTGGGCTGCTGACAGTGCCATTAGTCAGAAACTGGAGCTGACTGGAACACCTATAGAATTGAGTCACCCTGCCCTGCCCTTCGTTTTCATCGCCATCTCTACTTCCATTACACCTAGTTTAGTGGTTCGGACACTCAGTCAGCTTTACAACACTTGTTGTAAAGTTTACAGTCTGCTACACTGTTGTTCCTGCATTGCAGCTAAAAGAAAGTGGATTCAGGGTCGACTCAGGGTCTTCTCGCTGGATGCACTGACTCATGAACTTTTAAGGGCCGCCCTACTTATTTTATCTTGAAACTTCCATTTTAACACAATCTGAATCTCATTAAGACAAGAAATGTTTCTCCTTGTGACATGGTAAGTTGGTATAAGTTGGTATCTGGTTAAAACAAGAACACACAACTAATTACAGATCTTTCAATTTACTAACATTCTTTGCACAATTTGATAAATGAAATGGTAACAAAGTCTTAAATCTATAGAAAACTCTTTTTAGATGTGCAACAATACAACAAAGCAGAGTGTAATATGAAAGTTTGTATTTTTACATAAAACTAAATGTTGTTGTAAATGTGTTTGCGCTGAGGCCTGCCTGCTTTTGCAAGAACAAGTTGACAGAAAATTAAATTATGCCTTACTAATGACATAACAAAACTTCACAGAGGACTGCCTGCCTCACCCTGCTGAGGTGATGAAGCGAGGTCTTTGCAGCTCCACACTCTGCACCAGCAGTCTTGGCTCAAAGGTCCGGATCTCCACATAACGAGGGAGAACAGCAATGATATATGGAGGCTGGTGCTCTGAATTAGAAAAGAGGGAACAGTGTCACATTTTTGTGCATGTCAACCCAGACCAAAATTATCACAAGTGGGTCTGTGATATAAAAATATCACATATCCTCTGTGTTAAATAATGTGTTGTTAGTGCACGGGTCTTATGACAATATATAAACAAATGGATTAACTTTCTGAGGGAAAGAAAGAAAGTTAAGTTTTTGGAAATAAAATATCACTAAAATGGATAATATATACAGTATTGTGCCTACAATGTGATTTTTTTCCACAATGGAAAACACTGGCTGCTCCAAGTCAGTCGACACCTGTAGCACATACAGACACAAGTAGAAGACAAAGTACAGTACCCATGATGAGCTGAGTCAGATTTTGATGTTAGGAAACAGGACAGTGGTGAATAACAACAAGTTATTGAGACATTGAGAAAACAGGAGGGCATTAGCACGAACTTGAGAGCAGGTGTCTCATTTGTGATTATGGAGTGAAGACCTAAAGGCTAATGGGGCGGGAAATCCAGCTGGAGACAGCTATCTAGACAGGCCTGAGGCTGGACAGACTGCGGCCATAGGCAAAAGCCCAGGCCCTCTGCTCCAGTCACAATCAGTTAGGATGGTCAGTTAAAAGTATTTTAAACTGACCAGCTCTTATCCTCTGCTAATGCTCACCAAAGCCACAATGTTGACTGTATCAAAACTAGGAAATTGCAAACTGTATGAAACCACTGCTTGGAGGCTTCATTTCCCCTTCATATTGTTCCTCTCTGCATTCCAATGAGCACAGACAAAGGGGCCTTTAAAACAATGTGAGAGCTCATCTGCATCACTTCTGTCACAAAGTTCATTAGTAACCCAGACCTGTGGTGTCTTAGTCACGGGATAAAAAAGCTGATCTAAAACTGTCTCTTCTCTCTTGACATGTGGAGAACAGCAGCATGGCTCAGACAGGCTGGAAAGAAAGACTTTACACAGGGGGAGGAAAGATTAAGGAAGAGAAAAGAAAAGGCAGACAGCAGCTAGATGACAGCAACAGACAGAACAATGGCAGTATTTAGGCCAAGTGCTTTATCAGGTATTTGTTTTAATATCCAATTGCTATGTGAACAGACCTGCTCACTCAGTGTAACACAAAGTGAACAGATTGTCCTATTACAACCAGTCAATTAAGCCAAATAGCAACATATTGTACACTTTATACAAATGCAGTTAATTCTGCATACTAAACAGTTCACTGTTATTAGACAGGAACTCAAACCTTTACCTGAAGTTTCATATTTTACCTGAGAAAAAGATTAAAGACTCAGATTATCATGAGATCACACATGCTGAAAAGACTTCCAATTATGATTTATGATTCCAATGATGAATTTAGACGCTAAATATGTTGTCTGTTTCTGGCCATACCTGCACATGACCTCAAATTATGTAAATCTTACACCACTCACCAAATCTAAATGTCATAATCATTGTCTCCACAGAAGCTTGTCTTCTGTCTTCATGTGCCATTACGCTCAAAACCTGTTTCACCCGCCAGTGCAGAGGGGTATTATCACGGGCAAGCTTCTTAACATTAAGTGGTCACATTTATAGCAGACAATGTCCTCGGCAAAATCAATAGATGCTTGTCCTTGAGATACAATAAACTCTACTAAAACTCAGTGTAAGTTATTGAAATGTATCTAAGATGGATAGATTGTGTTTCTGGAAAACTGTGGATTTTTAAGGTTTCAAGCTTTTATTGTTTATAAAGACTGAAAAGGAAAGCACAACAAAAAATGTAGTGGATTTTGTTTTCCCCAGGTGCAATCGACTGCCAGGAGTGACACATTTTGGCAAAACATCTTCTGTGTTATCTGGAAGACTAACTATAAACTATAGAGAGCTGGGGGAGGATTTTTGGATCTTGTTACTCGGCATGTGTGTCTCCTTTTGACTTTGCTGTCAGTTCCTATTGATATCGAATACAAGTTAACTTTAGCAAAGACATCAAGAGTCATTTAAGGAGAGAAACAGCAACTAGGATTGGGTATGAAGTAGGTTTTTTTTCACATGCATGGGAATAAAACAGCATGAGCAACTAAAATTTTTAAAGTCTGCAACCTGATAGAAAATAGACAAACATCTAAAAGATAATAGTGTAAAGACACAGAAAAGTCCTTGCATATTTGTTGTTATGTTATTTTTTCTGTCTTACCCATCGCTATAGGGATGTCTGTCCAGTTCAGGGCACACTTCTGGGTACAAACGCCCTCTTCATTTAGGACAACAGTCAGGTCATCTTGGCCAACAGCCACCTTCCCATCAGCCAGTGGGGCAACCAGAGGCTCTAACTGTTTTCCAGTGGGGAAGAGCTCCTTGATGGAGCCACGGCCATCCATCTAGCCGAGAAGAGAGATAGTACGGGTGAGTCAGGAGATAGAGAACCTATAAATAAGACCTTAGTGACATAAATTTTATCTCTAAGGTCAGCTGCTGTGTCAGCGCTTTACACAGACAATAACAAAATATCAAGGAAATGCTGATTAAATAAGGAATAAATCTACCAAGCACAACAGAAACAACACCTAAAATAAACAGACAAAATTCAAGCACAACAAAACAGACAAGAACAAGTTACATAACAGCCTGCTTCTAAAGTGTGTTTTCTCAAGTTGTATAAAAAGAACATTTTAAAGTCATACTCATAAAAAAACTGTCTACAACACTCTCTGCAGAATTGAAGAGCACTTGCAACATGTTTGTAGCTTGATTCTTCACAGAAAAAAGAATCAAGGATTCAAGCCAGTTCATGCAAGAGTCATGACAGAGATGAGCTTGACAAGGTTTCCCATGACCCACTCAACATTGAGACTTTCACTGTGTTTTTAGCAAAAAGAACAGAACAAACTAAACGTACAGATGAAGAGTGGAGGAGTGATTTATGCTGCAGGTTTAAAGTGCTTCCTATGAACGTTTGGATACTTCCTTAAAAACCTGTCACTACTGGAACCCATTTTACGTGCCATGAATCCAGATTACAGCCTCTCTTCTCTTTTCTATAAACCTTTTTCAGCCTTCTTATAAGTCTACAAGGAATGAGTGTTTCATATGCAAAAGATAGCTTATGGGTGGAGAAGAAAGTTGTATGTAGCTACAGATAAATAAAGCTGAGTGTGCAAAGTGTTAGTGTTTTTCCTGTAGCACATACCCGAATAAGGTAATAGTCTCGTTTGAAACCAACACATATGGAGTTTTCACACCAAGCCATGGACTTTGGAATATCTGGTGCACCAAAGTCGCCCTGACAGACAAAAAGAAAACATTAAGATGACTAAATATGAGGATTGGAAAAAAATAACCCTCCTAAATCTGGATCACACAGCAATGAGTCACAACTCAAATATATTTTATTTTACCTGCAGCTCGTGGAACTCCCTGTCCTTCCAGTAATACAGCTGAAGTTTCTTTTTTACTGCGACACACATTCTCAACCTTTCCTCTCCTGAGTTGTTTTGCTGAGGAAAAAAACAGAGATAGAATATACAATTCATGACTTAAAATCAGGGAAAATATGAGTAAAACGCAGAAATGTGGATATGGAAGGAAAAATATCATTGTTATGACTGTCTTTTGGATAAAACAATAGTGCCATTAAATTTTTATGGAACCATAACGAGTCTTTTGCCCATTTTAGTCCATTTACTGCAAATTACAGTACATTTTTAAAATGTGCCAGTGCTGCCAGGGTTGATATTGCCTGAAGGAGGGCAATGAACCTGACATACACTGCAAATCTTCATACTGAGCCCCCTATTTGCATCTGTTAATCAATGCACCACGTCAGCAGCACTAAAAGTTTTTGAAATGATAAATTACCAACTTCAGTCTCTATTTTTTCTAACTGTTTGGAACGTTGAAAAACAGAGGTTGTCTGAAACACAGGAAACACTTTTTCAAAAGGCTGAAAGACTATGGTGAGTTCCAGGGAACAGTCAGTAGTAATATAGTAGTAGTAATATATAGTTGTCAAATTCAAAAACACTGGTTATCACACACTCCAGGCCTAATCTGAACAAACTGAATAAACTACTTCAGTTACAGCTCCCTTGTTTTAAATTAGTTTACCATTAAGACACTGACTCATCTGCCTTTTATTTATTTGTTCACTAAGGTATAGCTGCATGACAGTAGTACTGTGCATATTGTATAAGTGAAAACTGTACTCACTAGAAAGATTTAGAATGGCAAGCAATACAAATACATGATTTCCCAAAATCCACAGTAACTGACCTGCAGGTCACATGCAAAGAGTGTGGCTCCTTTGGCTTTGGACACCACAGTGATCTGCTGGAAGGTCAGGAGGTCATGGACGTGGATGTTGTTCTCTGCAGGAGAGAAACAATTTTATTTTATGTATGTTTGTGATAATAATGTAGATGAATACTGTTACAAGGCAGCAAAGCATTACCAATAAAGAGATGCAGACCATTCACAAAGCATAATATTTTAACTGAAGGTTGTGAACTACTATCCCAAAAGAACTCTTACACAAAAATTACATTCTAATACATGAAAATGTGTTTGTGAGAAAAACTTACCCAGAAGACTGACAAGGATTTTGTACTGTGAGACAACGTAAAGCTGTAGAAAGAGTAAGAAACACATTTAAAGGATGTTTAGACCAAATTAATCCAAAATCAGACAGACATTAATGTGGACATTAACAGTGCAAGAATACACTAGAGCTCAGTTGCGTAACCCACTTTGCCTAGGAGTCTCTCCACTATCTGTAAGCATGGGGATTTTACAAAACCATACTGTCACGGTTGATCTGAGCCATCACACCAACCATCTTTGGTATTCTAAGTTGGCATGTGGATGGGTCTTAAGGTGTGTGTGACTCTCAGAATCATTCCAAGAGAGGGAGTTGGCCGTTGGCAATTAAAAGAGACAAAATGAGGCGAATGTATCAGACAGGCCTGTAACTAGTAATAACTGGAACCTACAGCATGTTGTCCTAAAAATCTGGAAGTATTTGAGTTGTGACTTCCCTCACCAGACTTCTAATGCTTCCTCTTTTTTTTTTTTTATTTAAGCAGAAGTAAGTCTGTGGTTATCCTACATCTCACCCTATAATCGTATGTACCTGCTGAATCTTCTTTGAGAAGTTCTTATTGGATTTTTCCAGTGTCACCTCAAACCGGTTGGTGCCTAAGGAGAGAAGGGACATGTTAATCAAAAATCATCAACATCATGGTAAAACATAAATCAAAGACATGTTTACAGGCATATACTGTAGACAACCACCTGGTTCATGTATCTAAAGTAATCTATTATATTATTCATTCAGTGTTAATTCCAGCACTGTATTCTGCACCCTTGCACAACTGTATTCTTATTTAGAATTTATACAGCCAGGTTGACTTGTTTATAGAGATGATATGTTGTTGTTCATTGATGCTTTTTATATACATTTATATATGCATCTTTTTTCAGCCTATTTGTACACATCACAATTATATGTTCATATTTACTCATCTACCTTCAGCTTTGTTGTGCTTGTTTTGCTTGTTTCTGTATCTATCTTCCAGAAAATTATTCTTGAAACTGACTTTGAGCAGACTTTATTTCAGAGAGTGACTAAGACTTTTATTTGAAACAGGGAACAGTAAGCTGAGAAGGTCTGCAAATACACTAGGAAACGATTGCATCCCACATCCCCTTCACTTTCTTTTTACCTGCGTCTTTCTTTATTCGGTAGAGAAGTAGATGCCCTGGTTTTGTTCCAACAAGCAGCCAGTCCTCTGTGGGAAAAGAAACTCAGTCAGTGACAGTTCAAAGGATTCTGTCACTCATTTCTGACATATTATGATATCAAAAGCAAACTTTTTCAGTCTGAGCTTGCAGGAAGATCATTCATGTCATCATAAGTGGGACACCTGAGACTGCAGTTCAATAAACGCCCAAAGGGACCAGTTCAATGTCATGGAATGAAAGAGTAGCTGTGGGATATATGAGGTGTCAACAGCTTACCCCAGGCCGCAAGACAGTCAATCTGAAGAGGGAGCTTTTCCAAAATAGGCACTGGTTCATACGCGTCATGCATCTTGAAGCGATAGCGCTGATTCAATAACAGACCGCTCTGATGGATCAATCCCACACGGGGTTGACGCCTGTCGGACAACAGCTGAGTGACGGACCGCTGATGACTCTGTTAGGGTGGTACGCCTGTATGTGTCGCCATTAACCGACGAAGCAGTTCAGTGTTTCGACAGGCAACGAGGAAATGTGGTCTAGTAAACCCAGGCGTCGCTGACTGCTGTAAAGTAATGTAGTTTGGCTTGTTAGCCAGCTATCTCCCCGACCAAAACAACAGCTGATCGTTAGCCTGCTAGCTCAGAAGTTAGCAAGCCACGGCTACTGCCCCTAAACATTGTTCCCTCTCAACTGAAAACAGAGCAAAGGCAGTCAGTTACTTTGTCGAAAACAACAAATGTACCATTAGTTAACTCAATACGGTTGGTAATAAACAACGTATTGGCATTAGCACTTAGTTTTCGTTAGCCAGGTTAGCTTCCAGCTACTTCCTCAGTTGTGTTGACGACGGCTGCGCGAGAGAATGGGGTTTGACAGGCACGTGACTGAAGTCAGTACACTCACGAGGAAAGCGTTAAAGGTGTAGTGACTAAATTTGTAGTTGTAGCTAAATCGTTCGGTGTAATTCTCGCGAGATCTTACTCATAACACTTGTCAAAGTAAGTAAATTTTTCTTTGTTTTTAGAAGAAACAAGGATAAAAAACCGCTGTATATTTTGTGAAAATAATATCGAAACATTCTGTGGTGTAAATATTATGTAAAACATTAAAAAACTTACTAACTTACATACACAAAAACTAAAAACTTCAAGAAAAGGGGAAAAGTGTTTTATTCTAATAAAAACAAATAAACAATAATATCAAGTTAAATTGTCTATTACACCTTTACTTTCAGTTTTTAAAATAAATTATTGAATTTTTAAAAAAGCATTGAAATGCATAAAGAAGCCCAGAATATTTATCTAAATTACTTGTTTTAATTAGAAGTGAATTAAAATGCATTTATTGTTCGTTAGTGTTATTTTAGCTGATTTGTTTTGTGTCTTGCTATATATTTGACCAATGTAATGCTGCAGCTGAGTTTTTTGTGATGATTATACTGTGTAAGGACGAGTGTACAAGAGTAGAACAGTTCCAAAGACAACATGCTTAAGAAGGCACCTACACATTAAGAACATTCAAACACTGACATATTAACCATGTTTCAATATAAATTTTATTTGCAAGACATACGCAAAAAGCCATACAATATCGTCAGCTTCACATTACAATGCAGACTCACATCCAGAAATTGGGCTTTAGTGTCTCTCTGAAATTAAATATCCTCAACAAGACTTGGATAAATAAAAAGAACATAAATTAAGGAATTTAGAGTATCCACACATACTGCAGTAGATTGCACAAGGATGGGGAAATAATTCTGCAAGATAAGGCAGAAGATTATTTTATAGTGTGAATAGGACAGGCTCAAAGGAATCTGTACTTGTAGTGACATGAAAAATATGAATTTATCATGTACAGTATTTTTTAAAAACGACTCTGTTCTACTGAATTTGGGTGAAGACCTTAATAAAACTCCAGCCCGGTCAGTGAAGGGTGAGTGAGAGAGGATTACATACATATAATCAGTCACATGTATATTTGAATTTAGGCCCACACCACATCCACAAGGATTATCAATTGATTCTATGATTCAGTAACTAAAAAAGTTTTCACTTTGGTGACATGAAGTGGACCTTAATCACTGCTGTTTTGTGAAAAGCTACAAAATTGTACTTTTTATTGAAGTGAAAATAAACATACTTAATTTTAGACTCGTGACTACTTATGCTCAAAAACAGATCTGGAATTAAATTTATAAACGTCATTCATTTTTCCCTCTGAGCACCATGCAGCATTTAATTTCTCAGTAAAAGCTTGAAAGTAACCAATAATGGAGTCACTGAACCGTTCTGTGTAAAGATGAAATCTCACACACGTTGATCTGGTATAATGCTCATGTCTATGAAATGGACACTTTAGAGTGTGTTCCAGTTAACACAAGAATCCCCCACAACACAGAGGTAGCACACTTACCCCTTACAACTGTGATATGCTTCAAGTATCAATAGTCACTGATGCAGCCGTGTTCACATACAGTAACAGTGGCAAATATACGGAATTTCTATATTCAAGATTACTCAGTTAGCCAGAAAACAAAGTGTTAGTTATGTGTTAACATTAAGACATACAATTATCATTTATTGGTTCAGCTACAAGAAATGAGCTTAGGAAATGTTCAATGGCTGGGTAAAAGCATAAAAAAGATTACTCTTTGTTAGTTATCTGGCCAAATGGTTAATCATACCATACAGTTCCTATCTCATTTAAATATTAAATGTAAAAATTTTTACATTTAGTTTGTGGCACAGCACATCTCTGATGATAAACCAAGAGTTTAAGTGTAAGACGCTGTGTTGGTATAAATATAATCTCTTATTATGCACAATAATTGAGTGTTTTCTGTGTATATTTCCCCTCCATACCAATATGTGATATCTTGATTTATACCTAAACAGATTCCAAATCATTCAACTCACATTCCTACCAGTTTGACCCAACTTATTCCAAACGTTTAGATCCTTGCCCCGGTTCTTAAGAAACCACAACCATTAAATATTATACTACCTAAAAACACAGGACAGGATTTTGATAAATATACTATTTTACATAACGGCGTTGTGTAAAATGCCACAAATCTACTTGATTTTGGCCAAGTTTGTGACAGTGAAGAAACATCTTTGAAACAAATAAAATATTTATCAAAGTGCTCTGCTGTGTAATTGCTTCAGTTTCACCCCAGTCCCAGAATTCAGGTCTGGACGTCAACAACAGCCAACCCCTCCACCTCAGGTTGCACACTACCTCCTTCACGTAACGTACCATAAATGCTTCTTTGAACTTAAGAAAATATTACACAAAACCTGTTAAATAAAATTATAAGGTTAAAGTGTCTGGAGAGAACGGTTGGCTTTGCCCACTTTTTTTTCTTTTTTTTGGTAATCACATCAGTCAGAATGCATTCAGTGCTGCCTCAGTGAAACTGCTTTCTTTTCATTCTCACATTGACCTCTACTCCATTTTGGATCTCTCCATCTTGGTTTTCAGGATTTCCTGTAAGAAAAAGGGAACACAGATTAACACATGTACAGGAATGTGATTGTGTGAAATGACAGCACAGTAAAGCTAATTAGCAGGAGCATTTAAAACAGACAAAAATGTGACTGAAATCATGGGACTAGGAGGAGAAAAGTAAAAGGAGCCTTTACCTCTTCCTCATCTAGCATTACAGGGAGAGCTCTGTATAAAGAGAAAAAAAGCAATAAGAGATCAGAGGAGAAGTATAAATAGTGTATCTTTAGTCTTCAATGTCCTTGATGAGGTGCTATAATCTACATTAATACACAGACATAAGCTGAGATGATATGACACATTAAAAGGATTACAGTTTTAAAGCCAATACTTACTCCAGGTGGCATGATACTTATGTTTTTAGTGAATACTGTACAGTGAAACGGCTACAGGATTTTTCAAGCCAGCCTTGACCTTATAGAGACTGTCTCTAAGAGTGTCAGCTCACTGTCTAAAATTAAAATTTACTACTTACACATCAGCAACAGTCGTAGGAATGTTCTCCTCAACCCATTTAAGGTCTTCATCCTGGCAAAAACAGAATTAAAAAATACAAAATGACTTAATTGTGTGTGGGGGAAAAAAAACACTAAATGGATAAAAGAAGAGAGATGATGATGGCAGTTAACACACCTCTTTACTCAACAGTTTCTGGGAGCCATTAGTGTCAGGCTTTGAGCCTCTCATCTTCATTCCCTCTAAAAAAGAAAAAACAAAAAGAGCCAGCTGAGATCACATAAAAGTCCCTTGTTCAATGACATGATTATACCATAACAAGGTTACTTTAATTTTCCATTTATCCTATTATACGGTTATAAAAAGAACATTTTTAAATTAATCTGTTCCCCACATGTCTGCAGGAACACATTTAGATCGTGACCTCAGTAGCACCGAGTTACACAACATGACACCTTAACTGAAAAGGTAATCATAAGAGGATCTGAGATCAGTTGTGAGCAGACTTAGATTATCTGCAGATGAGTGGATTTGGTTAAATATAGGGCAATTAAGACAGCATCAGAAAAGATGCCGACTTAAGTGTTTCCACACTTAGTGTTGATGTGACAAACATTAGGAAAACTGTCTTGTATTTCTCTGGTTGTCAGGGTATCTGAAGTGAACTAAAACAACAGCCTGTCTCATCTATTTCTATTACAAACAACTCAACCCTTTGTTGGTCTTGCAATGGAAAGCAGGACAAAAATGTCTTACCAAAAGCTTCATTCAGCATGGGCTCCTTGGCCTCCTCCTCTTCATCATCTTCATCAATCAGTGGGGAGTGGGAGAACCTAAGAGGAAAGAGAACACAGGCTGAGATCCAGCTACTAAGAACAATGACAAGCATGTATTTGAGAGGAGGTTTTTGGACTCCAGGGTCACTCCCAGCTCCACATTGACTGACCTCTGGCTGTTAGCAGAGGGCCGGAGCAGCACCATGATGACCAGCAGAATGGTGGAGAACAGGAGACGCCAGAAGGCATCGTCTACCCACAAGTCCCTCCAACCCTGTGGAGAGGATAAAAATAGAATGTGTGAATGCAGAGATGGATTTTATCAGGTTGGAAGCAAAGTTCACTTTTCATCTCTGTATAAACAAGAAGCGGAAACCTCATGATGAGAAGAAACAACAACAATCAATCAATAACAAGAAACAAACTGACTGTCTGGCAGTCCACCAGCTTGAAGACTTTGGTGGTCCAGATGATGAATATGATGGAAGCTGTGGACACAAACACCGGTTTTATTTTGATGTCTGTAAACAGTATGCAAATGCTTAGAAACTGCACATGAAGCCTCCCACCAGTGAATCCAGAATTTGAAATTGAACAAAAGGCTAATTTATCTGTCCTATGTCAGCAAGAGGGTTGACAAAAATATAAATGCATACAGATACTTTAAATACACAATATGCATATTAATACCATCTAGGGGAGATATGTTACAGGAATTGTCTGACATTTTGGGAAATAAACACGTTTATAGTCTTTATGCAAAGGTAAGCTAACCATCGACTGGCTCCAGCTTCACAGTTTCTCATCTAACCCTTCATTCTCCAAAATGTTGAACTATTCCTTACAGCTGCAGCTTTTACTGCTGCACCTGCAACATCCATACAGTATTTCTGAACAACAGAAACTGAAACGTGTATTATTTCATTTTCAGATGCTGTCTTTTTTAACTGATTATTATGTAGCAGCTGTTTCTGAACAGCTCCACTAATAGGCAATCTCACTTCTTTCCTCACCCTGGGGCAGCTGTAATCATAGACAGAATGTGGCTGTAACTCACCGACGACAGAAAAGATGAGAGTGTTGGTGAAGTGCTGATACAAAGACAGCTTCACTACATTTCTGCGGAGCTTCAGCAGACGAGTGGTTTGAGACAGGCTGATGAAAATGTAGATGCAAATTAAGGAGAACACGCTGTATATACAGTAAAATAAGCATAACTAAAGGCTTATAGGAAGTGCTTTAGAAAATGCAAATCCTTTTGGCTGCTTGAGTAAAGGATATCCACCACATGACACAGGAGTCAATGAGGGAGAGGCTGAGATTTGCCACCAGCGCGACCGTACCATAGAAACCCTGGAGAAAGAGGATAAGAGTCAGATTTTACACATGAGACTTAACTAGGCAAAGGACAGCAGCGTGGACAGCAGAAAGCAAAGGGTGTATGTGAATTTGACTGAGAGAGAGAAGAATTACTTAATCATAAGTGAAGTTACACTGCTTTTTTTAACATAAGATAAGCTTGTGTTAAGATCTGGTGAAGATTTAAGTCTCCAGTCTTTACAGCTGCCTCCTGATAAAACACATCTGCTCACCAAACCACATCCAGTCTCTCCATTCCTCTCACTGTCTCTCTTATCTTATGTTTGTTTGTATAACTTTGTGTTTTCATGACTTTTTGAACTTGCTGCAGTGTCTCTGGCTGCGTTTGAAAAATCACTCTTAGATCAAATTTGTCATTCCCTATTATCATCACTTCTCTGCCTCCCAGAGACTGAATCCCTGCGTAACCTTCTCTCTCGATCGTCTCCTCCACTCAAATCAAATTTATTTACAGAGTGCCTTGAAAGCTGCGCTAGGCAACATTTTTATGTAAAAATACACCCCCCACTATCAGCTTCTATCAGCCTGTGGAGGCTGCAACAGATAATGTTCGATCTGCACTGGTTGAAATGGAACGGGTTCATTATTTTTGCCTGAATGAAACTCATCTGTGGCCAGAGGAAATTAATATGTAAGGCTTAGAAGTAAAGTATAAAGGTGCTCCTAAAAAGCAGTGATAGATTGTGCCTCTGAGAAAAAGACAGACTCAGTGTTAAATCTTTTTCCTCTCTCATGCATTTAGTATATTTTGGAATACAGCAAAGCTTGGTAAAGCTTAGGGAGTCCTATGCAGTCAACTGATCCTTGTACAGTCAGCAATCATTCACAAAAAATGGCAATTTTTGGTATTTTCTCGCAACAGCTCAGATTGAAATATTACAAAGAGTAATGGAACAGTAAGCTGTTAGATGAGGATTTACAGGTGACAGACTATACACCTCCAACTCCTCAATAAGGTAACCAACTCCTTTTACTGTGTGCTGCTGTTGTGTGAAAACTACTTGCGCAATGTACAACATGAAATCACATCATAGCAAAAGGACTGTTTCTGACAATGTATCTTCTCAGGAACTGTTTGTTGTAGTATGAGACACCATTTGTTATTATCATGTTAACCTTGGGTGTCACCAAATCAACCAGGATTAAAATCTTAGGATTACAAGGTTTATAACTTTAACATTCAAGCGTGTTTAATTGCATTTTAGTGAGCAACTAAGAAGATAAACAGAAATGCAAATAAGAGAGAACCATGTCAGAGTATGACATATGACTGATGAGCATATGTTGTACGACAATTGAGAGAGTAATGGTAGTTAACTTTTATGTACTGAACTGTCTGACTGTCACTGTATCCTATATGGCACCTGTTACTCTAAAACAAATATTGAGGATGGTAACAGTTTGACTGTGACCATGGGAGAAGCTGTGGTGTGTTGACACTTACACCTGTCACTCTCAGCACACCCTCCACAGAGGAGAAAAGCAGGTAGAGAAGCCCAACAGCTACCAGCCGGTGCACTGTGGTACCCAACCTGGGTCTGCACGAGTAGGGAAAAAAATACAGTTCAATTTTAGAAATTTAGAAATTACTAAGATGAGAGAATTAACAGCAAGTTCCCCACTGGGTTTTTATTTGTAAAGAACAATGACATAAAGAACAATGATTGAAAATGTGCCTGCTGGGAAAAACTGACAATCTTAAAATGTTAAAATTAAAAGTACTGAGACTGAACTTACCTGACTATGCCATAACCAAGACTGACAATGAGGACCAGGATTCGGGCTAAAGATCTTTTGAGTGCAGAGAGCAGCTCAGCAAAAATCACAGCACCTTGAACTGTGTAAAGAAAAACACACAAATGAAAATGATGATTACAACAGACTTTAAAAAATGCAGAAAAACAAAAAGTATCGACACAAACAAGGAAACGTGTCTAAAACTGGCCAACCGTAGTCTCCTTTGTAGCGGATACTCTGGTACTCTGAGTAAAACACAGCTTTCTCTAGCATGCCGAGGATGATGACGGCACCAATCCAGAACTGAATTCGCAGCAAATCCCTCCAGTAGCAGGCGCACCAGAAGAGCCAGAGAGCCCCGAACAGCACATACACAATGCACATTATCATGAAGAACTGTGGTGGACAGAAGAAAGAGAAGAGTTCAGGTTTTTCTTAAATGAGCTGCGTGCCGAGGCTAGGCTTTCACTTCTGAAAACCAATACTGATATTCTACAGTTTATAGTACATACCATCATGAGAGGCCAGTCTGCTGGGGAGGAGTAGTCATGTGGTCCCTTCATCTCAACTTTCACTAGGGAAAGAAAACAAAATAAAGTCACTTCTGCTGACAGGAAAGTGTCACCTCTTAAAATACTCAGTGAGAGTAGACTTTCAATTTCATTTTCTTTTAAAAAATTTCCTTACTGAAAAAAATAAAAAAAGAGGAAAAAAAATACTCTTGAAGTGAAATAAATGGTGTTTCTCACTTGTAAAAGCAAAGTTGAGCTGTTCTACCCCAATGTCTTCATCTATAACTCCACGAAACAAAGGTTGCACCTTCACTATGAACAGGTAGGGACTGTCCTCCCAAGCTTTGGCCACTGCACTGATATCCTGCAAGAAAGCGTTGAAATATGAGCTAAGAATCAGAAAGGATGTGCTCAGCCTCCACTTAGATACAGACATATAAAAATCAACAGCTTCTGCAATGACCCACATATTGGAAAAAATACTAGACAGAACCGAATGTTCACAAGAGCACGCTCTGACATGACCTCTGGAAAAACACAGATTTAAGAACATTATGTTAAAAGTAATAGAAGAAGGTCTTACCGGCTTCTCAGGCCAAATAAGGCTCTGATTTGATGGATCACTCTAAACAGAACAAAGAGAACACAGTTATAGGATGAACAGACATAACATTTGGCAGTGTAAAATAAAGTCAAATTACATTTAAACACACACATATCAATATCGTTCTTAGATATTATGGTAAATAATATGTACATCAGCTTGATCAGTGACTAACCTTTGGATTAGTGAGGGGCTGATAGGGGTTGAAATCAGCATAATACACCTAGGTGAGAGGATAGAGCAAAGAAGTACATTTATATATGTATGTACTGTATGTAGAAAAATGACTGACATATTTGAATGACAACGACAATCCTTTGTTTCTGTGCTATGCACTGTACGACAACACCTTTGTGTTTGTCACAAACCTTTGGCAGGAAGAGGGAGGAGCAGTTGTCAAAGTACATGTAGCCCTGACTGTAGAAGCCGCTCCAGCCATCTTTCAGCATGTGGTCCATACCAAACATGTTCATCGCTTTGTTGTCCTACAGAAAAAAGTGGGGGAAAATTATTTAAACTATGCAGTCACTTAGTTCTCAAAGTTTTGATGACTTACCAGGTGTGATGCAACAGTATTTGACAATAAAAGTGTCATTTCACCACAAAAGCACAATTATAGTTACAAAAAGTGGCAAGCAACTAAATGCATGGAGCAACAATGATATCCACAATATGGATTGGATTTGCTTGGACTGATTTGTTTAAAAAAAATATCAAGCAAACTTATCACTGCAAAGAGAGAAAAACAACCTTTTTTTTGCTCAAGTTAAACTAGTTAGTATGAAGTATAACCAGTAAGAAGAATGCTTGAAAATATGACCTAACCCTCCAAATGCTTCCAGTTCAACCTATCACGCTATACTGGCAGACTCCTTTATTCGAGGAAACCCATATAAAATTAGACATCAGCTCATCTATAAAAAAGAGCACCACAGATGAGCATCTGATTCCTCTATGAACAGAGAGTGAAAAACATCTAAGTCCAAGAATTGACAACACTTCAACATAAGAACCCTGGCTGGTAAATACAGTAAAATGAATATTGAAAGAACAGTTGCAACTGGAAATTAATAAGCAGATGTTGATGAGTGTTGAATGATTAAGTGAAATACTTGGCTCCAACTAAGATGCTTTTTCTTTTTTGGAGGTTGTTTTCAAGACCTCCTCACTACTTTCTTGTGATCTGCCATAAAGTGAAGAGCAAAGAAGGAAAGCAATGTCAGCTGCTGTCATCTTGCTGTTTTACCTGCTTCAGAGGAGTGTTTTGTGGCTGAAAGAAGTCAGCAGTTACATTTCAAAACAAAAAAGTCATGATCAGGCTACAGGTGACCTGTCCTCGCATTTTGACCCTCTGCTTCAAGGCCTATGGCGACAAGGTGAACTACATCAAAGCCAAAGCAGCAGCTGAGTTTGAGTTGCTTCTGGACAAGAGTCAGCGCTGGCACAGAGAAGGAAGTGAAGCTCAAAGCCATGAAAACACTTGAGAGAGGACGCAGCAGCTGCTCTGACTGACAGACCACTGATGTCGAGTATGAAGCCAAAGCCAATGAAGTGGTGAAAACTCTATGAAGTGAAGTTTTTGAGAGTGGAAAAAAAAGCTTGAAGATGAAGATAAACTTGTGTTTCTTGCAGAAAATCGATGAAGCACAGCTTAGTTTTATGCCATTTTCAAATTTAATACGAGAGATCTAGATCTAAATTAATGATAAAAGACTTTCAGATCAGACTTTTCAGATTGCTCAACAGCAAAAAAACACCTGTTAATGCCACTTCAAACCCAATATCCATCTACTACATCTACAGTACCTGTACATGACATTTACAGTCAAGGCAAAACAAACAGTCAAGAGACAAAAGTCAACACTCACTGGTGTGTTAAAGACCTCATTGTAGCAAACAGACGAGCGCAGATACCAACTGATGTTGAATGCCAGGTTTCTCTCACATGACGCTGTGTCACCCTGGACTGCAGAGAAAAAAAAAGACAACCAGTTACTCAGAGGGCGAGGCACTGGGTTGTTAAACAATAACGTGGCCTTAAGTTACACTGCCTGTTACACACCTTCACAGGTCAATTTGTTGAAGCATTACTCTGTGTATTGTAATTTACGTTTTGTATATATACTTTCCCTCAACCTCACTCATCTACATCGATTTTATAGAGTGACTTCTACTATTTCCCCACATCATGTTACTGCATTGCATCCTGGTCTATTTTCTGCTACAGTGGGAGTAGAAATCAGTATCTCTGCCTCCTTTCAGTATTATGGATTTCTCACTTACGGCTTTAAATGCTGATGCAAACTGTAAGCCTTAGAGAGAAGAAGGAGTCTTTGATTCTGAAGAACTGGAAGCAAAACCTGACACTTCATTTGTATTCTCTCCTACCAAACTCCATTGTAGCTGTGCTGAAAATAAAATAATCTAGACTATGTCTAGTGACTTATCGGCAAGAAAAAAAAAATTCAACAATGAATGAAATCATAACAGTAACAGAAGAGGTTTCCTGTGCAGACTTTTCAGGAAACTCTTCCCTGCAGGTGGCAAGACTTTGGGCCTGTCATTCGTTCAGCACAACAATGCCACTCCAGACATTTAAATGTTAAACCCAACAATCCTCTGTTTTGATTCTTGAGCAAGATAATTACAACAACTGGGATTCTCAGACAGAGACTTGAGTAAATATTTTGAGCTCTTGTGACGTTGGAGGTACTGCTATTTATTCCAACTAAAACCAACTGAAGTTGTATTGTAACTGGGTCAAAACTAGGGGATGTGAAACTAAATCATTCCCCTGGCACTGCATAAGATTTAAGAGGACATAAAGTGTCTTTCTGTAAACAACATCTCATTTACCTGTTTTAACTGATGTATTTTTTGTGTCAAAACCTGCACTGGGTCAAATGCAGTTGACCTATTTTGAGTGTGGTTTATTTAAGCATTTTAATTAAGGCACCTGATGCGATTCTAAAGGATGTAGCTGGGGAAATGGTACGCTAATTGTTGGCATAAATTATGCAAAGCCCCCATCCTGTTTTAGGGAAGGGGAAAAAAACAGTGCATGATGGAGAGGTCAGACTACATACACTTCATGAAGATGGTGGTGTTGGCGTACAGCGTCTTCCGGAACACAGCATCCTGTGTCTGAAAATACAAAGAGACAAAACAGTCAGCTGCTGTTTGGGCTCTTATCTAACATTTCCATCTGACAGAGATGATATGTTATAATATTAACAAAGCTTTTTTTAGGCACTTAGCCCATGCTGCATTTCAACAATGATCAGGGTACATTTCCAGCCTTACAGAAAAGAAAAGATGATACCAAGGTAATTTAACAGTGTTTCTTAGAAAAAGCAATCATAGACCCTACATGTGATAACCATCAACTTGTGCTGCTAGAAAGATATATCACATATTTTCATGGATAAAATGTATGTATATATGTTTGTCTCAGCTTTTTTCTTGTTAACTACCTTGTGTACCTTTTTTCCTGAGCAGCTCTCAGCATTTCCCTGAGTAATGATTAAACTACAAGGGCTGCACATGAGACACAATAAATGTATTGACTAATGTTTAACTAGTAGGAAAATTTAAGCTCCTAACTAAATGGCAATGCAGTAGAAAAAAAACACATCTTTTGGTAGATGCAGTGCAACATTAGCCACAGATCATTGATGCAAAACTCTGTGGAATATACAGCTCTAAGGAACAAATAAATGTCTAGGAAGGTCAGTGTTTACTCCAGGGCAACATCAATGCATTTTGAAGGAACTGGCTATCCTGTGTTAAGCCACACCGGCAGGTAGATCACCTACAGAAAAGGTTAATTACCATTGTTATAACCACATCAGTCCAGACAGTAGTGCGATATTAAATACTGTGCCTGCGACCTACCCTATTTCCAGCCACATGTAGAGGCAGGACATTTGGAAACACTTGTGGTCTGTCTAGTTAGTAGCTTATTGTCAGCAGCTCCCTCTGTTATGCACTGTGGCAATAACCGGTTGAGCCACAACATAACACTGACTTACCCTTCATTTAACTGCATACCTGCAGGTGGAGGGTAATTTGTTTTGTACAAATCATTATGTCCCATCTATACTAAATCCCACTGATAGCATATTAGGTTTGCAATGCTATCTAGCAGGAGGGAAAATCATAACTGACAGACAGAGTCAAAGATTTTACATTAGGCTCATATCCTAAAGAGAAGCTCATCTTGTCAGACTAGCGAGACCAGAATTGTCACCAAGCATATTTTTGTGTGACAGGTACCATACAGCGGGATGAATGGTGGCTATAGGCGCTGGTTAGCTACCACGGCTAACAGCTGCTGCTATGGTAGATTTAGCACGACACACAGTATAATAAACATAAAATCGCATAAACCGACGGTGCAACACTGACCGAGTTGATGTCCACGTTCCATACGGAGACCTCTGCCGCTGTCCCGAGACGGAAAACTAACGCAAAAAGCAGCAAACATGAGCGAAGTGCATCTGGCATCTTCATTTGTGCATCTACTACAGGTCAAACACGTATCCGCCTCCAGCTCCGGGGTTCCTCTGGTTGTAGTTCACACCGTCATCGCAAGATGGCGGAATAAATCCGTCAGTTAGCTTAGAGAGCGACATCTTGAGTTTAACTGGTAATAAAAAATATTTCAATTGTAATGTAGCGATGTAAAGGCTACCTCTTATTATTTTATTAAACAGTTATGTATTCCTTACTTCTTCTGCCACACTGTCTATAACTTTAAAACAAACGTAATCCCATTTAAACTCAGTTAATAACAAATTATTTAGTTAAGGCATAGGTGCAAATTCTTGAATGTGTAGCTAATGTTAGCTACAACACTAGCTAGCCACTGTTAGCCTGTTCGATGATAAGTTTTCAATAAAGTTTTTCACACTTACCTTAACGGTTGACAGCAAACCAAAAATGTTTTCATATTTTTTGTGGTCATGTTGTATCCCTCTTATAACAGATTTGTATAATAACATTTGCTAATGTCAGCTATAATTTAATTTGCTCGACTATATTTTATGTCCAATAAACAGCTTTCTTATTTAATGGACAATTTTTTTATTAAATTTTTTTGGTAAGGATTTGTCAGCTCATAGCAATGACTGTATAAAGTATACATTAATTATTTCATTGCAAGACATCCAGGGGGAGAATACATTAAAAAAAAAACATAAATACATTATTCACACATTTTGTGGATAGTCAGACTGTTGGATCAGACCGGCTCTGACATATCCAGGTATTTTAAATGATGTGCTGAATTTGCCGGGTAGGAAACTTTTTTTCTCATGGGTTATTATACTAACTAAGGTCATATTAATATTTGCTTCAGTAGTGATTTTGCTTTGAAAATTCACACCGGATGTGTAGTAGGATTAACTTGGTGCGATCGTATTCACTGTGTTGTCGCTTCCGTAACGGTTGTTTATCCAGTTAGTGTGAAGGAAAGCGTGAATTTTATAGTTGATTTTGCAGAAAAATAACGTTTTTAATGCTCATACTTAGAGACCACAACCGACTGTGAACGGGATGTTTTAATGTTTTTGTTTGTCAGCTGGAAATGGCGGAAGAGAGTCAGCTTGTTAGGTATTAACAACATGCTCGTTACATGCCGTTTTCAGTCACTGTAGTGTCAAGTTTTATTATTGACCTTTGACATTTCAAATGGAGCCACATGAATACTCCTGTGGTCTCCTGTGGTGCAAAATGTGTGCTCTATGTTTACATTACTGCAAGACAGGAAATGCATTTGTAGGCAGATTTGTCAGTGAATTTTCAGTTTGTCTTCTCAGACAGGTACTTTGGCAGGTAACCCATTACTTAAAGGGTTTTACAATCCATAAGTCTACATTGTTTGCATAAAAGTACATATGTAAAAGTAATTGTGGACAACCAGGAAATGATGTTATTTCCCATCATATGCCTGGTGTACTATGTGTAAATATAGTTTCCTTTCTGCTCGTTCCTCAGTGTCATCCCTGATGATGAAGGTCAAGAAAAGTTCAAGAAAAGTGAACATGTTGCTTTTTACAGGTATGTGTTACAGTATAACAATTTGCATTCACAAATTACTCTACAATCACCTTCAATTCATTTTATTCACCATAAAATGTGTGTGTTTCTTTGTAATGTTGTTTTTTTATTGTTGCTTTTGAGGCGACAGATGCAGGGTCCAAACCTGCAGTACCGAGCCCTGTTGGACACCATGGTGCTCACAGAGAAAGGGGCACGCTTTGAACTGTTGGAGCCTGACACACAGGTCTGAACACAATTAGTATTACTGAGAATCAAAATTGAGGATGATCTATTTATACACATATTTAACATAATTTAGGCAGAAGGTCCTATAAGTAATCTCTGATTTTTTGGTCTTTTAGACATAAAAAACAAAAAGTTGTGAGTATTTCTCTGCTGTCTTAATGCTAAAATTATTTATCTTTTCACAGACCAGACTGCTTCTTTCTGTCTCACCTTGCAAAAATGACACTGTAAGGATATTGATAGACGAACTCCAGCCCATTAAATCACGCTACCGAGTTCCAGATGTGATAACTGGGGAACCACAGTGTGAACAGTAAGAGCTGCATCTGCATCATCCCTCTATTATAATATCTAGTTACACAAGCAATGTACCAAAAGAAACACTTCTCTTTTCTTATGCCTTTCTCCGATGCACTAAAAGCTTTGTTCCTGTGTTGTGTTTCACGTCCATGAGTCTCATGTAATGTTAGCTGGCATTGGAAAAGGACTGAGAAATCATTTACAGTTCATTGATTTAGGCTGGTTAGGAGCTTCTCTCATAGTGGAATTCCTCTCCATCTGTTAATCATAATATAGCTTTTAAGTTAAAATTTAGCTGTTGAATTTCACTTTATTTCCAGGAAACATTGGTTTAAGATTGTGTTTGACCTTTTCCCCTCATCGTCTGGCAGGTTGAGAGTGGAGAGACAGACTAAGGACTCTGTTACCCTTTCTTGGTCTTCAGGACGTCATCAGGTTCATGTTTGGCATTTTCCTTTCCAAGTGGAGATCCTGTGTGAAGATGAAGTGATGGTCACATTTAATTCTAAAGGCAAATTGTGGTTTGAGATGCTGCAGGATCGACCAAGGTGAGGATTTGCTGGGAAGGGTTGTGTACTTGAAAACAAACTAATCAACACATGATTTAATTGCTTTTCTTTGTGTCTTTCCCCTCAGGGCCACATCTCATGACAGTGAGGTGAGAGTACATCAAACTCCAGTATAATATTACTCCTGCATGAAGCCTGACTCCCTCTATAAATACCTTTGTTCTTTTTCTCTTTGTTCCACTGACAGCTTGAAGAGGACGCCCCGGGTTTATTATGGAGAGAGACTTTCAGGCAGTTTGTGGATATCAAAGCTAATGGTTTGTGTCTGCTGTTAAATATTTCACAAGGCAAACTTTGAAATGTTTGCCATTTGGATAGTTTTGGTTTCATTTCCTGAGCTTGTTAAAAATCTACTCCTGGGAACTTATTTCCCGACCCCAATACAATGACTGTGAATGGAATGACATTTGAAAATTACCTGTCAAAATGATCAGTGTAAAGTGATGACAGTAATGTGAATCAGAACTATATTTGCATAGTATTTTTCCTAGCTAATTTTACAGACTGTACTTTATGAAACAAACAAACAAAAAAGACATGGTAGTTAAAATGGTTGATACTGTAGCCAGACAACTTGACACAGTGTCTCTCCATAAAGCCCACTTAGAACAAAAAACACATAATGTTGTAAGAAACTGATGATGGCTTCCATGTTTCCTAATAATGTCCCAGAGAAGAACTGGTAATTGAACTGTAATTTCTCAAGATGGTTTAAGTTTCCAAAAATCAATCAATAGGATTTACTTCTATACTAGTGAATAAAGCGCACATGAATAAAAGTACTTGTTGTGCATTTCCAGGTCCCAGCAGCACTGGGGCAGACCTCTGTCTTCATGGTTTCAGTCATGTGTACGGTCTGCCAGAACATGCTGACAGCCTGCAGCTCAGAGACACTAGGTACACTCATGTACATGAGCAAAAAGCAGCATGTCTTTGTTTGTAACCATATGATTTATGCATTAAAATGTGTTTCATTTCATAGAGACGGTGAACCTTATCGGCTGTATAACTTGGACGTCTTTGCCTATGACTTGTACAGTCGTTTCGGCCTCTACGGGTCTGTGCCACTGTTGGTGGCCCACAAAGTCGACAGGACTTTGGGTGTATTTTGGCTTAATGCATCTGAGACTTTTGTGAACATACATTACAGTCCCACTGACCATGAGGTAACCCTTGTTACAGTGCTGTTTTCATACAGTGTCTGTCTACCTGTCTGCTAAAGCTTTCAGGAGCTCACAATAACCATCATAATGTCAGATTCTTATGTTGTTGCTTTTGCGAGTCCTCCTAGTTAACAAAAGACAGAAAACAATTGTTAAAATTTATTAAAAGCAGGATCTCCAAGGTAAATCATTTTAGAAGAGATGCAAAAATGTTCATTCATAACCACATAACAACCGCCTACCTCAACCAGGATGACCAAACACCCCCATTGAAGAGGAGGCGGCTGCAGCCGCAGACTGACGTCCACTGGCTGTCAGAGAGTGGTGTGATTGACTGTGTGGTTCTCCTCGGGCCCAGTCCACAGCAGCTCTTCAGCCAGTATGCTCAGCTGACAGGTGTGTTTGCAAGTGAACTGAAGCCAACTAATCCTGTTAACGTCCTGTGTGATGTTGACCATGTGCTGAATTATCCATCAGTGTGACTCAAAACTGTACTTCCTAATTATTTCTTTCCCCGTCTGTCAGGATATCAAGCCCTGCCCCCTCTGTTTGCCCTCGGGTACCACCAGTGCCGCTGGAACTACGATGATGAAGCTGATGTGAAGGCTGTGGATGCTGGATTTGATCGCCACAACATCCCTTATGATGTTATCTGGCTGGACATTGAGCACACAGATGGGAAGCGTTATTTCACCTGGGACCCCGTTCATTTTCCAGATCCAGCCGGTCTGCAGCGCCACCTAGAGAAGAAGAAAAGGAAGGTCAGTTTCAGGTTTCAGGAACCTTATTCTGCTTTTATATGTTACAAGTTTCAGTTATTTATTGCCAATATTTTTTATGTCTTCTAGCTGGTTGTTATAAGTGATCCCCACATCAAAGCTGATCCTGATTGGTCCCTGTACTGTGAGGCCAGAGATGGTGGACATTTTGTCAAAGACAGAGAGGGACAGCTCTATCACGGCTCATGCTGGCCTGGTAATGTTTGTCTAACTACAAAGACACAAAATGACACAATGAAATCTTCACAGTTAAGTTTGAAGAAATGCTACTTTGAAAAAGCCTCCACTGACATAAAGATAAATCAAAATTACATATATTATAGTAGCTATTAATTGTATCTCTCTCCATATACATTATACACAAATAAATGTAAATTATTGTCTCTATACCTGGGTTTTGCTCGTTATAATCATCCATATAAACTGTTCACATAGGCGAGTCCTGTTACCTTGATTTCAGCAGCCCAGCCACTAGAGCATGGTACTCCAGATGCTTCACCCTGGAAAAGTACAAAGTGAGTGTAAAAATAATCACAGTCAACAAATGCTTTGAGCACTTTACAGAACAACAGTTAAAATATTCTCACATAAGCTCACAGCAAGCAGGTTTGCTGTTGTTGAAACATTTATGTCTGATACAGGGAACAACACCATCGTTATTTGTGTGGAATGATATGAACGAACCGTCTGTGTTTGACGGGCCGGAGCAGACAATGCCAAAGGACACAGTGCATTATGGGGGCTGGGAACACCGGGAATTGCACAACCTGTACGGCTTTTATCAGGTGAGTGGGCTTACTTAGCTTATTTTCATACAGGTCAATATTAAAGCTGCCGACATGCAGTATTTGTGTTGTTACTCCACTTTTGTGATATTAACATTGTCTGTGCCGGAAGACTTGGTTCCCTAGTTTATCAGGGTGGGAAAAAAACATAATCTTACACCATTAAGTAACACTAAAACCGGTGTGACTTGTTTCCTCAAAGCACATGGCCACAGTGGAGGGTCTGATAACTCGGTCAGGTGGCTCGGAGAGACCTTTTGTCCTGTCACGCTCCTTCTTTGCTGGGTCACAGAGACTTGGTGAGTTATTAAAATGGAAAAATGTTAAAGACATTTTCATGTATTTATGCTTAGATCCTCAGCTATGTTCTTTGTTGTCACTGACTTTGTTTGGTGTACAGGAGCAGTATGGACAGGAGACAACGTTGCCAGTTGGGAATATCTGAAGATCTCGATTCCAATGCTTTTGTCTCTTAGTGTGGCAGGCATAGTATTTTGTGGGGGTGAGTGTTCTGGTACAAAGCCATTAACAAAGTACATACTGTAGTAGCCTTTTACTTAAAACTAGTTGATTAATTTAGTGTAAATTTAATATAATAATGTGTTGCTTTTATGTTGTTTTATGTCCTTATCACTGCTGAATCTCACACTTTAAGTTGCAGTCTCTTACGTCCTTGGTCCCCTTTGTTTTAGCTGATGTTGGTGGCTTTATTCGGGATCCGGATCCAGAGTTGCTGGTTCGCTGGTACCAGGCAGCCGCCCTGCAGCCGTTTTTTCGCGGTCACTCTGCAAATGTGACAAAACGTCGGGAACCCTGGCTGTTTGGAGACAAGGTTACCGCTGCAATCCGCACTGTAATCCAACAAAGGTACTGTCACAGAGAGGTGTCAGCCATAGGAGATTCAAGAGATGTGAAGCAGCGATAAAGAAATTACAAATTAGCATTTTTCTGTCCACTAACCACAGTGTTTTCAAGTGTGTCAGCAGTATTAAAGCACATGAACGAATCATCAGCAAGCCTCAAAAGATCATCTCACCTCATTACCACATTTAACGTCACAGTCAATATGCAGAACTTGAGATGCATTTAACAAGACAAAATAATACTTAAATGATCCTCATGGAGATAGTGAGTGAGCTTTAATATCTAATAATGAAGTCAGTAAAGTGTGGTAAGTGACCTGCCTCCTCTGTGCTCAGGTATTGCCTGCTGCCCTACTGGTACACTCTGTTCTACCAGGCTCACACCTCTGGTCTGCCTCCACTCAGGTTAGTGTTGCTGCCATCTGCTGTTCAGTGTATGTACTGCAACTATAAACATCAGTATTAGTCCTATGGGAGTTTTTCAGGCACTAGACGTTAATATTGTTCTGTTGTTTTGATGATGTAATTTTAGCAAAAAGTTAAGGAAACACTCATTTTATTTAAAACAGACCTCTGTGGGTGGAGTTCTCACAAGAGCAGAGCACCTTCACTGTGGACAACCAATATATGATTGGTGATAAATGCCCCTTTAATTTTGCATTATCACAAAGCACACCTTGTTGTTATCGCATTTGTGTTTTTCAGAGTTGAACTGTCTTTGATTTCACACAGGAGGAGCACTGCTGGCCTGTCCTGTCACCGAACCAGGTCTTCAAGAGGTCAAAGTGTTGCTTCCTGGATCTGGTGAGGTAAATCAACTACCAGGTAATATATTTATATATTCTAATAGATTCATCAGTGCAGATGTTAAGGTTTGTTTCTGTTTTAGATTTGGTATGATGTCCACTCTGCAAAAGTGCACAAAGGAGGCGAGACTCTGAGTCTTCCAGTCACCCTGGACACAGTCAGTGTTTAGCATGATCCACACAATAGAGGGGGTGGTGGGGCTGTAACATTATTTTTAATTCAGATTACAGTTACAGTTATTGGATTCCTTTCCATTATTTGAAACTGAAATAAAGCCAAAGATTACATCATGGAGGGAAGGTGTTTCCTCTGTACAGGTACCTTTGTTCCAGTGTGGCGGCTCGGTGGTCTGCAGGTCAACAGGAAGTGGCTCCTGCACGGCCGAACTCCAGCAGCTGCCTCTCTCCATCACTGTGGCTCTAAACTCTCAGGTAAATGTAAAAATATGTAAATATAAACCGACGTACAAGAAAAATAGAAACCTCTATACAGTGTAATCCAACCTAATACAACAGTCCGTAACGTAGGCATCAACTAAATATTAGAAATGCAGAGGTGGTGTGGCTTAAAAAAGCTCTGTGTGAATTATCTGCATGTCTTTCAGTTCCATAATTAATTCAGGCTGCAACTGACAATTATTTTCATTAGCAATTAATTTTCTCAATATTTAATTTACTATCATATATGTTGAAGGAAACACATTTTAGAAACTGAAAAAATGAATGAGAAGCTTATTTGTTTTCCGTTGATCGACTACTTCATAAATCAATTAACTGACTAATCATTGTAGCTCTATATTTAATACAATTTGGTGTCTTAATACACATAAGTTTGTTGCTGTAGATGCTGTAGAAGTGTTTGCATGCATTGAAACAAACTAATGAATATAAATAGTTGTAGCTCTTTTCCTGTGTTTTAACTAAAAAAAGACCATTGCTGTATTGATGCACAGGTAGTTTGTACCATACTTAATCAGTTCTGCAACCTTTAAGTAAAGGAACTCTGTGTTTTTGTGCTCGGACTTGTGACATTTGTATCATTTAATTAGCAAATCCCAGACTGCAGTCCGTTCTCTCCGCAGGGTGCAGCTGATGGTGAGTTATACCTGGACGACGGCCACTCCTTCAGCTACCGTGACAGAAAGGCCTTCTGTCTGTGCAGGTTCAACATGCTGTCAGGCCGGCTGCTCTGCCGGTGAGTCACACTCACACCTCCTCCTAGAGAAGGGTACAGTTTTAGACCACATGTAAAAGGAGCGAAAGGAAAAACTTTGTTTTTATTTATTTTTTGGTTGTACCCATAACTGACATGAAACTTAAGGGCTCAAGTGAACCTCAAATAGTTTTAATTTTTGAAATGAAAACACTTAACACATAATGGTTTCATGTCTGTTATTGATGCTGCTTCTCTCAGTGCTGCCAGTGAAGAAGGAGCATTTGACTGTGACACTGTCGTACACTCAGTCACCTTCCTGGGGGTGAAGAGCAAACCGTCCACTGTGACTGTGCATGTGTCAGGTGAGGATCTACATGAAGCATTATACTTACACATATTCACAACTGTCCAATTGTGGAGGCCAAGGAAAACTTTGTACACCTTTTCTTTTTAACACCAGGTGCTAAAGACACTCCTGCTGCATTTCAGTACACACAGACCCACTACAAACTGACAGCGAGCAACCTGAACCTCAGAGTGGCGATGGACTGGGAGATACAGATAGTTTAACTGTGTGTGTGTCAGCGACTTTTCCGTCCACTGGGTTTGTTATTCCAGATGGAAGAGGTGAGGAGAATGTCAGGTTAAAATCATCAAAGCTATTTTGACACATGGAGAGTTAACAGCAGTAAGTTTCCAGGTATAAATGGTACTACTTTTACCCATTTTCTGTTTGGCTTATTAACAATTACATATTTTGCCTTGAATGATCATAAAACTGGTGCTAAATAATAATTATGAATACAAAATTATGTCTGATTTTAAAACAATGGAGTGAAAGATTCGTCCACTGAATAAATGATGCTCTGATGTGCAGCTTCAAATGTTTCTCGCTGTAACAGACTTATTTTTACCAGGTTAACTAAAAATCAAACCACTTTGTTCAACAGTATTGTGTTGTGTGACCTGACCTCTTCCCAGAGCAGGTGTTTGCTTACTTAAGAGTGGCACAAAATAGTACAATAGGAAATGCAGGAATAAGCTGAATTCCTGTATGAGATGTTATAAGAAACTGCAGTGTGTGTTAAGAATCCGAGCAAAAACAAAAGTTACAAACTGCTTTAGGGAATTTCTTCAAATTTGGCACAAACATTCACTTGGACTCAGGAATGAACTGATTAGATTTTGGTGGTCAAAGGTTAAAGGTCAATTTCACTGTGACCTCTCAAAACACGTTTTTGGCCATAACTCAAGAATTCATACTCTAATTATAACAAAAAAAATTAACACAAATGTCTAATAGGATAAAATGATGACGTAATGGCATTGCATATCCAAAAGGTCAAAGGTCAGCTTCACTGTGACATCATTGAACACTTTTCATTATTCAACACTATAACTCAAAAACAAAAGGAGAGATTGTGACCATATTCCTGCAACGTGGCATACAAGTTGGTAATTGTAGTTTAGTATGTAGTACTTTTTACAGCAAAAGTTACAAACTGCTTTAGAGGAAATTAAATGAGATCAGACAGAGAAAACAAAATACAAGGAGACATATGTGTATAATCGATAAAGTTATAAAACATCTAGAAGAGCCAGCAGCAAATTGACAGTAATTTTGATGCCTGAAATCGTTATGTATTATGTGTTTTTTTTCCAGAATTAAATTCATATTTAAAAGGAAGACCCACCTCTGAAGCAGTATATAGACCATCATGTGTGACTGAAAGTTAGTATTCTCTCACTATTAACTGCTCTGTGGTGATCATCTATACAAAACCCAAAACATTGGATTGAAGTTGTTCTTTTCCAACCAGTACTAAAAATGGATGATACTCCTCTTCATAGCATTAGCCTGCTCTAGTTATGCTGAGACTGCTCAATGCTGAGCTCCATTGAGAATAGGTTTAAAGGGGTTGAATGCCTTCTGCTGAGGCAAGGCATCTAACGACCACTCTTTACATGCCCTCTGGCGCGGCCCGCTGGCCTTTGTGTCACCCAACAATGATGGCACCGCAGCACCACAGCCAGGGAGAGATCATTGTTCAGTGCGACCAATGGGAACGCAACAAATAGACGTTTATGTGATGTGTGAGTTTCTGTGCATATGTGTGTGTGTATGTGCATGGTAATGCAAAGGTGAATGCATGTGGAGTGAATGTTTCTTTCACATCAAGCCTTTGCATCTACTCTGTGACGAAGGGAAGGGGGACGTCACACAAAGAAAGAGCCAATCAGACATTAGCTGTTTGGATTTATGCCAGGGTTTTTACGCTTGTAAGACTTTAGTACAAGTGGCAAAAGCCAGTTTTTAAAAAAAAAAAGAGTCAGCTGAGACGAGATGCCCTATACACCGTCTGGCTTTTTCTGCGACCGGCTGATCCGGGAACGAGAGAGGAGAGACGGGGAAGGGTCTCTGAATAAGCCCCTCCGCTTCAACGGCCAGGACTTCAACGTCCTGAGACAGGAGTACCTTCAGAGGAAGAACCTGTTTGAGGATGACTCTTTCCCGGCCACTGTGGAGTCTTTGGGCTTCAAGGAGCTCGGACACAAGTCCAACAAGGTCAAGAACATCGTCTGGAAGAGGCCCAAGGTAGGAGGGGGAGGGAGGGTTGGCACATGGAGAGGAACATTGATGGCAAAGTTAAATAAAGGGGATGGATCAAACATGTGGGAGGTGGGGCGTTATGTTTCATACAAAGGAAATGGAAATAATCACATTTTTCCCATCTTCATAAGGGATTATTTTATGGTGAAAACTAACTGCTGCTGCAGTGGGACTTTTCCTGGCGACGCAGATGTCATCAGAATACTCCCTATCATCTCTGCATGGACGGATTGGATATTGTCTCAAGTGTCATTATGCATTTGTTTCCCTTTTTTGGCATAATGGCTCTAATATTATGGATGTTGTATCACTTATCTGTGACTGTAATTTTGCTCCACTTGGTTTTTATACAGCCCAAAGTCGCAAGTTTCTCTCAGAGAACTTTACAATCTGCAAAGAGCACCCTCAGTCTGTAGACTAACTAAATGAAATAGAAAGCTAACGTGAGATTGATCCCTAACTCCTCTTTGTGTTTATTACTGTCTGCAGGAAATCTGTGAGAATCCTCAGTTCATTGTTGGAGGAGCCAGTAGGACAGACATCTGCCAGGGAGACCTTGGTAATGAAGTTTCTCTTAACACAATAATTAACATCACAGCATTACAACATCTCAACTGACATTTATTTTCTTCATCTTGTGAAGTTTCACAAATTAACTCAAAGCTTTTTTAGTGTTTATTGAGTTCACTATTAATTTTAATTAACCTCAATCTAATTACTCTCTTGAATCAACCTTAAAATGCTGAAAATGCCGGCATCTTCCATTTCAGGGTGTGAATCAACCATCTCTTGTTATGTGGTAGCATATACATTTTTCAGACAGACACATAAATACTAAAGGCAGGTTGGGAAAAGGAGGATATAATAATTAACCTTGACTGAAATGTATTTTCCTTTGAGAGCATTGAAAGACCCTGTTTGGATTTGATATACATGGTGACAGAACTACACATGGACAGATGGTGAGCTGTACGTACTGTATGCAATCACTCACTGTAGTGAACATTCGGTCTGTATTCAGGCAGCTCGCATCGATCCCCCGCACACGGCCTCTCTGCCTGCAGCGGCCTCCCCATATTGTGCTTACTCTTTTGGAAGGGAATCCAACCAGCAGCACTTCTCATTGTTGTCCAGTTCAGACTGCAAATAAAGGGGACCAAAGGGACAAAGGTCCTGGCAGACACTGTTAACCGTTCTCTGTTGAAAAACTTACATTGTTTTCAGCCCGGCAGCTAACACACTGTCACACACCTGGACAATCAGAAAACTCCAAACGTCAGCACTCAGTGACGGTCTTTTCCTCCACCAAAACAAAATATATCCATCAGAGAAGGTCAATATATCCACCAAGAAGTTAAAATAATTCATAGGGCCAAGAGAAGATGAAATCATCCCAGCTGTGGTTACAGTTTGTTAGGACGATTATAATGATTTGTGGAAATCACTCTTCTGTAATACAAGACATTAAAACTGAGTTTAGGTGAAGTAAATGAAACAATGTTTTGTGTTCAGGTGACTGCTGGTTGCTGGCTGCCATCGCCTGTCTCACCCTGAATGAGAAGCTTCTCTACCGTGTTGTTCCTCAGGAGCAAAGCTTCTCAGAGGGCTATGCCGGCATCTTCCACTTCCAGGTCAGAAAATGTACTCCAGCAGAGCATCCTAATATGCAGTCCTTTCCTTCAGCATTTCATCGTCTTTAAGTCAAGTTGTTGGACTTAAATGTTTTTCTGTAAATACAGAAATTAGATTAAGATACTGAACCTCAAATTGCCCCTGATGGCATACCACAGCTTTGTGAATGTGTGTGCATGTGTTAGAGCACTCTCTATACATAGAACATGCACTGTATGAATGTGTGTGCAAATGGATGAATGGGACCTGTAGTGTCAAGTGCTTTGAGTGGTGGACAAGACTAGAACAGTGCTATGCAAATGCAGTCATTTACCATTTATCCTGATGAGGAACCTTTCGATCCAAGTCTTTAAAGTCTGTAAACATCGTTTGAAACTCAGCGGCTTCTCATCCTCTCAGTATTTGATGCTCAAATTTCTTTCCCTCCTTCCTTCTGTCTTTCAGTTCTGGCGTTATGGCGACTGGGTCGATGTCGTTATTGATGACCGCATCCCCACCTTCAACAACCAGCTGGTCTTCACCAAGTCCGCCGAGAGGAACGAGTTCTGGAGTGCCCTGCTGGAGAAGGCCTACGCCAAGTGAGTGCACTGTGAAGGATAGAAGAGCTTTTGAACTGGGTGTTTTCTGGTTCTCTTCCTGCACACTCACATGGAAGAACAGGGCTAAACTACAGTTAGCTACTACATAGCACTTTTTTGTTTTATTTGATTGCAGATTTGTGATTTAGAAGGGGTTACAGCTGATTTTGAGGGCTGCACTATTGTGTAATCAGTCTTTGCATACAGTCACCTTACTACTCAGGTTAAGTCTAGACAATAAGAAGAAGAAAGTACTTTATTTAACCAGGAATGGGCATGTCTAAGTGAAAGAACTGAAAATCTAAATGTAAATGTAACACTTGTGCTCATCAATGTTCAGGCTGCACGGCTCCTACGAGGCCCTGAAGGGTGGAAACACCACAGAGGCCATGGAAGATTTCACTGGTGGAGTCACTGAATTCTATGAGATGAAGGAAGCTCCCAAAGAGCTCTACAAGATCATGAAGAAAGCTCTGGAGAGAGGCTCCCTCATGGGATGCTCTATTGATGTGAGTCAGACATTTTTATTTCACCATAATATTTAGGGTCAGGACCTCAGTGTCAGAATTTTCAAGCCTGTTGCACCTGATGTTAGAGTGCACTGAACTTGCAAAAACAAGAGCTCAGCTCAGCTGGTATTAGTTTGCTCTTCCTAAGTCTCATTTATGCAAATTAGAACAACATTACTGTTTCGTTTGCAGATTTATCTGGCACGTCCTAAAAATGTTTTCTCTTTCTCTTTCTCTATTCCTTAACGCCATGTTACATATTTTGTGTATCTGCAGTCCCTGGTTCCTGCTCGCTTTGAGACTCGCACTGTGACGGGACTTGTGAAGGGTCATGCCTACTCTGTGACGGCAGTGGAAGAGGTAAAACAGGCTGCTGAGCAAGAAAACAATAAAATGTGTGATGTACTACAGGGCCCTGCAGCGCTGCACTTGGTCCAACAGGATAACACAGCAACAACAACCTGATTCCTGCATTAATGTGTCCACTTTAAGATATACAAAGACAATATGAGAGCATGTGAGTTTAAATGTGAACATTTCTGTCTTCCTACAGTGTAAACCGTCTCAGCACAAGGAGTCTAAAGTTCGTCTGGTGCGTCTCAGGAACCCATGGGGTCAAGTGGAATGGAACGGACCCTGGAGTGACAAGTGAGGAGTTTAACCATCTTAAAACCATAAGTCCTTTATTTCCAGCCTTACTTTTCTGTTACACTGGAGCTGGAGTTTAGTGATGGTACAGATGTAACATTTTATACACTTAAAAAAAATGAATTACAACATTCAGCTTGGTTTATGGTGAAGTTATGTCTCAAATTCTAGTAATATTACTAATTTTATCCCCTCTGATAGCTCTAAGGAGTGGGCCACACTGTCAAAGGCTGAAAAAGAGAAGCTACAGCACCAGAGCGCTGAGGATGGAGAGTTCTGGTGAGTGGTAACATGTTTCTCCAGTTATGAGGATGCTGATTTTGTCATTCAAGATCAAATCCAGTGATCCAGTTTTTTTTTACAACTAGCATTGGATTAGCCACTGTTTGTGTATCCATCCTGTCCTGATCTCTTCATTTAACATCCAGGATGTCATTTGAGGATTTCAAGAAGAACTACACCAAGATCGAGATCTGTAACCTCACCCCTGATGCCCTGGAGGACGATAAGATCCACAAGTGGACGGTTTCTGTGAACGAGGGCCGCTGGGTGAGAGGCTGCTCCGCCGGAGGCTGCAGGAACTACCCAGGTATGCTGCTGTAAAAAAAAAAAAAAACAGTTACTTCTCCCAAAGAGGTTTGTACCCTGAGAAATGGGAGAGCGGGGTCACACTGTCAGGTTTACTTTTATCACTTTCTGATCGATATACCACAGTTCATCACTAACTGTCTTTAAAGTATACTGTCTGAAAAAAAGAGTGCACGTATAAAATAACAAAAAATGATGAATAAAAGCCAAATATTTTACCTGTGAAGATACCCACTAATTGTCCTGCAGACACTTTCTGGACCAACCCTCAGTACCGCCTCCGTTTGCTGGAGGAGGACGATGATCCAGAGGAAAACGACGTGGGCTGCACCTTCGTGGTGGCTCTGATGCAGAAGAACAGGCGGAAAGAGCGGAAGATGGGAGCCAACCTCTTCACCATCGGATTCGCTATTTACGAGGTGCCTGGTTTGGTTCTCATTTACTATTCAGACGCTGTGGACTTGGATAAAGTATTTGCACAAAATCCTGTGTTTCTCTGAACATACAAGTGTTTTATTATTTCTTCTTTAGCACATATTCAGGATGAAATAAGCCAAACTAACTTTTTAAAAATCACTGTCAGTTCTGACAAGGAATGTGCATATGTGCATATATGAAGTGAATACCACTTTGCTATTTTTGGATAAATTCCCAACAGCATTTATCATTGTAATACCATAAGTTTTTGGTTTTAGTTTGCATCCTATAATGACTCAAACACTGATGTTCTCTCTGTCTCTTTACAGGTGCCAAAGGAGGTAAACAAAACACACAGTGGACCAACAGTTTTCAACTTACTTACACCCTACAATAGTCCTGGACTATGAGGGAATTTTGTTTTTGTTATTGTATATTTCATATATACAACTGTTTCCATTCAACATATCTCACTCTTACTGTTGTGACTTCCCCTTTCCAGATGCATGGGAACAAGCAGCACATGCAGAAGGACTTCTTCCTGTTCAACTCCTCCAAGGCTCGCTGCAAGTCCTACATCAACCTGCGCGAAGTGACCCAGCGCTTCTGCCTGAGCCCCGGAGAGTACGTCATCGTCCCCTCCACGTACGAGCCGCACCAGGAGGGAGAGTTCATCCTGCGAGTTTTCTCTGAAAAGAAGAACACCTCAGAGTGAGTGGGCGAGGGTGATTGGGGTGGCCTGCAGGGGACGAGCTGGGCTGCATGAGGAGGGAAGTGGTACATAGTTTTCCCCTGATAGGGTATTATAGTCACAGTTAGATATGTTTGTTGGTAGATGCTTATTTCATTCCATTGATGTTGATCCTGTGTGTCTCAGTAGGGCTGGGTATTGAAATATAACACCAGAATACCAGTTTTTAGTATTGATTATCATTTTTACATGTTGTTTGTAGTTTATGTATTTCTCTTCAGGAAATAAACTGAACAACATTCTGTTTGAAAAACAAATTATAACTTCCCCCTCGAAAGGAGTCACAACACTGGTAACACTAGGTTAATAATTTTCTTAATTGATTAATCTGTTTATTATGTTATTTTCTCTAAACATTTGGTCACTGTGATGTCTACAAATGCCAACAGTCTAAAACTAGATATTAATTTTTTTCTATCATGTAAGGCAATGAAAAGCAGTAAATGCAAAAGTAAAACTCTCTGAACCCAAAATAGCGAAACTTCACGCACAGAGGGATCAAATAAAAACTTTTGATGCCTGTTTGAATTAAAATAGTTTTCACTCCTGTGAACCTGATGAAAAGTCAGTTTGAGCTAAAACATTGCACTTTCTCTAATGTAATAAAATACAAATTTTAAAGTGTCCAACAGTATTACAAGCCTTTGTGAGGCAAGAAAGGTGTGCACTGAAAAATTAAGTCACAAATGTTATTTTAGTGAATAATGAATTTCCAACAATACCCAGCCCTACTTACATGTTTAATGTAGCAGCAGGAGGATTGATTTAGCCTAAGATATACCAGGTTAATAGTGATTTATCTACCCTCTTTGTGCATTTGAAAGTGCAGGTTTGTGTTTTTGTTAATGAGGGTGGGGTTTTGTCAGGGTGCTTGGTGGGTGGGACACAAACCACCAAGAACAAACAATTTTAACGACAATTTGATTTGTAGAGCTGGAAGAAATCGGCCCCAGTTCGAAGCTGTTATGGAATCTTTTTTAGGACAAGCGACTTCAGATTTGGGCGTGATCTGGTAAACTTTCAAAATATTCAATACTGCATACTCAAGCCTCAACAAACATCCACCCACAATCCCTACCCCCCTGCTGACCTGGAGGACCAGACAGCATGCAGAGCCAGCCTGCACTCCTGATGGACCGAGACCTGGCTGTGAATCAGGCTGTGGGATGGATGGATGTGCACAGCAAACAGATCCCTGTGATGGGCTTTCACTTTTAGAAAATACATGGGTCATTTATTGCAAATAAAACAACATTACTACCATTAGTTTTAACCTCCTTGAATACCAGATTGGTATCGGTTATTAATTGACAACTTATTTATGCTTTAAGTGTCCCATCTGCCTTCATATAGTTTAAAAAACAATTATTTGCAAGTACATTTTTGGCCCAGTTGTATCACAGTTTTCAACTGCGGGATGATATTAAAACCCATCTAATACAAATTCTAAAAAGCCAGGAGATGGCGCCTTCTTAAATGGATTGCCCAAAATAAGAGCAATCAAGAGAAAATACTGTCCTGGAGACAGTAACAGGTGAGTACTAAACTAACTCATTTATTCACAGCTTCTTTAAGACATTGTTGAATCATTTTGCCGGCTGGTAGTGTAGTATGGGACTGTAAGCCTTTAGAAGTAGTGTCATAGACTTGTTAAACTTATTCGAGCATTTGTTTAATAATCAGTAAGAATAAGATGATTCGCTGTAGTACACATGACTGTGAGCTTATGGCCCAGATGAGATGTTGTTGTCACCATACGTGACTGCTGTTTGTTAAATCTTCATCAGGGCAGAGGCAGGATGGACTGACCATCCAGTGGTAAGTGTCTTTATTTTCTTTCTCTTTGCATTTAATTCAAGCCAACAAATTGTCCCATATGGGAATGGGTCAAAAACTATTTAAAAAACTAGTCCTTCAGTATCATTCTCAAGTATCATTATCACTAATGACTAAATGGTAAATGATGTGTGTGTGTGGTATGGACCGAGGCGAAGATGACAAAAAGTTTTTCACGAACCACGATCTCCACATTTTTCCTCATATCTTCTTACTCTTGTCTCATTTATTTCCTTCTACTTTGTGGCTCCATGATGCACTCAGCCGGTATGTGGCCTCGGCGAGGAAAGAAAGCCCGAGGAGATCAGCAGTTCAGGACTATTTTCAGGAGATAGCTGGAGATGTAGTACAGGACAGACAGAGCTTCTTCTCAGTATGGTCCAGTGGCGTGCTTCCAAATGCCGTTATGAAGCAGGTTCTGTGCTTTTTAATTAGTTGACAGGAAATAAGACTTTCCAGTCTTTTTTCAGTCATGGGCTATTTATGTAAATATTTGAACATGAAGATATATTAAAATTCTTATCTCTCTTTGCCGGTTTCTTTCCTCTCTGGTTTCTCTCTCAGGACATGGAAATCACAATATGAACTGAAAATGTTCTCAACAGAGTGATCACCAAGCATTAAGGTCCGGTTAACTCAGCTTTAAATTAAACCTCTTGGCCCAAGCAATGCACATCAAAACAGTATGCAGACTACTAAAAACAAATCAAAAACATTTTCATCAGATATCAGAACCAGAATCAGAATTTATTGCAGCAAAGGTGAGCCTACAACAAGCTGCAGTGGAGCGAGTGCGATAGATGAGACACCTGATATACTTATCTATAACTCTAGCCTTTAATATCCTGTATTTCAGAAGATGGAAAAGAAGAAAGAAAAGTTCCTCCAATTAATTTAAATATTCTATTTTCTTTTTAGTTCACATCGGCTGCTGCAGTTGATGCGGTTTGAGTGTGCTAGTCTACAATGAAGCAATCAAGGCCTCGAACATGAGCATAATTGAAGGGATACTGAAAGCCTCCTGAAACTTTTTTTTTCTTCACAGCTCTCTCTCTGTCTCTGTATTCCTCCAGATGGTTGAACACAGGGCTTCAGTCTAAAGCTGCAGGAGCATGAATTGCTCTGATGGGCGTATCCTTTATGCTCGAGTGCATCGGGCTGGCTGTGTCTGCAGAACACAGCCTGCGAGACCCATTAAGCAGGGTCTGTGATGGATACTCACAGGGCCTAGGCTCCATTACCACTGGTGATATTTCACCTATCATTAAACGACAGAACACACTAAATTGTTACATAATCCACTTAGCTGAGACATTAGCGATGTTATTCTCAGATACTGGCACTGAAATGATGTTTTAACAGTCAGTTTTGTCATGGAACAACACGGAATATAAAATAATTGTTTCTGAGTGGACACTGACTAATATGTATCAAGATTCTGGTCTTAACTGCTTCTGTTCAACTGGATGGATGGGACGGAGTCGACTCAATCTTCAGGAGTTCAGACATCCATGGAATAAGATCAATGGCAGGCTGGGCAGGTTCCCTCTCTCATCTCTTTTATTACAGCATCTCATCTTCTTATGTTTAACGTCGTCATTGATGGAGAAGAGACACAAAGCAACTATTATGAGCAGCTGCTGTAAACTTTTCTCACAGTGTAGAGTTCTGCATCAGGTTCACACACCCCTCTCTTTCAGGAATCTTCCCCGACACTATATGACCAGTCTGGTAGCATCAACAGTTATGAGATGAGGAATGCCGTCAGCCAGTGCAGGTATGCTGAGACAGAAAAACCTTAAAGGTCCAGTTCATCCGATGCAGGCACTGTAAAAAAAAAAAAAAAAAGGATAAGGGAGACTGTTTTCTGATTAGGGTGAATTGATCCTTATGAAAAATACAAAAAAATATTCAAAATACTGTCAATGAGTTAACAAAAGCTGGACTTTCGTTCTCTTATACCTTTTAAAAGGTGATTTGTTCTATTCAGTTTTTCATCAAGACATTTAAGAGTCATAATATCACCTTTTCTGGGTTGTGATGTGCTGTTGTAAACTGACTTTACAGCTTGAACTCACCTTCTAAATGTTCTTGTCACTGTACAGTCATGTGTCTTGTGTCCCGCTCAGGCTTCCGTCTCAACAACCAGCTGTACGACATCATCACCATGCGCTACGCATACGAGAACATGAACATCGACTTTGACAGCTTCATCAGCTGTCTGGTTCGACTCGAAGCCATGTTCAGTAAGTCAAGTGCCTCATGCACACTATGGAAAATACATGATTACAGTGACAGCACAGTTAGAGCAAGTATTTGATTTTTAAAAAAAAATAAATGTGTCCAAAAGGGAAAAAGATCTCAGCCAAAGATACACAGTCACATTGTAATCATTGGCAATATGCATTACACCTGTGCACATGGAGTGTCTACCACCAGAGTGTGCACAGGTGTAGTGCATACTGCCAATGATTACAATGTGACTGTGTATCTTGCCTCATTGTTGAGTTATTTATTCTCTGATAAACGTCTGCTAGAGAGAAAGCTTAGAAAATAAAGTGAAAACCCTGCACAGATCCAAGTGTGCAGAGATCTTTTTGTATTAGTCCTTAAGATTAAGACAAAAAACAGTAACTAGTAATGTTACTGAGAATTTAACAGAAAAATCACTTCATTACTTTCTAAACTTTAACCAGAGCTATGGACTGAAAATTAAGTGACCAAATAGCTAATAACAAAACACTTACTCTGGGTGTGGGCAGGCAGCAAAAGTGGCAAAGAGGCCCAAATGCAGCTCCTCATTTTGCCTCCCCAAGATGGACTGTGGTTGTCTGCAGGATCCCCAGACAGAACCAACAACCTGAGGGGGAGGAGGAGCCCACAGAGCCTGAGGAGCAACACAACACATTAACATATTTTAATTGGATAGCAACATAGAAACATCAATGTAGAGCTGAATCCCAACTGACACCCTATAGATTCAGTCAGTTTGACTAGATTAAATTCTGATGTCAGATCCACCTCTCTCTTCCCAAATAAGTAGTCATAGAAACTAGAGCATTCAGTAACAAATGTCTCATCCTAGCTGTGTTTTCCAGTGATAGCAGGGGGTAAAGGGAACTTGAATAATGATCCTTTGTCCTTTTTGTTTGTGAGCTTTGCTTCTGGCAGATGTCTTTGTACAATAAAACAGTAGCTCATAATAGGTACTCAAGGAGAAAAACAATACTGCCTGTGTTTGGTATAAATCTCTAGGTAAGCCCTCATCATTCTTGGCGAAACAGAAACGAAAGCTTGAACTCAGAACCCTTTTGTGTAATGAGTCACAGACTCCTGCATTAAGTAAACATGACTGTGTTCATTTCCTTCTCAAACAATTTCAAAATTTCTTGTGTTTCATACTAAGTGGGGCATGCTGATGAACCAACACACTTGTGTTGAATATTGGTTGCAGTGTGATGTTTTCTCTCCAGGGAGGCGTTCCAGGCGCTGACCAGGATGGAGATGGGTACAATCCAGACTCCAGTGTCCTGGGTAGAAGTGGTAAACTGTACTCCTGCACAGCTGCTGTTTGGATATGCTTGAATAAAATTAATCTGCTACTTCACAGACAGACATACATGTATTCCATCTAAAACAGGTTTCTCTGTATAAGACTCTGCCTCTGCCTGAATTGTTCTGCAAGACTGTGGCGGTTGTTGAACCTTTCCTCTCCTGTGCAGTGGCTCAGATTTGAAATATACGCCTAGAAAGGCCCATCTTCTCCCAGGGTGAGCTCCCTCCACACAAGGACCAGACCTGTAACCTTTGCCTCAATATTCATGCCCGACCGCCATTAGCTCTCATCACCTCACCTCAGCCTTAACCCCCTGAGTCCCATGGCTCTGCTCTTTCTACTCCAAAATGTTCAACAAGCTTCTTCATTTATCTTTTCCATTTTCTCTCTACAGTAGGTCATAAGCCTTTTGCATTTCCTTCTCTTCCTTTGTCCTCCCATCCTCATCAAATATCAGTCTTCTTTCAGTCATCAGCTTTGTTTTTTTTTTTAAATACACACCTTACCTTGTACACGATACTTTTCTCCAGGCATCAATACACACAACCTCCTTTTTTTTACATCACAATATAAAGTAGCTCAGTAATCTTGCTAGTTTTACTGTTCATCTCCTCTTGACTGATATCCTCCTAGTCCCCCCTTTTCTTCTTTTACTCCTTCTGTTATCAAACTGGCGCAAGGCATTTCCTGTATCCATTCCGATGAACTGGGCTCTCTGGTGGACAATGAATAAACTACGTGAATCACTCCTACACCAATACATTTCTGATAACAATTTCTTAGTTTCTGGGCCTCGTAAACAAACTCTGCCCTGACCCTGTTTTATTGTTGTCAATAAAATATACTCCTGGATTTATTGTTGGCTTCAGAGTATCGTTGAATGCGTTTTGTGTCCCACTAAGCGACTAATTCTGGGTGTGAGCCGTCTTGTGCTCAGCCCTGTGGATAGCGCTCCTGGTGGACAAACTCAGGCTTCTTCTGTTCATCCAGCTAGGATGGTCAACACTTCCACCCCCAATGGCAACTGTCAGTCTGCCAGTCATTCAATCTGCATGGACAGATGAGATTCAAGAACAAACTGTGGAGCCGACAAGTTTTTCTCTTATTTGATTTGAAAGAATATGGCTGCAGAGTTGGACTGCAGATTTTTTAGCCAATTTTCCTAATAAGGCTTTGGTCTATTAGTGCTGCATTTTAACCATTTTAATCAAATAAATAAATAAATGTGTAGTTACTGGTTTGACTGTGTTACCAGTAGTTTTGATGTGAAATTGTGGTATTTTCTGACCTTAAAATATTGATTCATATTTTGGCAACACCATAAAGAAAACAGTTTCTATAATTTGCAATATTTTTTTATTATTAATAACAATTTCTTAGATTGCACTTCCATAAAAATATCTAGTCACAACTTTTGATAAAACTTGAAGAAACTCAGGAATGCCAGGTAAGGGTGAACTGCCTTTCCTCAGCTGTAAATAACTAATGAGTGAGGAGAGTTTGGAAGATAGGCGGCCATGAGAGCGTCAGGTTAACAAATACAACCAGAGAGCTGTATAACCACACAAAGTCTGCCAAAGAGAGCATCAACTGGGCTTTCACACTGATTAAAACTGGTTGAATATGCCTTTATAAAAGTGGCTTTGTGTTACCAACTTGCCTGTGTTTGAGGGGGTGAGGTATGGCATGGGAGATGAATCCTAGTTCTTTCCTTCAAGCTCTTTCATCGAACACCTCCTCTAAACATCCTTCACCTCCACACTTCATTAGAAAACTATCATCACTGTGGAAAAACACAGTTCTGGTGCCTTCTCCTCGATGCTCCAAATAGAAAATAAATTCCAAAAAAAACAGCCATTTCCAAGGAGGAAATCACGTCATAAAAACAGTACTTCACACTCACTCATGGAAAACAGAGTTCCTTAAACCACTCTGTTGAGAATTATGAGGAATAAACCCACACAGATAAACACATGTAGGAACACACACACCACCATGTCAATGTCTTGGTTCTGTTATCACTGCAAATGTAAATAAATTCTCAAATGGCAACTTCAGGCCAAGTCACACAACACTGCACCAAAGTCCCTCAACACCTTTAAATCACCTGAATGAGCAACAAAAAAATAAACAGATGTAATCCTAAACCGCTAACCTGTTAGAGACTGGGTTTTTTCTGAAAATAAAATAAAAACCAAACCAAAAAAATAAATAAATTCTGTCACTTCAATGAAACTCCTTCAAAACAGATGCTAACCTGGGAGACTACAACATAAATTTCTGAAAACGTAAAATCATTATTGCCATTAACATAAGGTTACTTTGAATGAATAATGGCAACTTAATAAAAGAAAACAAAAAAAAGAAAAGACAAATAACTATAGGTTGCTCATCATGACACATCACAACTGCACAACAACAATAAAAACATCTTTTAACCCATGCCATATTCCTGCCAACCAATCTGGAAGATGATTATTGGTTTTTGTTGTACTTTCAAAAAAATCGAAAAGCATGACAAATCCCTCTGATACTGGCAACACTGAAGTTTCTTCAATAAAAAAAAGTCACATGTTTCCTTGTCTTACTTTGGTCAGTGAAAAGAGGAACTGCAGTGGTCAGACAGAAAGAGAGGAAGGCGTGTTTTGTAGAACGTAAAAAAAAAGAAACAACAAACAGCACAACCAACCCTGCATTCATGATTGTATTATGGTTGGATTCCAACACCGAACATAAAGGATGGAGTCGTCAGACACCACTTGTCAGGCTCAACAGGAGCACTGCAAAGTTAAGTGGGTCCCAGAACATCCCCCCCAATATGGGAGGTTAACAAGGTGGGGGGGGGGGGGGGTAAAGATAGCAGGAAAGGGAAGAGGGCTCAGGAGGAAACAGTGTTCCCATCACTGGCCCTTAAGGCTCCAGTTCAGTCTCCTCCTCAGCATGTTTCTGCATGTGCACCAGCATCCCCTGCAAAGGAGAAAACAGAGAAAGCATAATGTACCTGACCTGTGACCCTGTGTTTAAAAGACTTCAGGAGACAAAAGTGTTGAATTTGACTGGTAAACACTTTTCTTACCTGCTTGGGGATGTTGCGTGCACAGAAAAACTCTTCACAGTTTTTCCAGTGGCACTTGAGCGTCTGGAAGTTGGCACTGGTGTGGTCATTGATCAGGTGCTGCTGCAGATGCTCCGTCAGCGCGAAGACCAGCGAACAGCCGTGCCACTGTCAACACAAGACAACACCAACCATAATAAAGACACCAAAATGAAAGTCATCCATGATGTGTTGCTTAAGCGACTCTTCTAAATTATAACCTCTCTTCAACCACAGCTTATCATCTCCCAGTTCTACTCCCCATCCCTTATCTTACCCAGCAGCGGTAGTTCTGCATCAGGTTCAGTTTGACAGCCTGCACGCTGCCATTATAACAGCCTGTGTAGATCTGAAACACAATATACACAAAAATAACAGGTTAATATGTATTTTTAAGCTCCAGTGTGCAACAAAACCCAACAGAAAACTTGTCTACGTCTTGCTACATTTTGGAGACATCAATCAGCACTAAAAACATGAAAATTCATACATTCCCATTCACATGTGATTCAGTTTCAGAAAGTGACATCCATTTTCTTTCTATGTGTAGCTCTGGAATAAACCAGTCTCTCACCATGTTCTTGTGGATAGCCATGCACATCACCATGTCCTTGTGTCCACCATAGACCTGCAGCTGGTCATGAGACTACAGAGATAAAAACAGACACAGATTAATTAAGATTTTGTTAAAAATTAATGTAAATATTGTCAAATTTATACAGGAGCACAAAAGCAGCAGAGACTTGCTGAATCTTACCTGTAGATCGTAGACACGGACCAGTTTGTCCAGGCAGGCGGTCACCATCACTTTCCCCAGGATGGCCACTACAGTAACAGCATGACTGTGACCTTTATAGACCCGCACCAGCTCTCCAGTCTGTGCAGAGACAGTGTTGATGTACATATATTAATACATTTGTGATTCAACTACACTGTGAATAAGGCTTCTCTGTTCTTCCTTTTTTCCAAGAAAGAACTGGAATTCTAAACATAAACAACACTGTATTTTGTATTTAAACAGGATGACTCACATGGATGTTGTGTGCGTAGACACACTGATCACTGGAACCACTAAATACCAGATCATTGACGACCTGAGAGAGCGGAGAAAAGACAAACAATAAGGAAATTAACTCGCTTGAAAAATGAGAGAAACGTCAGAGAATCAAAAAAGAATAAATATTCAATTAGAAACACATTATAAATAGGTCTTTTCTTATGTGAAAATAACTCCAACAGTAAATGAAGACCCACTGTTAAAGCTCATGTTTCAGAGCAGACCTACCTTCATGCAGAGCACAGTTTTGGTGTGTCCCTCCAGTGTGCGCAGCAGGAGTCCGTTCTTGGCGTCTCTCACACTGATGGTGCTGTCATAGGAGCCGACCAGCAGGATCCTCCGGGCTCCCTCCTGAGATGAGGCCAGACAGCTCACGGCCCGCGGCCCGTGGCACTCGAACACTTCCATCTGCTTGTTTGTCTGAGCGATGGAATAATTGAAAAGTTGAGATAAAAGCCACTGAATGGAGAATGTCACATTCAGATCACAAAGATAAAACCCTGTAATTTGAAAGTCCTAGTTTTTCTGCCTCTTGAACAGTGAGCACTCTGTTTCTATTTCAATCTTAATTTTGATTATTACTTATTGTAGAAAACGTGTCCACTCAGAAACTCACCCTGCTACATTTTTTTTATTATGGAGCTGTGTGTCACGTATGTTATATAAAGTAACAGCTATAACCACTTTAAACTTGTGAAGTAATGAGGTGGTATAATGTGGTGAACACGTAGATTACTGAATAATTGTACACTGCCTTGCTCTGCATTCCTCACCTTGAGGTTAAAGGTCACCACTGTGCCATTCGCCAGGCCTGCGTACAAAGTCCTCCAGCGGCTGTGAAGGCAGAGGACTCGGTCTGACAGAGAAAACTGCTGCTCAAACTCTTGTGTCTGTGGGCGAGAAGGAAACATTACAGTTTCCAGAGTTTCAGAGACCATGACACAAACAGATTCCAGTACTACTCTTAGGGTAAATGAAGGTTTTAAGGCAGTAAACTAACACAGTGTCACCCAGTGTGGTTCACAAATATGACAGCTATTTATTAGAATAAGACGAATGTGTGTTTTTACCTTGAGACTGTAGCAGCGGATGGTCTGATCACTGGAACCAGAATAAAGGCGGTGATGCAGGGAGGGAGCCGCGGACACCAACAGGCAGCTCACTTTAAGGCTGTGACCCTCGAACACACCAACACATTTATGACTCTGCAACAGAAAAATATGAGACTGTTTTGTTGTGGCGTTCACCAAAAATATTTCTACAGAACCCCTGACATCCTGAAAAACAGCAGCAGAGCTTCATCAGCACCCACCACCAGGTCAAAGGCTCTGACAGTCCGGTCTCCTGAGCACGTGTACAGCAGTCCGTTGTGGATCTGCATGGCGTTCACCGCCTCCTGGTGGCCCTCGAACACACCCTCAGTGGGCATGTCATCCTCACCGTGGTCAGAGGAAGCATCTGGGATATACAACAAAGCAGAAAAAATGTATGCTCAATGTAGGCACAGTGCTACATTTTGATATAACATTTTTAATGAATTCAACTTAAGTAAATTCAGTTAAAAAAGAATTATTGTCCTCATATCTCCTCTTGTTGGTCACCACCAATAAACTGGTGCAGGTTCCTAGTTCTCTAAACTCTCTCCAGGTCGTAATTTGTTTTAAAAGTATGAAGAAACTCATTTCTCCTCAAGTTTCTTAGTAAAAAGGTCATGTCAGTTTTGTCTTTTGAGGTCAAGTGATCTACTTTCTTCTGCTAAAAGGTAAATGGAGCATGAACATCTAAAGAAATGGTGGACCAGCAATCAACATCAAGTTAAATATACACATTCTCCGAAAGTCGTGTCCATTCATCACTGCACTCATGCTGTAGAGGGTCACTGTAAGTCAACAGTTCTATGAATATCCTGCCCATAAAAAGTAATTTGGGCACTCTAGAGTCTATTTTAATTTGGTCAGGGGAGTATGACATTTCTAATTCTGGCTGCTCAGAAGGTGAGTGGATTTTCTGTTTGGTTACGTGGTCAAACTTAAAGACCAGTGGGGTCCAGTTTCTCTCAACAAATAACCTGCTGCCAGTGAACTGTAAGAACTGTTTGTTGGATGGCCAGATAGCTTCAGGACCACCCTCTCTCCACATTTTTCCACTGTCAGATTAGGATGGGTCTGTGTCTGACCATTTCTGTAACTTTACTAACCCGACAATCTGACTTAGGTTTGCACTTCTCTCTCTAGCTCTCTTTTTTCATTACTGACACAACTTGTTCTGACACTTTACACATGAACAATCGAGTGCAACATTGTGAGTGTCCTCTAGAAAAGACTGTCATTATCCACATATTAAAAGAATATCACACCTCCACTCTCTCTGTGATGCTCAGCTTGCTTTTCAACAACTCCATGATTGCTCACACAGTCTGACAACAACTTGTTCTTCTCAAGCACAACCAGACCCTGACTTATGTTCTCTGGAGATGAACATACCTGATGAAGTCCTCACTGGCTTGGGCAATGTGACGGGAAACGGCATGTCACTGTGGGGAGAAAAGATTGAAGTGATGAATGATTTGCTTCTTGACTGCCAAAGCTGAATCTAAATGATCTGTGATTAGACTGTAGTTTGTAGTGAAAACATAAAAACATTAAAATGTGATGAAACAGAAAAAGGTCTCACCTCTCAGAGGATTTACATATATCCATGTCACTTGTGGAGGTGACCTCGTTGCAGGCCAGGCTCTGTGGCTCAGGTATGGAGGAGTCTGGGACCTGGACTGCAGTGGGAGCTGGAGCCGGGGTATCTGTTTGGGGCTGCAGACAGGCTCCAGTGACCTCCATGCTTTCCTCTGAATCTAAGTTCACTGTCAGCTCAGTGGGGGCCACCTGGGGAAGCTCTACCATCTGTTTGAAGGAACTGTGGTCTATTCTCGTGAGTCTGATGGTGGGAACCAGATACCCAACCGCCTCCTTGCCACTCTCCATGATCATATCACCCTCTCTGTCTTCTTTGGGCAGTGAGGAGGTGCTGACCTGAGAACCTCCACTGGGTCTCCTGCGTGGTCGAGGCCACCTCGGCCTCAAGGGCTCTCCATCTATCTCAGTGTCACTGCTCTCAGGCTGCTCCGTCCCTTGAGCCTTCTTCAACACTTTCCTCTTCCTGAGCTTCCTCACACGCTTTCCGCTGCTCAGTTCAGATGGAGAGGGGGGTAGATTAAGGACTGAAGGCACAGAGGGGGGCTCAAAGGACTTTGTGGCTGCACAGTCAACAATGCTCCCCACCTCAGAGCCCCTCCTGCTGGGTGAAAGCTTTATGGAGGTTTTGGGGTCAGGCAAAGGGGTGAAGCAGTTCCTTGTTGCCTGTATGGCCTTCTCTGTGGTCTCAACCAGACCCAACAGGCTCTCTTTGGGATCTGCAGACTCTTCAAACTTCTCCCAAAGATGTTGTGTATTAGTTCGGCAAAGCTCAGGCTTTCTTTCAGGAGATGGCTGGAAGTTAAGGACAGGATCTACAAAGAGTGTCAGTGGCACATGGATCAGTATACCGCTGTTTTAAGTGACATGAACACAAAACAGAAACTGAGAGGACATTTTCTCTATTTTCCTTTGAGTTACTGCACTTCTCTAAAAAAAAAAAAATCAGGCAGATAAATCTTGGCAGAGTTAGATGTTTTTAAAGGTTAAATTGTGCATTAAATGACACTACCTGGTGGAGAGGCTGAAGCAGGAGCAACAGGTAGCTCCGGTGTAGTGCTGTGAGCACAGTGGGTTATAGTGTCCACGGGATCTGGCTCTGAGCTGACATGGACAGGAGACTGGGGCTCCTGCTTGATAACTACAGGCATGAAGGGAAGGCTGGAAGATGGAGGGGAGGCACGCTGAGCAGGAGGACTAGGACTGGGGGCAGGGGCGGCAGCAGCAGCAGCAACAGTGTCCGTAACAGAGGAAAGTGTAACAGGGGAGAACATGTGTGGGTCCATATCTATGGAATCCATCTTTTCCTCTTTCAGTTTGATCAGAGGTGCCTCCTCTGCACTACCTACTAAAAAACACAACAAAACCTTAAGTTCACTGTTCATCTCAGTTGTATTTTTATGCATTTACCATACACTCACTCTGGATAAGAGCCTACATGTAACGTGCTGTATGTATTCAGTGATTTCTACAATGATTACAACTAGTGTTACTGTTGTAAAAAAAAGGTCTCTATAGTTAGTTATAGTTGTAGTAGCACACAAATTCTGTAACATTTCCTCCACGTGCAGTTATTCGCAGTGAAAATAAACATTTAATGCATTTATTCCTGAATCATTTCATGTCTCCCACACAAACACATGCTCTTACCTTGCATCCCTTTTAGTAACTCAATGCGCTTGTTTCTCAATGTGCTCATCTCTACAGTCATCTGAGAAAAACAAAGTCACACAAGAACCATCAGAAAGTGTATAATATTGAAGTGATTATTACCTTAGAATTAAAAACGGACCGACTAACAAAGGTTACTCAGTTACATATGTTATATGTGTCCTTACAGTACAAATAATGAAGGATTAGAGAACAGAACTGTCATTCTTGAACAGCAGTACACCAAGTTACATCTTCACCACAACGATTGGAATAATTAAGTGGCTGACGAGACAACAAATACTCACTAAGCTCAGCAAACTGTGAACATCTGCTTAAACTGCACTCGCCTCAAGACTTGGCAACTCTCCAGGAGAGAATCAACTCTCTCTCCAACACTTGTGGGCAAAGGGATAGAGCTTGAAATGATGAACTCTTTTATTTTTACCTGCTGTTTAACCACCATGAGACGCTGCACCTCCATGTAGGCAGCCTCCAGTGCAGCCCGGGCCTGGATCAGGCTGGTGTCCACAGTCTGCAGGGAGCGACTCAGCTCCTCCTCTCGCAGAGACACAGCCAGCAGCTGGTCGATCTGTAAACGCTCTGCACAGAGCCCAGAGGATAATTAAGAACCATCAGCAGCTTGGCAAAAAGATTACTCTGAATTTCATTCTGTCTTTGTAATGAATCATGTGGGCCAATGTGTAAAGCACGCAGGCCTACATGAGGACTGAAGCTTTGAATCTCAAACTATTCCATAAGCACAAACAATATACAACAGCTAATTACAGAAACTAACCTTTTTTGGATTTGACCTTCCGTCTTTTACTATTGTGTTCCAAGCAGGACGTCTCCGCACTTGGGACATCCTACAAGAGAAGAAGAAAAGGTCTCATTCTGCTACTTTGCATTAAAGTATAAACAAATAAAAGTGTATAAAGAGTAATCCACCAAATCACCATTGCAATCAATGCTTTCTTCTTCCTTGTCAAAACCTAGCGCCTATGTTACCCACATTATGCTCATGGATCTAACGCAGCCTCAAGTCACGTCAAGTGGAGTTCCCCTTTAACTCTGCTCCTTTACTCACCCCAATTGCTCTTCGCCTCTTCCCTGTACCCTGACTGTCAACCTGCTCCGTCCCCGAACTGCTGTCCCCGAGCACTGAATCAGATCGCTGCAGGGCCTTCACCGTCGCTGACATTAGTTTTTCAGGCTGCTTCTGTGCTTTAGCCTCAAACTGACCGAGCATCTGCTCCACCTCTTGCTGACACCGATCATCTTTGCTCCCTTCAGTGAGTGTGGGAGAAACTGAAGCCTGCTGCTCTGAGCTGGGGCTCCCTCTTTGCACCATCTCCTCTGACATGAGGGACGTAAATAGGGAGGGAGCGGATGCTGGGGCGAGGCTGCTCTCCGATAAGGAGCGTTTTCGGGAGGCACCGCAAGCAGAGATGTCCATTAATGAATCCCAGTGCAAACCCTCTAGCAGGGGAATGTCTTCTTCCTCCTGGCTGTGGTCCTCATGTTCATTTGGCACCATCTCTATCCCAAACCTGGAGAATGACAGAATATAACATTAACCATGAAGGAATTGAAAGCAACAATAACTTTGAAGGAAATCTATATCTGCAAAGTCTAAATGTAAAAATGCAAAATTTCACCTTGGCATGCCTTTCCCTTTGTCTTGCTTCTTCCTGACCTCCTGATACACCTGTTCCCAGTTCACATTGCGTCGAGACCCGGAGGAGCTGATGAGCTGCCGAACAGTCGGTTTGAGCCCCGAGTCCTTTTCTGTGTCACTTCTCCGCGACTCACTCAGGTTTCGCACCCGTCTGGCAATGTTCAGGTTGGGCTCGTGGCTTCCTGTTTTGCTCTTGGAGCTGATGTGTTTGGTCAGGTCACGTTTTAAGACAGGAGGCAGGTCAAGTTTGGACAGACTTGTGTTTGACCCTGAGACCGTCTGTGCTTCACCACTTTTGGAGGTGTCGCTCTCTGAGCTCTGCCCTGCATCAGCGGCCTGCATGGCTTCATCTAGGGCCGCTAAGCCAGTCTGCTGCTTCTCCACCTTCTTCCTGTTCTCCACATCTTCCTTGCTTGAGGTTGCAGGCTGTGAGCTCTCCATGGTAGAGGTGCTAACTTGTAAAGACTGGAGGAACTGGCTGCTGTCTGTAGATTGCAAAGCAGGCTTTTCTAGCCTAACTGAGTCAGGTAAATTTGGCTTAGCTGCATTCTGACTACAGCTATTTTCTTTGTTTACTCCAATCTGACTCTGAGCATGATCCTTCTGCTGCTCCTCAACAATGTGCCGCGCCGCCTCCATCCTGTTGTTACTTGAGCTGTCCAAAGACCCCCTCTTTTCTAACACAGTCTGTCTTACTTTCCAAAAGCTTTCTGGGGGCTGCCGCTCCTGCCTTGATTTCAGGGGCACAGTAGGTGGAGCTTTATAAGTGAGTCCACTCTGCTTTTCAGTTGGCTTTGATTGTGTATACGCTCGACTGGAGGCCTTACTGAGTTGAGCTCTAATGTTGAGACCAAGAAGTGAGGGTATTTTCTTATCTTTATGCAGAACTGGCTTATTTGCCTTCTGATTAGAAGGGCCAGATGCAGAGTTCTGGGGGCCTTCTCTCTGAGCACTGCTATCTCTACTGCTGCTGCCACTCTTATCTCTGGGTTTGGTTTTGGGGTTTGTTTTACATCCCCCTTTGTCTTCCACACTTTGTCCACTAGAGGTCAGCTGCCCTGGTTTCTGTTCAGGTTGGGACAGCCTGTTAAAGGCACTGGTTTCTGGTGCTTTTTCTTGCTTCTGGGGTTTGGGGACTTTGGGGTTCTTCTCTGATGAGTTTGGGGGTTAGTGTCCTTATGGGGCACAGGGTCAAAGCCCTTTGTAATTGGATACGGCGACCAGCGACAGGCTTTGTCCAGCTTTGGATTGCTACCAAAGGACTTTGAGCTTTTATTACTGTTGTGGTCAGATTCTGCTGTTTGCCCCTCCCCATTCTGAAGCCTGTCACTCTGCTGACCTCCCTGGTCATTGGCTGTATTTTGAAAATGGTCAAGAGCCTGGGCAAAAAAACAGTTGGTAGGTGGATACGTAGGAGGAGGCCTTTGTACCCACAAAGGCCGGCCCCTTTGTGGGGTAGTGGGAAATATTATTTTGGCCATAGATCCCGTTCCTACTGCCTCCATTGCTGATCCAAGGCAGTCGACTTTGTTGATTGCCATAAAATCCACCCTGATCCCACTGCTTCCTGTTCCACCCTTCCTGGCTATGCAAGCTTCTACCAGCTAACTCTTCAGATGTCCATTTCTGAAAATTGGGAGGCTCCTGAGCATGCCAGGTAGCACTCTTTCCCTGTTTATTATTTTGCCAGGGTCTTGGCTCCCCTGCTTTGGCATTATATTGGTTGTTCCTGTACCAAGAATTGTGCTGACCAGGTCCACCAAACCCCTGTGATGGCTGCTGCCAGGCACACCCGAGCCGGTAACGCTCCTTAGCTTCCTTTAATCTCTGCTGAAACTGCTCGTTTCTCCGGCGATCCTCTTCTTCTTTTGCCAGCTTTGCAGCAGCAGCCTCTTTCTCTTTTCTACAAACAAGAAACAGACACAGATTTGCACTCATGCACTGGTATGATATACGTTGGTCTTTGGTGGACTGCAAGTAACAATGCCCTCACAAGCATGTGTAGAAAAAAGAAACAATGGATTATATGACTCTTTTCTATGTGAAAAGGGTGGGAGTGATGAACACATAGAAAATTCAATAATAACATTTAACAAGATTTTAAAAGTTTCCCTGGCAACCGTATCTCTTGGCAGGATTGGTTAACAGTGTGACCTATAGCTCTGACCTGCAGAGGGAATATATCTGGCATGTGACAGGCTGACAGCTGAATGCCAGCTTCTGCCTTCAACAGTCTCCACGCATATCACACTTTCCCTACTGCTCTGCTCAGAAAGGTTTCCAGTAACACAATGAGATCAACACCGTGTGTTTTCAGAAAAATACATAAGGTAGTCTCACAGGTTAAAGTCATTTGAGGTTTGTGTTTTTACAATCCAAAAAATGTGAAGAAATATTTATCAAGGAAAAGCATTAAACGATTAGTGTGATATTTTTGATTATCTTTTTCTAAATGTTTTCTAAAGGGAAGATAACCTGAAATGTTGCATCTGAACTTAACGTGTGCAGTCATGCTTTTTTTTAGGCTGTGGTCCTGACATTCGACTCTAGACGCCGCTCAACGTGAGGCAGCAGCTAAAAGAGTCTTGTGAGCAATGCTGAGCAGAATGTGACTATACATGGCTTACAGTATGTACACACACAAAAGCTTACGAGCTGTCAAGCTGTCACCTATCTTTACATTTGTGGTTTAATCCTAAAATCAATATAAATAAAGACTAGGATTAAGCTACGGATCCAAAAGGAAAAAAAAATACTACAAAAAATATTTTATTCTAAGCACTGACAAGAGATAAGTTTGACAAAGTGTATGTTCTTACCTGTTGTCACCAGTTAATTAGCATTAAGAAGTAATAAGCACACATTAAAATATTTATTTCTATCAGTTGTAAAATACTGTCTTACCTGATCTGTTCTTTTCTCTTTTCGATCAGGTCCACCAGTGCCTGGTCAAAGTAGTCCTCCTCGTGGCCGTTCCCCGCATGCTTTTGCTCTGAAGCCTCCACATTCTGCTTGTGCGTGGGACTGGAAATGTGGCTGGCATAATCGGTCAGGCTCACCACCGTTACCTTGCACACTCTGCACTCGTGTCCACAGTCCCTGGGGAGGGAAGGTGAGAGCGGGCGTTCAATCGTTCCCTCAGGCATGTTTCTGATCTTGTCTGGTTTGGTTTTTCCTGCCTGCAGAGCCTGTAACAATGTACTCTGGCTCTACTTTCTGTTACTTTAAAGTCAAAATAAAATCAGGAAAGGAGAATACTCAACAATCCTTAAAAAAAAACTTGTCCAAATTCTCTATCTGTCACAGATCAGGAGGTAGCTAACTTATAATTTTCTCTTGTTAAAAAAAAAGTTAAAATCTTTATCATCCTGATCTTGTTTTTCCTTTCTTCAGCAGGCCATAGGTGGCAGGGTGAGGGCAGGAGCAGCCAGGCTGGATCCAGGCAGCATGCTAATCTAGGTGCTGATTATGTCCAGCCACCACAACCAGCCATGCAGCACAGCACTGGGATGCGCGGAGGGGTGAGAGGCACGGCGCCCTCAGCCTAGTGCACTTTCATGATGGTGTCCGCTGCGCTCTGAGACTCTACAGAAGGTAATGTCTGTATTTGACCTCACGCTCCTCTCTGAGAGCCAGGACCCAGCCCCCAACCAGGCCAGCATGTGTTATTAGAACAGGCCTGAGCATCCTGCTGACCAATCCCGAGCAAAGCCTGTGTAACTGGAGCCTTGTGCAGCTGCTCACAGCCTCCACTTCAAAACCTCTCCCAAGTATGTCATCCTGTGATTCTGATAGGGGCAGTGACTTTGCTGGCTCCCTCTCAATTCCTTTTTCAAATCTGTGTCATGGCATGCCGCCACTTTCTGACCCCTTGTGCAGTTGGCAAACTCTTAATCAATAAGATAGGGTTACTTTTTTTGTTTGTCACGTTTTTCCTCTCAGCTGTAGCAGTGGGGGAACTGAAACCTGAATTAGTAATGAAGAATTATTTTGCTAGATTGCAATTTGTAACTCAGCAAAGACCTCAGAAAAATATGCATCAAGCTATAGCTGAAGTAAAGCTTCAGCCATCCCATTCCTGGACAGACAGTTTTCTAAATCAACACGCAGTCTTGTGGAACTACCACTCTTCTTTCATATTAAAAATTGACACTAAATTAAAAAGATGCAGTCTTTGCATAGCAATGTTTATGTAAAATTCAGTAACTTAGCAACAGCTGAATCAGTATTTGCACTACTGGAGATTTTTCCAAGTCAGCCTCGGGCCACATACTTTTAGTAATCTATGTGGCAGTCACAAGATAGCCAGTTGCCTTCTATCGGTCATGCCTGTTGTTCCGGAGAGATTGTGTCTAAATATATGTGCCACAGTTGAGACAGCTGCCCCTATATCCACTTCTCCAACACGTGCCCATGTGTACACGTGCCCCATGACCTAATTAGATTTGGACAAAACTCTTGAAGCAAAGTCAAAGCTTTAGTTTTATTGTTAAGAGTTAATTTAAAAATAGTGTATTGAATACGATCTGTAGTCCAAATCATTTAAGAAATAAAACGTTGGCATATTACTATTAACTGCATTACATCAGTGTGATTTTTAGAGTCATTTCATGATATCTGTGCATGGTGTGCAGCAACAACTCACCGGCCTTTGACCTTCTCCAGCTCACGGTGGTGCAGCATACTTCTCATGTGCTCATCCATCTCCTGCAGATAGACAATGGAAATAAAAGCTTTCTTTTAGGCATGTACAAACTGACTTTACTGACCCCAAAGGAGGGGAATTTATGTGTCCCAGAAATGCAAATGAAAACGCAGGCAATTTAGAGAAATACAAAGGAATGCTGACAAGTGCAAGAAGAAGTTAAAAAGAAGTATAATAACTCTACATGAAAGTACATAAACGCAAATTCACAAGCATCAAATAATCTAGATATGTGTGCAACAACCTCATAACAGAACATAAAAGTCATATGATAACGGTTTGTAGATTATTTGTGAAATCCTTAATATTTGTTTGGTTCACAGCTCATGTAACTGGAAGTCAGAGCTGAATATATCAAATAAAAACCCTACAGTATCAATGCATTTATTGTCAACCATGTTTGAAGGTGAATTACCTGCTTGGAGACGTGGACTGTTTCACAAAGGATGCACTTTCTGTCTCTTGCCATTTTGGATGTGGGTGGATCTCAGCCCATTACTGTCAACAGAGTGAATTTATTGAAGTAAAATGACTCATCAACAGCTTACAAAGAACAAAGCAACAAGTTCTGTGATACCACCCTGAATTTGTGATTCAACCTTGGCTGGAAAATTATACACAGCGTGTGAACTGCTGAGCTCTCAGCAACAAGTCAGACAAATCAAACCAGCACAGTGGAGGGAGTTTACTGCTCATTTTCTCTGAACAACCACACCTAGCTATTCAACAACATGCCTCAGTACCACAGCCCAAATACCAGCGCAGAGCTCAACCTGGACACTGGACACTGGTCTAATTCTAGTCTGCTGATAGAGCAACTCTGTGGCCAGGAGGCAGCAGAGCCACGGCAGCATCAGGGCTAAGTCTGTACTTGTTTAACAGTCACAAACAGGGTGGGAAACAAATGCCGGACATGAGTCGCCTGCTGGTGAAGTTGATGCCTGTCATGGTTTTTCAACACTACCATCACCTTCTCAAGATACAACTGACCCTGTGGACACCTTGTTCTGTTCTAAAATAAGCTTAAATAAAAGTTTGAGGAAAGATCTGCCGTCTTTGTAATACCTCTGGTACTTGTAAAATCTGCAGTCAGTGATAGAAATATATTTGGTTGGGTTTTGGTTCAGGACACCTACACAATACAAGCAGATCAAATAAATGATTTATTTATCTATGTAATATTTTGGCAACACAAACCCTGACAGCAAATCAGTCTACAAGTCTCTGATGGAGATAGTGAGTGACTAAAGATTTGGAGGATTTCAACACTTGTGATAGAAAAATCTCTTTCCATTTGGTTAAAATATAGACATTTTTCAGCTAAGATGGTCTAAATGTAGAGCACAAAACATTCTTGTACATAATACTTTCTAAATAACATGTCTGAGTTTCCTGTCTCGTTGATCTAATGACAGCTCATCTGTCCAAAATCATTATGCATAGAAGAGAAACTGAAAACCAACACCTTGTTTATGAGCATAACTCTCCTACTTTCACCATATTGAGTGAATAAGCTGTCAACCTGCAAAGTTTAATATAGAATAAGTCTAATAATGACCACAGTTAAGGTCTGGAGCTCCCATCATCCTCATTAGTTAGGCCTATATTCTGTTCATGACATTATGGAGACTGTTACAATACCTCCATCACTATTTCTCTGCACTCTCAAAGGACAGCTCTTTAGGGTATAATTTTAGTAGGATCCAGGGGTCATATTCCCTCTCAAGCATTTAATCTCTAGGGGGCAGCAGGCTGGCAGTGTTAGATACCCAATTAACTCCTAAACAGTGATGTTAGCAGCTGGAAAAATATACAAAAACAAACAAGGGGTCAGGTAAGTTACGGTTTGAAGTAGGATTACTTTTAGTGAATGATTAATCTTTACAGAGCTTTCTTCTGCACATGCAAACACTGAGCAGGACCTTTCAGGTTAAATATGAAGATGTGAAAGATTAACTACCACTTAATGAAACTGAAGGTTCGAGGCTATCTTGCAATGTATTCTGCAGAATAAAGAAAAGAGAACAAAAGCACGTCTACACAAATCATTTTAACAACAGTGATTAGACACCTTTGATGCTAACAGCTAGCTAATTTCTGCAGAGGTTTACCATTACAAGACGCGATACATTTCAGCATCTGGCGTTTTTATAACTATGACATTTAACCTTATGAAGAAAGCAATCCTAGTCAGCTGCTTCAACGTCTCTTACTTTAAAGTTTAAAAGTAGCTTTCGATTCACTTGGTTTTGATTGTTGTTAGCCTAGCTGCTACATTAGCATATACGTTGGTGTCTCGTTTATGAGTCGAAGAGCAAAATAAAACGTTCGCAAACTCTCCGGCTTTCACGATTCATACACTGTTAACACGAACTATGCTCCTGACATGGTTAATGTTAACATAAGCTGTTAATTAAAAGATACAACTAGCAGATTAGCAAGCTAGCTACACAATGCTAACCAGCGACAACAACGAAACACACACAAATATGGTTGAATAACAACTAATTACAAACGCGACAGGGAGTGCAGCTAATACCGGATGTTTTTATACATTGTAATTAAACAGACATGACTGTTAGATACCTTTATAACATCCAAATGTGTGTGGGACTACTGCATTTTCTCCTCCACCGCTGGAGCTAACAATAACATCCGCCTCGACCCCAATCTGAACTACAACCCAGGATGCGTTCAAGAACATCGCTCTGTAGGAAAACCGGACTTTCAGTACTACCGCCGCACTCAAAGACCTGCTTCATATGTTTTAAAATCTTAATCTAAAAAGTAGTTAAAGTATCCATTAACTACAGTCATCAAGTAAATGTAGTGGAGTAAAAAGTACAGTAGTTCCCTCTGAAATGTGGTCGAGTACAAGCATAAGGTAGCATAAAATGGAAACACTCAAGTAAGGTACAAGTACCTCAGACTTGTACATGAGTACAGTACTTGAGTAAATGCACTTACTTTCCACCATTGTAATTGTTTTTATTCATCACAAACTGTAAAATTCAGGCAGAAAAATATATATTTATTTTCCAAAATCTCTAAAAACATACTGTGTGAGATACAATAAACAATCCAGTAAATAATTCAAGTCAATTTTAAAAATGAATACACTGATACATTTTTACAATACATATGTTAAAATTAAATAAAAACAGCAGTATTTGGACACTAATTCATCCAGGAAATATTTGGCTCCAAAGTAAGTAAAAGTAGTTTCTAATCTCTTTGGGGTTCACTATTATCAAGTGGTCAGTGTCAGTATAAACTCTGTTTAGCTACATTTCTGTGATAACACTTTGTGATATGAACAGGATATTACTCAGCATTGTTGAAAAAGCAATTGAAAAAGCATAACACACAAATGAAAGACAACAATATTCCCTTTAAAACAACATTATCAAGACGAGAACCAATCCAAAATCCAGCAACATTCTGACCAAAGTTCACATTTTCAGACAAGATATCCAGACTCAGAAACCCTCATGGCATTTTCTTTTATGTGCGTACAGGGATATCTCTTCTTTTGAAATGCTAATTTTCACACTGATCATTTTTAGGAAATGATATGCAATAATTAATTTAGAAGTAACTTTCAATAATAACATATCACTCTCTGTAAACTGTGTCAATCATCCTGTGATTCCAGTGACTACAAAATGGTGAAAGTACTGACCTCAAAAAACACCATCATGTAGAAGTTTAAAACAAAACTCAGATCAGTCCCGTGGATAATCTAAATCTCGACAGATTGTTTCATTAGTGTTTCAGCTGATTTGGTTCAGTTCCCGTGCTTTATTCCTCAGATGCCTCTTACGCATCTTGATTATCCACTGAATAGTGAGTTTGGCAAAATTCGCAGCCTTGAAGAGCGCCATGAAGACCCCACAGAGGATGGCTACGGAGTTCCAGGCGTTTGCAGTCACTATCTGTTCAGAAATCAGCAGAGTTGTGTTACAGACTGACAAACAGATTAAGTCTAATGAGGATAAAATGTCTAGGAGAACTTACCAGTTTTATTTCTTGCATAAAAGGATCCCGCCATTCAAAAACAGCGAAGAAGAGCTGATTGCTTTGCTCTGATTCAGGTCTCTTATCATTGAATTTCACCACAGTGGACTAGAAGAGCCAACATAAATGCTGATATTAATGCTTTTAAAATCTATTTTCATCTTGTGTGTAAGCATATGTACATATTGGTTGGACATAAATACCTCTTGCCGAAACTCGACAGCTTCATCACTTTTCCCAGACGTCCTCACTAAAGACATCTTGACCCAGGTTCTAAAACCTCCAGAGAAGGTCCACATGGAGTAATTCCTCTCACAGTCCCTCATGAACTCTGATTTATTTGCACTGCAGAGTCAGAAAACACAGGTAACACTCACAGTAAGTCTAAACACTTGTGTGCATTATTATCTACTACATGTCTGGCTACTATCACACTAAGTCAAACAGCTTTTGGAAATCACTCTATACTGTTCTTTCGTAAGGCCATGAAGCAGCAGGATGACACTCATACTTCAGATAAGTTGTCCCACAGCCGTTTACCTGACTTTTAAATTACATGAATACTTTCTTGTGGCGTTTTATCTGTGCTGTGAGCCTTTTCCAACACTTCCTGACCCACTTCAGCTATCACACCAGTCAGACATCACAGGATCAATACTTGTTGTTTGCAGTTACCTGTTGGTCAGCTCACTAAAGTTGGCAAAAAGCATGTAAGTGATGGCACTGAAGTCCTCTTCTGTTTCATTCTGACTGAACTGCATGAAGATCAGCTCTTTGTTTCTGACATCAGAAGGGCCACGGACCACCAGAGCTCTTTTCTGTGAAACAGACGGAGAGAGTTGGATTCAAATCACAGCTGCTACCAAAGAAAATGTTGAAAATGTGAAGTTTTGTGTTGCTGAGACCTGCTACTTCCTGTCTGTGAAACCACCAGCTAAAGGTATTTATGGCTGACCTCTGTTTGATTTGTAAATGGCCCATAGTAAGTCACTTCCTCAATCACACAGTCCCATTTTTGAGGCTTGCCTGGGTCCACTAAGGGTGGGATGTAGTCATGGTAATAATGGTTGCAGCTCAGCAGCGGAGCATTTCCAGGATACAGAGCGATACCTGCTCAAAGACAGAGAAAACACAATTAATAATGAATAACAAATCATCAGGTGTTAAGACTTGTAGAATAACTTCTGTATTTTTGAACCTGGGCCTTACTGATGTCATGTTTTTGGGTATAAATGATTGATAGGGATGAAAATCTTTGGAGTCGGTGCAGTATTGAGCAAGAACGGTGTATCCAGATGCTGCAAAGTAAACAAATGGTGCAATTGTCCACGTCAAAGTACGTAACCACTGAAAAAAAGAGTAATTTAATGGGAGCTGCTGGAATAATGCTGCCTCAATCAGTTAGTTTGTGTTATTGAGCGACTTTCAGAAGGTGGAAGAAGCACACAGATCCTTTACATAAGTAAAAGTACTGGACATAAACACAAACAAACTAACTGATCTTTAAATACAGTAAAACAGCAGGTAAGTGAATAGATTTACACACAGTGATGTTCATGTTCAGCATCGACTACTCAATCAACCAGAGAATTTTCACTGTATCATATTATATCATGATTAAAGTTCATTTGATAACGCCATAAACATTTATGAGATAATAGGAGATATGAGTCCTGGCTTAACAAAACGAAGCTGTAGATAATATAATAAAAATTGCATCACACTGTTTGAAGACAATTTTTTTAAAGCAAAAATACAAAACATGGTTTTGTATTGTATATTTGTGTAACATTCACTTTACATTGACTACACTGAAAGCACTCAGCTGATTATATATCCACTTGTACAACTTAATTCCTGCAGTATTTATGTGACAGTGTTGAAAGTCATCTGATTATTCTGATTATAACTGGACCTCCAGGATCAGTTTGCATCAGTTACTTTGCAGCAGTGGAATGTAACTAAGTATATTCACTCAAATACTACACTTTTTGAGGTACGCATGCTATACTTGAGTATTTCTATCTGCTTCTTTGTACTTCTACTCCACTGCATTTAAGAAGGAAAGTTTAGAATTTTTACACATTGAAGCTTTACTTTTTAAGTTCATGTTAATGTAAAGGAGGGATAGGAGGAATTTACTTGTAATGGAATATATTTATAGAGTACTGAGTACTTCTTCCATAAGTGCATCAATTAGCTGTTGCCCTCTAACCCAGTCATGGACCCAAACTACCCTGCCCCCATGTTTTATTAATACAAACCAGGGGGAGGAAACAAGTCCACCTCCTTGTAGGTGACAGACATGACAGGGTGGTTGAGTTTGTCCAGAAAGTCAGAGATAGTCTGGTAGGCCAGGAACGCTGCCACAGCAGTCAGCAGCAGGTAGATGAAGATGAGCACCACGGTGAAGACGTTCTTCAGGCAGGTTTTACTGAATCGCACCGATGGGCTGCTCTCCCTGATGTCATCCTCTGCTGCAGACGAAGAGGAGAAAGAAGGAAAATGTTTTTTTAAAAAATCTGTTTCAAGGTTCTATTATTGGTAATTTCATCACATATCTTAATTAAGATGTCATAATTATGCACATGTAGCAGTGATACAATGTGCTAAACTTTATCTTCATCTAGACTGAAGTCAAAGACAACTCTGTATTGAATATCTTTAGATGTAAAATTAAACAAATATCCGCTGTTAACCCCATAATTTAACTCTTTAGCAGCTCATTAAAACAGAGTGATCAGTTAAAAATGTATGAACATCCTGATACTGTGAGATGTTTAAGCTCAGGTCATCCACCATGCGACACATTTCTGCCACATCTCACTGGTTTCACCTTGTGAGATGCTGCCGTTCGGCTCCTCCTCCTCATGCTCCAGGTCTTCAGTGGCATCGTCAAAAAAGTCTGGAGACTGTGTGATGCCTTCGTCATCGTCTTCATCATTGAACTGTGAGGTTTAGAGAAGGACATTTAAAAACACTGTGCTGTATAAATATATATTAATAGAGAAAGTACAGTACTTAAGTACCATTTTAAGGTACTCATGCTTCTCGTGAGTATTTCCTTTTAATGTCACTTTCACTTTTCACATTTCCATTCTACAACATTTTAGAGGCAAATATTGTACTTTTTGCTGCACTACATTTATCTGACAGCTATAGCTAATACTTTCTTCATAAATCAACATTTTACATTCAAAACATACTGTCTGATGAGCTTTTAGTATGACGCATTGTCAAACAAACAGTATGTAAATCCATATTTTAATTATAATATAATTCAATGAGGATTAATTAATAATGATGTTTTTGGTATAATTCTTATATTTATCATGTTGCTGTGATAGTTTGTAAACTTGAATTTGACACCTTCTGGTGGTAACTTTATCTCTTCATTTTCTTTTTTTCTTGTGACTTGGTTATAGGAGTGTTTTTTTGTTTATTTTGCTGAGGTGAAGGAACAACACAGCAAAAAACAGATGATGTAGTCAGCCAAAATCATATAATAATAGTTTTTAAATAAGCTTTACCTTGAGCAACGATAACAGGAAAATTAGACACATTACACACATTAATACATCAGTACTACACAACAGATAATGATGTATAATGTATATTACTCACAGTGGGTATTTCCCTGCAGAACCTTGACTTTGATACTTTTGTTTTTGTTTATCTGTCAATATTTTTGTACTTTTACTCTGTTTATTTACTTGCAGTACTTTTACCCTGCTGTACTGGTACTTGAATACTTACTACTTTGTTGCAATACTCTGTTACATTTTAAAGCTTATTATAAGAGCTGACAGAAGCTTTAAAAGAACAGGGTGCAAGTACAAGTTAATGACCAGTCAGACTCCAAGAAAACATGAAGTCAGCTTATTTCATATTGTAGGAAGCTGCTTTTTCCTGTAGTCGTCAGCTATCCAGTCACATGAGGTCAAGTGAGTGAGTTTGTGGATCCTTCACTTGTTACTGAAACTTCACAAACTGCTGCTTTCGAATTATTGGGACAAACGCCAAAGATAAAATATTGACAACACTGACTGTTAACACACATATTAAGGAAGTTAAGCTTATCCTACCTCTTGGTATGACCGGGAGTTTTCTTTCCTGAGCATTCCTCTGCACTTATTTCAAGCACAAAAACGATCTCAGCTCTTTACGAGGAAGAAGAAGTCTGAAATTTAATTTTAATAACTAACCGATGCATTTTCTCTTAAATATATTTCGCCTTGCCCCGAGTTTAGGTCCCAGTTTTCCTCTGGACAGGAGGGAGACACACCAGACACCCAGTGGGGGTTTTGGTTACGACGATAAGGCCCATCCCATGATAATGAGGCACCTACAGGCCGCGATACAATACAAAACTGTGTGTCCTTGCCGTGGTTTCCTTGTTTCCTTCCTCCCCTGGGTTGTGACCCAATGCTGCCTTCGGGTGCTTATAGGAAGATTCTGTGTTCCAAGTTCAGCCGTCACAAACTGAAAAATAAAGGGAGTTGTAATGTGAATGTCTGTAGTGTTGTATAAGTGGTCCACCTGTTAAATCAAGGGTTTGCCCGGCCGATGTCTCTCAAATTTCCGATGGCTTTAAATGCAACATCAGCAGATCCGCGACAGGGAGGGAGATGAAGGAGTTTCCGCGTTGAAGTCTCCAAACAACAGCCCTACCATGGCAACAGCGCAACTTTGTGTCGTCTTTATTGTTTTTTCTGCAACTTTAGCGACAGATGTTAAATTAAAGTTCAAACCAGCCACCACACCCGTCCGCTTATTCACCGAAGAGGAGCTGAAGAGATACGATGGAAGCGAGGTAAACTGTCCGTGAACCATAATCCTGGGTGTGTTTTTGTGCCTGAGTGCAAGTGTATCTAAATAACGATTTATCTCTCTTTTCGGTTGTCTTCCCTCACTGTTTTAGGAGGCACAGCCCATTTACATGGCAGTAAAAGGAGTGGTGTTTGATGTCACCAAAGGAAAAGGTAAATAAAACCCATCACTCAGCTCCTCGTTTAAAGAAAGTGTCATTTTCTATATAAAAACCTGACATCAGGGAACTTTTCTGCTTTGAATGAATTCAAATTAAACTATGAACTGGCAGTGAAATGTACACAGTAGCTCTCTAGAAGCTGTCCAGTCCACAAAAGTAAAAATTTAGACCCTGACTCAAGTACTGTACTTTACCTCCTGCAATATTAAAGAAATGTCCTCTTTAATTAAAACTTTAATTCACTTAAATTATAATCCAATTTTATAATACAACACATTATTTTTAAATGGGCCATTCCTCTTAATGAATACTTTTACTTTTGGTACTTAAAGCATGTTTTGATGCCAGTGTTTATCCTCAGTCATTAGTTCCATTCACTTCACTGTCGCCCACTGTAGAGTTTTATGGTAAAGGTGCTCCATACAACACCCTGGTTGGTAAGGACTCCACTCGAGCTGTGGCTAAGATGTCCCTGGACCCTGCAGACCTGACATCTGATACTGTGAGTTTAGTCCGAACACTCAGAATCTTATAGCTATTGTCCTGACAGCACCCCACCCTCCTAATTGTCTGGATTATAGTGTTTCCCAAAGGTTGAGAATGTGTTTGTTGTGGTCGACTCCTGTGGGTGCGGGGGAACCGATACCTGACACCTGAGAGTCAGTTGCAAAACAGCACTACATTGATGAACTATATGAATGTACAATTTCACATGAATGCACCATTCTTGCAGGACTCCCACAAGTACAAAGAACACACAAGTATTAATAAAAGGTTCTGTTTCCCATCTCTACATCCACAGACGGGCCTCACTGAGGAGCAGCTGAAGTCTCTGGACAGTATATTTGAAGGCACATACAAAGCAAAGTATCCCATTGTGGGTTACACAGCATCACGCATCCTCAACGACGACGGAAGTCCCAACGAAAACTTCAAACCAGAGGACCAGCCTCATTTTCAAATCAAAGATGAGTTTTAATCTCATTTCCCCTGTTGTTTCATATTGTCTTGTTATGAAGGAGGTTTAGCTTTTTGAATATTTTCTCCTTACTTGAGCAGAATCAGAATCAAATAAGTGCAATACATGTACAATAATAGACACTGTATCCATATTTACTTGAACTGAAGGTTTACATGGTTCTTTATTAGCTGTGAGAACTTTAATATACACAGTCCCTAAGAAAACATTTCGATACATGTTCTGTCTTTTTAAAGCACATTTTTTAAAGTAGAAAGCTGCTGTGCAGAGGTACTGTTCTATATTTGTCAGAGCAATAGAACAAATTCAGCTAAAACATACACAAAGAGTATTTGATTAAACACCATATGCCTAAGCAGAAAAAGAGTGAGCTGACACACCAGATGCAATAAACTAACTGAACATCAGCCTTTACATTTCCTGCAATTCATTTTAAGTCAGGCTACCACTAACGATCATTTTTATTATCAATAGCAATGAATCACTTAATCGTTTAGTTCAGAAAATAGTGAAAATATTGTTGTTGATTATTTTCCTGTTGATCCACATTGATTCAGCTCTAGGGTTTAGAATGAAATGGTGTCACTAAATACACTGTCCAGCAGAATATTTATGCAGTTAAACACTGTGAACCTGCAGCTCTGCCAATGTTTACATGACCAGAATCTGTCCATTTGTTTTCAACCTGATTTTTGTTTTTGTACAATTATCATTAAAGTCTGTAAATCTCAAACGTATTAAGAGTTTGTCTCACTTGAATTTTGCACAGAAACATGCTGCCGTTGCTATGACTTTCATGACTTCATGACTCACTCATGTCATCTCCAAACAGGCAACATAAATAGTACGAGCAGGTCTATATAGCTGTGCCTGCTCCGATCAAAGGTCACAGGAGATATGCGTCTTGCTCTGCCCGGGTGGACATACTGGAAGTAAAGCTGTCAGTATTTTTTTGCGATAGTAACCAAGTCGTTCACGTTGCTGTGAGTGAACTACGGCAGAGTTCAAAGGACACAAGCCCTGCCCTTGAGTCTGCCGGCGAGAGCGGAGCAGCTTTCTTTATCAGGTGGAGGTTCTGCTGGGAGTCGGCCACTGCAGCCTCGGTCAGCCTAGGAAACACTTTCTTCTGCTGGAGCTCGTCCACCAAACAGAGCCAAGATGCCCAAAACAGTAAGATTTTAATGCTTTTTTTGACATCCTCATTAAAAATGTCTCTCCCTGATCTGAGTTTTTAAAGTTTGTGGCGGGTTTATAAAGTCATCTGTAAGGTTTGTTTAATTATTTATGCTCTAATAATTTTGGAGAGAAACCACTGAGCATCAAACAAATCGTGTGTGTTTTCGTTTTAGTCTCTTGTTGAACATCTTTTTTTTTTCCAAGAGGCACCAATCCTTCTTGGCTCTTACTCATTAACCATATGTAGAGTTTGACCCATGCTGCACACATTCCTGACAGAAAATATGCTACTAAAATGTTACTTCATGGCTATAGCTGGCTCGTGTGCTGTTTGTGTGGTCGTGCATATCTGATAATAATCACAGTAATTACCTTTGGTGATGCTGGAATGACTTTTAAATGTCATGAGTGACTTTCTCCAACAACTCATGACTGTATGGTTTAACTGCTTTAATCTAACCCCTTTTTTTTCTAAGACAGTCAGCATTAATCAATTTTCCATCTAAAAATGAAAGAAACCCATATACACTGCATGCTGCAAGTCCTAAATGCCCTCAGTAAGAGTTACTTAAGTATACAGCATCAGTCTCTAGGAAAACTGATAAGAAAGGCCGGCCTGTTCATTACGACTTAAACTCTGCTCATATTGACACTCCAAGGAGAAAGCCTCTCTTAAGAGGTCACTCTGACGTCTGCCTCCATTTGACTGACGTTAAACTGACTTGAAATCAAACAAAATTAAGAGTCATGGTAGCAGGTACTGCTTGCTCTGGAAAATGCTGAAAACATGACGTAGGCGCTGAATGGGGGCTTAAATTTGAGCAGTTTCACAGGAAAGTTAGATTTTTGTAGACACCAAAAAGTACAAAAGCCCCCGAAATTCAACAGAGCAGCATGTTGATTGATTGTAATGGGTTGCTGTCATTGATTTGAGAGGTGGTCAGGCTGTGAGGAAAGCCTCAGCAAGACGTCAGGGAGTTAAGAAGTTATTTTACGCATATGATCATGGAAGGTGGAAACAGTTGAGAAACACTTTGGAGGGTTTCATAAATGGATGTTCCAGTTTTTGTTGCCCAAGTTTCTGCGGGTTTATCTTTATGACACCCGGGGCGTGCTCTAGTGTAACTTCATAAAATGATTGTGTAACTGCCTCAAGCCCAATCTGGTTCGCAAGCCAGGGTCATGCAGTTGCCGTATGTTTGCCATTCTTTTTTGGAAAATATTGAGAATACTCCTTTTTCTATTAAGGGGAAATCATTCTAGAGACACATTCAAGTCAGAAATATGAGTCAGTTTAACTGCTCTTGTTATAAAAGTGGATGAGCTTAGCTAACAGTGGTAGAGTCTAAAGGCAACTTGGCAAGCAGCAAGTATTTTGATATTTTAATCTGCGTGTGCAACTTTGTAGCACCTCGCAAGGGTAGTCCAAAGTCTAATGAGATAGTGAGCAATTATGGTTTATGAACAATCCACTTCACAGCTCCACATTAAAGGCATCCTCCACACAAATGACTGTATTATTTATGTTTTTACCACCTAAGAAGTTGTATTTCATACTGCAGTCACCAAAAGCTGCAATATTCTTATAGCTATAGCTTAAATGAAAGAGAAAACAGAAAACCTCTGTGGTCACGTGACTTAAAGACCTTTTTGTTGCAGGTCAACGTTCGCGTCACCACGATGGACGCAGAGCTCGAGTTCTCCTTCCACCCCAACACCACAGGGAAGCAGCTCTTTGACCAGGTCTGAATGTCACAGTTTGCAAAGCACTCCTAAACACAAGAGTTTACACACATTTATATGTTGTTATTATGATCACAGTTGTCTGCGAGTTTCTGAACTTCTCTCTTGAAAATAATGCTGTGCCTAATTAAGTTCCTTTTATGTTTAACCATAATTTACTGGCAAAGTGTTTGATTGTAGTAAATCAGACAGTAGACCCTACCTGAGGCTGAAGTGTGTAATCCTAAATCAAAATTATGAGAAGTCAAAATGTTTACTTTTAAAGTCAAAATTATGAGATGATAAGTGATGATTGTTTGTATTTGCTTACATGGTTGCAAGTTTCATTACAGATGGTGTTGGTGTTGTAGTTCATGGTCAATGTCTTGACCCTAAGCTACAGGCACACGCCCCCACCAGGATAAATTTAAATTAAATTCAATAAATAAATAAAAGTCCTTTGTTCTAATCCATCCAGGACTCTTTATATTGTATTAAACCATAGTTACAACAAATCAAATCAAATATTATCTATAGAAAAGTGTGCAGTATGTGACTCTACTCACACATTTCTGTTGATTTTGACTTTTTACTTTGCAAGTTATGTTTTTAACTGAGAACTGATGATAGAATTTCGCTTCCATACTTCCAACCCCTTCAAATCCTGTTAAAAAAATTAGATACCTGAAAATTTTCAATATTAATGCATTCACCTGAAAGCTAAATAATCAATAACTTGACAACAATGACATCAGACGCCCTCTGATGTATAGTGTGTGATTACCTAAACCTTTGTACTTGACAGGGAGGCAGCTCTATGATAAAGGGGTCCTGAGGCTTTAAAGTGTATTAATCACCTCAGCTGCTGTTCACACTGAGAGTAATGTACACAATCTACAGAATCTGCACTATCTGTCTTTGTGCTGTAAATTACATCTTCGTCCAAAGGTTGTGTCTTCAGGGAGAAGACACCCTAAAGTTTGAAGAAGACAGAGAATTCTCTCTTGATATAAACTCACCCACAGGAGAAGTGAAGAAGAGGAGGGGGTGATAATGTTTTTTATCATGCCTTTATCCTTCTGTGTGTGTGTGTGTGTGTTTAAGGTTGCCAGAACCATCGGCCTTCGTGAGATCTGGTACTTCGGGCTGCAGTTTGTTGACGCCAAAGGATTCATCACATGGCTGAACTCTGAAAAGAAGGTGTGTTTGTGGTTTCACTGAGTGAGTGCGATGAGAAAAGACATACAGTATATTTTGACTCCTGCTCTGCCACCTTGTTAAACCCTTTTACTCTACACAGCTTTACTTAATTACCCACAATGACCACTGTAACTGTGTCTTAGACTGATTTTAAAATGCTACCCTTGGTTCAAACAATGTTATGAACCATCCAGATGTCTCAGATTGTCTGGGACAGGTCAGTGTACTGTCCCCAGCGTCAAAACTACACACATATTTGTCCTATTTGTCCACGCTCTGCTCAGGTGATGGCCCAGGGTGTGAAGAAGGAGACTCCCCTGCAGTTCAAGCTGAAGGCCAAGTTTTATCCGGAGGACGTGGCCGAGGAGCTGATCCAGGACGTCACCAGGAGGCTCTTCTTCCTGCAGGTGAAGGAGGGCATCCTGGGAGAGGAGATCTACTGCCCTCCAGAGTCTGCCGTGCTGCTGGCCTCCTATGCCGTCCAGGCAAAGTATGGGCAGTACAATAAGTCAGTGCACCACTCAGGCTACCTGTCGTCCGAGCGCCTGCTGCCCAAAAGGTGAGCGTGAACTGGTTGGAGAGAAAACAGGAGCTGGTGGTCTTTGCTTCGCAGAGCTCACCTGTCAAACAGACACTTCATTTCACTTCACTTTAATTCATGTTTATCATGTTTATCCCTGCAAGGCCAATTGTATGCACCAGCTTGCTACTCATGTCAACAAATACACACACAGTAAACAGAAAAAAGAGAAAAAAATAAAAACGCAAAGCTAAAAACAATGAATGAATGCACAGTAAAAAACAAATCTGTGCTGTTTACTTCATGCACAATAACTTGAGTTTTATATCCGCTTATTGCTTTCCATTTATATTCGAAGTTCGAAGTGAAAGATTGACATAGTCATAAACCGCAAACAAACTGTGTCAAGAAGGAGAATTTTGTCATTTACTAACAAGGAAATACAAAGAAAGACAAATCCCAGGTACTTACATAAACTGGACATCATCCAGCCAAATAACCCACTGAATGACTCAGTTATTAACCCATGTCCGATTACCATTCTCACAATAGCCGACAAAAGATATAACAGGATAGGAAAGACACGACAATGCAGCATGTGTTTGATTTAGCTCTGTATGTATACACAGACTGTTTACATTTTCACCAGTGTGGGTTGCTGATGGCTCGTCTCTCCCCTCAGAGTCCTGGAACAACACAAGCTGTCCAAGGAGCAGTGGGAGGACAGAATCCAGGTCTGGCACGACGAGCACGGATCGATGCTCAAGTGAGTGGAGGCCGATAAGATTCTGTGAGGTTAAACGCCTCCTGAGCAAGACTGTGAAACTTTTATTAGATGAAATTACAGTCTTATTCTCACAAAAGAAAAGTTAACATTACTGAGTAGGTTTGCTGACTTTTTTTCTTTTACTTGTGCTCCTGTTACACAACAGTTTATTTGTCATAGATTTAAATGATTTCATAACGGAAATAAAACAAAACGTAAACATGTAAGTCAGCATTAAACTATCCTGTAATTGCCACTTGTGGCCACAGATGCCACTGTTGTGCAAATGTTAAATTGTCTAGATTGAAAGCACCTCCACCTACACATTTTTGTGTAAGGTCGAGGTTCAGTAACAATTTACAGAATCCAAATTTATTGACGTTATTTTTTATTTTATTATTTACTGACCAGGAACAATACACAATTAATTTATTGCATGAGACATAGCTAAATGTAAATTTTCAACCAAGGTTCCTGGATGGAGGCTGACAGTGATCTATCTAGAATCTAGTTTCTGACCTCTTTGTCTCACTTATTTGAGTATAAGATATCTGTGTGTATTCTTACATTTTTCTGTGTGTCTTGTCTGACCTGAACAGGGAAGAGGCCATGATTGAGTACCTGAAGATCGCTCAGGACCTGGAGATGTACGGCGTCAACTACTTTGAGATCAAGAACAAGAAAAACACAGACCTGTGGCTGGGAGTCGACGCTCTGGGACTCAACATCTATGAGAAGGAGGACAGGTCAGTCAGTAAATAAATGCCTTATTTCACTGTTTATGCAGTAGAGTTCTTCTTGGTCAACCTCTCTCCTATCATTACATGTGTAGCATGCATTGGCGTACAGTCGTAGACACGAGGGCATCACACGAGCAGTCACTGACCCCTGCTACTTTCCCTTTCCATCGGTCAGGTTTTAAATAGCACATTTGACCGCATGGCTGTTGTTTTTAAGAGGCCATCAACCTATTTCCCCTGATTCTACTACAACATGAACACACAAGCTCTCACGGCCTGGTGCTCTGCTACCACACGTCAGTATGAGTGAAAGTCACAAAGTGGTGAACAAAGAGGTTTCTGCCTGTAAATCCTCTACACAAACAGACCATAAACCCTTTAAACACACTGTTAAATATGTTTGATCTCTTCTTCTCTCCTTCCTCCAGGCTGTCTCCAAAGATTGGATTCCCCTGGAGTGAAATCAGAAACATTTCTTTCAATGACAAGAAATTTGTCATCAAGCCCATAGACAAGAAAGCCCCTGTAAGTATTTCATGAGTTTCCTGGTGCAGGTTTTATTAAAGTTGCACTGATTTTGGTGAAAATGCAGATGAGTAAGCAACATTTTTTAGGGGGATTAGTATTTAACATCTGTGCAGAGACTTTGTTACACCCTTAATAAATGTGGAGGAAATACTGGCTTCAGTAATCAATTAACTTTAAGGAAACTTCCGTCAATACTGCAGCTCATTTCTCTTGTATGAAACAAAATCTAACTATAGCTGAAGTGTTGTTTTCTTTTTTCTTTTTTTCTCTGTAAGGATTTTATTTTCTATGCTCCACGGCTGCGAGTCAACAAGCGCATCCTTCAGCTGTGCATGGGCAACCATGAGCTGTACATGCGCCGCCGCAAGACCGACACCATCGAGGTTCAGCAGATGAAGGCTCAGGCCAAAGAGGAGAGGCTGCAGAAGAAGATGGAGAGGTAGGTGAAGGGTCATCAAGTTAGATGGAAACAGTACTCACTCAGACATGAGAATTGGGATTTGGAAGTGATTAAGATGCATGATGAGCATGATGTGTTCTGCAGGGATCAGCTGGAGAGTGAGAAGAAGAAGAGGGAGGCCATCGAGAGAGAGAAGGAGCAGATGGAGAGGGAGAAGCAGGAGCTGATGATGAGGCTCTACGAGTTTGAGGAGACGACAAAGAGAGCAGAGAGAGGTGAGACAGGAGATCTGACAGACAAGCTGGTTTATACTTGTCAATACAGACCTTAGATAGACAACATAATGAAGTCTTATCATCTCATTTCTGTGTTGCATCACAGATTTACAAGTTGGAGCAACATGGCTTTACTGCCCTCTGCTGTTTATTTGTTTAACATACTCTTAAACTATAAAAAGTTACATTAATTGAGTGGATGTTTTTCTCTTTAGCTGCTTACTTAGTTTTTATACTCCATGATCTGTCAGGTTTTGATTTTTGACTTACATTATGATTTCAATCCTTTGTGGTAAGAAATAAACATTAGTTTCAAGTCTTTGAAATTTCCCTAAATTCAATTAAAATGTATTTAAAATGTGCAGTAAGTTTTTGTTGCCAGGGATCACTGTATGTGATTTCTAGGTAGATATAATTGCTATTTGATCATATTCAAGCGAGCATGCAACCCAGAGCATTAGAGAATTCTGGCAACATGCATCTAGCAGCTGAGGAAACAAATGCTCTTTCTACAAAGAAAATAAAAAAACATTCACAAGCTGGAAGACGGACTGATGATGGGGAAATGCAAACATTTTGCTCATATGCTTTAAAACAGTGGTTCCCAACCTAAGAAAATGTCCCTAGACAATTAAAAGGAAAAATTATTTCTGTTACTCAAAATTATGTTTCTTTTCTTCTGACTTTTCAACAGTTTTGGGGGCTTTTTTTCATGTGAAATATTCTATATGTTCTACATCTTTAGGGTTCTAAAAACCATTCAAATGAAACAGACTGAGCATAAAAATGTTACTTGAACTGCTCTCAACTCTTGACATGAGGGGTCACAAGTAGACACTGGTTCATTTTAATTGTCCACAAGCCAAAAAGCCAGGCACCACTGCCTTAAGTCATGCAAATGTCTTATTTCACATCTAAAATTAAATTATCGCTTACCAGCTTGTATTTTAACACCATACAGTACTTCACAAATTTTAATGTGTCTCACTGACTTTGTCCTGCAGAGCTTCAGGAGCAGCTGGACCGGGCCATGAGGCTGGAGGAGGAGAGGAGGAGGGTGGAGCAGGAGGCGGCCCGGCTGGAGGCTGAGAGGATGGAGGCCATAATAGCCAAGGAGGAGCTGGCCAGGCAAGCTGAGGACCAGATAAAGAGCCAGGAGCAGCTGGTGAGTGTACCATGCACCAAGAGCTCAAGTACTTCACGTGAAAAAACCTCGTGATAGAAAAGCACTCATTACTAATAAAGCTCCCACATCCAGCATAAACACATATTAAGAGTTTTGAGTGAATACATCCTTCAGTTTGGGTGATTTTCCTGCTTTACTGGGATTACATTCATCATGAGAAGATGACCTAAAACTCTTTCTCACACTAAAACTCTTTAGAAAATGTCAAAGCTAAAACAAAATATGTTTATGTTTTTATGATATTCTATGAGCTCACTGGAAGTTTAATGTGAATCTGCAGGAATTAGCAGCACTACCTTTATTTATTCACTTCACATTCAAACTACTATTAGATAAATGGTGAATTCCAGTCGTGGGTGTTTGATTTCCGTCAGTGCTTTTTGTCCATTCATTCATAAAATGACAGCATGTCCAGATAATTGAGGTTGGCGAGGTAAACAGGTATTTATTCTTGGGTTGTTTTTTTGACGATACGGTGTGTGCCTCCACCCTCAGGCTACAGAGCTGGCCGAGTACAGCGCCAAGATCTCTCTGCTGGAGGAGGCCAGAAGAGTCAAGGAGGAGGAGGCTGAGTCATGGCACAGCAAGGTGAGTTTCCAACACGCGATCGAAAGGATGCACAGGCTTCTTGAAGTCACAGGGATTACCTGGAAAATGTCCAAATGTACAGTTTCCTCCTTGTCATGTGTTTTTTTTTTTTTGGCGAGCGGTTGTGATCACGAGGCTCTTTTTTATTTGGCCTGTATGATCTGCATTCTTTGTCTTTATTTTGTGTGAGAGCGTTTTATATTTTCTTCACCAACTATCTGGGGTGCTGCTCCATCTTTAAAGCAGATATTCTTATCTAGTATACATATTAAAATCCTTTGCACTGCCCTGCACATTGCATATTTGCCACAAATTGACTTTTTTTCCCAGCCCTTTGTTTATTTGGTTTCACAACAAACATTCACAATGACAGAGGGCCTCTTTGGATGAGCCCTTTATATCCATCTATAATGTGTTTCTTAGATGCAGAGACAGATGGAGGAAGAGTGATCCTGAGTAAAGCTGTCCAGTAGTTACTTCAAGACGGACATAGATAAAACATTACTTGCTGACATTGATCACATGTAGGAGGAACAGTCTTATAGATTTTAGGTAATCTGGAGTTAGTGTAGTGGGTATACTGCACAGGATTGCACAGGAGGAGATGCACACGGTGCAAAATATTGGAACATAGGTCATTCAGGATACCCTAATCACATAAGCATTGTGTGGATGTATTAGGTGAATTCTGTTGTAGATAAACAAGATTGACCTGGCATCCACATTTTTTCTTCCATTCCTAATTTTTCACATTTATCTTTTAGCTCAACTTCTAGAGGAGCATGTCACATTGCAGTTCACCACACATATTACTTGTATTATGTGACAAATAACCCTTTGAGTCCTTGACCCATTTGGTTTCCAGCAATAAATCAAGCTGATATCCAACAGCAGAGAAGATGAAGACAGGTCCAAGTTATTATAACAGTTTTCCAAAGGTGAAATTACAACATAAGATCAGAGTCCATCTCACCTGCTCGTTTTATTTATCATTAAACGTTTGACAGTCAAACTGATACTGAGAAAACGTCAATACTTTCAAAATGAAGGTTTACATTAAGATGTTGCATGGTTTCAGCAAATCTATCACAACCTATTTTTGGGTGCTTTTTTAACATCTGGCCTGGGACAACAGATGTACATTTTTCTTTCCTTTCATCGCAGGCTAAGGAAGTGGAGGAGAGTCTGATCAAGACGAAGGAGGAGCTGCACAGTGTCATGAGCTCCACTAACTCAGCTCCTGCAGCCGCTCCTGCTTCCTCCTCCTCCTCCTCGGACAGCGAGAGCGACCACGAGCACAGCGAGGAGAACAGCACCTACAGCGCCGAGCTGCAAACGCAGGGCATCAACGACCACCGCCATGAGGAGGAGAGGCTGACCGAGGCCGAGAAGAATGAGCGCCTGCAGAGACAACTCAAGGTGAGTGAGGACTTGGAGAAAAAAGAAATTCTTTAACATATACAAAATTTGGGATTGTATTATCTTAAATTATGTTTCTGAACATTTATGGCTAAATACAGACCACACTACATTACACTGAGATATTTAAAAAGCATTTAAAATGTATCTAAAGCCTGATACTAAACTGCAGGTTTTGATTTCATAACCTTACAGTCAAAGAGAAGAGTCTCAGCATTTTGTAGATATTCAATAGACATGAATGCATTGAAGACACAAGACACACCGTCTTTTGATTACAGAAGACCTCAGATACATTTACAGTCTGACCCACAGCTGAGCAGCAAGGAAAGAGTTACAAGGTCAAATTTCATTCTGGGGCATCTCAAGGAAATCACCAATGACAGAGAAGTAGTTAAAGTGAACAGCAGCACTCAAGAAGTCCTGTAATGCACATAGCATTAGAAGAAATATACCAGTTTAACAGTATGTGAAGGTGGGCTTTTCCTGTAAAGTGGATTCGGTCTATAAAAAGTGCACCATAGTGCCTAGATAACTGAAATGTGCTCCTTCCACAGGCCCTGAGCTCAGAGCTGGCACAAGCCCAAGACGAGAACAAGAAGACCCAGAACGACCTGCTCCACGCCGAGAATGTCCGGGTCGGCCGCGACAAGTACAAGACCCTGCGTCAGATCCGTCAGGGCAACACCAAGCAGAGGATTGATGAGTTTGAGGCCTTGTAGAAACCTCAGAGACCTGAAGATTTCTCCCCAAATACCTCATTGTTTCTCCCTCCCATTTCATGCATCTTTTAATTTAAAGTGTGATGTAATTGCAGCCACACCTGATCTTAAAGACCCAGTGAAAGCATGGAGCTGATAATGGTACCATCATGGGTTGTATCAGTTTAACTTCTGCTTGAAAGCACTGTGTTTTGGTTTGGTTTTTTTCTTTGTAACCCTCAAGCATCTCCAGTGTGCTGTTTAGTCCCATTAAAACACACAGTAATGCTAGATGACCATGTGTACGTCATTTTGAAAACCTTTGCATAAGGCAGGCGTTTTCTGAAAATACTGTATGAACAAAGCTGGTAGTGAGGTGTCCTGTAGAAATGACATATGTTGTGACAAATAATCAAAAGGGTTGTTGCAATGTAGCTCTGCAGTTTTGTTATCATAGAGCTGCAACTGCTGATTATTTTCATTATCAGCCAATCTACTTACTATTTTCTCAATGAATCGTTTTGTCTATAAAATGTCAGAAAAGTGTAAAAAGTTTCTAAATGTATTACCTAAACCCAAACAGAATGGATGGTTAATAATATAAAACGGAGACAAACACCAAATCCTCACATTTCAGAAGCTAAATTCAGCATCTTTGTTTCATAAATGACTTTAAACGATTAATTGATCATCAAAAATGCTGATTCATTTTCTGCCAATCAGTTAGCCCATTAATAGTTTCAGCTCTACTGCCTTGTGCACCTGTTTTCACATGTGTCCAAATAACACTGCGCTTTATTTAACTAGTTTTAATATGATTACAATCTCACATAATGCACAAATTAATTGGTTTTTATATCAGTCTTTGTATCATGGATACATGAGAGTAGTTTTTAGGTGTTTCTGATTGGATTTGCTTTTGCTTTTATCACACAGAAATATTTAATATGTTTTACTGGACACCAGTTTTATTTAAATTAACCCTCTGCTTTGAGTGTTGCCAATATGGCTGTCCTGTTAATGTAATTTGATTATTTCAGGTAAAACATGATTTACTCTTTAGTATTAGAAAAAAGAAAAGGCACAGAGTCAAAGATATCCTAATCTGTTGTCTCTGGTGTTGGTCAAGCTCCAATGACACTGGATCCTACATTGCCCACAATGCAATGCAGTCAGTAGAAGCTTTCATCAGTCCCTGTCTTAAAACTGTTTGCAATGCAGATTTTATGCAACTGTAGAATGACGCCTCTTACCACAACTGTTTCCACATGCTTCATTAGAAACTGGACTTTATAAAATGTGTAAAACTTGGTGGACTGCTCCTTTAAACCAGTATTAACAGACTCTATATTCAGGAAAAGAGAACTCTCTAATATTAGACTTTTATGTGCGATATCTCACAAATATTGTACTCTTCCATGCCTTAAAATAAAATAAAACTATACATTCTCGTTCATTTTCCTAATAACACTCCTTTATTTTGTGTGTGACAGTGTTGTGACACAAGTTGTGTTTGAGCTGCAGAATCCTGCAGCCTGTTCACCGAGAAAGGGATGTGCCTTTTAAATGTTTACTCAGGGACAGGATGAGTTATCATTAGGTTGCTAGACAACTTGTGAAGCCAGTAGTTCCTTGTCTGTTTAAATAGCCACTAGGTAAATATTTTATCTGTGAATGAACACATGAATCATACATCAAGTCATATTTGAAAACGTTACTACTTGTTAGAGGCTGAACCAACCATCTCTGCTGGTGAACCGTGCGTGAGTGTGTGTGTGTGTGTGTGTGTGTGTGTGTGTGGCCCCTCTGAGAAAAGACAAACGGTTTATTTTGGCCTCAGGGGAGGGGAAGATACGCGCGAGTGCATGTGTGCGCAAAAGCTCCCGAAAGGTGAGCACTGGATTTGAGCTGCTACTCTGACAGTCTGTGGGATTGCCCTGTGTTGCTTTTCTGCTGAATCTCAATATAAGTCGGTGACAAATATTCCAAATACAGTAAGCAACCCAACTGTGATGTGGGGGTGGTGCTGAGAGAGCGGCTCCGTCTCCAAAGTCCCTCTGTTGGATCCGAGTCCGTCAGGAGAGCAGAGAGACCCAGCCCCCACCCACTGAATAATGCCCCTTCTTTATTATCACAGCGACAAACGCGCAGACTTCAGTCATCATCAGCATCTCACTACCTGGTGGTCGGGAGCGGCCGTCTTTGTACCCCGAGCCGAGTTGCAGGAGAAAAGCCACAAGAGGGAAGCTCGACGCGTAGGCACAACCGCGGCAAATATAATTGAATACCAAAGAGAGAACTTGAGAGCTGGAATGACGCTTGTTTTTTACCAACCGCGAAGCAGTCCGCGGTACCCGCCGCCCGCTTACGCCATCACTGTGATTACGATAATCGGTGAGCGTACTTTTTATTTGTCAGGCCATTGATGGCGTTCGCCGGATGCGGTTGAAAACCAATCGTGTTTATTGAAAGATGCTCAGTGCAGGGCTGTAGCCGTGATCAGACAATGAGAATCCAACATGATCCTCGTAAAGGAAACCAAATCAGAAATATAAATGATTAAAATTTCAGAAAAAACTTGGGAACATTTAATATTTCTACATACTGCGCAGCTCACCTCATACTACTACATGTGTTGCCTTTTAATACCTACATATACTTAATATATAATTTATATAATTATATTTTTTCTTTATTTTATTCAATTATACATACGCTGAACACAATCTACAGCCTGAGGTGCTATATCTGGTATTTACAGCAATATGTTTGTGACAAACAGTGTTTTGAATCAAATATTATATGATATTAAAGTTCAAACATATTTAATTTTATCCTCTTGCTGAAGGCTAAGTGCTGGTTTAAGATTTGATTCACAGCCCACCCATCTCGGTGTCATTAAGTTGTTTTGACTAAAGAAGTTATTTTATGGTTTTACACAGTTTTTGGCCTTTTACAGTGTCGTTGATTGCTCAGATTGAACCTCATGATAGATTTCCTATTAGAAATTTTATTTTGTAATCTACTTTTGTTGCATTTAATTTGTGCATGTAATAGCAGTGCCGAACATTGTTTGTCCAATCATTGTTTTGCCAGCCACCCTTGATGACTACATCATTTTAGAATCATTGTATCCAATCAGGCTGTTCTGATTAATTTAAACGTTGCATTAATAAATAAATGCCAGCCAGGTGTCACTTTAGTGGGACAAAACACTAAATTCCTTCCTTTTGTTTTTGTTTTTTTTTTTCCCCAATTAATTTTCAAATCCAAGAATAATGAGTCAAACTGGAAACACCACCGTGTCACTAAACCCCAAATCACCTGGCTCCAGTATCAGGCGAGCCACGCAAGCAATTAGGCAAGAGGCGCATTGTTTATTTCCGTACGCAACATCCCAGCTGACGTCGGAAAGCGTGGAGCGTTAACCAGAATAAGCTTAACAGTGACTGGTCAGCAACGGGAGGGTTTAGTGGGAGGGCACAGTTTCGCAATCAAACAAACAATTTGAAATAATCACCGCGAGAGCCGCGACAATACCGGTCACGATTAAACCCACATCTTCAGACACTACTACAGTTGTTGTGTGAGGTATTAAAGTCTTTATGCCGTCCAGTTGGCGGCTGGCGCGGCTCACCAGGGAAAGTGGAACGGCATGTTCATGCCTGGGATCTCCACCATGTTCCAGCCTGGGCGAGTTGATCAACACGCTCGCCACCCGCCACCACCGCCAAGAAGTGCTCTGGAATGCGTCAGACCGAGGCTCCATGGCAAACATGGGTGACGGTGGGGCTTTCTGCATGGCACCTGTGTGGGGGCTGTGGCGTTTCTCCCACCGTGGTGGATGGAGTTTCCTCCACGTCACCACGCGTATCGGTTACCGCCGCTCGCAGAAGGATTACGCGCTGCAGAACAACGCACGGGCTCTGCTTGCTTATATCCTGATAAATTGACGCATTGAGCGCCTGGAATGTGCCTGCCTGGACCATGGCTCACTGAGGACGGAGCGCAGGACGCCAAACAGCGCCTCATGCCCCTGGCCACTAAATCCAGAGGAGAGGTGTGTCGCCCACTCTGTCTCCGCCCACCTCCACCAGTAGATGAGCTCACAGCGCTAAAGATTTAAAAAGGTGTCTGCACTTGAGGTGCTTCACTCAGACCATGCGCCCCTGCTGTGGTACAGGAGCAAGGAGGCTGCAGGGCCCCATACCCACCATGGTCCTCAGGGAGCTGACGCCCGCGCCTACTGCGAATGCAATCGCCCTCACTACATGGAGCCTGACCAGGTTGGCGTTGCCCGCCAGCCCAGCATGTAAGCCCGCAACAACGGGTTTTGAAGCGATTCTCCGCTCAGGGTGTTTACACGCAGTCTGGCCTAGCCTTCACGGCAGATTGCGCGCGTAACACGTCCATACGGCGACAGATACTTGGCAGTCCTCACAGCAAAGACATGACTGTGCAAATGCGTTTGGTGTTATAATCCCAGTAAACCAACAGTAGACACGGCGAAAAGGGAAAGCAACATACAGTACTGAACAGCAAAACCACTCAAATATGGCCGAGAAAGCACAGCACCTAATGTTTTGACTAGCCTTTATTCAGTGGCATCCTGTGTGCTTTGTGAGTCATGTAGGCGGGATCGTCATCTGCGCCGCCGATACCGCGCTGAACACGCTTGCAGCATGACATACAGAACAACAGGTGCCGGTGAAAGTTAGCCGTTAGATTGGCAGCGCATACGGCAAAATAATTCATTTGCAGCCTGCAGTAAGTTCCAATTTTATGTTTCTGCTAATAATCTCAGATGTTGATTCAACTGAGGGTTGGTTTCCAAAGTTAAAATTCCCGAGTAAGCGTCAGTCATTTTCCTGGCGTTTGATAAACTGTCCTCATAAACCTGCCTTATGTCACCCAAAAGATTGTGCGTAAACACACATCGTGGATTAAGCCAGAACTTTACTGCCGATGGCGCTCGCACCGCGCGACCGCACGCAGTAGCTGCCCCTGTTATTGTGATTTTCAGTGTTTCGTCTAAACTGCTGGTGCGCATCAGTCACAAACACCGCTGAATTATGTAACGTCCCGCGGATAAGTTCAAAAACCACGATGACATACCCCAAACGTGGTGGTAAAACTGCATTAGCAAGGATAAACCACAAGACACTCACCGCGCTGCACTGACTGAAACACACTTATCTGGATTTGTGTAACGACACTACAGAGCACTGCTTTAAAAATGACCATTCGGCTAAATCAGCAACTCTGACGGTCTCAACAAAAACTGAACATGATGAGCTACACCAGCCTAAAACTCACTGCAGGGTTACTGTACTGTAAGGTGTTTCTGTTACTTTGTCCACCCCTGTAGCTGCTGGTTGGTTATGTTATTAGTCTCTGTTTGGCACTACTGGGTCCAGATGTCAGTCCAGAGCATGTACTGGTCTCGCTTCCGCGAGTTTTATAGTGCAGCCAACCGCTTCAGCAAAACAGAGCAGATAAGTGATATTACCAATCATTCAGGTACCGTAATGTGATTTTCAGGATTTATATAACAGTATGCTTTCCAGTCATTTCATGTGTCATGTCTAGCATTTTAAGTTTTGCACATCATTTTAAACAAGTAAAGTTAGGGGAAGGTTAGTAGGTATCTGGCATGAAATGACACACAAAAGGAAAGATATAGTGATATATTAATGAAACATAGGAAATTGGTATGTCACATGCCATTTTATATCAGAATGACTTTGGTGAGATAGAGTTATCACACTATTAAAGACGCAGTGAAAATACTTTTCGGAGACAACAAGAACACCCAAGTGAGCTGGGAGCTGAGGTGGGTTATTTAGTTTAGTACAAGATTTCAAATGAAACAACTTGGCTCTGTCTGAATGAGAACCCACCTACCAACACCCAAATTCACTAATTATTGTGACAGTTGGTTCAAAGGAATAGTCGACACCAGCATGCTTATTTGCTTTTCTGCCAAGTGAGAAGAATTAGCTACTGCCGCGTGTATATAAATAAATATGAAGCTGAAACTGCAGTTGGTTAGCTTAGCTCATAAAGGTTTACTGAATAAATGAGTGAACTAAACTTATTTTAGAAAATATTCTTCAATCCTCCTGCTCTTTGTAGACAGCTAAAATGAATTTGAAAATGTCTATCAAAGTACATGCGGTTCACTATATTTCTCTCTCCAATCTGCTCTTTTGACCCAAGAATGCGCGCCTACAACCTCTATCATTAAACAAAGTACCAAGGCAGCGGCAGAGCTGTCCAAATCACATCTGGATCAAACAACAGTAGATGCTAACTATTTTTAGGTGCAGTTCGTGCAGTGGCAGATGGAGGGGTTTTTCTGTGTTTGGATGAAGATAACAGTTGGTTGTCAGTCAGCCAATTATGCCAATAGACTTAGAGTCTGTGTGATTGATGGAAAGTGGAAACGCAACTTCAGATACTGGCCCTCGTATTTCCTGACCTGTTTTAGTTTGCTGTGTGTTTTTTCTGGGCGCGACGTGGATGTCACGTTAAGTTTATTTCAGGCAGCTACAAATAGTTTTAATCCCCAAAGATGTTGACGATGGCAAACTCTCACAGAAAGTGACAGTTTTTTGCGCTAAATCCGAGAGGAAGAAAGAAAAGCTTCTTGCTCTTTGATTCACAGGATTGATTCATTTTAAAACACACCTGTTCAACAGTCTAGAAAGAAATAAAGAGGTCACAAAGCAGGCAGAATTTTATTAACAGCAGCTGCCTCAATTGACCAGAGCAACACAGCCACAAAATGTCTGTGTTATAAATCAATGATTAGCTATTGATTAATCAAATATTTACAGCATTTTATAAATGTATTAAGATCACCTGTCACCACCTGAGGAAACCGTGACATGAGCCAGGGGTGACAGGAATGAATTTTATTTTAAGATTTATCTCAAGATTACTCAATAATCCAATATCACAGATCGGTGATATTCTTATTACTAAAGATGTTTTTTTTTTTCTGGTTTGCCACTATTGCTTTTGCCTTGTGGGAGAACCACCATGGGCACCTGTAAATACTATTTGATCTAATGAGGGTCTGGCAACGTTAAGAAACTGTCTCATCTGTTCTAACAAAATGGATTTGCACTTTACCAAAATACAAGTTGCACATGAATGGAAGAAAATATTGATTATGACTTTTTCTGACTTGCTTTAATATTAAGCGAGGAAGAACTGCATATTTTCTGCAAGTACCGTATTAGTTTTAAAGTAGGACTGGGTTAATCATGTCACCCAGCATGTTTCAGTAGTACTTGAACACCAGTTATTAGAGTAATTTGAAAATAACAAGAAAATTTTTATCACAACTTGGTTACAGGGTGGTATGTACAGTTGAGACGGCGAGCAAACCACAATGTGATCTACTAAACATTGCATTGACGGAATAAAGTTTAGAAAGAAATATGCACAGAAACATTAAAACATGGATAACAGGCCTGTTTTGAGTTTTAATTGATCAGCTTCACCCTGATTTCCACCAGTGACTTCAGACATACATCAAATGATAGCAGCCAGAAGATCACCACCTCCGTGTTGTTTATCAACATGTGCTGTGTGAGAAAACCGCGTTTGAAGTAGAATGGCCCGGTCCAGATGGTGTCCCCCTGGGAATTCTGACTGAAGTCCAGTTCCGGACAACCTACAGCAGGTTAGTCACGAGCTGAAGTATGGCGTTATATCGTTATGTCATGGTTTGAGGCAGGATGTACTGTATATTTGTTATATTTAACTTATCATCGTGTGGTACAGTGAACGGGGGGGTGGACAAAATAACAGAGAAGAGAAAGTCTTAACAACCATAACATTGTGTTTTTGTTAAGACTTCTAGAGGTGTTGATTCAGTTTGGTTGTCTGGTAACTCTTTATTTTGTGGGTCCATAATATCAAAATCATTTTCAATTATTTTTTCCTGGAAAGAATGATGTAATTTAGCTCTAATTATAGAGAAATGGTGATTGAATGGTGATTAATTTGGGTTTAAATTGAGGTTTTCTCTATAATTAGTACCATTTTACAAAGTTCTTTCCAGGACATTCCTATTCAGACATTATGGATCCATACAATAAAGAGTTATTTTTGAGGCTGTTGTCTTTACAAGGAGGTCATTTAATTAACAACATATACAATCACACCTATCTAAAACTCAAGCAGTCTAATACAACAGTCCTGCATTAAATCCTCCACTCACAATGGTTATAATGATCGGTTTTTATTTGTTTAAAGAGGCACTGATTCAAATTCATGGTTATTTTGGAGGCTGTAGTTTATGGTGCTGCTGAACTGTACATTGTTACACTGAGAGGTGTTTCTAATATTTTGTTCTTCACGTTTATATCAGTGAGGTTAGACAAAATGATCATAAAGGTACATTAGTAACACATGGACACTGAATTAGGGAGGAACAGAGGTCACCAAAACTGAAACTTATTAAGCTAATTGGCATTTACTGTTGCTAAAATGCTGCTATTTCGTCCACTCCTTGTATAACATGTCTGTTCTTGCATTTTTTTCACATGGACCATGTCTGGTTTTGTTTGCTTTGTAAGTTTCATGTCTATCTTAAAGTACAACAGGTTTGGAGATCACACGTGCTCTTGTTTTAATGTTTCTTATCAAGTCTAGTCTTAAGCAAAGCCCAGGTAGTCTCTCAGACGGTTGAGTTTGTGGCATGAGATAGAAAGAGATGATGAACATCATCATCCAACACCTGCTCTAATCACCTGATCTGACCCTCAGACTACTGCCTCTTCCCCAAGATGAAGGAGGAGCTCAGTGGGCGCCATCAGTCGCGCCTCGTATGCTCTGTATCATGGGTTCCCAACATTTTTGGCTCATGACCCCTCAAAACCAGGGAAAGCTCCCTAATCCTTAGTGGTTGTGATTAACCTGATACTCAGTTTGGGAGCCACTCCTGGTGGAGCTGAGGATCAGGAAAAATCTTGTCCTCTGTTGCTAGAAATGTGTATTTAAAAAAACACAAATAGAATTGTTGTGTGCGCTAAGAAGAGAATTATAACATCACAGTGTCAGTGGCTGAGAATAGAGCAATTAGGACTGTATCTCGTTATCAAAATTTGCTTGCCACTACAACGTCGAACCAGCTTGTAAGGCCTGGCTTTGTGCCTGTGAGTCTGCTTTCAACCATTAGATGTGCACAGAAAAGCAACAGAAGGAGTATCCATTCGACAAATCCCTGTATTGACCCCCCGTGGCTGGAGCATCTGCTGTTTTCTACTTTGGCCATAGACCTGAGTATCTATGTCAAAGACAAAAATAGTTCCTCTGAGAAGGTCAGCTATGACATTACGTCACTTGGTTTCTTCTCTGTTTTTGGAAAAATTCTGGGCAGGTTAAGACTGAAGGTGTCTGTCACATATTAATGCCAATTTGGACTCAGTGTTAAAGTGCACTTGTGTATTTGTTATGTGTGTGCTACAGAGATCTTCTCCATCACTTTATTTAATTCATTTAACTGAACTGAGCATAATTAATTAACTATATGCAAATTTGTTCCCCAGAGGTTAGAAGAATTTGAAAAAACGTAGCACATCAAATACATGTTTAACTGTGTTTACGGTTCAATTTGGACACAGTCAGCCTGAGGCATTAAAGTGAACTTGTACTGGAGCACTGATCATGCCTTTAGCTTTTTTGTTTTAAAAGGAGGCACTTCCACAGTTGCTTTGCACAAGAGTGCATGCACACTGAATGAGTTCTGGGATTTGGGGGCACAACGATGAATAAATAATCATTATTGTCTGACCAAAAGACAAAAACCAGAATCAGGTTTGCTGCTATAGAAAACTACGAGCAGAGAAGCTGCTACCTGTGCGTTTTAAAGACTTAAATGATTAATCAGCTAATCGATTCATTCATCATCTCAGCGTCAGCGTACTGGTTGGTGTCTGCGTACCTGTCGTAATGCTGTGACTTCCATGCATAGTGAGGTCAAGCGGGGCCTTACAACAAGCCCCCCCCCCCCCCCCCCGTTGGCCTCCTAACCTATGAGACCCTAACGGCGGAGGCGTGTTTCTGTTGACCGAGCGTCAGTGAACGTTACACATGGAAACTGCTGTCGCTCCAGCCAAAGTTCACTGTCAAAGTAAGTCTCCAAGCCTCCAAAATGGACCTGAAGGAGCTGGTTGTGAGCACGTTGGCCCAGAATAAGAAGGCCGCTCTCCTGATCGGCGGAGCGGGCGTTGCTGTTCTGGGACTCGGGCTCGGATATAAATACCTGCGAAAGCCAGAAAAAGTTGTTCGTGTAGGCGTTGTGTCGCAGCTCCTCATTTACCCTCTGAAGTCTGGCAAAGCGGTGTCTGTGGCTCTCGCAGAATGCCAGAAAATCGGTTTGAAGTTCGGAGAACTGCAGGATCGGTGAGTGTTGTGCACAAAGGGTTTAAAGTTTCAAATGTTCAGAGTGCAGCTGATCACCTGTCAGGTGTTCACTGACCTGTTCAGACAGAAACACGCGAATCTGCACCGTTCAAAAGTATGGTTAGAATTACCTAACGGTGCATCCACCTCACTACCTTTAACAGCTATAGTTATTTAAAATCAGGCAAGTTTAGCACCACCTCAACCAGCTTCAGTAAAGTGCTTTAATCCACTAATGTAGCCTAATATATTTTAGGTGGAGCCCCAGAGGTCCCAGAAGTAGTATATAGAATTTTTATTATTATTTATTTAAAAAGTTAAGTGTATATCTACTTCAGTTCACTCAATGGCACAAATGGAAGCAATGTGCAACAGTATTTGCTTAAATGACGCTCACTGACTGACGGTAATTTTCCTTCATTGTGTCTCGTTATTTCTGAACTATTACGGAGGTTTTGACAAAGACTTGACATGAGTCTGAATTGCCAAATTTTAATTCAGTTGCCCACTGGATAGTGCGTCAAATATGTGATGTAAAATCCAGGAAAAACAATAAAATGGCGGGAGCTGATGAGAACATTTGTGAATGTTTATACTGCTGTTGCATAACACTGCAGAGTTGGTTTAAATCTTCAGAGAGACATGTTTTGCATATGATTCCCAGATCAATTTCCAACCAGTTGGTTAAAAATAAAATGTGATGTAAATATGGGATTTCTGCATGAGTCAGCAGTACCACTGTATCCATGGTAACCTGTGATGTTATCAGTCCTGTCTCGTTTTTATTTTAATTCCCTTTCCTGTAACTACCTGTGAGGGCCCAGAGTGCAGGTGCAAGTACCTGGACACTGGAGTTCAGCCAGGGATACCAAATGGTGCAACTGGGGGAAATCCACTGTTGTGTTTGTGTTGTTTTGCAGACACTGGCTGGTGGTGACAGAGGACGGTCACATGGTGACGGGCAGACAGGAGCCTCGTCTGGTGTTGGTGTCTCTGACCTGCGAGGGAGGTCAGGTTTGTTTGAATGGACCAAATATGGAGGAGCTGAGGTTCCCCATTAAACAGCCCGACAACGCCGTCATCGACTGCAGGTCAGCGCTGGGGTTTACTTTTTTACTTTTGACTGATTCATTAACAGGTTATTTCACCTGTTGTTTTTTTTGATAGAGTTAGTACAGTGGATACTGGGGTTATGTGGTATGCAGCTGAATCATTAGGCTACCAGGCCATCTGGTTTAATTTTCTGGATGATGGAGTTCAGTTTTTTTTCCAGTAACTATTTGTCTACAGCTCAATTTAAGATTTAACCAAGGGTATCAGGTCTGATTTAAAATATATTCATGACCTGAAGCTCATTAGTCATCTTTAAAGACACAGACACAAACAGCTGAAGTCTGCCAGGGTGTTAACCTGTTGATTATGTTCCAGATCAGTCGTTAGAAAACAGTGAAAAATACCTGTGACGTCTTCAAATTTTAACCAACCAACAGTCCAAAAATATTTAGTCTACAATCATTAAACAGAAAAAAGCAGCAATTGATGATCAAAGCTGCTTCTTCTTCTTGTTTTTGTGTTGCAGAGTGTTTGGTGCTGACATTCAGGGCCGGGACTGTGGCGACGAAGCGTCTCGCTGGCTCACTCATTATCTGGGGGCAGAGAAAACCTTTCGCTTGGTGCACTTTGAACCTCAGATGAGAGCCAGGAGGTCGGTGGAGGAAGAGCCTCTTTTCCCACAATATGAGGTAGTAATAAGCAGTGTGTGGTTGCTTTTTATTCCCAGGTTTTAACGCTCCAGCTTTATGCATCTCTCAAGAGAAAATGCATTTCTCCTGCTTTTTGTTTGCTTTAATTCTCCCTGAATTGAAATCCCAGATGTCATTTGTGTTTACCTGTTTATCCAGCAGGTGGCGTACCCAGATATCGGACCTGTGATGCTGCTGTCGGAGGCGTCTGTTAAGGATCTCAGCAGCAAGTTGGACAAGGACGTCACGGTGGAGCGTTTCCGCCCAAACATCGTGATAAGTGACTGTGAGGCTTTTGATGAGGTGTGTTGTTCATCTTCAGCCAAAAAGAAGCACAAATATTACTCAGATTTCTTTTCCCTCGCTGATTCTTTTGTTTACCTACAAGATTATAAAAGCTGGTTACATGAACAAATAGAAACATATCAGTGAGTCACGTAAACGTAAGATTAGAGCCAAAACATCTTAAAAATAACAGATCCTTTGTGTCTCTATGCTACAGCCCATGGGGTTTTTGTTTTATTTTTCCCTCCTGTCTGAAAAATGATCATTTGGTTCTTTACTTCTGACTAATACCTCGCCCTTTTCAGTGTGAGCAGCGTGGACTAAATTTATCTCCCAACTCCAAAACCAACTGCTTTGCTTTTTCAGGATTCATGGGAGGAGATCCAGATTGGCAGCGTGCGACTGCAGCGTGTAATGTCATGTGGAAGGTAACATGGTTGATGCCTCACACAGATTTTTATCAGAGACAGAATCACTTCATTTGCAGTGCTGTCTCTGCAGGGAGTTCGATTCCCTGGATACGAATTCAATCTGCCAATGATTGTCATTGTCTATTTGATGTTAAAATGCATGAATTTATCCTTCTAACTGTGGAGATTTATGGTTAACAGAATGAATGCAAACTGTAACTTTTGTTGTATCCAGATGCATTTTCACCACAGTTGACCCTGAAACTGGTATAATCAACAGAAAAGAGCCTCTGGAAACACTGAAAAGGTAAGGTTTTAACTCAGTATTATTTGGAACAGAGTTGGGTCAACCACAGTGATCCAAATGTAAACTTTAAGAAAATCTTCTTATAAGCAAGTAGATATTTCCATGCGTGTTGCATGTATCTTCATAGTGGCTCTTTTCCCTCTCTGTCATCACACCCTAAATGCCTTCAAACTCATCCCGATGACAATTCTTTCACAGCTATCGTCTGTGCAAACCGTCCGAGAAGCAAATCTACAAATCGGCTCCGCTGTTTGGACAGCTGCACACTGTGAAGAAGACGGGGATCCTGCAGGTCGGAGACGAGGTGTACAAGATCAGCCACTGACAGAGCAAGTCAGAGAGGGGAAAACATGGTGCCACAGTATTCACTCACTTGTTATTAGCACAACCACTGTATAATCAGTGTTAATCCACACTAAAGAATGCACTTAAATACATGCAGTATGTGCACATAATGAAGGAAAAAGCACAAATATCACTGTTTTTTAAATGGGGCTGTGTTTCACAGAGCAAGTTCAAAACACACCAATAATCAAGTAGTGTTTTTTTTTTTTTACACTAGACTGTATTAATTATCATTCCACTCGGCTGCATCTACGTCAGATGCACTGTTGTGTAACATTAATGGAACCTGGATTAAACACATCTCTAACAACTGCACAGTGAGTTCACTGGTTATTAAATCCTGGAGGTACACGCTGCCATTGAAGAAAGAAATGAAATGTGCCTCAAGTCTTTGTAACAAAATACTTAATATGTGTAATTATTCCTCAAATAAACAAGATGGAGAAACACTACTGGGCAACAACAACCTCCAGTATTAAAAAGTTGCAGAACATTTGGTATTTTATCTGTTTTAATGCTGGTAAATCTTCCATTTATTCATTTATAAAGCGTAAACATCCTCCCCTTTAATGCTCTTAACATTTTTATATCTTCCTATTTTAAGGCATGTGTTACTTTAAAAAACAAGCCTAATTTCAACAAGACTAGTAGCACAAAATCACAATGACTGATTATAAAACATTAGATAGTACAACATTAAAACATCTTGATGAAGAAAGTAAAGAACTGCTGACTAGGTTATATTTCAAATTGAGGTCCATGCTGTGAATGTTTAAAGCTGACACTTGCTGCTGTATAAAAACAAAACATCAGGTCAAATATTTTCCAGCTTCACCAGTTCTCATGTGTGCAATGCTGTTATTTAGAAAAACCTACAGAGTTTGACCAGCAGCAGGTCAGTGGGTCAGTGACACTTGGACAAGACAAACATGCTGAAGCTTCTGTTGGAAACAAAGATCAAACCCGTGACCTCTCAGTTAATGGGAAACCTGTTCACCCCTGTCAGTATTTTAAGAGGTGAAAGTGTGTAAGGCACGATTCCTACAGATGTAGGTCTCTTTCATCCACATTTTCTCACTCTACCATCAGGTTGAACAGTCCTAGCACTGGTGACCCCTGTAATACCCAACATTAGTTACACAGTATGGCCAGTAGGGGGCAGTAATGTGCCTTAGCTGTAGCAAGACCCTTCCGATTGAAGGAAGATATTTCTGGATATGATTATACAGATTTGGTTTGAGTTAAGTTTATTGCTGTTATAACAAATTTTGATTTGCATCGGTGAGCTCCAAAAACTACACAAACCACAAAAAAATTTGACTGAAAATGAACTAAAAACAAAATCTTCAGGGGAATGTGCCTCCTTTAAACTGGGCAGCCACTGGGTGAGAATAATGTCTAACCATATTCAAGGCTTTTTGGTGAAGCCAAACTTTACAAAGTAACGGGAGGGAGCAACCGAGACTTTTAAATGCAATGTAAGCTATTCTCTTGCTTCTGTTTCAGCAGTGGTCAAACTACCTTTTTGCTACACATGTTTCAGTTAATTACATTTTTAAGGCAGCAATGACAACTTGTTCAAAAACACTACTCTGTTGTGGATTTTGATTTTTTTGCACTCACTTATGAACATGATTGATGGTTGAGATTGATAGTTGTTTTTTTTTCAGATGTGGCTTCAAACAGAATTTCAAATCCAGCAGCCTGTTTTTAAAATTGCTTTATAAATTCAGCACTGCATTCATATTGATCCAAGAGTTTTTCTTGGGTTTCTTGCAAAATTTGTAACAAAATTTGGACCATAACTCCATACATAGTCAAGTTTTTTTTTAACTCCTATATCAAAATAGACCGACTAGTCCTGCGGTCAGTCACAGTTCACCATTTCTACACTGAGAGTAAGTTGTGGAGTGGTGCTACATTTCTCACAAAGCTGAGAGAGGTCCTCACTGGAGATGATGTTAAAATCTTGGATGTTTTTATCTGTGAGGGCCAACAGCCCACTGTACCTGTATGGCTCTAAAATATCTATTTTTAACACCGATATTTTTAAAAGCTAAATCAACAAAGCAAAGTTATTTATTTCTGTTATGAAGGCAGACCTCTGTTATAATGATACTGTGTATAGTTCACAGAACAGCATTCCATGTGTTGAACAGTACAGAATGAGTATGTAGTATGGCAGAATGTTGTAATTTCAAACACTGTGCAATTCAGAGTCTCCAACCCACCTGATTACATGTCTTCAGGCTGCAAAAGAAAAATCTAGGCAGCACACGAACATTTTTTACTCAACTATTCAGCCACTCTACACTGCTCTGTTAATAACATTTCCCTCTGTTTTCAAAGGCATTACAGCATGTTGGTACCTCTGCCATGGACACAGACAGCTGGACACTCTGGACTATCATCCTCACCTCGAGGGCCGTCCTATAAGTAGGCTCGATTGAAGCTGGTCACACTGTAAACTCAATGGCACCCAGATTACTGTAAAGTGAAATTCAGATGATCCAATTATGCGATATATATAATCTAAGTATATATTTAAGTTTTGAAAAAGTTGAAAGAGAGCATCTATGTTTTTGCCCAACATTCAAATTCACTTATTTCAGCACAGGGCAGCTCTTTACATTATTGGAAGGAATTCAACAAGAAATGATAAGTCACAGAAACCTGCAGACATCTTCTTTGAAAGGGGAGAAGACCATCATGTGAGTCACCTCACATGTCAGTGAAGCGCTGCGTCAGTTGAAAAGTGGTGTGGTTTTTACACTTCAAAGTGTCGCCCCTCTAGCAAAACAGCCCCGGGTAATGACAAACAGAGCTAATAGGAGCTCTTGCACAACAGGAAAAGAACCACTTCCACACATTGCTCTGGCGGCACTGTCACAAAAATAGGTACTTTTGTGTGTGTTGAAGCAAAGAACTCCCAAAGATCCAAAGAAGTTGATTTGTGTAGCACCACCAGGTCTTTTTAACTGGCTACATCTAAGCGCAAATGCATAGTTTTGAAGGTCTGTAATTTGAAGAGGTCCTGTGGTTTAAATTTAAACAGCAACATATACTACAACATACAGAGGACACACAGCAGACTTACCCTTGATGTGGAGGGAAATGAGCACTTGGAGCCCTGCAATATAAGAGGGTCTCTGAACTTAAAATAAAATACTTTTATTCCATAGCGCTTCAGTTTGAGACAGGTCTTCAAAATGTCTGACTAATATTTTGTCAGGAAAACATGACCACGCCCGAATGTTTGCATGTTAGGAGCCGAGAAAGAATCCCTTGTCTAAGTAATCTCTTGGTTACACAAGGGATTGAAACATCATCTCGTGTTATGTGTCATGGTATGGCAAGTTCATGTCATGTTACAAAACAGTATGGTATAATAATTATGGTAAATTATGTTATGTCATGGTAGAAAGTATGGCTTCAGTGGTGAAGACAGGATTTGGTTGAAGTCTTCGGAAAATGACCATGACGTCTGTGTAGGGTCTTGGTCATCCAGGTCTTAAGTGCTCGAGTCGAAGCCACCTGGACTTCTTTTAGGTTCCTTGAAGATATTTCATCTCTCATCCAAGAGGCCTCTTCAGTTCCTTCCTCAGAACTCAAGACGTCATGTCAATCAAACACACTGCTTTTATCACATGGTACAATATGTTTCTTTTGTCATGTCATTTTTGTTAGGTGTTACGAAAGCAGAGGAGGAGCACCTTCCCTTGGGTGACCTTTCCTTCATCATAACCAAAACAAGTTACAAAATGCCATTTGAGGCTCTTTTTAGAAATGATGAAATACACACTGTGGGCATTGAGGACTGTCAGATGTAACCTCAGTGTGCACAACTGCATGTCGCTGTCAGGGCAGCTTTATGTTTACAGCAGCCATTATACAAGCCACGGTCACAGTGGTTTCAGTTATGATCAGTGGTGTGGAGTTTAATTACAGAGAGCTTCTGAAACACACACACACAGACACTTTCAAATGTTTATTTTTAGCACTTGCATGTGTTGTAAAATTAGAGCATTTTAACAACACTGGGGTTTGGTATTGTTTAAGTTTTTGTGTGAGTTTGCTCCTTATTTCCATTTCAAACCTATTTGATATGTTCTAAATACAGACGGGGCAGTGATTAACCAATCATTTTATGACTGTCAAAAATAAAATGTTAAGGAAACAGTGTCATTACATGCATAATTGCATGCAACACTTATGTCCTTAAAGGTATAGTTCAACATTTTGGGAGATGTACTTATTTGCTTTCTTACTGAGCGGTAGATGAGAAGACTCACACCGCTCTCCTGGCTGTGCAGTAAATACGAAGCTACAGCTATGAGATGGTTAGCTTAGCCTTATGTAAAAACTGGAAACAGGGTGAAACAGCTCGCCTGCTTTTGTCCAAAAGTAATAAAACAAGATAAAACATGTTAATTAGTGAGCTCTGCTGGGAAGTGGATTGTGTTTATGCTATGCTAAACAGCTGCTGCTTACTGAACAGACATATCGCTGGTATCAGTCTTATCATCTAACTCTTAGAAAGAAAGCAAATCAGTGCTTTTCCCAAAATATCAAACTGTTCATTTCAATGTGACAGTCAACATCGACTGATTCACATACAAAAACATACAAAACAACAATGACTTGGTCATAATAAAAAATAAGATTTTAAAGTGCTTTGGAAACTCTTGCTTGCTTGTTTTTCACCTGAAGTTGGTTTCTCATTGTCCTGTTGCTTTTTACATTCAAGTTCGTCTTAGTTTTGTTCATGAAAACATGATATTCTGCTGCTGATTCTTTCATCTTTATGCTGTTTTTCTCAAGTCTGACTTGCTTCTGTGCACCTTTCCTCTCAGGAGTCTTCTTTTTAGTGTTGAATGCGTTATCTTTCAGGCTGTTTGAGGTTTTCAGGGTGTTAGTTTTTAAATTACCTGTCGCAGTCTGATTGGTCTTTGGTTTTACTTTATCTTTGTCAGGCTTGATCACAGTAATCTTCTTTGACTCCTCCCTGGATTTCTGCTGTAAAGCATTCTTCTTCTTGACTTCCTGCTTGTTCAGCATTTTGTTTTTCCCCCACGGTTTCAATTTATTTTTCTTCTTTGCTTTCTTATCAGGTGTTTTCCACTTCAGTGCACCAGTGCTCTTTGTCGTCAACGTTGCTGTCGTTGTCGTCATCATGCTGGCTGCAGTCGTCGTAGGTTTGACCCGGCTGCTCGTCAAAAGTGGTTTGGTGGTGAGTTTGAGTTTTCTTCGTGGTGGTCTTGTAGGTTTTTCATTTATGTCCAGCACAGTCACTGAAATGGTACAGATGTCATAAGTATCCACTTTCACTGTTTTACTCCTTCAAATGTGCAGCCACATGTTGCGTTTTCTAAAGCTGGACTGAATATTTGGCTTTGAAAACAGGCCAAGATGTTTGAAATGCTTTCCTCTTTTGTCTCTATTTTAAATATGTTTGATGTAAAAGGGAGACTGCTTTTTATAGTTTTATATATGGCCTCAATGCGATTATACAATTTGGCAGCATATCAATGTGAAAAAAGCAGGTTCTCCTAAGGACAAGCATACTAAAGAGTAAACACTGAATGTAGGCAATTTGCTGGCTTGCCAGAACAGATTTTTCTCTTAACTGTTTTCTGCATAACACTTATACTAACCTCTAACATCAGTTTAATTGACTTGATAATATGTTGTGTGTATGTTGTTTATATTTAGTGCACCTTGACTGAACCAAAACCATTTTCACTCTAAAAACTGAAAAACACCATGGACATATTTCAGTATAAGGTACAATTTCAGTGGCTCCACTCTGTCAGACAAGTTCAGTCAAAGAAAATTTCCCATTTCAAATTTTCATCAAGTCTGGTATGTGCACCCAATAAAAATGATACATTAAGCTATAAGAAGAAGACATGATAAAAATGTAATGGTAAACTCAGGTGACTTACATTCCCTGGGCACAAATGGAAACTTTTTCCCCCTCACTTTGACAGGCAGTGGCTTCTGCTTACATTTCCCTGGAGGAGCTCTCCTGCAGAAGTCGAAGAGTTAACCTCTAACCATTTATCCCCATTTTTGTGCACAAAATGTACCCAAAATGAAATGGTTAGGTAAGGTCTTCAACCCATTTAATTACAGTCATAAGCTTGGTCTAAAGCAATCAAGCAGTTGCAAAGAGACTGAACAAAACACACTTAAAGTAGCTCTACCACAGGTGTATTCTGAATACACAATACAAGCCTACAGGAAACAGATTCTCATGTGTCCTGCTTATCACCTGATAGATGATGATGATGATTAAAAGCACATGCATTATATATATGATAAGCTGATACTGATACTTTACCTGGAGGGATCCATGAATTTGAAAACAGTTCCAAAAGGAGATGTGGCACTGGGGTACGCAGTGGCCAGAAAATACAGCTCCCCTTAAAAAAAAAACAAAATAAAACAGAAAGAGCTTGTCAGTCATTTTAAGTTGTTGAAATCCAGTGCTAAAGGTCATGAGAGACAGAAGAAACGTTACCTGCTTCATCTTCACCAAATGAGATGATGAACTTGTGGTGATGATTGATGAGTCCAGGAAAAGAGCATGTTTTCGTATCACCCATACAAACACTCTTTTCCTTCCACTGTCCCGTTGTCTTATCTTCCTCTAATGCCATTATTCGACTAGAAAATTGAGAGGAATCTTTTACATTGCTGTAACCAACCCACATGGATTTATCACATTTAAGGCAGGAATTAATAACTCGTCTCTCATCGGTATTCTTGAAGAAACCAGAGGACTTTTACTACTTAGTAGTAAGAGAAACTGTGTAATCTATCACAAATTAGAACAACAACCCATACCATTCTTTCCTCAAATTGTCTGAGTTTAAGTCATGCTCAAAAGTCTTAACTCTCGAGTCAAGGCTAGAGTCTAAGGATAAAACACCAAGTTAAGCCACAATTCAAATTAAGTCACATTTTAGGTAAATAACATGGTGACTAGGGACTTAGTGACATGACTTGATTCTGTTTTAAAAAGAAACACACAGCTTTCTCATTAAATTAAAAAATGCACAACAGCTGACAAAACAAGATGAGAAAACAAGTTTTCTTTTCCTCCACTGCTGAAAAGCTGACAGAAAATCAGCATTTTTTTACCCAACAGTTGGAGTAAACTATTTGGCTCAGATCAGCACAATCTTACCCACTCATGAAGTCTCCAAAAATGTACAGGCCGTTCAGATTGGGTGATTCACATCCTCTGTACACATATCCCCCTGTCACAGACTTCCCAACATGATGGTTATATGCAAATATAGGCAGGATGTCATCTGTTGTGACAGAGAAAGACGCACTGTTAAATAAAACTAAATCTGGAGCATCAAAAATAGATGGAAAAAGGAACATTATGGCAGAAATAACAGGTGGTGAAAGTATCAATGACAGAGAGAATATTTCTTGATTTTTATCATCAGGGAAGTTTCACATGAAAAGAAAATTCTCACCCAAGGAGGAGTTGTGGCACAGTTTCATATCATAGCACTCAAAACCCTCTTTGGCTCTCCATCCATAGTTTCCTCCCTTCACAATAATGTCAATCTCCTCATAGCGGTTTTGACCAACGTCTCCACAAAATATCCTGCCCCTGCCGTAGCGGCTGACAGGGTCGCCACGGTCCACAGAGCATCGCCACATGTTTCTGACCCCATATGCATACACCTCTGGCCGAGCATCTGGGTCACCAAGGAATGGGTTATCAGGGGGGATCCTGTAATGCCTCCCACTGGGGTCACTTCCATCCACATCAATGCGGAGTACTTTTCCCAACAGAGCAGTCCTGGGTAGGAAAATTTTGAATTTAACAACAGTTGATAGCACCAGTGATGCCCTATCTTGTACTTGTATCCAAGGGGGCACTTTTGCCAGTTGCCAGAGGTTTGTGGAGCTCAACAGATGTGGAGCACATTGAGTCAGCTGTAACATCTGAACACCATAATTACATTGCATAATTAATTAGCCAAAAGTAATGCTTTAAAAGGTTAAAATGCTAAACCAGTTAGCTAAAAATAATGCTTAAATGGTTAAAATTGTTGGCCAACAATAATCCTAAAATGGTTAAAATATATATGGGGAAGTAGCTAAAAGTGACAGAGAATGCTAAAGGGTTAAAATAGCTAGCTAGAAGTAAGAAATGTTAAGCTTAAAGTAATGGAGGTGTCTAATTAGATAGAAGAAACATATGAATATGATTGAAATAATTCGCAAAGAGTGGGAAACAAATTAAACAGTAAAAAGAAAGTAAAAGTAAAACTGGTTAGCTAAAGGTAAAAAGTAAAGCTGGTTAGCTAAGTAATTTTTGGGGTAGGCCTATATGAGATGACCACTCTTGTAGTGAAATATCTCTGCTTCTACTTTCACTCTGTCTTCATATGAAATCTGAAGAACCTTACTTGTTTTGTGCGTTGCCATACTTCCCAAATGGATCCCCAGCTTTTCCACCATCTCCAGTGAAAATGTACAAACATCCATCAAAACCAAACAGCAGCTGGCCTCCATTGTGGTTTGCAGCTGGCTCCTCAATCTCTAAAATGACCCTGGATGAAAAAAAAAGCAGTTTCAGTATAGTCACATCTACTATAGGTGAAATTCTTGTTTGTCAAACATAAATATGTGGTTGCTGTGATTCTTAAGTATGCCCTCAGGCCAACTTTTATCCATTCTTCACATCCTCAGCACTGATGCTTTGGTGTCTGTCACTCATTCCCTATGCAGTAATTATTTGTCTTAAAGAAAGAAGTGCTAAAAGAGCAGGCCTGAGGCATTAAGAGTTCATCTGGCCATGCTGATAGTTTTGGGGAGAGGGTTTTGGGATAATCGCTTCAAAGATTTCTGTTACACACCAAATGGTGTGTAACAGTGGGAAATCTGTGGGTGATTATTCACCTTATGGCAGAGAGTTATGTGTTCAGACTGATACCACTCTAATTTATGTCTGTTAAATATGAAGCTATAGACTGAAAACAGGGCTGAACAGCTGGCCTGGCTTTGTCCCAGGGTAACAAAGTCTGCCTACCAACACCTCTGAATGATGACAGATGAACACATCTTGTTTGTTTACTCCATACAGAACCTGAATCGCAAAATGTGAAGTATTGGCTACAGGAAACATAATTTATTGATTTAATTCAGAGCATGTTCATGCAAACTTTAGTGCGATGGAGGTGATGGAGCCCAGGAGGTGATAATATATTCTTACATATCCTTCAGAGATACATACAGTTCTTGCTGATTTGTACACCATTAGAAACATTTTGAAGCTATAAAAAGTGCAAAAGGAAACCTTCCATCTGTGTACCTCTCTGAGTAAGGATCAGCCACGTTCATATCATAGGCAGACACCTTCATCTCGCTGATTCTGACTTTCTCCAGCTTGCTGTTGACTTGGATAGAATAGTAGATGAAGAAGCGTCCATTGTCTCTGTACTTGGGGTGAAACGCCATGCCCAGGAAACCCCTCTCATCCCCCAGCCAGGGTGTGGTCAGCACCTCCCCACTCATGTCCAGGAAAGGCTGCTCCAGCCGGCTGCCATCACGCAGGTAAACCCACACAAAGCCCACCTGCTCTGCGATGAACATCCGGTGCGTGTCGTCACCGCTGTGCAACATCAAGACAGGGTTCCTGAGATTGTTGGCCACCTCAGTCAGGCACAGCTGGAGACACCCTCTGGGGTCTTCCACCACCTGCCCCAGGTTGCTGTTGAGGTCAGAGGTCTTCAAAACATTGGGGTAGCAGTAGTCCTGGTCAGACAGGTCGACCAGACTGCAGAACGTGGACACATCCCGCTCAGAGGTGTCCTGCAGAAGCTGGTTGTCAGTTAAATATTTGACCACATGGCGACATTTGCCATGAAACTCGGAACAGTAGCCAGAGCAAAGGCCAGGTAGCTCTCTGACAGGTGTGTACGGGTCCTCAGCATCATAGAGGTGGGCGGCATATGGAGAGCATTCCTGAATGGGACAAAAACGAGACACTAGAGTGCACTGATTATCACAGAAACATTTCCGGGCACTGGTGAGGCAGGAGGGGGAAATTAAGGGGGCATCTGGGCTGACCTGATGCATGGAATACATATCATAAATCATAATAATCACATAAATCCTGGTTTTCAACACACACACACACACACACAGGCCACCGTTAGAGACATTTCCCAGCAACATAACTCTAATTTCATGGTTTCATGGGCTCAGACATTGCACAACTTAATTTTGGTTGCCTGTAGTGTAGTGGTGTAAGAATTTAATCTTATTCCTGTGATAAAATCATTCTGAACACCTGGTATACTTTACAGCTGTCAGACTATCTAGACTGAGACTGAGTTCACTCCAGCTGATAAATTAGACAAAAGAGGAGGGGAAACTGTAAATGTTATCATCGCCCTGAGAAATGTTTTATGTTGTGAGAGAACTTTATCTCAATGCCAGAAAATTCATCACTGTGTCATCCTCAAAAACATCAAACCCAACTTTTAGAGAGGAAAATATATTTACCTGACACATAACTTCCTTCAACATGTCTGCACAGAGCTCATGACCTGCTACTTCCAGCTGGTCAATAATGTCCCAGTATCTCTCCGCGATCATGTTGTCTGTTTTCTGGTCACAGCAGCCAAACTGTTCATACTGGGTACAAAACTCCAGGTGCCAGGGAGGTTTGAAAGGTGGCTCGAAGTCCAGGCATTGAGGATGAGCTGATGCTGGCTGGACCGGGATGAGCAACATCACTGACATGATCAGGATCAACTCGGGGAGGCTCGGGATCTTTTTGGATGAGCTCGGTCCTGCAGCCGCTCGTAAAACCGCGCAGCCGGCTCCGCTTGGATGGAGCGCAGCATCCCGAGTACTTGCCATTTTTGCCGTCTGCCCCCGAAAGAATCCAACTGTTTGCTCTCTTTATGTATGTGCCAGAGTGTGCATGCGTGCACGTGGACGCGTGTGTTGCGCGTTCTCAAAAGTACAGAGCTGGACCTGCCTCCCCCGCAGTCAGCCCCTGCCTCTTTTGCCCCCCCCCCCAACCAAGCCTTGCTACCCGACTCCAGCCGGGTACAAACGCACCTTGTCACCAGCCCTGTCTCCCACCAGGTTAATTAGTTGCAATTAAAACAAACACACTTTCGTTAATGTTAATGGGATTTAAACTGTGTTCTCCACCACATTTAGCACCGCAGCGAAGTTGGCAAAGCAACACGCACAATTAACTCTAAAGGTGCACGCTTTGAGCACGCACATATACACTCAAAGAGGGCACAGTGTCGAGACATGCAAACATCAATAGGCTATAGCACAAACTATAATTTTCACTCTCAGTCATGTAAAAGCGCCTCCGGGAAGCGTCCTGTTTGTGCGATGATTTGGCAGCAGCTGTGCTTCATCCTAAAGACCTAATGTCCCGGCACGTCAACTCTAATTTGAATACAGAGGGAAAGGTGTCTGTCATCGTTTGTCACTGGTGCCAAGAAAATGAAAAGGATTGACAGAAATAGTTTCATCACTCCTCTGTGCTTGCATAGTATAAGACACATGTAATCAAGACTAGTAACAGTCCAGATTATCATATTAGGTGTATATAAATTAGCACAGAGGAAATGTGTGATCTAGGGACAGTGAGTGTTGATCCAAGTGCACTGCAATCTGAATAAAAGAATATTTCTGTATGGTACCACACAGCCGGGAAAATCTCTAGCACATTCTTTATTTCCTTCTTCTTCTTTTACTTTCTTTATTTATAACTTTACTTCACCTTATGATTATAACTATAAATACTATAAATAATGACATTTACAGTGTGAATTAGTGCCTTTGCTTTTTTTCCCTGAGGGTAAGACTGGATTACCAACCAGGAAACTGGCTGGGGCCCCATAAATCCAGGTGTCACACAAGCACCAGATTTTATTCAGTGTTATCCAGTTTATTTATTTGAAAGCTGCTTTGGAAATATGCACCACTAAAGACAATATTAATGTCATCATAGTGCCTTTAGGTGGGCCCTGTTTTATTACCTGATCTTGAAGAATGTCTTGAGGAATGTACCTGATTCAAAACCTTTGGTTATTTCAGTTTTGTGCCCGTATGTTGTATGTTCCCAAATTAATTTGTGGTTGCACTCCAGCGTAGAAAAACTGTGCAAATTAAATATAGTGGAAGAAATTTGAGTGTTAATAGTGATCCAGTAGCTTAGTTTTACCTGGTTAATCTGGCCATCCCTAAACGTTAACATTTTATTCTTATTTTTATTTTTTGTTTTAATGTTTATGATCTGCATTTCAGGAGAAGTGACCCGCCTCAGCTGTAAAACACTGTGGGAAACCAGGACAACAGTACAGTGTTAATTAAAACATGTAACCCAAAATTACAAAAGATGCAAAATATAATAAATTAAACCTAATTACATAAAAGTGATTTGACAGTGTGGTCATGTTTTCAAGTAATTTATTCATGTATGTATTTATTTTGTTCTTTGAAATTGTAAAGTTGTGACTGAAATTGTAATTATAGTTATACAAGAGACAAAAACTGCGTCAAATATTCAGAGTGAAAGTTGTTAGAATTAACCCTCATAATAAAACTGTACTTCCTGAGATAGAGGCCAATGCATTGCTTGTCTTCATCGTGGATGTAATAAAGTTAACTTGCGGTATTTATCCAGCAGAGTGCAGCAACCAACCTACGAATACCTCTGAAAATACACGAGGAAGCGGAACTTCGTCATTTCTTTTTATTTCGCATTTGTTTTGGTGAAGAGAAACTAGTCAAGTTAGTTAGAATAGAAAACATCTAACTTCCGCCTTATCACTTCAGCTTATAATGTTTATGAGTAAAATTTGATTTGTTGATACGTAATTTAATTTGCAACAAATAAGTGATAATGCGATTAAAATTAATTGGGCAATTAATTAAATGTGTCCTTTTTTATTTACGGTGCATACGTACTATTCTTTTGAAAAACAACTTTTCTATTTTATTTTGAAGGCTAAATTTATATTCTTCCGGTCGCATTTAAGCTAACTGTGTTTAGCTTAATGCGCGGCGATAAGGCGCTGCCAAGTCTGGCATCAAAATATAATTTGCCCAACGTAACCTATGCAGCCAAAATCCACTGCCATGACACCTTAAAGGATTGGAGGAAGACGCGGTTTCATGCTCGGAGGGTGACCGGAGTCAGCCTGCTTTTCGCCGTTGAGCCGAGACGCTGCGCCCCGAAACACAAACGGCTGTGTGGACGCTGCTACAATGAGCTCGGAGCACCAGAGCCCCAGCGAGGACGCCGATGAGTCGCAGGACAGGCCCGACGGCGGCAGCGTCTCCGACAAAGAGGAAGACCCTGACATCGACGACTCGGAGGAGGAAGATGACATCGTTCGGGGGGTTACTCCCTCGCAGCCCGGGAGCATCGAAGAGCGGCCGGAGCGCGACGCGAGGTCTCCGGCGTCGGAGGAGCGGGAGCCCCGTGGCAATCCGACCGCAGTGCCGCAGACAGGGAGCGGCGGGGGCTCCGACAGCGGCAGCGGCAGGGGAAACAGTCTGTTTTCCTGGCTGCAGAGCAGGACTATAAGACGTGGGGTGTTTGTAGACCCAGCTAGGGACAACTTCAGGACAATGACCAGTTTGTACTGCTCTATGAATCCGGCTGTAGAGTCTGTCAACCTGAGCACTCAGACCCACGGAGCGGTGTTCAACCTGGAGTACTCCCCGGACGGGTAAGACAAACATTTTAGACCTTTCACCCGGAGTTCTGGTTCACGGGGTTCCCACTTTCTTGGTAAATCTTTGTAATGTGAAACAGTAGTGAAAGTGTTTGAAAAAGACTGGATACATGGCCTGGAAAGTGCTTGAATTTCAACATAAAACTTATCTTCAGCTTCATCTCCCTGGACTTTACCATGCAAGGATCACTTACAGCCATAAAGTACTAATTTAATAATCCACCTGACAACCAAAACATGGCAACTTAAAGTTCTTGAATTTCTTTAAACAAAACCTCAAAAGTCTTGCACAACCCACTCAGTATAAGCACAACTAATGAGTACATTCAGGGTTCAAGCCGTAGTGACTAGACAGCAGATGTAAGAAATAAATCCCGCAGCCAAACCAGGTCAAGCTGTGTCCAGTCTGGATCAAATGCTGTTTGCGGGCTCAGGTGACAGCAGGAGGAAACACATGCCCTTTGTACACATAGTGGTGTCTCTCAAGGAAATTGCACCTTTGCAGAAGACAAAAACAACCTGCACCTGCTCACAATTTCTACTGATCAGTTCCTGTCATTTTATTAACATTTTATTTTTATTATTCTCCTTCATGGCCAAAGAGATCATCTCTTTCGTCCTCTTGTATATTTATGAGTGACTTTGATTTGTGTGTCTGCTCTGCTTAGGTCTGTGCTGACCGTGGCCTGCGAGCAAACTGAAGTCCTGCTGTTTGATCCCATCTCATCCAGACACATCAAAACCCTGACAGAGGCCCACGAGGACTGTGTCAACAACATAAGGTGGATTTCTGTAATCTTATATCATCTAGGGAGGGTTTGCATGCAACATCCTGTGTCTCACACAGTTAAACACACTGGGGGATGTAACCAAGACTGTTGGAGATCAGAGCAGTGAAACAAAAAAGATTCAGGATGGCAACACAATCCTCTTAAATCACCTGTATATTTGTTAAGTGCAGAGGACAGTAAAAACTATTCAAGGGATCTGGCTGTCCGGATTCATGCCTGCTGCGAGTCTAAAGTAAAATTTATTTCTGACTATCTCTGCCCTGCAGGTTTTTGGACAATCGTTTGTTTGCCACTTGCTCTGACGACACCACAATTGCATTATGGGATCTCCGTAAGCTGAATTCAAAGGTTTGCTCCTTGCACGGCCATGCCAGCTGGGTGAAAAACATCGAGTACGACACCAACACTCGTCTCCTCGTCACGTCTGGCTTCGACGGCAACGTCATCACATGGGACACTAACAGGTTGGTTATTGTTTACAGTATTTTACAGTAAATATGTGAAAAGTTATGAATATTTAAAGGTGAGTGTGGTGATTGTGTCTTTGTGCTCTTTTTCTACTCACTCATCATCTCAAAAAACATACTAATGTGTTAAAAATTTTGCATATATACTGTATAACTTATGTTGATTTTACAATGTAAGGCAACAATCACTGATTGAGATCAGTGACTTCAATTTTGGTGTCAAAATCCCTCTAGTTTTATCACCTGGAAAAGGTCTGTTCTAGTGGTTACGTCATGCTGCACCAGCAGCTGCACATAAAACTCCAACCAGTATATCACTGACTTTTTAACAGTCTCTCTCTTCATCTCTCCATCAAATAAAAGCCGTAACTTTACAGCTTTTCAGGGGGATAAATTGAATTTTTGGCTGTAATTCAGCCCTGAAAACCCAATTTTATCTCCAGAGGAAACACTCAAAGATAATGATTCTGAAGTTTCTGTAATTTGTGACAAATCATGCCACAGTGGATCATTTTTCTTGGTCCAAACCTGCTTGTTGTTGAACAGGGACTCCGCACATTATGTCTGCCAGTGATCAATCCTCTCCAGCCAAGGTTGATATATAATAATGAGATTATATAAGAAGCTTGCCTGTTGAACCCTCTGTGATTGATTTTCCTCTGCAGGTTTACAGAGGATGGCTGCCCGCACAAAAAGTTCTTCCACACCCGCTACCTAATGAGGATGCGTCTGACGCCTGACTGTTCCAAGATGCTCATCTCCACTTCCTCAGGGTACCTGCTCATCCTCCACGACCTGGACCTCACTCAGTCCCTTGAGGTGGGCAGCTACCGCATGCTGCGAGCACGACGGACTCCCCTCAGTTCAGGTCAGATCACAGTCCAATCTGCTCAGAAATTTTGTATATTTTATTACTGAAAAATGTCCAGATATTTTGTGGCTTTTCCCTTAATCCTAAACTTTATGGTGTACTGTTGGTGTTCTTTTTTAGTTGATTCCTTATTACCCTTATGCTGCTTTGATGCCAAAAAAAGGGACTGATTAGTCAGGTTGTTTAAGAAATAATTAATCAGGTGTTTTGAAGGTTGAGAAATTGTTTTCAGTCCTTTATATCAGCTAAAATGTCAAAAATATTTCCTCATTTACACTTTGATAAAGCTGTTTTAAGGCATCACCTTCGTCTCTCTTAACTTATTGAGGTTTTGCTGACTAAGTATGAAGTTGATTAGCCACATCACTGTTGTTTCCAGTTTAAATAAAATGATTTCTGACCCTGATGTGAATCTGTAGATGGAGGCACATCAGCATCCAGGTCAGCTGGAACTCCTCGCCAGGGAAATGACTCTAGCAAGATCCACCCTCACAGAGAAGGTCGGACAATCATGGTATAAAATTGAATAAATAATGACATTTCTTAACTAAAAAATGATCAAAAACCTTTTTTTTCCTTCTCATAGGTCTTTCCCCACGGAATAGTCTGGAGGTTTTGACTCCAGAGATCCCAGGAGAGAGGGACCGAGGGAACTGCATTACCTCCCTGCAGCTCCACCCGAAAGGCTGGGCCACACTCATCCGCTGCTCCAGCAACATGGACGACCAGGAGGTGAGAAACATTAGCTGCAGATTTACTTGTTATCTAGCCAATTTAAAGATATGATCTGCAGTTTTGTTGATTAAATCACTTCGCTGCATGTCTCTCTCTTCATTCTTTGTAAATCTGAAAGCAGGGTGAGATACCTTTTATGCATTTAGATAAAATAATTTATGACCTCTGTTGACCTCTGTTGGTGTGCTGTAAGAATTGCACCATCATATTCACTTGGAATTTAATAGCACACTGCACCAAAAATCAATTTATTGAGTATAAAAAACTCACCCTCAGTTCCCCTGAGGAGTGATGTTTGTAGCTTTCTTCTTTGTAGAGCACAGCTGCTGTCAGCTTGAATTCGCAACTGATTCCTAAAAAAGTTGGGCTGAGGACTCATTTCATGCCCTACTTACTCAAAGATCAGATGCAGAAATGAATACAACTTTTGTTTGTCTAAACAAAGCCGTCTTTAGCAGGGTTTTCTCTCTGTCAAAATGTCAGTTATCTGTAAAAGTTTTGCATTGGATTGGACTAAACCTTATTAATGCTGTTGTTTGTGGATTGTGTTCCTGTATATACTTTGTACATCTTGATTCATTGTCATCACTAGGAACGACATATAACTAAAACTTTGGCCACATTACACCATTGTAAATACAGTATTTTACAGTTTGTTTTCAGTTCTGCTGTTGAGTGATTATGTGACTTGGTGTTCTCATCATAAGCAACGTCAAGTATCTTTCCAGCAATGGCACCATCATACTTTGAGAACCTGGTGTGACACTGACTCCATCCCCTGCTCCTGCATCTTTTTTCCTGTCTCTCTGCAGTGGACGTGTGTGTACGAGTTCCAGGAGGGAGCGCCCACTCGCCCGCTCGTCTCCCCCCGCTGCTCCCTCCGCCTCACCCACTACATCGAGGAGGCCAACGTAGGGCGGGGCTACATCAAGGAGCTGTGCTTCAGCCCGGACGGACGGCTCATCTGCTCGCCGTATGGCTACGGCGTCCGCCTGCTGGCCTTCGATGAGCGCTGCGGCGAGCTGGCTGACTGCCTGCCCGTCCAGACCAGCTGCCTCAGGGAGATCCGCTCCATCTACTCGCACAGCGACGTGGTGCTCACCACCAAGTTCTCCCCAACACACTGCCAGCTGGCCTCAGGCTGCCTCAGTGGACGTGTGGCCCTTTACCAGCCCAAGTTTTAGCATCCAGCGCTGTCAACAAACGGTGCACTGCAGACCTGGGTAGAGAAGTACTAATCAGGATTCCTGCATAGACCTGGAAAGTCTGGAAAGATATTGCATCAAATATTTTCCAGGTTTGATCACTTTGATAGTTGCACAAAAAAATCTGTAAAAATATTGCACTGCCCCAATATATTGTTTGTACAACTAAATATTTTCTATGATTTTAGACTCTTGTCATCTAATATATGCAGATATTTGTTGTTTATCCACAGAGTGATACAACCTCTTTAGTATCATTTCATATAAATTATATCAAAAACATCAGAGGAAATTACATTTTTTAAAATTCTCAAAATGTAGGAACCCTAAATAACATTTCCTAGCATTTGTTTTAAAGTGCTCAGTGGACCAGGTTGGTGGGATTATTCATACAGATATCTAAAATAGTGTGACACGTGGTCTAAATGTCAGTAATGTTGGAGGCTTAAGTTAACTTTAAAATACTTACTTGAATATTGTGATTTCTCTGAACCGTCAGCCAGACTATCTGTAATGAAAACCCCACCATCTGTCATCTAATAGGGATAAAGTAAATCTGAAATAACAATATTTTAAGCACTTCTAGACCCAGGTCTGCAGCTGTGAAGCAGACTGAGTTTGTTTGGGTGGGAGCTGTCTGCCGACGGCCACTGACCTGAAAAAGAAAAAACAAAAAAATAAAAGAAGGAGAAGACTTCGGCTGTGGTCCCCAACCAGGCTGCAGCAGTGGAGGGAAACATTCAGCCTGCCTGACCCTAAACACGAAAGAAAAAAGACTTTGAGGCAACAAAACAAAAAAGGGCAGATGGGCTTTGCAAATTAGACTTCCATCCAGACTGAGGAGAGGGTTTGAAGTCCAAACCCTTGAAGCTCCTGATTAATAAATCAAGAGATGTCAGTGAAAAAACAAACTCTGCAGGTCATCTGTGGCTCTTTTTCATACTAAAGATTAATTTTGGTCTCTATAGCAGTAGAAAACTTTGACCTATTTCGAGATTTGGCACATCCACATGTCGCCGTCTCTGGGACAAAAACACTAAAGATGCAAACAGACATTTTAATCCATTAATTCTAACGAGACAAAGAAGAAACAGGCGCTCGTGTCTGTCGTCTGCACTGTCGTTGATCGTCTTGACTCGGCGTCCTCCGCCGCGGATCGCATCGCTCTCAGCTGCTCCGCTCTGCTCATGCCTTTTTTCTACAGGTGCTGCTTCTCTGCTCATACAATCTGAACTTTGACCCCCCTGACTTAAAGGACCTCATCATCGACGCCTTTCTCCTTTGCTCACAGACGGTGGCTTCTCCACTTCTTACCTACCTATCTACCCCATCTCCACCCTGTTTTCACCTTCATAGTCTTTACAGATTTTTAGTGGTTTTAATGGTGTATTAATTTCAGCACTACTTACAGCATAGTGTTTGATTCATTTGGTTCTACAGTCACATTTTGCCATAGTTTAAGCAACTTTAGGACAAGTCACATTGGAATCACTCCTCATGTCTCACCACAGTTGTATGTTTTTATCTTAAACCTGTTTGGACAATAGAAAAGTCCAGCTGCTGTCTCTATCTTAGTTTTCAAAGTATCGCACCCAGATGTTTTCCAGACCTACTTTCTCTACAAACCAGTATTGCAAGAACACAGCTGTCATGATTACATATCTTTTCTCTAAAAGATAAGGCTGGCGTTATTCTATATTTTTGATTTACAGAATGTTTGATCATCCTCCATGACTTTCTGACTTCCCTGTCCTGTCTGTGGCACTCAGCCAAAGTCCATTGTTTCCTCCTGAAGACACACATCTTTAAAAACAGCTCACAAACAGACTCAGTAATTTCCTAACACAGCTGGGCATTGTAGGTTTTAGCAAACATAACTCAAACAGGAGTAAATAATGAAGCAGATTTATACATTTGATGCATGAGTGAGTATTTCAGCAGCAGGATGGTGTGTGTTGGATCAAGTCAGAACAGTGCCCATGTTCACAGTAATGAAGGAAATTGTTAGCCAATGCAAAAGACTCACTGATGTGTTTTTAATAGTTTTTTGACAATAACAATGGAGCTCTGTGGCATCAGTATTTGGCCACATAGACACAATACTCGTTGGAAGAATCAGTTCATTGTTGGTTTTGGTCTTTACATGGGATTTGTTCATAATGAGAAAAATATAGAATTGCCAGCCTCATCCTCAGTGGCTTGTTGACTTTTTTTGGCCAGAAAGAAGAATTTGCCTCAGCATTGTTGGTTTAATCTTTACAGGATCATTGCCAAGAAACATTTGACTCATTCTCTGACCTCGTACCTCATTTTGTCAGGTTTTGTAGAGAGTGTTGATTCACATCAGTATTTTTATTTTTTATTCTTTTCCCTTCATCTCATCCAAATTCTAACTTTTACAGGTTGCCATTGGGCTTTTTTTCTCCTCTAGGTAGCAAATGGATTGCTTTGACTGTTTTAACAGCTGTTGATGCTTTGTGTTTGCCACCAGTGTAGTGTAGCTGCTGCAAGAGCCAAGCACACATGTGGATGTTGACCCGTAATGTAAACTGGTTACAGTACATACTGACTGACTGCAGAATAGATAATAACATGCTGTTGCATAAACAATAGATAGAAATAAGCGTATACTACTATGCATACCAGCCTTTATAAAGATTCTCCTTTCTTATTTATGCGATGGGTGATGGTCTGTGTGGAGCTGTCAGATGCCAAAATGTTTTGCGTGGGCAGCGCTTCTCCTCTGTAGTGAACTGTGAGCTGAGAACTAAAGGTGAATGTGGATTTTAAAAAACTCCTTACATGTGGCAAAAGCTTAAACTTTGAAAGAGTTGTTTGACCTTTTGGGAAATACGCTTATTTGCTTTCCTGTGGAGAGTCAGGAGAGCAGATTGATACCGCTTGCCATCTGAAGTTGTAGGCTGATGTGACTGGTTTTTCCTGCTTGACATGAATGCATCATTATAGACACTGATACCTCCATAAAGTGTAAAAGGTGTATTTTCCAAAATGATTGAAAAAAATTAAGTTATTGGGAAATTTATTTAGATTTGAGGTGAAAAGATTAAGTTGTCTAAACACAGATGGGACTTAATAGTTCCCCAATCACACCACATGGTCCTGTATGTAAGAGGAAGGATGCTTTTAACACTTTGTACCTCAGTTAACTGCTCAAAATGTGTGTCGTCTGTCACAAATGGAGTCCATTTCACTTTCAGTTCAGCCAATTCAGGGACTTTTTCTCAAGTTACAGGCATTAAGAAATATTCGCATATGATTTCATTAACAGACATTTGTTGTCATTTTTTAAATTGACTGAGTTGAAGGTTAAATGTCCAGCCATGCTGTATATTCACTGCTGCTTTTATTTCACTTATATTCACACAAGCTCTTCGGAGAGAAGTGTCTTATCTGCCATTTTCACTTCAGGTATAGCAACTAAAATATCCGGGTTCATTTTTATGGATTTGTTCTCTTCTTTTTTTGTCTGTTTTGTTGTCAGTCCTGTTCTGATTTTTAACCTGTTGTTGTGGGTTAATTGAATGTTCTCTGTAGTTCTGTCGTTGCCTGTGCACCGTCACCTCACAGCTGGGGGAGGGGGTGGACAAGAAACAAAAACATGTTGAATTGCTCGCACTGGTGTTTCCTACATGGCTTTAGACAGCAAGTAATCTGGATAATGATACTAAAAAGGTACTTATTATCACTGAAATAAAAGTTTAGCTTCTTTTGCACCCTTGACTGTTTGGTGTTTGGGTCCAGTATTTTTTGTTTTTCAGTGTTTTTGGGATTCCTGTATTAAAATTTAATGCATGCAGAGTTGAGAATCAACCACTAGGTGGCAGTCAAAGTCATTGGTGATAAAGAATCTGCAATGTGTTCTAAACCATTGGTTCCCAAATTTGAGCGTAGGTCTCCAAAGTCACACATATTGTATTGTATTTTCCCACACCTTAAATTAATATCTAGACACTAGAATATAGGTGACACAAATAAGGAATATTTATTTGAGAGTTTATGGTCCTGTTGGACTTTAGTCAAACAAACAAATACAGACGCAGTGTTAGAAAAAACATGACATATCAGACCAGCTGACACTTCTCACTTCACCTCAACTCAGTCTCTTAACAGATAACAAACACTACAGCATCATCAGCTATAATGAGGAGAGGCGTCATTGGTGTTGCTGCTGGAGACAGCTCTTGGCAAGTAAAGGAATGAAGTTTGATACTCAACTCACAACTTTTCTTCTACACCGGTAGGTAAACAGCTGTTAATGCTAACTGCAACCACAACCCTCTGCTCTGTATTTGCTGTGACTCTTAGTTTACTACAGGGAGGTGTAATGAAACACTAAAACTAGTTTTAAAAATCCTGAGGAGAAAACTACAAACTAAGCCATGAAGTCTACTGGCTGACCTGATCGGATGTCGTGGTCGTGGTCCTCCACCTTGATTATAGCGTCTGGTATTCCCTTTTTGGTCAGCTTGTCCCTCACTACACCTTTAATCCCTCTGTGAACCTTAGGGAAGACAACATGCTGCATTGTCAGGACTCATGGAGGAGATTAAAGGCAGAAATTTGACTTGTGTATCTTTTTTTCCTGGACAGACAGATGGATAGTGCAAACGCTCACCTGCTCCATGTAAACCAGCAGAGACTCCTTGTTGTTCTCCCACTCGATGGGAAGCTCACTGGCATGAGGAAACTTATCACAGGACAGCTCCACCGTCACCTCAAAGCAGTTGGTGTGCAGGTAACTGAAGTCATTCATACCTGCAGAACACACACAACATGTGCATTAAAGAAAGACAGGCAAAAAAGGTCAAAACTGTTGTTTCAAGAGGTAAAAATGTAAATTTCTTAGTTCAAATAAGAATTATGTGCATGGAATTAGTATCTTTGAGTGGGAAAACAATTGAATTTGATCCTCAACAGAACAACATTATACCCATAAACTATAGATAATCTCATTAATCTGCTAAACTAAGGGGTTTGCCCAGTAATTTAGCTTTTCAAAGAGCCTTTTTCTTAACTTGCAAGATAAGATTGCAGAATTAGAGATTACAGGGGTTTAAATTAAAATATACATGTATTTTCTAACATTAACTGAAAGCAACCAGCATCCTCTCTAAAAGCTCCACACTAAATCCTCTCAGATGGCTCTGATCATTCAAAGAGCTCACTGGTGTGACTCACTGCCAGGGACGGTGTGCCAGGCTCCTCCATTGATTATGTTGTTGTGCGACTGGAAGTCCTCGTAGTGGCAGATGCGGCGGTCGGGGTTGGCCATCACCAAGTTGGTGGAGGCATAGACGGTGGCCAGCCAGCGGAAGAAAGCGTTGTCTGCCGTCGGGGTGTCCTCTTGAGGGGCCCAGTCGCGGGTGCAATCGTAGGGATACGTAACCACCAGCTCTCCACCGTGAAGGTTTGCACTGAGCACGAAGGGAATGTCCTGCATCCAGTTGATGACGGCACGGGTCTCTGGTGCAACCTGGACAGGGGTGGGGGAAGGACTTAGATTCTTTTCTAAAGTAAAAGTACCAGTACATTCATGTAACATACTCTGTTACAAGTAAAAGTGTTGCATTAAAATAAAATTTGTATCAAAGTAAAATGTACAATATTCTCCCCTGATATGCAAATGTTCAAGTAAAGTACCTCAAAATTAAGTACTTGGCTGGAAATGTAATATAAAAACCTACTAAATACTGGGTGTTTAGAGCAGTTAATATAAAAACTTGAAACCCAATTGTGGCATATTAGCAGAGTGGTATAAAAATACTCCTTTCAAAATAAGATTTATACATATTTATAGCCAGAGCTTCAACATGTGTTCATCTTTAACGGGGAAACTGTTACCAAACATTGACTGACAACGCTCAGGCTTCCAGGAAAACCACAGTTTTTTGGGCTCTGAAATTGTTTCCTGATCTGGGCCTTGCATTGCCTCTAAACTGGAAACATTACCCTTACAAAAGAGCTGCTTTTCAGTGTGACCTACATTTGTACACTAATGAACTAAAAAACTAAAAAGCTAAAAAACGATTCCATGTCACCCTTTTTTAAACGGCAGAGTTTGGTCCTTTGGTTCAGTAATCCCTACTTCATTAAAATCATTTCTCTGATGATTCTTGCCACATCAAGGTCAGTGAAGCCTGTTTTCAAAGCCCCTGTTCTTAGTTTCACAGAGGAGTGACTCTTTGAATTTTTTTTTATCCTACACATGGTGGCGCTAACTGAACTCCACTTGTTCTCTCCTTACAGTAGCATCTTCTTTGGTGTAGTACTCTGGGATGGGGATGTAGTGGTTGGGGACTTTGGATGCATCTCCTGCTTTCTCCTGGGCATTCCACATTATGTTGTTCAGGTCAGGAAAGTTGTGATTCAGGTCGATTCCTTCAAAGCTGTATCGTCCGTCAGCCCAGCCGGCCAGCTCTGAGCCCTGCAGCAGATCAGCCAATCAGAGACAGAAACAATGAGCACAATGGATGAGTGTCCCACCTCTACATCCAGTTTCAACAGGTACCGAGGAAGAAAAGAATTTCTTAGGAATTTTACAACCCACATCACAGTCCTCCATTCCTTTGTCCGGTCTGAGATGCTGCATACAGTCAGAGTTTATGAATATAGTACCTTCATTAGGCCAGTTGATGTGTGGTATTCTGCAAACCTATCCTCATGTGCAAACCAAACAATGTGTCAGTCCTGTCATCCATCACTGATCTACATGTCAGCAAACTCAGGTTTATAGAGCTTGCAGCATCTTGCACAAAAGACCTGGGCTCTGACAGCCTGTAGTCCAGCTCCACCCCTTTACTTTCATCTACTTGGGAGAGAAAACACTTTCAAAGGAAGCAATTTTCCCACCATCCTTAAAACATCTTGGGGAAAAAACAGTAAAACTAAGCCTACTGATTCTACACCGAGTCACTTAAAGCATCACCCACCTTCACATAAGCTTCTTCATATCCGTCAGGGTTCATGGAGGGCAGGAGGTGAATTCGTGTCTCAGTGACCAGTCGAACAACGCGCTGGTTTCCCTTCTTGTACTCTTTGCACAAGTACTGCATGAGGTTGAGCACCAGCTCTCGACCAAGAGCCTCATTCCCGTGCATCCCTGCCACATAACGAAACTCTGGCTCGCCTGCCAAGAGTAAAAATTAGAGTCACTTCACCTGCCGAGCAATAAATTTGGAGGAAGACATAATAAAAACTTAGAGTAACAGGTCAAACTAAAAACTGAATTTAAACACTAAAATCTTGTGTTTTATTTTATTCTGTAGGTCAAACTTACAGCCCAGGTTGCACATCAGGAAAGCATTCAATGTCTCAGATAAAACTTTTAACACTAGTATTGTGTTAGGCAACAGTCTTGACCTGGTCCACAGCACTTTGCCAATCATCACACATGGACTGGCCAGACGTGATGGCAGACATTCCTGAATATAAAGGCTGCAAAGAGACAAGATCTGCACTCGAAACATCAGCATTTTTTATAACTTAAAAGGCAAAGATGTGCATCCCTGCCCCTCTTCCTCTTGGATTTGGCACCAAATCAAACCATGAAACCACTGACTTTTTAATCAGCTGTTGAAACTTAAGTACCCTAAATTCCCATCATTCTCCCTTGGGAGTGAAGTGGTTTTATAATATGTTTGTGCCATTTTTCTGACAACAAAGGAAGACAAGCTGTACTCCACTTAATATATTTCAACTTTCTGGCAGACGGAGAGAGGCCACAATTCCTTTAATCTGAAGGCAATGTCAAAAAGAAATCTGTGTTGTTCGGTGGTGGGTGTGCAGTCTCCAATTTCAAACTGTTATCAGTTTGTTTATACAAGAGAGGCCTACTCCACAAAACTCTCCTGCCTCCTTGTGTGGGGCTGCTGCAGAAAACCAGGCTGTATAAACACTGGAGGATTTTGAACTGGGCCCCTGAGCAGCTAAACTCAGGGTAACTCTAGAAACATGAAGAATTCTGGTCCAGAAACTTTGAATTTAAGGTTTCATTTCCACCAGCACTCACAGGAGAAAAGTTCTTACCTAGTTCGTGTTTGCCAGGGTTATCTGAGATCTCCATGACGTAGAGTTTGAGGCCCATGTAGCTCTTCCCGATGGTGTAGATGCGGGTGATGTCCGGGCACTCCTCGGTCACAGACTTCATGAGCTTCAGGGTTAAGAAGACAAGTTGGACTAAGAGCTTTGAAAGGGTTAAATGTGAACTCTGAGGAAAATCTGCAAACTGTTAAGACTGTGAGTAAAATCTCTGGCATTAGCTTTAGGGGATTCAAAGTTACTCATCGTGCCAGTGCGGAGTCTCAACCGTTCATCACGCTCTAACCTTTCTCATCTCTGTGTAGTTGTGGTGTCTGAAGTCCAGACCATCCTTCGATCCTTGTTCTGAGGCGTAGGCGTCATTTGGATCTACGAGTAAGTAGCACATGAGGTTTCAGCATCTTGGTTTCTTTTTGTTGACTAACAGAAAAGTCCCAACATTTTTATGTATTTCTACATCTTAGTCACTGTAAGCATCTCTTTCTGAGAGTAAACCCTTAAAATGAGTCATTATTACTCAGACTCTGCGGGTCTGCACCAGAGGATTCTTGCCTACCGTCGACACGACAGCCGAGTATCTCAGCCCTGAGGCAGATGGTGCCGTTGGTGTACCAGGTCTGAGGGTTGATACGGATGAAACGGGCAACAGTGGGAACAGGGAGGAGTCCGAGCACCGGAGTCTCTGGATTCTGGTTCCCTTTAAATATCTGTACAGTACAGTGTGACATGACACAGGCTTGAACATTTTAGGATCTTCTGAGAAAGTATTTTGAGTTAATCACTTATTTACTGACCCTTGGACTACCCTCAAACTGTGTCTGTTTGAGGTACTAACAGACAAAGAAATGGAACAAAAACAAACCCTACTTGGAAGAGGTGATGATCCTTAAATGAAAAACAGTGCAAAGAGTCTTTTGTTTCACCTCCAGGTCTTTGAATTGAGTTCAGACTTTCCTAGAAACTGTCCAGCACACTGACATGTGGAAAAAACCCTTTAGGTTGAGGTGCCGATTTAAGGCAAACCTTAAATTTGTTTGTATTTCCATCTGCATTTTACAGCCTTCATAAAGGTGCATTCTAGTTTGAATACAAATTTAGATTTTGTTGTAGTAGAGGCACCGTTTGGCAACTTATATAGCCAGTTTATAACCACACTTTTCAGTTTGTTGCTATACTTCATTTGTTTTCATTTTAAGTTGTTTCTCAAACTTTTTGTTCACGGTACATATTTCACTTTGGCACAAACTCTTCAGAATCTGTTTTCCATCTGTATGAGGTCCACTGGTCACGGTGGGTACATTCCTTAAATCAGAAAACTCAAAAAGTAGTTCTTACCATCTCTTTTGTCCCATTCATGCAGGGTGCCCAGTTCACAGAGTCATTACTCAGCTGCACTTTGTAAGTTTCAACCCAGTCCCAACTGTAGTGAACACAAAGAAGAACAAGAAATCAATTTTTAGAAGACACATTGTGCTCTGTCTTTGTTGCATACAACACTGAATTTAAACAACCAGTGTATTAAATGAAGAGCTAATTTCCAAAATACACTACATCTATCTTTAGGATCCAATACTGTAAATGTGCTCTCAGCTTGTCAACAAATGACTTGTGTTTTCAGTAATCTTGTTGTGTTCTGAATCATATTGTGGGTGGTTATTTAATTTAAGAACAAAAACTCTTCAGATTTTGATCCAGATACTACCTAACCTCCAGATGGAGTTTCGACCTTGCAGGATGACTCCGGTGAACAAGGTTTGATGGATAGCGTCCACCTCAAGCCACTGATGCTGGTCTTTGTACTCTGCACACCAGGCTCCATCGTACAGGTCCCCGTCCTCAATGCCAGACTAAAGGAAAAAAAAAGTTAGAAGTTACAGTAGAAGCCATTAAAATGGTCCTGGCTCTGCCTCCATGTGAAGCATTGCATAAGATTTTGGTGTTGACCTGATTATAAAATAATTGCTTTCAGACTGCAGATTTTAGAGTGCGGAACATGAGGGGGATGGCTGCTGGGATATTGAATAACACTGCTGGTATTTTGCTGCATTTATTTTACTGAATTGCTAAGTGACCCTAGTTATTGAAAAACTACAGGAAAGTGCTCAAGAACAAGAACACTTTCTACATTCAGCTTTGTTTTTATGATAGTGGTAATTTTACATGCCAATAGGTGGAGGTGGAGGTGGAGAGAGGTGGAGAGTGTGGGTAAGCTGCTTTACTTTATTGCCCATTAGTTTCAGAAATATACAGCAGAAATTATGGATATAAATACAACACAGTAACGTGAAGTGAATGAGTAAGAATTCAGGCATTAGAGGATATTTTGCAAACCAGCTGATATATTCTGCATTGTTAACTTGTACATCTTCATATCGAAAACCTCTCTGCTTAATGCAGCATGCCACCTGTATGTGATGGTTGACCTTTTCTCCAGTCAACTGTACACTGGATGCATTACTTATGTAAGTCATGAGTATTTATTATAATAACTGCTGTTTTTCTGTCATGTGATGGTGATATAGGTATTAATGATATTGATTTGTTGGTAGTATATCACCTGACTCCTGCTTCTTTGCAATCAGACCACATTATATGTATTATATATAACCAAACTAAACTAATTGTTTTGAGAATTTGTTCTTTATACTTGGTGTTTGAATTGACTTTGATCCAGATCTGCACTGACCTGGATGTTCAGCCTCCCCCTGTGAGGACCCAGGCCTGTCCGCAGGTAGGAGGAAGCTTGGATCTGGTTATCATCGACCCGCAGGGACTCCAGGCCAAGGGGAGGACAATCTGGAAGGAAAAGGAAAAGCAAGCATGAGATAAAATCTCCTTTGGGTTTGTGTCCGTGCTTGTCTGGAAATGCTGATCCTTTGCAGAAACAGCTCTGGGACTGATGGCTGAAGGGTTAAACGCTCTCTTTCTGGTTTCTCTGAATAACCAAACACTCGGCTGATGTAACATGAGGTCCCAGCGGTTGTTATGTGGAATATCCCTAATCATCCTGTGTCAGGCCCTCTCCTCCTCCTTGTCCTTCTCCTCCTCCTCCTCCTCCTCTGCTTGTCTAGGCAAAACTGCAGATAAGTGAATCTGGGGAGGGTTCGAATGTAATTTGAGACAAAGTCCAGGGGCCAAGTGAGTAAAGTCAAACTTTAGCAGGGCAGGAAGATGAGGACAACAGCTGTAGGGTATTTTATAGCTTTGGGAACAAGCAATAACATTCCCATCAGTCACAAACACAACCAGTACTGGCAGGTCAAAACAGTTTTGTTTGTTTTCTTTAGGTCAAGAGTTGGGCAGTGGTCTATGGGAAACTGTGATGGACATATTTCACTATTTTCTGACAGTAATCATCTTTTGTTGCAGCTGTAAATATGTTTTCCACTTGAAGGATAAAAGCATTTGTAAAGAGGCTCTGGCTCTTATTTCCCTGCAGTTGCACAGCCTGTTCCTGCTTAAATCAAATCACATATTTTTGTGAACTCAGAGAGTGAGCTCTAACAAACAGTAACAATATTGTGTAAGACCTGTTTCTTAATAAATCCTCCACAAAGCTGAAATGATTAGTGAAATTAGTTGATCAACAGAGAATTAATATGCAATAATTTAGTTAGTTTTCTTAGTTCTCTATACAGTATATTGAATGTGTTTTGGATTTAGATTGATGTCTAGCATTTTATAGACCAAACAATAAACCTTTACTTTGCTTTAACAAAATTATGAAACTAATATTCGCTTTCACAAATTAAATGATCCTCTTTGTTATAAACCATCTAAACAATGTGATATAAGTTGATTTATGTTACAGTTTTCCACAGGCTGAGTTGAGCACATGTAAATTGCAGAGGGTCCCTGAAGGCATCATTTAGTAATTACTTTTATCTGCTCCTTTAATTAACAGTAATAATTAGGTTTCATTAGCTTTAAGTCTCGTCTCTCTGGCTTCTCACAGTTTCACATAAAAAGTAAAAAGTGGACCACTTGGCAGAAGTTCAGATTTTTTCTTACCCAGTTCAGTTTTCTCATCTTTCTTCTTGTTGTCTTCTTCTTTTTTACTACTGTTTTCCTCCTCGCTGTCTTGTTTGGTGCGTTTGGTGTCCAGCTGTTCGTCTCTGACAGTGGTGGTAGACAGTTTTGTCTCTGCTGTAGTTGGAGCTGGTAGCTCTGTGCTCTGATCCTGATCCACAGTGACAGGCTGAGTCCACTTCACAGTCGCGGTTGTAGCTGTGTTGTTGAATAATGAATAACTCTCAGTCGTTGCATCGTTTATCAGAGCTCCGGCTCCGGCTGAAAAAACTCCCAAAAAAATCACTGCAGCCAGCGTGCACAATGACTTTTCCATCTTGCTCTTTGTTTGCTGCTGCAGCTGCAGAGTGGTGGGGAGGAAAAAAAATTCCCTGGCCAGTTTATGTGGAGTCCATCTACATCCCTCCTCCTCCTCAATCCCATCTCCCCTCCCTTCCTCACCCTCCCTTCCATAATTCCAACCAAAGTCCCGGGAAAATATGTGATTCCAACAAGACTTCTGCCTGATTCCAGTCTACATACTGTGGGTTATATGTGCAGCAAACAACTGCTTCCACTCATGGGAGGATGATTATAAAGCACTTTTATAAACAACAAACGCTGACCCAAGTGTTTTACAATGCAGTGGTACAATGGAGCATAAACATTACTCCACTTAACTGCTATATCTTAAATAAGGTGGTAAACATACATACATATGCAGAAGTTAATACCAAAATCGTTTTTCCCCCATTTAGATCAAGTGTATGGTGCATGTATTCAAGTTTTAAGTTTTAGGTTTAAGTGGATTTGTCATTACGACTGTACAAAAAACTATTGTGTTTTTTTTTTTTTTAGTTTTTAATTTTTTGTCATGCTACAGGGGCCTTTAGCGATGGTCCTGGTCAGTCAATTAGTCCACCACTTTGGTCCAAACTGAAATATCTCAACAGCTATTACATTGATGGTCATGATTGCTCAGACATGATCCCCATAGGATGTACCCTAGTGACTTTGGTGATCCTCTAGCGCCACCAGCAGGTCAAAGTTTTCACTTAACCAGTGGAATATTTCAACATCTTTTCGAGGGACTGGTACAAATGTTTGTGCTGACTTTTGTGGTCCCCAGATGATGTGTCCTGGTGATCCCCTCCAGCTCCACCCTGAGGTTAATATGTGCTGTTTTGAGTGAAATATACCGTCGTACCTCTTTGGCTTTTTTAGGATGTGAAGTTGTGATGTCTGTGAAAAAAGCTTCTCTGAATCTGCAGCAGTCACAGATCAAAAAAGCAGAAGTTGGAAGATGAAACATTTTCTTGTTTTAGAGGATTACAACTCAGGTGTTAAAACCACTTGACTGTTTAACCACAAAAAGGGAAGAAAAAACAATGAGGAGGAGATACTGTATAACTTAATACAGTACATATATACTTAAAGTAAATGGCCATTTGCACCAAAGATATTTGTACCATAACTAACATCCCTGTCCCACTAACATAAGCAGGTGTGACCACAGTATCCCTCTCTGAAACCTGATGAACTGACATATATCTGTGCTATTTGAAGGTTTTCCTTGCTGCCACATGTTTGTAGGACATCACAATTCAAATTCTGTCTGGCAGGTGCATCCTGTTACTGATGCTTCAACAAACTGTCATCATGTGTCAGATGATCTGCCTTCATCAGTTTACATGACACTTTAGGATATTTTTGGCTTTTTGGCGGCCTGTTTGTGTTAAGTTAAGTTACGCTGCCTTTGAATTTAGTGTATTTTATAAGTTACTTGGAAGTTTATTATTAATATGTCTTTGTCTCCTGTTTCTCTGACATTTTCCTGCTGATTTCAGGGTCTGGTTACTCTGCATGTTTGGATCCTTTGTTGTTCTTCAGGCTTTTTAAAACTCAGATGTAACCTTTTATTTTCGTGATTGATTTTAGTTTCCGTCACCTCCTCCTGCCGCTCTGACCCTCAGAGAAACTTTCTTTTTCTCTTCTGATACTCTGCCAACATCATCTTCAGCTTGTTATGTTTCCAAATCACAACCTCCAACTCCTGCTGGTAACTCAGATATTTCTTCAGAGGAATCCCTGCCTGATTTCCTGAAAAACATCTGACACAAAACAGCTGAGACAATATTAACTGTCTAAATAACAATATAAAAAGACAAGCAGGGAATATATCCTCAAATGTTGCTGATGCACCTGTATTGATTGTCCAGTCCTCCATCTTGTCTTAAGCGTTACAGGCCTATATTTATTAGACTGGATAGACAAGCAGAGATTTATTACAGCAGCAGAACAACGTTTGTGTAAAATCAGAGATTACAGCAAATATGACAAACACACTCACAGAGAACACATCATCCCTTATTTGTTGAGTTGCATCCAAACCACATGTTTTTAGGTTGTCAGCAAACCATCACATCTGTGTTGTGTTTAAGTTTTACTCCCATGAAATAAACTCAGCTCTTACTCACTTGACTGTCATTACCTGGTAAATTCAATCATGTTGCAATGCAAGACGCCATTAAGAAAAACAAGGAGTCAAACTGTAAGCACACTATAAATGACTTGTTCCCAGATGGCCTCTATACATGTACATGTACACGCCTGTACAGTGAGGCTGCATTTGTTTGTGTTTTCAGGTTTTGCTGTCAGTCTCTCTGAGAGCATTTTAATGAGCCTCTGTTCAGCACAGAGTCTCTTGTACAACTCAATTTGTCCTTGTCCATAAAGTCTAGCTGAAATGTTCCAGTTGCTGCTCCTGGCTGATTTAATGTCAGTTATTCTGCCCATAAAATAACAGAGAAAGAAGGAGGAGTTCAAGTTCATTTCAGGTATGGTATGACAGGTTGAGGCAATGAAATGTCAGGATGTGGCATTTACGTATGAACATGAAAGACATAAACACAGTACATCTCCCACTCACCTGCATGCATTAAATACCTGTAACACATGAACCTTAAACAGTGTGTAAACATGTCAATCACTTATTAAATTGTTAATGTCATAGGTTTTAGTTCTTGCACGCAAATAAATGAGTTGTATTTTAAAAAACAGCCATCATCTGCTGAGGTCAGTCTAAAAAAAACATCTTGTTCCACTATGAGAGGTAATTTTTTATTATTTTTTTAATCATGTGATGTTTGAAAAGTCTAGCATGTGAACTTTTGGTGATAATGCTCTGGTGGAATCATAAGTATGTGGCATGAGAAGTGGCTTCCTTCCTATATGCAGATAAAAAGCAGAGAGCCAGGCAATCTGTCACCCACACAGTCAGGAAATGCACTTTCTGTATATTAGTCATCTCTTTCTCAGATGAACTGCAATGACAGCAGTGCATCTGCACATTGTAGTCAAACTGTATGACTTTAAAACATAAGTTTGCGATGAGAGGAACTGATTTCTGCTGCTTGCTCTGGGAATAAAACTTTAGAATTTCTTTGTCTGGATAAACCGGATGATATTGTGTTTGAGTGAGTGTGTGTGGAGAGAGACGTTGTGCAGAGCTTTGGGGACCGAAAACAAGTGAAAGTCGTGAAAGGTACAACAAACATCTAGATAAGCTCAATATTTTTGTCTTATAGCTTGTATCATCCTGTTTTTCCTCAAATTTGTCATGGTACCCCAACCACTGTAAAAAATGATTATAATATAATTCTTTCTAACAAGGGAAACATATGTAGTTGACTTTTATGGTCTTTTATTTGTACTTTTCTGCTCATTTCTTGATTGTGTATATAAATATGCAGTTTTTAACATAGAAACTATAATTAGAGAAAAGTCAGAATGAATAAACATAATTCTGTAATATCAAAAATATATGTTTTTCTTTCTTATACCTTTAGTCATCTTGTCATCTTGGAAAAAACACATATAATATTCTTTTAAGATATTAACTGCATTTTATTACGATATTGCCTTTATTTTGAAATCGAGAATACCTGGACCCGATTGGCTCATTTCTATATGACGTATACACGGAAAATGGCCACGCAACCGAGCGGAATCATAACATTGGATCTGAAGTCTCTTTACTCGTCCTCACATCGTTTTATTTCAGCGATTTAATTTCGTTTTTTCCATGGCGGTTATTTCAAACTATCGTTGACAAGCGGGGGTTCGAGAAAAAACTTAAATATTTTTCGTGCAGTGCGGTTAAATCATGTTGCTGGTCGCTGTAGAAGCTAACCATCAGCAGCAACTAGCTAGCAAATGGCTGTTCGGCTGTGATGTCTGTCACTGTACGAAGTAAGTGAAACTGTGTCGATTTATGCGCAGTATCTATATAAAAAGCTTTGTTATTGTGATACCTTAATATACAGTTGACCTCCTGCACTTCCTCAGCTTTAATTAATGGCTAAAATGTGACAGTAAAGCGGGAACTCGCAGCTAAATAACGGCCTGGTTGCTCAAAAAGGAGATCTGCGGTGCAATGTGAGAAGCCGAAATCGTGTGTTTTTCGTGTTTTTCAGATGACAAGAAGACGAGCAAAATATTAGCGAAGCTGCTGGAAACCTGTGTCCTGTATGACTAGCCAACAATATGTGACACAGAAGCTGTCTGCTCGCCAGAAAGTTGGTTTTAATCAATATGCCTCGGCTGGAAGAGTTGGCCAACGTCGCCCTCAGGGTGCCAAGCATACTGGTGCTGGATCTGCTGTATAAATGTGATATTGAAGGTTTAACGGAACATCTCAAGGCCAAAAATGAAGATATGCTCTTCAAATACAAATATGTCATATGGAACATGTATTACATTGGTAAGTATGCATTTGGTCTAATAAGATAAGACTTAAGCAATAGAAACCTATAAATTAAAATTAAATTAAGTCTCTATTCAGGTACAAGGTACATATAGACATCAGCTGCCTTCAGCTGTTGCTTGTTGTCGGGTCTCTCCTTTAGTCTGATCTTCAGGAAGTGGAGGTTGATTTTTGTGTCATCAGTCTATTGTACTTTGTTCCAGAACTAAACCGGTTCCGTTTTGTTTTATGTTTTTGTGAAGTGCAAATTGGTCTTTTCTGTTTTTGAGGTTTACCAGCAGTTTCCATTTTGTGGTGAACCCTCTGAGGTTATGTCATGAGATCTTGTCTTGATCGCCGACAAGGAAACATGTACGCCTACATCCTGGAGAACATACTTGACTGTGCACTCATTAAAGAGTTTTTCTTAATCATGCAAATTATTTTCCGCCCTCCTAGACTAGTGCTAATTTTAGTTTTCCTGTACACACATACTTTTTTGGAACATACCCAAATGTTGCTTTTGGCAAACCAGCTCCTTTTTGATATCTCTCTGATAGATTTTTTAGCCTCTTTATTATCTTCTCCATCTCCACCTCAGTTCAAATGCTCTTAATTAAATCTGGGCTGAGTGATCTCTTGTTTGCATGAGCTAACACTGAAACAACTCACAGCTGCCCAAGAAACATTTAGTAGCCAAGTGTTCAATTTCTTTGAAACCTCTAAACTTTGGGCACTGCGTGTTAAAAGCTAAATCTCCCACACAGCTCTTTCTATATTGATTTAAACCTTCTCAAATTAAGGCTGAGGCTTTTATGTAGTATCCATTATGTTATTTCAAATTGAAAGCTTTGGTCATGACCCTTAAAAAATGTTGTCCTTCAGCAGAGCAGGGTTTTCTTACACAGCATAACTTACTTCCAAGGTGCACGTAGAACTGAAAAATTCTGAAATATTCTGACAGGATTATGATGTGAATCTACCTTGTGTGCATCTTTTCTGCTTTAAACTCTTGTCTTCATCAAGCACAGAAAACATGAGTGTTCTCCTTTTTTTCCAGGTCATCTGATAAATGTGGTGGTGTTGGTTCTGCCATTGAGACACATTGTGACCCTCTACCTCCATATCCTCGCTGCCCTTCTCTTATACATGGGGCATCAGATTTCCAAGTGAGATCTCATACCACTATTGCTACTACCACTACTACACTTCCAAGTTTTACTTTGCCATTATCATTTTTCCTTCTTCTTTTACTGTCACCCCAGAAAGTATTAAACTTTAGTAAAATTATATTTTCCTCTCAAATGTTTAATTTATTCATTAATTTCATTGAATGTATTTCATGATAAATAAATAAATAAATAATAATAAAAACAGAAGCAAACATTAGCAAAACGCAGTGTTAAAATCGGACTTCAGGCAGTTGTATGTTGCGGTGTGTTATTATAATGGTATGTATCTGCTAAAACAACATACAGTGTAAATATGTTTAAAAAACTTGTGTTTTTTTTGGTTCGTTTTACAGGGATTACATTCGTGAAGAGCTGCAGTATGGTTATGAAGGAGCGGTTTACCTTGATTCTCTGGCCTTCAATAGATTTGTCTCTGCAATGACGAGTGAGTCCCAAAACCAAACTTATATGTAAATACAAAGAATGGCTCATCTAGGTTTTTATTTATAGACTATTTTTGTTTGTTGTTTTTTTCTAAAAAAGCCCTGTTAAGTTTGCATTTCATAAGGCTTCACAATAAATATGCTGCAAATTTAGTCCCTTAACTCACAGTTCTCCCCCTTTTTCACTCTTTCTAAGCTTCAGGGTTTTGAAAAATTATCTTATTCCACAGTCTCTGTGGTAGTTAGTAGATATTTTGTATTAGCTTTTTCCAGTTGTCACTGAAACTAAATCACGTTCTGAGTGAAATATTCAAACTTATTTTCTGCTCAGGTCAGATTATTCTCAGCACGTTGTGTGCCTTCCTGATGAAGACCAGAAAGGTGTGGTTGTTCTCTGCTCACATGCTCCCCCTGCTGGCCCGACTTTGCGCTGCTCCTCACGCCACGCTGCTAGCTGTCAACACTTTCGCCATTGGACTGACCGGGTCGGGGATCGCCATATTCCTCCTCTCAAATCTATTTGTGCCATATCGCCTTGCACGGGCTGCGTATTCAGAGCTGCTTCAGGTGGAGGTACTCTTATTCTGAAATCTCTGAAATAGTTTCACAGTGCAGTCTGTCAGAGAAGGTTGTAGATGTTTACGTCATAAATATCTAACAAAACATACAGAGGATTTGATTTAACTTTTATGCAAGCTGGGTTTTTTCTCTTTAAGATTTTCATGCTGTGTGCTCACACGTCTTTAACTTTTACTTGATGCTTGAATGCTTTTTGCGTACTATATGTCCTGTTTTTACACTCCTTGTCATGTCTCTGGGTTCCTGTCGTTCAGGTGATCGAACTGTACAGACTTCTGGCCGTGGGAATCTCTCTGTGGAATCAGTTTGCCGTCCCATTGCTCTTCAGTGTCTTCTGGTTTGTTCTGTTCATCGTCCAGTTGTGCTCAGATGTCATGTCTGGCAATGCTGCCTCCGCAGCCCATCAGGGAATCATGTTCTTCCTGCTCACAAGGTGTGATGTTATTATGTGGACTTACAGTGCATCTTACTCCGTAATGTATGTTTGTACCAAACATTATACATGCTGTGTTTTTTAAAATAAATTGATGTATTTGCAGTGTGTCTGAATGTTGTGCCACACCGTACTCTCTTCTGGGTCTGACCTTTGTGGTGTCCTATCTGGCTCTCGGGCTGCTCAACCTATGCAAGTTCTACCTGGGAGGTTATGCAGCAGTTCAGAATGAGAACGTCATGCACAGGTGAGATGTTTTCAGTTTTATACTATCACCAATTAACTCCTTTGGTCCACTTTCCACATTTAAACCAAGATGTGAACACATAACTGTAGAATATTTACACATAGAGCAGTTATGGAGCAGCATTATCATCCAATTTTAGTCATATTTGTGTCCAATAGGAAAATCAAATTTAAGTCCCATACTCATTCTCTTTTAGCTTTGTTAGTCTTTGCCAAATCCTGATGGAAATAACTGGCAAATATCCGGCTCTTCAATATCTGCCACTGTGTGCTGCCTAGCAGGTAGTAGACAGTGGGTTTTTAGAGCTATTCTTTGAGAACAGCTGACTTCTGCAGCCAAACAGAACGCTATGAGAGTTGTGAGAGTGAACCAAAACTGTAAAGTTGTGATTGTTGCTATAAAAAATATTGATTAGAGCCACTTTTATTTTTTGGATTGTTTTTGGCTACTGCTCACTGGGTGGCGCCCAAGTCACACAGTAGCAGGAGAAGTTGTAGGTGGTTTCCCTGGACAAAATGCTTGTAACTGTGCTTTTGGATTGATGACGTGGAAAATTCTCTCCCTTAATACACTTTGGAAACACTGTTGTCAGAATCACCGTAATCTTAATCATTATGGTGGCAACTAACAATTATTTTCATTATAGCTGATTAATTTATTGGTTTATATAATATTATAAAATTGTTAAAAATGGCCCTTAGAGTTTCCAAAACCCCATCTTCAAACCGTCCAAAACTCATAGATATTGAGTTTCATATCATGTAAGACAAAGGAAAGCAGCACTTACTCACAGTTAAGGCTGTAAATGATTAATGCTGGATATTTATGCTTAAAAATTATGGAAATTGTTAATTTTATATATAATTAAATAGTAGATTGACTTATTGCAGCAGCTGTAGTAATCATTTTAATTCTGTCCAGATCAACATTATGATTACAGGAGATTTGTAATAAGAAGTACTGGTGTATTATTTTTCTTTACATTTATTTGTATCAAAAACAGCTGAAATTACCAACTGTACTATACAAGTCAAAAGTGAAAGTGCTGCTCTGTCGTGACTCAGCCTTTATTTTCTTGTCTTCAGAGGTGTGACTGAGGGCGTCACCCTGCTCCTGCTTGCCCTCCAGACGGGGTTGTTAGATATGCAGGCACTGCAGCGCACCTTCCTCCTCAGCATCATCCTCTTCATCGTGGTCACTTCAACCCTGCAGTCAATGATCGAAATCACAGATCCAATCATTCTGGCTTTGGGTGCATCCCGCAACAGGTAACAGACGCGTTAAAGTGCAAAAAGCTTTTGAAAGTTCTCTGAGGGTTTTACATTATTCCCTTCAGTATATTTTTCAGTCATTCGTGTTTCCTCTGTGTGTGTAGGAGTCTGTGGAAACACTTCCGTGGCCTCAGCATGTGTCTGCTTCTGCTGGTTTTCCCAGTGTTTATGGCTTATAAAATCTCCCAGTTCTTCCACATGGACTTCTGGCTCCTCATACTGGTGTCCAGCTGCATGCTGACTTCCCTTCAGGTAGGAGGGGTGAAAGGAAAACTGGATTACTCTTGGCAAGACGTGTGTGGGCATTTAAATTTAAAAATTATGTGACTGAATAATCACAAGAGCATATGCAGCTCAGTGAATGGCCACGGTGCCAATGTTACTGCTGTTTGGGAGTAATTCTTACGGGAAGTGTGTCCAGTCATACTACTGTAAAACTGAACTTTTACCGGAAAGCTGAACTCAAAAAGCATCTTTGTGTAGAATTAAAATATTCCTGACTTTTGTGACCCCTAGTGGTCATATCATAAAAAGACATTGACTAAGATGCTGTGCACCCCACATTCTCTGCACCATGTTTTCACCAATATACATAATAATTTTTAAAATATAAAAATAAAAAAGATGTTTATTATATTTCAAAGGTTACAGGCACTATGCTGATCTACTCCCTCTTCATGGTGGAGCTGTTTCGCAGTGACCCGATTGAGAGCCTGGATGAAGTGATCTACTGGGTGAACGCCGTCAGCAGGGTGCTGGAGTTTGTGGTGGCGCTCTGCGTGGTGGCTTATGGCACCTGGGAGTCGCTGTTTGGGGAGTGGAGCTGGATGGGCGCCTCTGTCATTATCATCCACTCTTACTTTAACGTTTGGCTCAGAGGTCAGTCTGGCTGGAGGAGCTTCCTGCTCAGACAGGAAGCAGCTAAGAAGATCAACTCCCTGCCCAGAGCCACGGCTCAGCAGCTGCAGCAACACAACGACGTCTGCTCCATCTGCTTCCAGGTCAGTCACACTGCCGTGAGTAGGTCACTGGAGTGCATATGGAGTAAATTCGAAGCCAGGAATATTGTACAAAATATAAAACCTCATCATAATTATGGTGCAGACTTCCAGCTGTCCTCAAATGTGTGTATTTTTGTTTTTATTTGCACATATTTAGCCTAGAATACAGCATTAAATCATACAACGGAATAAAACAGATGTGAAAGGAGAGGTTAAGAAGCCATAGGCATATACAGTAAACCTCCCTCGACTTAAGAAGAAAGAGAAAAAACTAAACTAATATATAAAACATAATTCAGCAAAATATATGTATAAATACAAAGAACATATGATGAGACATTCAGCTGATTATAATTTAAATGTATTATTTTTGTATTTTTATTTTTTCCACGTTCTGACTTCAGACCAGTTCCAGTGTCATAATTGTACTTTTGATTTGAATCTGAATAAATCTGAATGCCGTTCTGTACTTTCAGCTGGTTAACAACAAACATCTAACAATTTAAATTTAAAAGAAGATGTTGACTTTTTTTAACAGGTCACAAGCCAAAAATGCTACGAACCACAGCTATAAGTATTAATCACTGTGAAAACACCAATAATCATTCAGCAATGAGTTACAGAATTAAACATGTAGTGATATATGACATTGCCCAGCTCTACACACGTGGCAGACACATGACATATACTACTGCTATATATAATGCTCAACATTGTGTGCACCTTTAAAGCATGTTGTTCCAGTTTTTCCCGTTTAGCTTCATCTCTTCTTCTGCTGGTCAGGCACGAATATTTGGCCTCCAGCCATGGTTTTTGTTAAAGCCAGCTAATATTGGCTTTTCCTGTCCTTGACCATGATGACTGGTTTGTTGTTGAGGAAGTAGTGACTGAAAATATTAATTATTATATGACAGTTACAGATAGGAAAAGGCAACTAAAAAACTCTGAAACCAGCAAATGGTGGGGCTAACTTTTTAAGATAAGATAAGACTTTATTGATCTCTGAGTGGAGAGACTACAGCTGCCCACAGACAGGCTAAGAGGTAAGAAAACAGACAAAGAACTACTGGAGGTGAACCCAAAAGAAACCCTGATTACAGATATGTTACAATTTCTTATACTAATACTTCCATACAATTAATATTACTGGTAATATAATAATGGGTATGAGTACAAGTGCATGTTACAGCATTAAACCAAATACTACAAATATGTCTCTTTTCACAGGAAATGAGCTCTGCTGTGATCACATACTGTAGACATTTCTTCCATGGCAACTGCCTCCGCAAGTGGCTGTATGTGCAGGAGACCTGCCCCATGTGCCACCAGACGGTCAGACCCACCCCAGCAGGTCAGACTGAGGCTTCAGGTGACGCTCCAGCAGAGAGAGATGAAGGACCAGATCTGACTGCGCAGGAGGGAAATCAAAACCCAGACGACGGCGCATCCCAAGAGACGCAAAGCAACAATGTATCTCCTGATTCCACCGAGCAGGAGGAGGAGAGGGAAGGCTCTGAGGTTGGAGCCTGTGGGACAGAAGATAAAGACCAACCAGCTGGACCTCACATGAAGGCTGCTCAGGGTCTTCGTTTCAGCTCCAGTGGAGACTTTGTTGGATTTGTCAGCCCAGCATCAAGCTGTTCTCCTCTTAACAAACATAACACAGGTGAGGACAGAGACAGGGATTCACCACTGCCATCGACTCATAATGATGTGAACAAGAATACAATGAAGGGCCAGTGTGACTCTAAAGGAGTAGGACTTGAAGATGCTGCTACTTCCTGTCTTAGAGCGCCACAAAACAGCAATGGTGAACATGACAGCTGTGATGAGACACCTGAATCATGGAACAGCTCCGATTCACCACAATCAAACCATGCTGATGAAAATCAAGAGGCTATCTCACGTGGCACCAGCCTTGTTGATAGCCAAGCACTCGTCAAATCATGTAATGAAAACTCAGAACTCTTAGACTGCATTGACAATCCTCAAACTCATCAAGGTAATGGTACTTATTCAGACTCGGACGTGTACAGGCTCAAAGAGGCTGAACCCGTCCCGCATACCCCCCGGCTGTCCTCCGCAGACGCCACCTCCTCTTGCACAAGCACAGACAACAGTGACTGACTGCCCTGCATCAGTGCCTTGAATGGTATAAAAGGGTGACACCCCTTCATAACGGGGAATTAAACACATTTGCCTTCTCTCTGTGAACCAATAGAAAAAAGAAATTGTATCTTTTACCAGACAGTGTAATGAATGTGCTTCAGTTTAGCAAATAACATGCATCGGGATTGAATATTGATGGTCTTGGGATAAAATAATACCTTTATTGTACAACTGTAAAGAAATTGTTGATACAAAAAGATTATAATTAATAAAAATCATGTGTAACTATAATATTTACCAAATTCTAGCAGGTTACTAGTAAAATGTTTACTTAGAGAAATTAAATGGCATTTGATTTATTTTTCATCTTGTTTTCTTTCCTGTGTCCTGGTAGTTCTTATGCTTTAGCATTTCTGTGCAAGCATCATGCTCAAGATAAAGCTTCAGCAGTTCGGCAGCAGAATCAGCCTTTTGTGCTGCAAAGGTTTTCTGTCTCCCAGTATTAAATTACAGCTGTGAACATTTTTGTTGTTTTTTTTACTGTAGTCTCCATATTAATAAAATCATGACTGGTGCACAGTGAGGCTGACATTGTGTGTCTAAACAGAACATTACATCTGAAGCATCTGTACGTCTGGATGAAATTGTTGGCTGATATGTTGATTTGGAGATAATAAAGTTTTCTACAACATTGTATAATTTCATAATCCTTCACAGAAAAGTGTCACAATCACCATAAACTGCTATAAAAAAGTATTGTAGGTAGTTTTCCTCAGAACAGCTTTTTACAAAACACCTTTTTAAGGTCAAACTTTTTTGGTTCTGCCCTCCCAAACATAAAGCAAATTCAAATTCATATTCAGTCTCATGCAGTTACTTGTGATTTATCTTAAGTTTAGGTTGCCTCAAGAACTGTTAAGGGACAACAGATGAAAATTACCCAATGGGGCTTAATGTGGCTCTTTTAGTCTTTTTTCTGTTGATTCATGAGTACAGTCCTCATCAAATAATAAATATATATATATATAATGATAATATAGAATATAGATGACAACACATGCACAGATCCATACATGTATACTGAGGTAGACATTTAAAATTTGAATTATGCTAATTATGTCTGTGCAATATAACAAAAAGGAACAATATTCATTGAGCAAATTGGGCAGCTATTTGCAAGTGCCAAAACACCAAATATGGCGATAATATTTTTTTTAATGTATCCCATTTAAATTTTAATTTAGGGATCGTTCACAATTAAAGGCTGACATATCCTGGCTGGTCTGTCACGCATGTGTTTTTTTTTTCTCTGCAGGCTTGTAACCAATCTGCCATCACATCCGCCCCGTCACTCCGCAGCCGCTGCACCGCCTCCACCATAAATCCCCACATACATGTTAGACAGCCGCTAGTTGGCTAACGGCATCGACCAAAACCTACGGAACTGGAGCTTTGTCGACCGGGGGTTACTTCACCTGGCACACCGCACTTATCCAGCCTTTAAGCAGGGGGGGAAACACAGATAATCCGAAAATAAGACGTTGAAACCACGAGGGAAAGCGAGGTTTAATCGAAGGACGGTGTAACACAACGTCTGTCGCTCGGTGGATTCAGACCGCCAGCTAGCTTTGTTACAACTCCGCGCATACGTAGTTTTAGCTCGCCAGCCAGCTTACTACGCTAACTCGGGAAGAAAGGCCGTCGAGTTGACCTAGCGTCAAGTTATTTAACGAGGCAGCGAATCATCCTGGCATATCAAGGTTGCCCCTCGCAGCTTGGATCGGAAACCCGTCAAACTAAAGAGCAGAACACCGAGAGAGGATGGCACTGAAAAGGATTCACAAGGTAAGAGAGAACGTCGTTAAATGTTAGCTTCGCCGCGCTAGCCTCCCACAATGTAGCTAGCGTTGTACTTGATGCTGTATCCTGTGAAACATGGCGGTGAAACCTGTGCGTGGAAGTGTTTAAGTTTGTGAATCTGATCTTGTGTAACCACTCTGGTGATTATGGGTTCAGGGAATTGTGTGTGTGTGGTTTTTTTTTTTCAAATTTCCTCTAATGGCACCGGTTCCGGTATCGTTTTGCTAGCTTAGCTACCATTAGCAGTTTCAGTTACAGGTTCAGTGTGTTCGACGATGTGGATTGACGACAAAAAAGAGGCCGCACGAATTGCCCAACACTTTCTTCCTTTTACATAAACAACACACACATATTTGAATGCGGTCTGGTTAGAGCACTAAGCCTTTACTGGAGCCTCACGTCGATGTCGTGTGTCTACGCCAGCCGTCTAAACATTTAATAAAAAGCGGCGATACTCGTCGTTACCAGAACCCATGACTCATATCACTCACTGGATCTGTGTTAGCAGTCTGAGCTGTGTTCATGATACATTTCCTTGGTATGTAGTCGTATTTGTTCAGAGCCTGTGCACATCACAGGGTGTGTGTATTCTGGCAATTAAATGGACGAAACTGGCAATAGTAGAGTGGAGTGGAGTAACACCTACATAAGTATTCACACCGTAGCTTTATTTCCTCACCCCGCTGACTAGAAGCTTCTTCCAGGGAAATCCATAAACTTTCTTGTGAAATGGTGTTTGTCAGGAGGCTAGGGTGGGGCACCTCACTCTCTAAAATAGCCGTAGACCTAAAAATACTAGTAGAGCCTGTGGTGTTTGTATGTGTGTATGTGCTTAGGTCACATCTTGCTGTTAACTGTGGACATGATAACAAGGCGGCCCCCTCCTGCCCCTGAGCCGGTGCAGAGTTGAACTTGGAGGAGAGTGGCAGGAGATAACGACACCAGCGAGAGAGAGAGGAGGGTGTTGTGAAATACAGTAAATGAGGCACAGAACCTGTCATGTAGCATCTCCCTTTCCCAGTCTCCTCCATGTTGGCATTTTAAACCCAGGATGTTAAGTGCTGCTCATTCCTGCACACTGATTTCAGATCAGATAGTGTCTCCTCATTGTTTTGTCTCCGAAGATTTACTGTGGTCTAATTGGTTATTGTTCTAAACCTCTTTTCATTACAGGAGCTTAACGACCTGGCTCGTGACCCTCCAGCACAGTGCTCAGCTGGCCCAGTGGGTGATGACAGTAAGTGTCTCAGAGCTGGTCAAGTTTTTAGGACTGCAGCTAACAGTTATGGTCACCATGGACTCAGTTTATTTTTTAAAGTCATTTTGTATATAAAATACAAGAGTAGGAGGGTCAGTCGTCTATTATTTCCCACAGACCAAGATGACACCCTCAGATGTGTTTTTGTCTGACCAAAACATGATGATATTAAATTAGGATCTGTGCATTTTTGTGTTTTAGAAAAAATAAAGACTAATTGATACAGTCTAAATATTTGTGGATTAATTTTCTGTCTAATTCTTTGGCACAGGCACCCCTTTAAAATATATTTTGGAGGTGGAGAAAATAGCAAAACAAAAATGGAACAAGCTACATTTTGAAGATTAGACTGACAGACTTTTCTGAAAATTGTAGTTTAAGACATTAAATTCCACATTTTAAATAAATTCTAAAAGCACAGGTGAATATAGATCTAGTCCTTAGATTTAGTAATCTTAATCTCGAATACCCCCACCCTAGTTATGAACACTAGAGTAAAACTAATTCATTATGGCTTTAAAAACACACAGAGGGAAATGGTGTTACTGGGAAGCTGGGAAGACATTTTAGAAGCAGAGTTCCTGCTAGATCACATACCTGTGAACTTTGTTTCCTAAGTTTTACTTTCTGTTCTCTGCAGTGTTTCACTGGCAAGCCACAATCATGGGACCTGTAAGTAGATACTTTATGATTTTATGACATAACTGTTGCTCTCTTTCTAAATTTAAAGCAACAGGATGTTGAAATTTTGCACTGTCACTGTGGTTGTGTTCCTGCTGCTTTAAATGTATGCATGAGATAGAGGTTAAAATTTGACTGAAGTCATAGATCATAGGTTTAGATCATTCTTTCTGTAATATGCAAATATCACTTTTTTTTTTTTTAACAGAGTGACAGTCCATATCAGGGAGGTGTTTTCTTCTTGACAATTCATTTTCCAACAGACTACCCCTTCAAACCACCCAAGGTAAGACAGCGTGGTTGCTCACACCTGAAACAAGGGTTAACTTTGTTTTTGTTGTGACACATTTTGGTAATTAAAGGTTTATTTTCATGAATCTATCAATCTAGCAAGCAGACATTTGTTTGCAACATTAGAATTAAAACCAGCGACTGATATCAAACATTGCATAGTTAAAAATGCTGAGAAACACTCACTTTATGTAATGATTTTGTGTAAATGCATCAACAAACATTTCTTGTAAATGAAAGTCCAGCAGTATGACACAAAGAAAATAATTTGTGAGCTTCACAGCCCTCATGAAGTAATACCTGTCATTCCAGAAAATGATAGTCATGAGCATCAAATGTCATTGCCTCGTGTCACAAAAAAATTACGTTGCACAACACCTGTAGATCTGGTGTGTGACTCAGCCTTATCTAACCTGCCCTCACTGCTACGTGTTTTGTTTGTTTTGTGTTTTCTTTTTCCAGGTTGCATTTACAACAAGAATTTACCACCCAAATATTAACAGTAACGGCAGTATCTGTCTGGATATTCTCAGATCACAGTGGTCTCCAGCACTTACTATTTCTAAAGGTATGGACACTAATGACAGGACACCATGATAACAGCCTTATCAATTGTCAGTTGATGGTGGAATCTTAACTGAATAGTTAAGTTTTTGATTTGATTTTGAAAAAAATTAAGAAGGATCCCCTGTTGTACTGACTGCTAACAACATAAAATTTTGTTTTATTGCTGTAAGTTGTGTTTTACATAATCAGCACCTGACTCTGTACACAGAAACATTTAGAAATGGTATTTAGATAAATATATGAAAATTTAAATGTTTTATTTCTTTGGCCACATAGTTTTTGGCAGGTATTTCATTTTCTTATGGTTAAATTGCTTTTGCATGTGTTGTAGTGTTTATGTTAGACACAGCAAATAGTACAATTTACCTTGATTAGCATAAAATTTGTTTGCTGTTAGATGTCATTTGTTTTCTTACTTACAATTATTTAACAGTATGCACACTTTTTGGTTATTCATAGTAGGTTTCTTCTTAAATGTTACGCAAGTCGAGTATTGACTCTATCCAGAATAAGGCTCATTAACTTGTGTTAATTAGAGTTAAAATGCTGAAAATAGAAATGACAAACTATTTGTGTCAGCTAACTGTAAAAGATGTAAAGAAAAATTGATTTCATGTCTGTGCTCTGTTTTCTTGTAGTTCTTCTCTCCATTTGCTCACTCCTATGTGACCCAAACCCCGATGACCCACTAGTGCCAGAGATCGCACGAATCTACAAAACAGATAGTCAGAAGTAAGTGTGTATTTCTATGTGTGTGATAAACTATTCTCTAAACATGTGAAATAACCAATTCTCTCTCCCAAAAGGAGGAGCATCCCTGTAGTTCATATTTTATGCTGCCTTATCCACAATAAGTACAACTTTTATTGGCATGGTTAATTGAAGATTCACCTGTAAAAGAATCACCTGAGTCTAGTATGTAACCTAGTTTCACTCTGTCAGGTACAATAAACTAGCTCAGGAGTGGACAGCGAAGTATGCCATGCTTTAGGGTAAGGCCAAGAGGCCGTGCTGCATCTTGGCTAGTGCAATGGGGAGTGGTTGGTTGGTTGTGTTGTGATGCTCTGGTCTCACTTGGCATAACCAGAGGCTTAGATCTCTGTTATGAAGTATTACGACTGCAGTGTGGGATTTGACTGTGATTATACTAATCTCTGGCTGGTTTGCTGTAAATAAACAAGTTAACATAATATTTCTGCCAACCCACCTTTAAAATGGTCTCCTGACAGTTGTGGGTTACCGCTAATACAGGCCAGAGGAATGAGGATCAAACAGTAGTAATCACAAGTCCTGCAACAGCTGAGTTAGTTTTCACCGGTACAGTAACAAATACTGTTGCCAAAACAGTGATAATAAACTAAGATAAGAGAGTAAAACTAAAAGGAAGTACTGTTTTACAGGGAACATATAGTCTAACATAAAAAAAATTATACAATAATAGGACAATATGTTGAGTATATAAAGAATATGTCCTGACTATTGCACAGGTTGTGCAGGAATGTGCAAACGTTTGCAGTATGAAATAAAGAGTGCAATGTGTGAGGGTCATAGTCCATATATGCACAAACATAAGTGGTAACTATAAATTTATATATATAGAATTATACATTGTACGTCTTATGCATAAAACATATAAGACCACGTCCTACATTTAATATTCTTGCTGATTATGTTCCACCTCATACCACAAGTTTAAAAGACTAAGAACGATTGGAAAATCAACATGCAGAGACCTGAGATTGGTGATCATCACAGTTAATAATGGGTTGCCTTTTATTTTTCACAGTTGTTATTGTTGCATGGTGAAGCAGTTGTCAGCGGGGACCATTGTGAAAAATGTTCTTGGTGGTGCATTCGAGGACACGCCAACAGTTGGCTGCCAAAAAAGTACTGCATTCATGAGCTATGATGTCTGAAACTGTAGCCTCACGGACACAAACAGTAAGGGTAGAGCAGGCTGGGTTTCTTGTATGAAAAGCTTGTTGTTTGGAAGCAGATTATGAACCCTCAGGTGTCAGACTATTGTTCAACACAGCATCTTTTTAACAGTCTCTGCTGGCAACAGCGTCACCAGGCAGACACACAGTTTCAAGAAAAGGCAACAAATCATTTACTATGGGTATTTTTTTCTGTCACTTGTGTTTCAAGTCTTTGCAAGTTTTTATAGTGTACTGAAATGAATGGACACCTTTGGCTGCCTAGAAGGAAAAATCTATCAAGAAAAAGAAAACAAAGCCAGGAGGATGAACGATTGGTTTTATGGCATTTCAGTTCAGAAAAAGGTGGTGCATGGAAGTAGGCAGGTACATGTAGGTACGTGTGACCAGACATTCTAATAAAAAATACACAAAAGTAGGGGTTAATAAAAAGTTAAAATAAATAGAAAACCTGTCAAGTTCACAGGTGTAATCAGGCCCAATTATTAGGGCTGCACGTAAGGATGATAATTCTCAAAATATCTGCAGCCAATAAAACCCAAGATATTTGGTTTACAGTCATATAAAACAGAAAAGCAGAAAATATCCGGCAGCCAGAGAAAACTTAAAAACGAGGTTTCAATCAACTGAAATGCACATTTTAATATTTGAAATTCGAGATATGTCCCCTAATAAACATAAATCAAGAGTCAAATTAATTCTTGAACCAAACCAAAAGCATGTTGGCTGTTTTAAAAGGGCTAAAACATCCAAGACCAGTGTTGCAGAGTTTCATTTAACCTTCACGTGAGTGTAATTATTGCTTATTCTAGCAGTTTTTATAATGGTGAACCAACTTGCATAACCAGGTTAGCAGTATTTTCTTTGCATGTTACTGTAGCCACTAACTCCAGCATGAAGAGGTTTGTTCTTGCAAAAAATGCCTTACTTGAGGTATTGGTGTGTAAAGATGATGCCTGATTTGTTGAAGAATATTGCACCGTTTCAAATTAGAAACTTGTGTATGAAGTGTTAAGTATTTTTGTGCATATACTGACTCATTTCATTGGGATGCTAACTTGGCTTGCCTGGTTGTCTTTAAAAAGCAATGTGCTCAAGTGCATGTGCTTTAAGAAAATCCTCATGATAAAAAAGGCAAGTTATGAGTTGATTAGGAGTTTTTATGCCAGAAAATGATGTGTTCAAATACTGATGATTGCGCTGGAGAGTTGAAGTTAATTTTTTCCTTTTTTTTGTCTCTTTGCAGATACACCAAAATGGCAAAAGAATGGACACAAAAATACGCAATGTGATGGCATCGTTCGGAAAGCTGGTGGAAAACGTTGTCGCTGGTTCAAACTTAAAATTCCAGGATTCTGTTTTTCTTTTACACTTTTTTTTTTTTTGTTAATCAGAGCATTTTACCCCCTCTACCCCCTCTTTTTCCACCTGCGCGCTCATAAGAAGATAGTGTTTTCTCTCTAGGACACGTGCCAGTTTCTGTGAGGTTTTCGACTCCCGTTTTGTATGGAGTTTAAAAAAATAATAAATATCACCATGGTTCTGAACACTCGGCTTGAGCATGCACCAGTAAGAGTTTTTCAACCCAAAATTGGTGATGTTAGTCATTTACTCTGCACACACTTAGTAGAATCTGATGCGACTGGTCTCCTGACGCTGGACAGCATGTCAACCCCACGATGGTCCAGCTGGTTCTCGTGGGGGTTGATATTTACTGTGCTGTTGGATCGGTTTCTCGGGGCATTTCTAGAGAAGCTGGTCTTTTGCCATGCCCATAAATTCTGAATTTTAAAGTTTCACATTGGCAAAATTCTGTCTTCATTTATTTGAAAGCGAAAATCTGAAATGGGGAAATGCCAATGCTCTGAAGGATTTTGGAAACTTAGTGGCTCCTGGACTGGTGTGACGTCAGTATGTTCTTCTGATCATTAGTATAGGGATTTATTACCTGAGGAAAGAAGTGTATCTTATTCCACTATCAAAGTGTGTGTACAGAGAAGCACAGCAGTATATATCAATGTTAAGGAAACAAAATATAAGAACTTCAATGTTGTATTTTATGCATGTTAATAAAGGTAGGCTATTATATCTGATATGTTTCTGCAAATTAAGTGGATTGTAAGGCTGAACAGTTGGAAAAATTTGGTTCCCCTCGAAGGCTTCCTGTTTCTTTTTGTTATTTAGAAGCCAGTAGATGAGAAGTTAGTTTTATGCCCACTCGAACACTGTCTTCTTGTAGCCCTAAAATATTGATGCAAAGCTAATGGTTGATAATCAACTCGTGGCTCTGTTTCTTTTTAGTTTTCCCTTCAATAAAGTTACTTAAACCATAAAATGAATGTGACTGGTGTTTTTGGTTTTTCTTTTGAAGTGAATATGTAGACACTTGTTGGATACAGAGGTTCCATTGTTTGCGGTTTAAGACTGCTAATGTCTGTGTTTTAAATCACATTTTTAATCTTGTATAGAGCTTATATGCCTCTTTCATTCTTTGACTGGTCTCTTGTGCCTGTGAAACTATGGGAGAACATCTTATTTGGGTAGGGCTGCAATGACAAATCAATTAGTTAATAGAAAATTGACAAAATGAATAATTTTTTTTTTTTTTAATTGTTTGATTTTGATGACTAAGAAAAGTGTGATGAGCATTTTGTCATTGTCTGATTTAGAAAATCCTTGAACATTTTAGGGAGAAATTTTTGTACTTGCAGACAATTTAATTCCTCAGAGTTCAAGGCCAGTTTGAATGAATTTATTTGTTCTTAAGGAAATGGCCAATAATAGATATTTTGCAAATACAAATATAATTTTAGTGTTCCCATGCAATCGGTGTCATGATGAGAGGATTTTTTCAGTCTGATATCTCAAAAGTTGTTCTTATTAATGACATATAATTGATCTATAAAGAATTTGAAAATTAATTATTAACCATAAATAAAGCTTTTACATTACAGCTTACAAACATTTATAAACTGTCTTATCACAAAGTGCCACCCTTTCATCCTATATTTATCTGAGTATTTTTACAGTTGCATGTAATCACACTTCTTGATATATAAAGTAAAATATAGCATTTTATTATAAAGATATTTAAAAAACAAAGCAGAAAATGTCAAACCTTTTCGCGCTAAAGTTTGCCCCTCGTGCTCATACTCCGATCACCTGACTACCACGGGTGTGTCACGTGATAAACCAGGAAGCTCCCGTTCAGTCAGTAAACACAAAAACGAAACCCCGTATAGTGTACTTTTAAGGAGTATTTGGCGTGTTTACCATGCCCACAACAAACCACAAACTATGACTCTACGTGGAAACATTTTTATCTTTGTTTCTGGTGTGTTTTTGTGTTTGTTTGACGGAGTTTTATCCGGATTTTTAACGGAGACTCTGAGTCTGGACGGTAAATGGAGTCTTTCAAACTCCAATGGTTCACTGTCACTGCCTGCAGAGGTGCCTGGATGTGTCCATTCAGCTCTGCAGAAACAGGGATTCATCCAGGTAGAACGAACGATTAAATAGAAATGAGGAAATGAACAAATACTAATGTTTTGACTGTATTACTTCGATTTTTACTACAGCAAGTAAAGTGAATCAGCTTCACTTGTGATCCAGATTCCAGACTTAATGTGACATGGGACTTTTAAGATGATGATGGCACTGCAGAAAGGGGTTAAACACACATAAGACAATATAATTGCAGTATAATTAACTAGGTAAACAGGTTTGTGGCCAAAACCTTCTTGGGATATGATGAGGACCTAGAATTTAAAACCTTAGTACTTCTTTAAATCCTTGCTACAGCTCTTTCTTTGGCTTAAAGTCAGCACAAGCTATCAGCAGGTGTCAGTAAAGACCCATATCAAGCTTTTAGCACTGTTTAAAATTATTAACTAGGAGAATTTAATTAAAATTTAAACCCTTTTCCACCTCTCTCTCAGGATCCATATTTTAGGTTCAACGATGTGTCTTATCGGTGGATTGCTTTTGACAACTGGACGTACACAACCACATTTAATGTGTCTGCCCAAGTGAGGTCAGTATAATGAGTTATATCATTTTAGAAGCACTTTCTGTATCTTGATCCTGACTCACCCATGTGCTCTCTGTGTCAACAGGTCCAAACAGAAGGTGCTTCTTGTCTTTGACGGCGTGGACACCGTCGCAACTATTTGGCTCAATGGAGTCATTGTGGGCGACACAGACAACATGTTTCGTAGATATGTACGTTAGGGTGAAAAATGTAAACATTTTCTTCCACATGAATGCATCACTTGTTTGCTTTCTTTTAAATATCTATTAATTATTGTGTCCTTGGTGTGTAGGACTTCTCAGTCAGAGACACGCTGAAGGATGGGGATAACGTGCTGAAAGTTAGTTTGTTGTCTCCAGTTCTTTATGCGTCTGAGCGGAGGGAGGCTCATTCAGCCTACAGAATTCCTCCCGAATGTCCTCCAGATGTTCAGAAGGGGGAATGTCACGTTAATTTCATCAGGAAAGTAAGTATGTCCAAAAAAACATTTCCTCTGCTTTAGATGTCTGAAAGTAAAACAATCAGAGACAGAGAAACTAGAGTCTAGTCACACTAAAGCAAGTGTCATGTGAGTAATAGGGCTGGTCTTGGTTTGCTAACAGCAGCTAAATTTGTACAGTATTTATTCAACCTCTGTTGTGTTGCAGGAGCAAAGCTCTTTCAGTTGGGACTGGGGGCCTTCGTTCCCCACAATGGGACTATGGAAAGGAGTCCAACTGGAGGCGTTTGATGTCCTCCAGCTCGTCCAGGTTTCCTCCGTTCCTCTGTACAGTACGTCCACTAACACCAACAGCATTATCTAAACCTTTTATCAACAAAAGAATAGAAAAAAGCAAGAAATACTGCTGTTATGAACAGAGATTCCTTGACTTATAGGGAGAATTTTAAAAACGAGTGACTCTCATCTGATAGAGAGTATTAAAAGCTCTTGAATTATTTATCTGATGCATCAGAGCAGTTGTGCAAGATGCCATGGCTCAATAAATAAAGACAGCTCAATTTTCCTAGAAATGAGAGTTGCCTTGCTGCAGCCTGTTCAGGAGGCAGAAGGGTTGGGTTTTCACAGAACGACGACTGCCACAAAGTTATGAGGAAGTTGAGGTCAATTTTGAGAATTAACTTGTCATAAACTCCTGAAACCCCAACTACTTCCTGCATGCAGGTGAAAAGAGATAGGAAGTACTTAGAAATACTCTGACCACGGTTTACTCTCTCTGGTTCTTTGAGGATGGGACTTGGCTTCCAAATCTTGTTTCTAGTTGTACTAAGTCAAATACTTTCTCCCACTTACATAACTATCTGTTCCAGAATAAATTAAAATGTTATTGCATTTTTCCATCGTATTTTTTCTACTGGTAGTCGTCTGTCACATCTAAGCTTCCATGTGTGGAATAATTAAATGTGTTTGCCGTCTTTGTTTTTTAAAATAATCTATATAATCTGTTTGTGTATCTAGATTCCATCCTCTCTGAGTGGAGAGTCCAGATTGAGATTCTTGTCGATGCAGTTCAGACAACAAATGGCCAAATCACTCTCTCCATACCTGAGCTGGGCTCAGAGCAGACCTTCCACACACAGTTTCTCTCTGGAAAGAACAAGAACACCTTCGTCTTACACATAAACATGGTACTTAATACAGTCCAGTCAAACTGTTGAGATTTCTAGTTTTAAATTGGACAGGAGTTCTCACCTGTGTCAGCTGCCAAACCTGAATGTTGGTCACCTTTTTCTTCTACTTTCAGAGCAGAAAGGTGAAGCTGTGGTGGCCCAACGGACACGGTGACCAACCGTTTTACCAGCTGACTGTCAGAGGTTTTCAGGATGGATTTTTAATCCTGAATACAAAGTCCAAGGTCAGAGTTTGCTGTCTGTCAACACTTTTACTCTTTTTTTATGCATTTAGCTGATGTATTAGTTTCAGTAGTACTGTCAGCCTAGATTCAGATCAGACATTATTATGACTGAGGAGTTAAAACTGATGTAGAAACTGAGTAAATTGTCATAAAATCGTAACATCCTTTTGTCATAAAAGTTTTAGTGTTTCAGTGTCCTGTACATTCCTGTGGATTAAAGAGCTGATGAAAGTCTCTCCTGCAGGTGTATTTTCGCACAGTGGAACTTGTCCAGGAGCCAATTGTCGGGTCCCCAGGCCTGAGCTTTTATTTCCGCATCAATGGGAAACCAATTTTCCTCAAAGGCTCCAACTGGATCCCAGCCCACTCCTTCCAGGACCAGATCTCTCCTGCTGTGTGAGTTTAGTTTGAAAAGCTGAGTCCTGCCTGGTGACAGGAATATTAATCACGTTTTATGACAATATTCTTAAAGAAACTGTTCCAACCTTTGTTCCTGTGTGCAGACATTTTTTTCTGACTTGGACTCACAGGACAAGTCTTGTTTCAGCTACTGAGTATGTCTCAGTTATGAACACATGAATGCTGAAGTTTTTGTTTGTCCTGCAGTTTAAGGAACCTGTTGCAGTCAGCAGTAGATGCTAACATGAACACCCTCAGGGTCTGGGGAGGAGGAGTGTATGAACAGGATCTTTTCTACAGTATCTGTGATGAACTGGGAATCATGGTAACAACTTTCATCTTCTAGTGATATCAATGTTACTTCATTTATCTGCATTGCTACCACCACAAATGCAAAATTTAATATAACATTTTACTGTACTGGTAGTTAAACAGTAGATTTTTAAGAAATCAGAAGCATATGGAGGGATCCTTAAGGTATGGCCATGTTACATTTCCAGATCATGAATATGTGCCATGTCTCCCATTCACTTCTGCTAAAGCACAAATTCAAGTGTGCATTTCCTGTTTCGCTGCCAGCTCCAGTAGATTCACAGGTCAGAGTTCAGCTCTGACTGAACGGATATCCTCAGTCAGCCAACAGAAACTCTGCTGCACTGTGTTTGGAAACATAGAAGCTTGTTTGGTCACCAGTTTTAGTAGATTACTATTCACTGAACGGACAGGTAATGTGACTGCACCTTTAGGGAGCGGAAAGTCCAGGAACATCCTCTTTCCATCAGGGAGCATTGGGCATTCAACATAATGTGCACTACAGTAGTAGCCTTACAGGCTTTGCACTATTGTGTTCCTGTACAGTACATGTTAGGGCTGAGTCAGTGTATCTGTTGTTAAGTTAATTTTCAGCTTGGCATCAGATATAATGTATAAAATGGCAGGTTATTCACATTCTCATACAAAGCTGTGACAGATATTTTAACAGAATGATGCTGATAAAAGATAGAAAACATTTTATTGTCCACATTCGTGGTAATTCAGGAAGGTATTGTTCGAAACTAAATATCCCCCTTATCATCATCATCTCTGTTACATACCCTTACTGAAGAAATTCTATTTTTACCATAGATGACTATATTTCTGTATGATTATGAGCTGACTCATGAACATATTGTAGAACAGATGGATGCTCATGGTGTTTGAATGTATGTCTTCAGATTTGGCAGGACTTCATGTTTGCCTGCGCCATGTATCCCACTGTGGATGACTTCATACAGACAGTAAGAGAAGAGGTCATCCAGCAGGTGAGTGGTGCAGTAATTAATTAATTTTATTTTTTTATGGATCAGAAAATGTAATATTTGGATACTGTGTGGAAGAGCATACATGTGTTTTCATGCAGTGTTTTTATTTAAAATACATCAATAAATTACAAAAACAAATTTAGAGCTAGTTAGTTGTATCTTAAATACACCCTGATAGAGTTTGTCTTATTTTCACCCATCAGGTTCAGCGCCTCAAGTCTCACCCCTCTATAATAATCTGGAGTGGGAACAATGAGAACGAGGCTGCTCTGGCAACAGACTGGTTCAATATCCCAGCTTCCCAGAGGCCTGTGTACATCAAAGACTATGTGATGCTGTATGTGAACAACATAAAGAAGATTGTGCAAGATGTGAGTGACCAGTCATGCCACATTTTAAAATAAAGCTGTCGGGATATGTGTTTAAAATGTTCCACAATGTTACTCTTATTATCTCATAGAATCAGTAGATACAAAAGATTAAGAAGTGACACAGTCTAATATCTCCCTCAGGAGGATCAGAGTCGTCCGTTTCTCGTCTCCAGCCCGACAAACGGGGCTGAATCAGAGCAGGAGGGATGGGTGGCAGCGAACCCCTATGATACTCACTACGGGGACACTCATTTCTACAGCTACATACTCGACTGCTGGGACTGGCGGACTTTCCCTCGAACACGTTTTGCCTCTGAATACGGCTTCCAGTCCTGGCCTTCCTTCTCCACTCTACAGCCAGTAACTGAATAAATCTTCCAGCACACATCTTCAGAGCTCAATAAAAGCTTATTTTTTGTCATTGTGGTATAAATTGACACTTTTGTGATGTGTCAGGTTTCCATAAAAGAAGACTGGAGCTACAACAGTAACTTTACTTCCCATCGTCAACACCACGAGGATGGGAACCAGCAGATGTTACTGCAGGCTGCTCTACACTTCAACCTGCCGAACTCCACAGATCCCCTAAAAAGATTTACAGACACTCTCTACATCACTCAGGTAAAACACACAAACCTCTACAATCTTAATGTCTTATATTTAATGTATTTCTATGTCACTGTAAGGCAGTGTAAATCTAAAACAGGTTATTGCTCTCTTGTCCAGGTCATGCAGGCTCAGTGTGTGAAGACTCAGACAGAGTTTTATCGGCGGAGTCAGACTGAGATCATTGAGGGCGAAGGTCACACTATGGGTGCTCTCTACTGGCAGCTCAATGACATTTGGCAGGCGCCTTCCTGGTCATCAATCGGTGAGTGAACAGACACGTGCGCTGCACTCAACTCTTGCATTATACATCATTTGTTTTATAATGATTGGGATTACAGGTCAGCGTTGCATCATAATCACATATCATTTCCCTCTTTGTGTCTGTGTGCAGAGTTCGGTGGGAAGTGGAAAATGCTGCATTATTTTGCACAGAACTTCTTTGCCGCCGTCCTTCCTGTTGGGTTTGAGGACGCAGACACATTGTTCATCTATGCTGTCTCTGATCTGAGTCATGACCTGACGCTCAGGGCTGTGGTATGTTTTTACCAACAAACTTTATCTTTACATCGCAATAATTTTGCAGCCGCTTTTGTCCAAGGAGGAGCATCCCTCTCAAACAGCTCACTAAAAGCGTGTTCAGTGAGAGTCCTTAGAGTTTCTGTGCGGAAAACAAAACCAGAATGTTAAACTAATAATAAGAACAAGATTATAAAGCCTACATTTAAGTCATTAATGATATGAAGAATAAGAACTTTTCCTACATTCATTGTACTCTCAATTCCTCCCTTTTAACCTTTGCTTTTGAAGTTTTCAGTGCAGAATTTCAGCAAAATAAAAACAGAAGAGAAGACCACTGCTGTATATTTTTGGATTTAAGCAGCTAATATGTGATAGTTTGCTTGAAATTTAAATGACACAGGTTACATGTGGACATTTCAGGTTCAGTTTTGGCAGTGGAGGCTGAATTCACGTGTCAGAACATTGAATTTAAGCCCTTCTTATCCATACACCACTTTATTTACGCAGAGCAAGATAACTGTTAGAAATCACATTGATCTGAAGAATTACGCCACACGGCAAAATAAAATAAAGATGCAGTACAACTTATGAAACTGCAGTTAAACAGGTCTGTTCTTTTGTCGATCAGGTGACCGTGTACTCCTGGACTCATCTAGATCCTGTGTGCACGCTGAAGTCTGACCCCCTCCTGGTCCCTGGAGGCAGCGCTGTGGCCATTTCCAAACAGCCGGTTGCCGCCCTGCTGGCAGGGTGTGGACACTGCACCCGGCTCACCTGCCTGCTCACCTTCCACCTGGAGGACAGCAGCGGCCAGCAGGGTCCCGCCAACCACCACTTCCTCTGCTCACCCAAAGATGCTCAGGGACTCCAGAGACCAAACATCACAGTACGTCACCTCATTTAAAAGGAATTTGACTGCTTTTATTTATTTATACACAGATTTTTGATTAAAATACAGAATGATGAAGCATTTAATCAATGTTGCCTAATTCTGAAGACACAAAATGAGAATAAAAAGATTAAACAATGTCTGTTTCCTGAGAGTAACAGTCCCATTTTCACCCTTGTCTTTTCACATGTCAGTCAAACGTAATATCTCAGACTCAAATATATATGTGATCAGTTGTGACCATATGTTACCTTGTGACTAATACATTGCATCTGTCCCTGCAGGCCAAAGTGCAGGAGGATAAAACTGGTCTCACTGTTACCCTCCACTCTGCCTCTGTGGCTCCTTTCGTCTGGCTCGATGCAGGAAACATCCCCGGACGCTTCAGCTCCAATGGCTTCCTGATGGTTTCTAGAAACATGACGGTTAGTTTTAAAGCGCAGCATCCCACCAGTGTCGCAGAACTCTCCAGATCCCTCACCATCACATCTTTAACTGACATATACTGACCTGAGACCAGCTTTGGAGGTGTACCAAAGTATAAAGCCAGTAGACAGGTAAAGTGGTGAGGTCCTGGGCCTGAACAGGCACCGGCTCTGTGCACTTGTCAGCTTCTAAATAACCATTTAAAAGTGTCTTTTAAAAGAGATGCTCTGGCTCAGGCTTGATCCTTGTGGAGTTTTGAAGGCCAGGCTAATATTTTTAGGTGTTTCTTACTCAGTGCCAATTTTCCAAACTTCATTGCCAAACAAAGGAAGAAGCAGGGAAACTCTGGGGCACTTCAGGCCTTTACACAGTGCTTTCATTCCCACAGAAACCAAAGGAATTAAATGTGCAAAGACCTGCACAATCTTAATAAAGGACCACATGATGAACTGGCCAATATTAGCCTTGTTGCATACCTCTCAATCAGCCACATCTTTGATTTCTTTTGCGATTTAAATGGACAAATAATAAATAAAGTGGGAAAAAATGACTATCAGGCTTAGCTAAAATCTGATAGTTAACAAAATTCCACATTAATCAAAACCAAAGGTGTCTTCCTATCCAGAAAATCTAGACTGATCTGACAGATGATTGTGTGTTGTACTGAAAACAGTTTTCCTTCTGTGTGTTTTGCATTTTTGCACATTATTCAGATAATTAACAGAGCAAAGACTCTGATACTTGACATTATGGTTGTGTTGTATTACAAACATTACTGTTCAAAAACATGTACGTTTGTATGTATATACATTAGTTTGTAAATATCACAGTTTTTGACATGTGAGTATTTTTCTGCTCATCAGTGTTACATTAATCAGTGCTTATTACATTAACTGTGGTGTTGAATACTTTTTGCAGACGCTGCAAGTTAATGATTTGAAAAATATTTTAAGTAATAAACGTGCTGGTCTAAAACAATAAGGCATGTATAGTATTTTATGCAGTGTTTTGCATTGGGGCTACAACTAAGGAGGATTTTCATCATCAGGCCAATGATTCTTTTTTTTATTTATCTTTTAGTTTATGAGACAGAGATAAAAAAAATGTGACATCTTCAAATGTCTCAGTTTGTAGCAGCAAATCAGAGATTGACTGTTTTTTTTTTTTTGTTTTTTTTTTTGTTTTTTTGCTTGACAGGTGAGTTTAACAATTACTTGTTGATCAAAGTTGTTGCTGATTTTTTTTTTTTACGATCAACTAATCAATTCATTCTTTCAGCACATTTCCTTTTGCTGATTTAGTGGACATTTCTATCCAAAGAAAGGTTTTGGCACAACTCTAAAGCTTCAGTGCAGTAGGAGACCTTGAGGTAAGAAGTAAGTACCAAATCTGTGCAAAGAGATCAGGCGTAAGAAGTTCACCAAAAATATGTTGTAGGTGCGCACCAAACAAGTTGGAAACCACTGATGTATTTTAAAAGCTTTTTATATCATGTAAAATCGTTATCTTAAACGTAAGTAGTAACTAAATGTATAAAATAAGTGTCGTGGAATAGAAAGTACAACATTTCTTCTAGAGTGGAAGTATTAAATAGCATATAATGGAAATACTCAAGTAATGTACAAGTACCTCAAACTCACCATTTTGTATTTTGTAACTCTTTACTTTGGGTCCTGCGTTGACCACCGGCTGCCACAAGGCGGCGACAGGGACCTTTAAACAAAACACAACGACTCACATGTTCTAATGTTTATCATTTTTTTTCGACTTCCAACTGTTTCATAATTGATACACAGCTGTAAACTGGGTCACACTGCCTTATACACCCCGCGCCCTTTTTCCATTTAACACCGTGACCCTTTGCACACACACACTCACAAGGAGACACACACACGTAGGAGTGTGTGTTTGTTTCTGAGTGTGTGTGTGTGTGACAAAGTGTGAGCACGTTGAGAAAGTCAAGTCACAAAAGAAAGCATTGAAACACAGTGAGTGCACGCGGTCGGTCACCTCCATGTTTTCCCTTCATGGCTCTGCAGTCTGATCTTTGAACCCGGTCTACCTCAGATCGTCCCGGTGGATCACTCAGAGCAGCTCAGGAGGGACTGCTGCTCCTGAAATAATCTGGAAAAACTGCACAACTTTAAAAGAGAAAAAACCCGACTTCTGCTCCGACTGTGCCATGGATCTTACTCTGGACTGTGAGCAGCAAACTCCTCGGAAATCATGATTTCATAAGAGCAGAAGGAGCAGATTTTATTTACTGGCAAACTAAAAAACTAACACTTAAAAGTAGAGATGTTTAACTTAAGATGCTTTGTTACGTGCGTTTTGGTTTTTATCACAACGTCCCACAGTATCCATGTGATTGACCGAGATGGACAGGGATTTCTGGAGAATATTTTACTCTATTACGGTGAAAATAATTCAATTTCAACGGAGCATCTGGAGGATTTACTGCTGTTAATCTCAGCCAGAAGGTCTGAGACAATAACTGAAGAAAATCCACTGGTAAATCAAGAGGTGAGCACAGAAACCATTTATATGTATTACTTACTTATTAACCTAATCAAACAGATACCGAATGAGCTCTTAATTGATTTCTAATAATGTGTAACATGTGGCCATACCCAGTTTATAAGGCTTAGTTATGAAACTATCAAACTAAGTTGTAAATTAACTTCTTTTTTTTCCTCTGACCACTTATTAAAGTGTGTAATACAAACTTTTTTTTACATTGTAATATAGTAGTAAATACTTGAAACATTATGGGGTATTAAGTTTGACTGATTTGTTGGATAATTTAGCTTATTTTTGAACAAATACATGGTCATTAATGAATATTCTATGTTAGTTTTCTATTACTTTTCAGTGTTACAGCTCTTAGATATTGTTTTTATTTATTTTCTTGAATTAAGCTGTGTAATAACATTAAATTAACATGTATATACCTCATATACACCTTAATATAAATGTTTTTCAAAACCTTTCTCTGCTCTTTTCTACTTCATGGTATGACTAGACTTGTTTCTTAATAAATGTCATTAATGTATCCTGTTTAAAATCCTGTTTATTTAGATCACACTTTTCATACAGACAGATGCAAACAGATTCACAAAAGAAGAGATGGAAGATGGTAAACACACATAAAAGAAGACAAATGTAAGAAAGAGGAAGATAAAAACATGGCAGAGAGGGTTTTAGAGACAAAAGAGAGGTTTAAAACTAATAAAGTTGTGTCTAATAACGTCTGTCTGCCCCTCAGTGTCCCTCAGCTGAGCAGATCTTGTCCCACTTTGGGTTCAGTAATGTCAGTCAGCTGACTGTGGGACATCTGGGGAGGATCTGTCCCGCTGTGTTGACCCAGGTGCTGCTGCCCTCCTGCCCCTTCACCACCCCCAAGACCGTGCCGCCTCTCGACTACACTGGTGAGTTGCTTCATCACGACTGCTCCCCGGTTTATTTGTCGAGACCCCCCGCAACTCAAATAATTCACAGTTCATCGGGTGTTTGTTTCCTTGAATGAAGTCTGGCAGTGCTTTTATCAAATGCCAGAGATTTCTCATCAGTCGTGCAGTTGAAGGACACTTCTTAAAGTCAGGGTAGACTTTTTGTTTTCTTCTTCCCAAGAGGATGTGGGACATTCTGTCTGAAGTTGCGTTTCATTCAGCTGTGAAGCCAAAGGTTCAAATCCGGCCTCACAGCTGTGTCAGAGGTCTTCCCTTCCCTCTGTCTCTTATCTTTCCTTTTTCTTCTGCCCTAACAAACAATAAAAACTATGACCACACTGTCCCACTTTAACTTTTTCTCTTAAGGCTCCTCTCCTTTATTTATTACTAAAGGAAATGAATAGATAACAGACGCAAAAATTGAATCAACCCATTATTTTCAAATCATTATTACATTTTACTCACAAAAATATCCCCTCAAAGTTCACAAGAGGTTTGCTGACACACCATGTTATTTTTACATATTGTGAATAACATCATTGATAAACTCCTCAAATCAAATATAGGAAGTTACAATCAGTAAAAAGAATGTGTGATAATTTAAGCTGATTAATCAGAGGAGGTGTGATGACTGTTGACACATTTGCCTTGTTCAGAGACACATGGACAGCTGAGGTTTAAAGCACGTGCTGATAAAACACAGCACAAAGACAACAGGACCTCCCTGTGAACTCCGCTCTCTAACTGTGTCTATGCTGCTTAAGTTTAAATCAATATAATGAATGTTTAGGTGTTTTACTATACTTTAAGATGCTGCAGTTATTGGTGATTCTTTATTATCAGCCCCTAAATCGTTGTCCTTATGACAGGAGTTTCTATTATTTCGTCCACCCTATTTATATCAATAAAGATAGGTTAAATGACCACCACAGTTCAACAGCAACGCAAAGGATGTCTTCCAAAATGATCACCTGTTGTAATTTCCCAGAGCGTCAAGAGGAGACAGTGTAAAATATCTTGTAAGAAGCTGGAACTAGCACGTTTGGGATTTTTGCTCAATAAATGACTAAATCAATTATTCAGTCATCAAAATAGTTGTCAATTAATTTTCTCTCACTGGACCAATTTGGTCTACTGCTGGTTCCACTTTTTTACGATCAGTTCAGAATAAAATCAGGCCTTTAGAAACACTGTTCATGAGGGGAGTCAGTGTCTAATTAAGTCAAATACTCAGTCATGACGCTCCCACACAGTCCTGGATTGACTCACAGAGCCACTGACCTCTCAGACTCACCGTCAAACACTCCTCCTCACTCAGTGCTGTTGACACAGTTACAGCCAACTGTGACTGTTGTTCAGTCTGATGTTCGTGATGCATGCTGGTTCCTCCGTCGGCCTTGTGAACAGAATTTCTCCTCTGCAAATAAATAGCATTGTGTCTTTTGTTAAGTCACACACTTGTTTGGTTACTCTCAAAGTACAGTTGTAAGTTATGTGACAAATTGTTAAACAAAGATGTCCGGCACTATCATGGAGGCCAAGAAACAACAAAAAACCATGTCTTATAACAGTGTCATGTGGTTGTAGATACATTTAGTGATTTTATTTTAAGGAGGTACAATTGGACCTAGGAAAAGTTAGCTAACTGGAGGCTAACTCAACAATCTTTGAACAGTCATTAGCTATTAGCAATACATGCTAATGCTAGCTTTGAGCAACAATATCATATTTGAGTAATATATATTTATAAGACTGTTAACGAGTTATCCACTCACAACCTGCTCACAGCCACAGCTGTCTGAGAGCTGGGTTAGGAGGAGTTTGTTGCCCTGAGTTTAGGCTCTCAGGCTGTGGTTACTTTTAGCTTGTGCAACAAACCCCCAGCTCCTTTTCTGCCAAGTCCATGGTTAGGTTCAGGATCTGCTAATTTTGGCAAATTAGGTGGTATTGTTAATGTTGCCTGAGAGGAAGTCAAAAAAAGTCTGAGTATCTCTGATATGGCCACCAGCAGATGTCCTGCATGACCTTAGATCATCTGCAGTGATTCAGCATAAACTCAATTAATAAACGCTTCTACATTTGTTGTTTTAAACACACAATTTGTTTCTGATAAATAGAAGAAGAATTAGTAGTCAGGATGAGCCCTCGAACAAACAGAAACTTAAACCACATCAACAGAAAAACAAGAAACAGTAGTGTTGATATATTGACTAATGATAAAAGAATAATCTCTGTTTATCCTTTCTGTCCTGACAGTGTGGGGTTACGGGTTTCTGGCCGTCACCGTGATCAACCTCGCGTCTCTGCTCGGCCTCCTGCTGATACCCTTCACCAAGAAATCTTATTTCCCCAAAGTGCTGACCTACTTCATCGGCCTGGCCATCGGGACACTCTTCTCCAACGCTGTACTTCAGCTCATTCCAGAGGTGTGTAAGAGACGGCGCTAAATGAAGCCAATGTTTAATGTTTTATAAAGGACTTAATTACCAAATTAAACACAAAAGAAATCTGGACGCTGACATTCTGCTGTTAATCCACAGGCCCTGGGTTTTGATCCTAAAGCTGATAACTATGTGGCGAATGCAGTTGGAATATTCGGCGGATTTTACCTCCTGTTTTTTGTGGAGAAGATTCTGAAAATGGCTTTGGGGGTGGAGCATGAGGTGAGTTAACAGAGCAGTGAGTTTATTAGGTGCAAAGCAAATTTCTTTTATTATAGAGTGATATCATTTATCATTTTCCAGTTGTATATCTGCCAGTGAACAGCCCTGGTTTATTGGCTGATTTATCTTCTAATTGCTGATTACCATGAAGCAATTACACTTCATCAGAGTCATGTGCATAATTTGTTTCTATAATTATCATTTTCCATCAGTGTCAAGGTCACTAGTGTCAGGTATCGTGACCTTAAGTAAATATAAGAGGTATGTGATTGCATAAAGTCCTACAGTCAGTCTACAGTGTTGGAAGCATTTTTCAACAGTAGAATAAACCTATATGGTATGAAAGTTAACATTTGAAAGGAATAGTTCACATCTTGTATAGAATATTAAACTACTTTCATGTCTATGTGATATATACGAGGCTAGCACAACCAGCCCCTTGTAAAACTGCAACTTGCCCATTTTACACTTTGGGAAATGAAATAATGAAATATAATATGTTTATTTGTGAGCTTTAGGCGTGCTTGTAGTTAGATTTTGTTACCTTCAGACAGAGCCAGAAGAAAGAACTGTCTCTCAGGAGAAAAACCTGATGTACAGTCAGTCAGTCCAGTCTTCGGTCGAGACTTAAATGGATTGCCATGAAATTTTGAATTGTTATCACTCTGGTGTTTCCCTGACTTTTCATCAACATTTTCACATCTGTGGTTTTGTGTGAAAAGTCTCAACTACTATTGAATAAATTGTCATTAAATCTGGTTCAGACATTCATGCTGCCCCTCAGGATGAATTGTCATAACATTGGAAATCTTTTAACTTAGCACCATCGTCTTATGTCTGTCTTTTCCACAGCATGGCCACAGCCACTTCATTCCTGCAGAGCCGCCTCAGGAAAACTCCCTCCACAATGGAGACGTAATGGAGAAAAAGGACTCCATCATTTTGACCAGCATCAGCGCCATCGCCTCAGACAAGAGCAACCCGAACCCAGAACCTCCTCACACGAATGTGACACAGTCTCAGGTACCAAACACACTCCTGTTATCTATAATGCTGTTATTTATAATAGAAGCTGAGTAGAGTGGTATGTGTTGGGAAATGATACTTCAGTCTTTCTGGATTGATCAACTCTGTGAGCACACATGTCACATTAACCTACACGGTAACACAACCTTGTACTCAATGATCTTTTATCTAATGAGCAGCTCAGTCTTGAGATAAGCTTGTGAAAACAGTGAGTCTTCCCTGAAGTCTTATCTGAAGTCACTGAGTGCTTGATAGACATTTTGCTGTCCACCACAGTCCTCTGTCTCTGACACACCTGACAGGAATGTACAGTATCATGGACTATAATTGGATGAGTGTTATTAATCTCATCAGTCATTAGGGCGTGAGTTACAGTGTGTCACATGCAGAACGTGTAATTGTGCAAATGTGGAATGTGTAGTAAAAATGTTTCCTTAGAAGATGACGGTATTTGAATGTGGTTTGGACGCACGTCTTTAGTTTTTCTACTGCTCGGAAAATCAGTTTTCGCTCAAGAGTCATTTATTGGGCTGTTATCAGTGATCAGTGATCAGAGCTGCTGTCAATGTTTAACAGTGGAATCTCCTGTGTCATATGGAGGAGTACGGCTTTGAAGGGATCAAAATACTAAACAAACAGACAACGCCAGGGACACAGAAAGGGATCGAGTCGTGAAACCAGGCTGACGGCCTCAGATCCCTCCTCTCCTGGAGTAAAAGCTGGAATTGTCTGAGTTGAGCACAAAGACTCCTTGTTTGGCCCTGGCCAGTAAAAAGGGGCGTTTTGTCACTGCAAAGTATCTTCAACCAAATCGCAAAGGCTGTGTTTATGTCCGCCCGGTCTCTGGTTCCCCATTAACAACACTTGCAGCATTATATTTGTAATTGAAGAGTTCTGTTGCAAATGCCGCACATCCATTTAGGGAAAATGTTTCCTGCGGTTGATGAATCAGTGTCTTTTACATTCTGTGGACCCAAGATGGACACACTTTGTTGATTAGTTAGTAAGACTGTCTTTATTTTTAGCCATGCTAATGTCATGGTTGTTTGGATGGCAATGAATATGTGTTGGTTGGTTGGTTTTGTGCAGATTCAGAGGATGGATTCCTCTGACTTTGGTGATCCTCTTTTGCCACTAAATCTAGTATAGACAGTCATATTCACCGAAGATAAACTGATTTAACAAATAACAAAACAATTCTAAATAATAAATAATATTCTTATAAAACAAACAAACAACAACCCCTGAATGTAAGGAATTTGTATCAAGATTGTCGCTATCATTATCAGCCTCAAAAATCCAATTTAGATCAGGCTATAATCCTCAGCCTTACTTTGTGTGTAGTGATATTCAGTAGATGTTAGTATGTGAACGTGCTAATAAGATGGTGACATAATACCAGGTAAATACCACCTGATGTTAGCATGGCTGCAGATTCTTAGTCTTGACTACAGTAGTGCAAGTTTAAAAAATGCCTTTTCTACTGCATTTTAAATTAAACGTGTGGGGTACTGAAGCAGTCAGATCCAATCTTAATTTAAATCCTGAACATTATCTGGTTTGTGTTATTGATTGAAAATGCTTTAACAAAGTATTGATGAAATGCCAAAAGCAAAACATTCACCTTTGTCCTTTATTTTCAAGATGATTTGAACTTTTGGTTTTAAACATACAGATATCATTGTGTGTTATCTTTGCTGCTCACTAAATCCACATACTGCGTGACATTATTTGCATATGTCTCATCCTCAATAAAAACAAACACTAGCAGCAGCCACGTGCCTTTAACCTTGTCTCGTCACTCCTCAGGACATCCAGGTGTCTGGTGTGATGTGCCACTGGCTGCGTGGGCAACGCATCACCAGCATCAAGACGGTGGCGTGGATGATAACTCTGAGCGATGCCCTGCACAACTTCATCGATGGTCTGGCTATCGGTGCCTCGTTCACCGTGTCGATACTGACAGGGTTCAGTACATCGACTGCAATTGTGTGTGAGGAGTTTCCCCATGAGCTGGGTGAGTGATGAACATTATTTAACCTCCTCAACCCCCTGAGAGTCACTACAAATTCACCCTGTGCAGCCAAACCCCGTGTAAACCCACAGAACTTTATTTAAAATTCTTGTTGAGATCCCAAAGTTATGAAAGATACCAGATATGTTGGGTTGAATTTGGTGGAAATTTGCATAAAGTGACACAAGAAATTTGTCATTTGATGGCATGGTACAGACATGGGACTTAATATTTTATTTAATGTTAACATCACATTTCTTCAGTAAAGAGCTGAAGAAATGTAAATATATATATCTGATACTGTGAGACAGGCTGGAATAATCATCCCTTAAGCTACTTAAAGGTAAATTAAAGAGGAAAACTGGGTTTAAAGGGTTAACAGCAGGTTATAGCTTTCTGCTCAGTCATTAAGAATCAGTGATCTTTATTGGCCTCTACTGACGAGCTGCAGAATTGCACCAAAAATGTGACTTCTCCAAGACACATTTTGTCTTCTCCTTTGTGTCCTCAAAATGAAAATACATGAGTTTGCCAGTTACTTTAGAGACCAGACAGAGATGTCTGGAGTGACAGTGCATATTGTAACACAAAGCATGGAATCATAACACTGTGAGAGTGAGGAGGTTTTGTTGAGAGCTTCATTAAACTTTGAAAAAAGATGTTGTGTTTTTGGGGGAGTAATGCTGTACAGTCATATCAAACCCTTGCTTTCTTTAGGTAGCAGTGTTATTGGTAAAAGTATTTTTTGGTAGAAATAACATCAGTGTCTTTGTCATATAAAAATAATTTAACAACTCTGTTAACCGAGCAGTAATACTGCAAACTATTTTAACTTTCTTCTTATTGTTTAAATGTTGTGTTTGGTTCTCTGCAGGTGACTTTGTGATCCTCCTGAACGCTGGTATGAGCATCCCACAGGCCATTTTCTTCAACCTGCTGTCTGCGGTGTCGTGTTACGTCGGCCTCGTGTTTGGCATTCTCCTTGGGAGCAGCTTTGCCCCTAATGCAATCTTTGCCATCGCAGGAGGAATGTTTCTGTACATTGCACTGGCAGACATGGTGAGCTAGATTACATTATCTGAGGAGACTGGAAAAAAACTGTGTTTGATGGTTGTGCAATGGCTCATCTTTTGTTGTGCTGTGGATTGTTGATCATACTTTTTTTAAATATAAGAACAAGGCCCTGGAATCCAATGCTACCTGTAACCTTTTAGTAAATTTCAAATGATACAAAGGCTCTCTCTTTACATTCTCAGATTGGCTAATTTGAAGAGGTAAAACCAACCAGTGTTGTAAAGCTAAATATCCTAAAATATAAACAGAATTTTACAGTGGAGAATTTTTTTTTTGTTCCTGTCAGTCAATTCACAACCTTAAAGTTTTATTTTGTGGGTGAGGGGATGTACAAAGCAATGAGCTGTAGCAGTGTTTTGGTGCACAGGGGATTACTGTCAATAGGATCAATTCATTGTTTTGGTCTTTTTATGGGAATTGCTGACAGTGAGAAAAACAAAGTGTATCACAAGTCTTGTCAGGGCTCTTTTTTTACTCCCATCTGACCGATGTTTTTATGTGCAAAAACACCCCTGTTATGTTGACATCAGCAGTCAGGCGCTTCTTCTTCTTCTTATTGACTTGTGGTTTTGCTTCCCGTCTCACTGAATAGGTACAATATAAAAACAACCCATTCACACCTCCCTATTATACATTATTACTTCCCATTATGTCAGACCATTGTATATTATGTATGAGACAGATAATTGTCATTCTTAATCACAGTTCCCAGAAATGGACAACATTGCCCGGGAACAGCGACGTACCTCCACCAAGATCGTCTTCTTCCTGATCCAGAATGCGGGGCTGCTGACCGGCTTCACCATCATACTACTGATCACCATGTTTGCAGGGGATATTAACCTGGGCTAAAAGAGAGAGGAGAAGACACAAACTGGAAACATAAATAGTTATGAGCTGCTTCCATTTCTGCTCACTCAGCTGGGCAGGAAAGTGAATGTAAAGTGAATGTTTTGTACAAACAAAACTTAATGTTCAAAGGAAAAATAATGTTTTTTTATCTTTTGACTATCAATTTAGTGGAACGTTTACTCTATAAAAAGGGAAAATCTTTACAATCATTTGTATGAAATCTAGACAAATTTGTTTTAAGGAGACAATAAATTATTTTTTCAGTCTTCATATATTGTGAAATATCTTAACTTTATTGTACTTCAGTGGCACTGCAGTGTTATTGTGACAACAGTCAGTCTTCTCGCTGTTGTGGCAGCAGAGTTTGACCTTGCTGTTTTGTGACCTCCTTTCAAGGTTGTATAGCTGCTAGTCTGCGTGTGTTGTTCACAGAATCAAATTTTCCTGTCACTGAAAGATGTCAAGTTTTCGATGACACCCGTGGGACGGATGCATCTTATCGTTTGTACTCCTGTAGGTCAAAACATAACTGTCTTTATTGACTTTTCATATGAAAAAAGTATCCCAACATACACAAGCACACATGGAAAGAAAAACTCAACATTGCACACAGTATATCTACCCCATCCAAGAGGCAACAACAAAAATGTAAAATAATCAACCACAGGAAATACAATATATCTAAATAAAACAACTATGATTCTCTGTATTTTCTCTACACTGGTGCTTACCGTGTAGAAGTTTTAGTAAAATGTTTTCTTTCTAATGACTTATTTACAGTACACTGATGGCTTCTGAGTGGCAGTGGCTGATTGAGTTGTACGTTAATCAACATGAGGTGTTGTAAATGCCAAAGACTGTAGACAAAAACTTCTCTACAATGTAAATGGGCCAATTATAAACAGTATTTGCATTGTTCATTAATTTACTTAATTTTTTTTTTTTTTTTTTTTTACTGTTTTGTGTTTTGTCACTTTGTATGCAAACCACTTTCTTTCTTTTTAAAAAAATTATTGTAAATAAAGCCACAAATAAATTTTGTTAATTTTATTTTTGTTACTATGTATTAAGGGTAAAAACAAATGGTAACAATATATTGTTTTTAAGGCATTCAGAATATTGTGTACATATTTGTATTTAATAAAATCATAAATTTAAATTCTTAAGATAGGAAAGCACAAACACACATGTCTACTACACAAAATAATGTTTATTTAGACTTTTCTCAGTGTTAGTCTTTCCTTTTTCAGTTACTGGATAATTTTAATTTTAAAAAGAATCTCTGACACACAACTGGTGGAAGCAAAAGTTTTGACAAACTGTGTCAAAATAGCAGCAGTTACACGTAAATAAATCCTCACGCTAAACAGACTTGTGTTTTCTTTTTTTCCCATTCTGGCGACCTTACGTGAATGCAGCATATCCGACCCGGAAGTCGCAGACAAACACAATGAGGGTATTTTGAGTTTCTGGGAACTTTGCTGCGTTTAGCACAGTCATATCCCACTTTCAAGCATCGAGATAAAACAAGTAAGTCGTGTTTATTTAGCCTTTTTTCCTCCGACAGGAATATCAGAGCAATTTTGGACTCAAATTGACATCTTTATGATGCTAGCACTGATGCTAGCTGATTAGCTGTTAGCTAGTGGAATTAAAGTCTTGACCGTTTACGTTTTCTCACAGGAGATTTCGTCTTCAATGGCCCTAATGTTCGTTTGTTTAACGTTGGATGATTATTTTCAAAAATTGGTCAGAGCTCAAAAAGTAAGGCTTACCAACGTTGTCTAATTTACCGTTATAACAGTTAAACTGACTCATGTTACATGCAGTGATCTATCAGTCAGTTTGAGGGTCACCGTGTTCAGAGGTGCAGCTGCTCTGTTAACGTCTAACTTCTGCCTGCAGCAATGGGAATACATGGTGCATTTAAGTTCTACTTTAACATAAAATGTTATATACTCAGCACAAATTAGTTGAATATAAAACTGCTCCCTCTGCACAAACTTGGCTCTTGTACCTGATGTTTTACAATAAATTACAGCATTAATACAGATGTATCCGTGTGTACGCAACATTTTACTGTTGTAGCTGCTCTGGGTAGAGCTCTAGTTGTGTAGTTGTGACCTCTCCAAAGATAAATCTGAGGGGCACATGCTCCATCATTTGTGTGAGTGCATTTGATTTCCTACAATTTTATATCTCAGTTGGGCAGATTCAGTTTCACATAGTTTTTAGTACTAAACTCAGTTTAGATTAAACCATATGTTCTAAGTTTTGACTTTTTCCAAATCTCATTAGCCCATTATTCTTTAAACAACTCAAAAACAAAATCCTAAAATCCTAAAATCCTAAATCAAACCAATTTTATTTTTTGCTTTTGGATGTATTCTTCCCGACGCCCTGCTCTTTGACATGAGGTGTGCATATACAGTACTATGCTTCTCTTAATGGACGTATCACACTAAGACTGTGAAAAGAAATATTAATATATGTCAGCAAATCGATTGACCTAATCATTTGTTATAGTTTGTCACCTCTCACATTTTGTTCTGGTGTTTTATTAAAAAGCAGAACTGAGCCATGGCTGGTATCCAGATCAGAAAATATTGTGACGATGACAACGAGGCAGTGAAGGAGATCTTCACCCTGGGGATGAGCGAGCACGTGCCTTCGTCCTTCATGCACATTCTGAAACAACCACCGACCCAGATGGTGCTCATGTGCATGTTCTGCGCTCTCATGACCAGCTCCAAGTCCTTCCTGCTGCCCATCTTGGCCGTCACCTTGCTCCTGGCGGCGTTCAGGCAGTTAGTTGTCTACATGTTCAACAAATACATCGACACCTCCCTCAGGAAGGACCTCAACAACATCAGCGAGACCTACCTGAGGCAGAAGGACTCATGTTTTTGGGTGGCTGAGATCGACGGTCGGGTGGTCGGCACGGTGGCTTGTCTCCCTAATGAGAATGTGCCTGACTGCTTGGAGCTGAAACGCATGTCTGTACGCCGCAGTCACCGCGGGATGGGCATCGCTAAGGCTCTGTGTCGGACGGTGGCTGATTTTACTCGCGACAAAGGTTATGCATCAGTCGTCCTGTTCACCTCTGTGGTGCAGACAGATGCTCAGAAGCTGTATGAGCACATGGGCTACGAGAAGATAAGAGAGTTTGTTGTTCCTGAACTTGTTGCCAAAATCATGAACTTCACTCTGTTTGAGTACAGACTGGATTTACAGAGAGACAAGAAAAGGGACTGAAACTGACAGAAAGACTTTGTAAGATTTCAGGGCAACTGTACCGTCCATTCATCCAGTTTCTGTGCTCCTGTTTCTCCAGCATGCATGGCAACCAAACACTTAGCATCATACCCACATGAGGAAGTGCATTACAAGGCCAGGTGTGTTTTCTCTATTGTTGTTTTCCCAGCAAGGTTTTTTTCAGAATAGTTAATTATATGTAGTATTAGTTTAGGAATGTACACTATGTCCGTGGTCACACTCTGTGTTGATGGAGGTTCTTGAAAGTCCTTTATTTTATTGATTTCAACATGATACTTAGAATAAAATTATATATCTCAAGTTGCTCCCATAATTTTGTAACCTTCATTATTTTCTTTTATTTATCAGCTCTGATACAGATCTTATGAAGGGGAAACTTCACAGACTCCACAGGTCTTTAAGAAGTTCTACTGCATATGTTAAAAAAAAAAATGTATAAAATTTGTGTGTCTCCAGAGGGAGTTGTGTGAAGTCTGATAAATGTCCTCATGTGATGGCACTTATGTCAGCATCATTTGGGGCTAAAGACTTCAAGTTTGAGCATGATGAAATAGAAAGAAGTGAGATTACCAGACCTCTGTAGCCTGCTGCTCATCTCTGATTAAAGCTAACAGCAGAAAGCTACATTAACCACTACTAGCATATCACACAGAAATCTCTAACCAAACTCTTTATGATTGAGTTGCATTGTGGGTAATGTATGCACCAGGTTTTGACATGAAAGATGAACATGTCTGGTTGTGCTGCATCGATTTGATACTGACACCTGCAAATATTTGGTGATTTTGCTTTAAAAAATAATTCAAATCAGAAGATTGTTGCTGATTAATATTCTGTCAATGGACTTATTGATTAATTGACAAAATGTGGCAGCTCTAGTTGTGAACCTGTTAACATGAGATGATGAACTCAAAGATAAATGATAAGTTGTAGGTTTGATTTCATGACTAATGATAGCTTTTCATATTCATTCAGCCAAAATCTGCTCCAAAATATGAATTTCTTTTTACAGTATTCAAACTACACATACTGGCACATTGACACTCACATCTTCTCAGTTCCTCTTACCCTCAAGTGACCCACATTATGTGGTCAGGGAACTACACCAGACGTTTTTACTGACGTCCTGGTTGTTTCCTCTGTGTGTGAACAGTACTGTGAAACAGTGTCACATTTTTCATCTTTAACCACAACTGCATTTCAGAGAAGCCTAAAGGAGAGTCTGGCACCTGTTCAACCAACAATGAAAGAGGAACAAGGCTTCTCTATGAGAGCCAGAGAAAAGTTGTGGCCACAGGGGGAAACTCTGAGACACTGCTGTGGAATTTCTTTTGAATACAGGGTGTAAAAGCTGGAAGTGTCAGGTTGTTTTTTTCAATACAGATCTAATCAGTGTGTTTCATATCAAATGTATGATTTAAATCAGGATAGAAGGAGCATCATGTTTCAGCTATCAACTTTTGACTTTATTATCCTTAAGGCTAAATTCATGAAAAGGAGAAACAGAAAACTTCTACTACTAAAACGAATTAAACATATTGCTCAAACCCTACACACAAACTCACATAAAACAAATGTGGTTACACGAGTGAGCTCAGTCCAATCAGCTTGATTACCAACACCTGAGTCTGTTCTCTAACGTCTTCTTTTTTGTTTATTTTCTCCCTTTCTCCATGTAAATTTGTACATTTTTCTTTTGCAATTTCCCCTGCTGCCCTCATGTCTCACAAAATTCTCTGTCAATATTTAAACCTTTGTAGCTGCTGTCTGCCTTCTGGTGACTACAGTAATTTCATTAACATGCTTGCAGTCGGATTACAGTGCTTAAGATTTCACCGGGCTCCTCGATGGCTGTCGGGCGGGCTGGGTCAGGCAGCGGCTCGGACACCTCAGGACGGATGGGTCCGGTCAGAACCTCCATAGATGGATGTAGCCTGTCAGGGACGAAGCTGAGCGGTTAGCCGGATATTAAGGACAAAAACAGGTAAGATTTAGCTCTCGTTTGTCCTTAGAATAAGTGAGGATAAAGTGGAAATACATACACACACCTGTCTTGAAATATATACGTGAGTGTCTTTTTAAAATTAACAATTAAAAGGGTTTTTCTTGATATTGGGAACCGAGGCTAACGGCTACTGTTGCTAGCAGCTGATCAGGGAGTGTCCCACTGACTGACAGCACCAAACATCAGCGTCAAAACGGATGATTTTAAATACCAGTTACACCTGTTAAAAAACATTATTTGCACATTAAAACAGCTAATTATAGGGTCAAAACCGTTACGAATATTTAATTAGCTTTAGCCGGTGGTTATGAAGCCAATATGGATCCGCATATCCAGTCCTAATAGGATGATTATTCTCGTTTAAATTAATTAATCTCAAATCCAGATTGTTTTCCCCTAATTTCTCATCCAATTTGCTTAATTTGTCGGGATAAAAATGTCATGTCAGGCAGCCACACCCATGCTGTGATTTATTATGATTCCCACCAGACATAAAATGGCAAAAAAATTATTAAAATAATAAAGGATATATAGATACGTTGCTCTATATGTTAAATAACATTATTCTGGTCAGTGAGGCAGTGGGATGTGTTTGGATCAGTGGTCCCTGGGCTCTGAACACACTAGATGGCACCAAATTACAAATTACACATCTCTGTAACACATTTTAGAGCCTTAAAAAAAAAAAAATTACATTAAGAGGATGTTTTGTCTGAATTATGTCTATACTTCTAATTTCATGCTCATTGGAATGAGCAGACTGTGACCCTGGTTTTCTATGGATGACCTATTTTTCCTTTCTGCATGGCATAGTGATGTGAGACCAGGCCTGAATATCATTAGTATGCATGTAGTGAAGAGGGAGCCCAACATATAATTAGGTAATGTTTAACCACTGTTGTAAGTAGTAAGACTGCAATTTAAGTAACTTCTTTATCAATTAATCCTCTGATTCTTCAAGTAATAAATCAGAAATAAAGAAAGAAAAATAGTATAAAAATGAGTGAAAATGTCCATCATAGTTTTCTACAACCCCAGCTATTTTGTCCTACCTACTGTTCTAAACCTAAAGATATTTACTGTGATTTACAAATATATTAAATAGATAACTCAGGTTATTGATTATCAAAATGGTTGCTTATTAATGTTCTGTTCAATTATAAAAATCTATAATTTCAGCTCTCAGTATAACTCATATATACTGTACCTCTTACCATTAAAAAATAAAAATATAGTATATGCTGTAATTTAATGTATAATATACAAATCATTTTGTGTTCATAGACTAGTGATATATCTATCTATGAGAGAACAAGTATGGTATATATTATGATTGCATCATTTATAAACGGTTTAAATGGTCACCTCTGGAGCTTTAAGATGGATTACCTGAACTTTAGTTACTCTGGTATGTGAATTACTGAAGTAACCTCTTTATAAAAAACAGTTGATTCTAATTTTAGTGATCAAATATTGAAACCCTTTGTAACATAAAATTACAAATACATCTTCTGTTACCACATCACAGAAGTGAATAATTAGTTAATGTTCTCAGTTTAATGTCTTTATACTCTGAATAATGTGTTTAATGTGTATTTAAAGTCATCACCTTAGGATCTCATATTGAGCATTTTTTCATTCTTTTTATGTAACATGAACAAAAGTAGTAATCATCTGTGTAATTAAATGAAAAAAATCAGATGAGACTGATCATTTGGTAATAAAATTAATGGTTATTTACAGCCCTAAATTAAACTTTTTCTGTGACGTAGCTAGAAATTCTTTACCTTGATGACATAATGACGATATCTTAATGACTCCTGACACAGCAGTTTGCATTTTATCCCTTCATCCAGCGATCTAATTAAGCACAAGCCCTTTTTCACAAGCTTAACTTCATTCACATTTCTCCTACATAGTCTTAATCTATGTCAAATTTTTGGACAAAGTCACGCTCATCTTTACCTCGCATAGTGACGTTGATTCGTTCCTCCTGGACCGGCAGCAGACCGACAGACTGAGGGTGCAGTGTGGTGGTAACGTTCCTCCTAAAAATCCCTCAGTGTCACCTCTGTTTCTGCTGTTCACTGGTCTGAACAGGCTCACAGCATCAGCAGCACCAGCAGCAGACACCGTTTTGGCTGAGCTGGTGACGCCTCTCTCTCTGCCATTGTCCCCATCCTCTGTGAGGAGGCAGTTCTTCTGCTAGTTGTCTCTTCATTATTTCTTCTGTGAGAGATAAGGGCTCCCCCCTCTCCCCTTCCTCCCACAAATCCCTAGCACCCTCTCTTTTGGTTCTGCCTTCGTCATTTGCATAAAAGGGTGCAAAGAGACTGCAGAGGTTTAGTTTGTGTCCCTAAACATCTCCAGCTGTGTATAACTCTCACACACTGGAAATCTTTGAATATTTAAGTTATTTTATAGTATTTATATGAAATTCTAGGAGTCTAATATAATGATACTGGGCCTCCAGGCAGTGTATTTTGTTGTCTTGGTCCAAGCTTCATGGCTGAGGCTTTATGAGTGATGCATTATTTTGGTAGGGGAAATATCTCCCCCTTCCTGAAAGCTGGGTTTCTTTTGTTCTGCTGCTGAAATGCACACTCTTCCCACATCTCCCATCAGCCCCTAAGCTGAAACGCTTTTACACAGAAACCCTGCAGCTCTTTGCTTCCATTGCAAAAAGATGACAACACAGAAATAGAGAGGACTGAGAGTTAAAAAGCCCCAGCCATGCAGTTAGCTGATAAAAGAGCGTTAATCCTCGCTCTGTGATGGGCCACAGCATCTGGCTGGGCTCTAATGCAATCTGCTGGCTGTTGCCTTACAGCGTGCTGCATTACAGAGCATCATCACCTGGGCCTTTTGTGTTCAGCCACAATGAAACAGCATCAGATTGAGTTGAACTGGTTCATCTTCCCCTGGTTGAAAAATGCTTACCAGCTGCGGTTTTGCATTTTAAATTTCTAGGATAGATGTATTTTCTTTCTTCTAGCACTTACACTTTTAGCAGAGAAAGAAAGTTAACTGCTTTTTAAAGAAATTTAAGAAAGACTGCAGTGCAGGTAGAGCAGTTCTATATCTGGGCTTTTTATGTGCTGTATTGATGACCCTAAAGGAGTTGTTTTGTTGACTGATCATTCTTATCTGTAGTGGTTATAAAAGGAGTTTGTACTTTAATGACTTATCTGGGCTTAAAATGCTCTTTGATCAGCCAGAGAGCTGTCCTGAAGAAACCCAAAAACAACAACAAACCTCTGCATTGTGCCAAATTAGGAGGACATGCATGAGGATAATGACTGTCAAGTTTATTTTGAGAGGTGTAGTTGCAGGCTTTAGGACCCAGCTCCTCTGTCTGGGCCTAAACCACCCTCCCTCCTGCAGAAGCCAGGGCAGACACTAGCGCAGCGCGGTGCTGCCACTCAGCTGATGCACTCGCAGCAGACCGAGCCTGGCTGTGTTTTTTTTTTTTTCACCCCCTCGTCGTCTCCTGTTTTCCTCTGGTCCATTCATCGGAGGGGTGGATCGGCACTGTCCACCCCTCAGAAACTTCCTGACAGAGCCAAATAGCTCCCGCCGGCTTTTCCCCTCTGTGAGCAGCAAGCAGAGAAGAGGAGGGACGGAGAGTTTTTACTGCGCTCGGGCTGCTCTGTGAGGATCAGGAGAGGGATGGTGTGATTCTCTAAAGAGAGAAAGAGAGAGGAAGAGGGAGACGCTCCAGCAGCATCACCGAACCCCCTCCACTCCTCTCCTCGACTCCCCCCCCCCTTCACCTCTGTCTGGCTCTCCCCAATAACACGCTTGGGGGGTCTCGGCGACCAGGAAACATGTCACAGACTAGGAGGAACACATACACCCGGGTGAGTGTGCACAAGGTGTTTATACATCCCAGTTAGATGAATGAATGGGCCAGACTGGTGGTGTTGTAAGTTAGTCCAGATTGGTGCGCCATTGTTTCTGTTACGTCTGTTCAATTAGTTTCACTCTGTCATCTCCTCCCTGTCGATTTCCACTTTCAATAGAAGGGTTTCTAATCCATTTCAGCGCTGCGTTCCTCTTGTCTGAATTGTCGCCTCTTTGTTCGGCTCAGATGCCCCCTCCGGGTCCAACACTGCTACTGTGCTGTTGGGGGGTTCAGACCTCTGTCATGACTCGCCTCTGTGGCCCTATAAACTAGGAGATGATCCATGACAGGCAGGTGATGGGTTCATGAGGCTTTTTTGTTATCAGCAGACGCTGAGCCACAGATGACTTCCTGTCTGTCATCCGTCTCTGAGTCAGGCAGAGGGATGACATCAGTGCTTGCTCTTAGATTTTAGCTACAAAGAGAATATTTTCAGCTTCTCTTTTCCATCCTTCAGATCACAGAAAACCCCTTAATGATTAAAAATAGACTTTAGATTGTGTGCTGTGTAATTTAACCTGAATAACATGCTGGCAGTCTGTTAAAACCATGTGCATGACAGCATTTCTTTTTTACTTATTTGAGAAGACAAAGCTAAATCATCATCGTCAGGCCTTCGTCAGAGCATCATGACTGTTATAGTGCAGCAGATGAAGCTGTATCACTGTGTTTTTGTTTTTTTAAAATATTATTTTAGTGTTATAGTCAGTGTTAGCTTGCGTGTGTTGTAAGAGTAGAGTGGCACTAAATAATTCAGCACGCCCCCTTCGGATCCTCTCTGCCTCCAGCACATGGCAAACAGGTCGGAGGCATGACTGCACAACACTGACTGCTACTGCATTACAGACTGTTACAGACCCTTTCAAACACCTCAGGTTTTAATTATTATATCACTTAAAGAAGTATAAAACACAGCAGATATTTGATTGCAGATTGTTCACAGGTGCATTTGGTCCATGTAGACTCACTGAAGCATTAAGCAATCCTGCTTCTGTTATGAATGTGAAGTGATTTAGTGCCTTTACATAAATAATAAAATCTCTTGACAGAGAGACAGAGGAGCATTTACCGCACATAACAAGTTAAAATGTCTCTCCTCATGTCGGTTATGAATAATAAGCTAGGTTAATTAGCTAAACATCTCAACACTGATGTGAATAAAAGACCATCATCTGCAACTGTTATAATGTGTGGTTTTATATGTAAGCAGTGGAGACGAACGGCTGTTGTTGCCAAGAAAATGGTTGGATATATTCAAGATATTAGAGAAAGTAATGGAATAGTTTTCTTTATGTACAGCCTCTGTCTTTACCAGTAAGGCCATTGTTGATTGGCTGTAGTTGAGAAATGTAAATTGTTCAAAATGCCAGTTAAGACCTGACACCATCTTTGAGCTTATGTTTGAATATTTTCCAGAAACTGTGGTTTTATAATCATTAAAATTCTTTAAGTGATTTTACAGGGGCTGTAATGTCATGAGAGACGGCAGTGAAACAAAACACTCTTTATATTATCACATTCCACAGTATGCTTTCCTTAGATTTAATGCCCTTACCATGGGCAGTATAGATGTCTGACTGTTAAAGGCCTGTATTCGGTTTCATCATATATTAAATTTTGATATTTTTTACCCTTCCTGACAGCCATGTTTTGATCTTTTGCCTTGTTAGCGTGTCACGGAGAACAAAGTTATGATCTGTCACCAGCTTCCCCCAAAGTGTGAAGGATGTACCGCTGCCAGGAGTAGTGTGTTATTGAAGATATATTAGTGTGCATGTCGGCCAATGAGTTATGAGAATTTGCAGCAGAGAAATGTAAACGATATGATTTAGATGGTAAAGAGGCAGTGTCACCATAACATAGAGCAAAGACAAATTGATTTCTTAACAAATATTAGCCGATATGATGTTATCAGATTTTTAAAGCTCTCAACCAGAACTGCAATGATTAGTCGATGAATTGATTAACTGATTAGTCATTCAACGTAAGATTAGTCAGCAACTGTTTTAGTCACTTTTCAATCAAAAATTCCAAACATTGGCTGATTAAAGCTTGTTAAATGTTAATATTTTGGTGCTTTTCTTTGTTATATTTGATTGTAAACAGAATATTTAGAATTTTGGACTGTGTAGTGAATAAAACAAGCAATTTGACTACATCATCTTTGGTTCTGGGATGAGAGTTTTGTCTGAGTTCATTGCATCGATTGATCAGTTTGATTATTTAGCAGACATTTGCCTGATTTTATGAATTGTCCCACTGTACCTCTGTGGCACATGTGCACCCCAAACTGGCATTTCTGATGGAAACAGTTAGTTCATACTTTCAAATAATTGCACTGATTGTTTTAATAAAAGTTATATTTGTAAGTTGTCAACAGGTTCAGTAATAGAGATTTGTTTCAGACATAAAACTGATTGGATCATGCAAGAAGAACAGAAACCTGCAGAGGATTAGACAGATTAATGTATAATAAGACTGAATCTGTTTAAATATGTCTGTTGCCTGTTTTGGTTTCACTTTTCTGTTTTTGTTGTTTAACCTTTAAGTTAAGCAGCAGCACATAGACAGTGTGTGTTTACAGTGAGCTCAAGGAGAGTCAGAGCATGTTCTCTCACAGAGTAATAATATCTGCTCCTCTCTGTGCTGTTCTGCTGAGTCACCATCAGTTCTAGGACAGCACACTGTAAATTGGGTTACGCAGGATTATTTGATCACAAAAATGTTGCAGCTCGAGTAAATTTGCTCCTGTTGAAACGCTGTTTGTTTCCCCCACACGTCAGAATTGCGTTATGAAGTCTCGGCCGATTGTTGCCATGGAATTATCCCAAAAATCTTTAGCTCCTCAGCTACAAAGCTGTGGTGCCGGTAAAGCGTGCATTGACATTTAGAGAGTGCAGAAGAAGGACAAGGCCCTGCTTTTTACTTTTTGTCTGGTCCTGCACAGCTCAGTGAGTCTGAATGACACTATAACTACTTTTTTGTCCTTTCTCAGCAGCCAGCCACAGTGTACTCACATGGTCTTATAAAAGTACCTTTTATCGCAAATGTCCACTGAACCTCTATGTACTTTCATCATATTCTGCACTACAGTTTACTGTCATGCAGAGAAATGTCTGTTTTGCTTCCCCATGTCAACCATTTATCTAATAAAGCAGCGATTAACCCTGTAGCAAGAAAGCTTTGACTTTTGTTTTAGGGTTAATTTCTTTATTCCTCATGCACTGTGCGTAAAACATTTAGGATTTTTTTGCCTTTATTCCAAAAAGGACAATATTGCTACAAAGCTGTTTGCATGCCTAATGAAAATTAATATTCCACTAATATTCCTGTTTACATGCAGCCATGTATACTCTGCAGATGTACATCTCCACCCCAGCATTACAAACTGTCACAGAGCTTGGTTCTGGTTCTCTCTTCTCCCTGAGACATCCATTGGGTTTTGGGGTTTGGTTTGTGTTGTTGCACCATTCAACATTTCACACACACTCTTCACTCATGCACTCACCTACACTACTGACTTTACTGATTGCACATGCCACCATTAGTTTAAGTTTTCTTCCAGCTTTTTAAATAATTTGTAATCAGCATTGTTGTGTGTATCTCCCTCTTCTCTGTCATGGTTGCATGACCTGGTTTGTGTACAACACACAGGCAAGAGGCTATGTGTCGCAAACTCTCATGAAAACCCCAATTAAGATGCATATTCATGTTCAAAGAATGCTCTTTAAACCCAAATAATATGGGCATATCCCTCATGTCTTAATCAGAAAATTCTAAATGAGGAATATCCTAAATGAATATGCTGTCTACATTACTCATACTCAGGATAATAGTGGAATATTAGTGTGCATCTACTGACTGATAAAAATAATAATGTAAAGGTGACTGACATCTTTAATCCTTGCATGTCTTTGATGATCAGGCTGGAATTAGGGTAAAACAAGCTGTTTTATGAGCTGGTAAAAGTATAAATAGTCTATGTTTGAGGTGCGTTTATACCTTAGTTATCAATACACAGTTTTTGGCACCTTTTACTGTGAACTGATAACATCCTTTGCTGTGGTAGAATGCTCTTCTTGTTTTGTTTTATTTTATCACTATCAAACGTTCTCTGGAGTCTGAAATTTGATGTGAAATGGAAAACAATATCTGACAAAGATTTAGAAATGGATGTAATGTCTTTGATTTTAGGCCTCCTGAGTAGAAATATAACTCCTGTAGCTAGAAAAAAGGTTATATAACATTCTTACTTTTGCTTTATTATTACAGTGGACTAGTGATAAGGGCCCTTCTGTTAAGGGTTGGTGTAAAGTTATATTTAAGCTGGTTCCGTTGGAATATCTTGCAAGTGTTCTACATACCAAAGCAGATCAGTTCTACAAAGTCTGGCAGCCCTTTCTCTATTATCTTGGACCTGATTTATCCTCTGTTATTTTATAGTCTCATGAACCTGAATTCTTGTAACCTATGGTTTACCTGCAACAGACTATTTCCTGTTTTCAGACAGCCCCTGGTTCCCTTTCTTTTTTAATGGACACAACAGATGTGTAATCCATCACACTTTACATCAAGTTAGCCTGTAATGTTAGGAAAAAATACATTTAAAAAATGGAAACACAACAGGTAAAACGTTCCTACTTAATGGGACTAAACATAGAAAATCTACACTTTGGTTCTGTTGAATGTACCACAGTGATTTGAACATGGATGCCTGTTTTGACAGCGGCGATCTGTTTGTTTTTCCTCATCCCTCCACAGACCACTAGCAGTGGCAGCAGCAGGATGAGCTCGGACGGGGGCGGCCGGCCCGTCAAAGTGGGCTCCCTGGTGGAAGTGATTGGGAAGGGACAGCGTGGCACAGTGGCGTACATCGGCACCACGCTCTTCGCCTCCGGGAAATGGGTGGGAGTCATCCTGGACGAGGCCAAGGGCAAGAACGACGGCACGGTGCAGGGCAAGCGCTACTTCACCTGCGAAGAGAATCATGGCATTTTTGTGAGACAGTCACAGGTAAATAAAGAGGTACTTTCCTAAATGTAAATCATATTTCGTTCTTTTCCAGTGACAGAAACTTGAAGCAGAGGATCCTGTTATTGTCTCCACCCTCTGTCCCCTCAAGTCCACCCCCATTTCTCCATTGTTCATTTTCTCATTCTGTAATTCTATTTGAGCTTTTATTTCTTATTTGACGCAGTGGGTTGCGTGGGGGGTTGATATTTTCCTCTGCTGTCTGCATGGTGCCAGCATTTTCAAATGCTTCAGGCTGTTTGGTACTTAGCTGTGTTTTGATCAAAAACATCTCTTATTTTTCTCTCCTGAAATACAGTATACTGCAAAGCATCCCAGCCTTTTTCTGAACCCCAGAAATCACCTATTTTGGCCTTTGTCTACTTGTTTAAATACATTTTTTGGGGGACATTTCATGGAGTTTTAGACTAATTTGTATCTCAGAGCTTCTACTACTCTGTCATTGTGGTAAGTTTTAATTGTTTAAAACAGCAGATATCTAATTTCAGTGACGCTCTTCACAGTAAACACACACCCAGAGTGAGCACAGTGGAGTTAAGCCTCTTACACACTGGATGTCATGCCAGAACATTTTTGTACCCTTATCCAAAACCTGTCTTATTTTTCTCTTGCACAAGAGTATTTACCAAACTCTTTTAACTGCACAAGCTTGTCATAAATTGCTTGTTTCAACTTGATGAATGCCACCTGTTCATGAATGACTGGACCATTATGTATCTGTTATGTACCTGCCACCTGTTCCTCTAAATGTCACTGAAGAGTGAGGAAGACTTCAAGTCCTGCTGTCAGAAATGAGCAGACAAAAGCAACAAATTTAACACGTTAGAGAGAACCCTAAAGAACCCTAACGCCATGTCATTGCATTGTACTGTGACATAACTAAAGAAGAAATTCACGACTACACTGCGAGGTGGTCAAGGGAATCTGAGTGTCAGAGATTAATGAGAGATTGATTTTATTATTGATTGATGTTTCTGTTGAATGCTATAGACAATATTCTGCATAAAGGCCCAGAAGCAGGTGTTTGGGTGTGAGAAATTTCCTTACAGCTAATAAATTGTGGAGGTTGTTATGCCAATAAAATAAAAAAAGTTGTCAAACCTTGTCAGTAAATTGGCAGCCATAGCACACATCATATTTAAACTACAGACTCCTTCAGATTTAGTCATAATTCTTAAGTCAAACAAGTGTTTTTTCCACTGTCTCTACATGGCTTGTGCGAAGCCGTCTTAATTCACTTGACACTTAAGAATGAATCTGGCACTTCAAGTGACTCTTGCATGAGGCCCATTTTTCTGAGTGAAGAGTAGATGCTTCATAATAAAATTGTGTTAATGCTACCTGTGATCCACAGGCTCACACACAAGGGCCAGCATTGGTATTGATTAGGTGTTACATCGCTGATCCTCTTCATAGTGCCTCCCACTTGGCTTAAGAGACTGTTTGACCCTGACTGTCCCCACAGTGCACTTATAAAGGTTGCCATGGAGATGAGGAAAAAAATTATGACTCGCTGGGGGAGAGCTATATTTGAGCGCACATCAATAAACAAGCCAATTTTGTTTTTGTGGCTCCCCTTTTAACATCTGTCGCTTCCTCTCTGCCAGCTCTGCCGCTGCATAAAAGTGTTGGCGGTGAAAAGCCTGTGATGTTTTTGGAAGACGTAACTAAATGTCTCTCGCACTGTCTCTTGTCTTTCTGTCTCAGATCCAGCTGGTTGACGATGGAGCAGATACCACGTCCCCTGAGACGCCCGAGCCCGGCACCGGCAAGGTTCCCAAACGAGGTAAGGACGCATGCATTCGCACACACACATTCAGTTTGGTCTTATGGTTGTGTCCTTGGTTGTCACTCAGCAGTAGTCTTCAGTACTCTGCAGGTGTTCAAACAATGAAAAGTTGCTAAAACGCAGTGAAATTCTGTCAATCCTGACCTTTCAGAAATAGAAGTTGCCTTGGGAACAGGCGTGCTCAGAGCATTAAACATGCAGTGGTATTTGAAAGCAAGGAACAAATCTAAATATGAAAAGACGGGCAAAAAAATCAGATTTTGTGATATGAACAGTATCAGCTGATGTGGTGACAGTCAGAGTAGTACGGGCTCAAATTAGGGTCAATAAGAGTTGGAGCTCATAAAGTGATGTCTTCAAATTGTAAATCAGCCTTTGTAAACCTGTAAATTAAAAATGTGAAATTTAAGATTGTGCATGTGTGAATAAAAATTCAGAAAAGTGAATAAAATCTGTGAACAGATTATATGGACAAAGCAGAAAACTGTGTGAAAGACTCCGCGCTCTAATTTCCCATGTTATGAGTGACCCTGAAGTTGCAAGTACAAATTGTGAAAGTGTCTTTACTCCCAAAGATGTTGCCTGAAAGGTGCATTATATTTCCAAGATGGATGACGGAGCGGCCTCTTCCTTATTCTTCCACCTGGGTTGTCGTCCATCTTGAGGTGTAGCATAAAAATCTGGACCACATTCATACAGACGTGGCAGAACGGAAGTGTTAGTGTCCTTACACCTCATTAAAGTGTTGGAATTAAAACCTCTTTTGTCTTGCATGCCTGCATGCTTTAAGTTTACTTTAGAATAAAACAAACAAGCTGTGAAAAGAGCTAAATTGTTCTACAAAGATCTTCTAAAATGGCGGGGACAAAATTATTGACACCCCACAGCAGTGATGATTAGTAAAAGTGAACTGCAGGGATATTTCTGGCAGATGATTGTTTTCAATTAGCATCACATGAGTCCTCTTATAATCAGTCACTCAGCCTATTTAAAAGGAGAAAAGAGGTCTTTGTGCTGTTTGGTATTATTGTGTGCACCACACTGAACATGGACAAGATCATAAGTGCCCTTGAGCAAAGGCAGTGTAACCCCACCTGCTCACCCACTGCGGTTTAGAGTGTCAGCCAAAGGTGTAAAATATAAATGTGCTGTAGGAAATATCTCATTACAGAGACACGATGTGGTTTCATTTAGGTGATGATTCACTGATCAAACACTGACTCTACCAGGGTTGTGGGTTTAAATCCCTCTCTGTGCTGCTCTGTAAATGTCAACCCAGACAGCAGGTTTAACCAGAACATCCTCATTTGTTGATACAAAACTCATGTCAGAGTAAACCGATGTTTGGGGTTGACACAAAACAATCTCACCACAAAGGCCAGTAAGGAGGAATAGTATGTGATACAGCTGAAAGCTCCAGAACGGCTACTAAATGGACTTTGTTGTGAGCTGATATTTCCAAAGTAAAGAATGAAATTTCTTTCTCAAAAAAGCTTAATTCTGCTTTACAAAAGCTATAAAGTTTATAAAGATTAAACTGTAAAATGATAATTCTCACAGTAAACAAAAGTTTGCTACCTGATTAATTTTAGAGCGATTTGAATTCACCATCAGTGTCCTCACTGAAGTTGCCTGCACTTTCTGCATCTGGTCACCAATTTTTTTTTTTAACCTCCTGAGGATGGAGCTAGACTCTGTTTCCATGGTTACGCCTCACTGCTGTTACATCAAATAAGGGGGTTTGGTGCATTGTTTTCAGTTAAGTAACGTCCACTTCCTGGCTCAGAAGAGAAGAGAGTTTAAAGTGGCTTTTTTTGGGGGCAACGCTGATGGACAACTGTTTCAGGAACAGGCAACTGAAATAAAAGCTCCGCAGCTAATTCAGATGTTACTTGGCAACACGATTTTCCTCAAATTAAAGCAACGACACAGAGAAAAGGCCTTGAAAACACTGTGGTTAGAAGACGGAGAGATGACTCTGAACAACAAAATGAAACAGAAATGAATGTTATAAATTAAATAAATGTAGCTGATGCTTGTCTCCAGAGAAACTTAGGATGGCAGAGCGAGCTAAAACCCTCAGACATGAAATATATAACACTGCTGCCTTCATTTATCTGTTAAAGTGATGACTCTTTGTCATTCACATATAGGCGACTTTTATGCTAATTGTGACTAAAAAGTTATTTACTTCAAACTCTTCTTTGACAAGTTTTTGTTTAATCTCTTACTGGCTCTAAAAGTTGAATATAGAGAAGGTTATTTAAAGTATTTATACTCACTTATCTGCTTTGTGACTTAGGTTAAAGGAGCTGAAAGGATTTTAAAAAACTGTGAAGTCTGATGTTTTTAAGGCTCACTATTCATGATTTAATTACAGTTGTCAATGACACTGTTGACACTGCAGATGCCAAATTATTTTTAATGTCATTTTTTAAATCTCATTATATCTAGGCGAAAAGCTGGTTTTAGCTTAATACTTGATGTTAAAAATACTATAAAGCTAATGGAGCTGCTCCTGCAGTAATGTAGTACTTGTTGATTAATTTTAGACTTATTATCTTCAGTTTTTAGTCACAGTTTGGTCAGGTGGTTTGGGCTAAAATCAACCTTTATACATACACAAATATACATACAGTGTATATACACATACAGTATCTAACCTGTGCGTGGATGCAGATATCATCTACCTTAATTTAATTGTTATCGACTTAAAGTTTAGAGATGTCAGCAGTTATGGAAATATGAGATAAAGTCAGTTTTTCTGCTGCTAGTTTCTAAATATTTTAGTGATCTTATACTACACCGCAGTGCACCTGTCTGAGTTTGTGTCTTGTTGTTTTAACTTATTTACTAGCAGCAGACATAAACTGATGACAGGGATTGCATGCAGAGTTCAGACTCTGACAGTGATAATTTTAATATGCAGGAAAGTGCGGGCAAATATTAGAGCAGAAGAGCAGTGGAAAGATGAACAGCAGACAAGAGGAACAACAGCAAACAAATAGAAGAAACAGAGAAACAGAAAATTCAGGAGGAAAGGAGACACACAGGGATTAATTTAAAGGAGGTGTTTGTGCTCTTTCAGCAGTTTTTCTCTCTGTCAGACCTGTATCAGTGTTGACCATCTGGTGTAAAGACAATAAATCATGTTGACTTAAAATGTGTTTGCACCAGGATCTTTACACCTCACTAAGGAAAATAAACACTGGTTATGATATGGGAATTTGTCTCTCACTTTCTTTGTCTCTCTTTTTATCTCCTCAGAGATCCTGGAGACGCCCAAGTCCACCAAACTGGTGAGTCAGATAACGCTGCACTGTGACACACAAAGGTCCCCCCCCTGTAGGAAACCAGCAGCAGACACCTGGACTTTAACACAACGACAGACTCACACATGTATCTCACATACCTGCACACACAGACACACAAAGTCTGTCATATCTAAAGTAAACACTGTGTGTTCCTGTTGACTGTTGGAGGATGAAATGACCTGCACGGTGCCACACCTGCTCTGCTACTCCAGCCTGATTTAACACTGAGACTTTATCAATTTCTGACTCTGGCTATAAAAAAACCCTGCCTTTTTCACAGGTTCTGTTTGTAGCAAGTGTGTGAGAGGATGCTTGGTAACCTGCAAAATAAGTGTATTGGCATTAATTTTTATTTTTTTTCTGATTTAATTTTTTTTGTTTTGCTCAATGGCTTTAAAAAAAGAATGATCTAAAATAGAAGTGCAGTAAATGTACAGCAGTTCTTGTCTGACACTGATGTAGGAACACACTGACAATATGCAACCTAGAAATAGTAATGTACATAACAAAGGAGTAATATACATAAATATCCTATATCTGTCTTTAAATACATGGAGTAATTGCTGTGAAGCATAATTTACTTTTTCCCTTCATAATTATACTCTGTCCCTTCTTAATCTTGAAATATTTAAATAGCACTGACTATTTAAATATAGACTTCCAAATATAAATGCCACCAGTTTATAAAAATAAATATACTTTCTTTGTTTTCCTATCTGACCAGCAGAGGGCAGTGTTTACCCATAAATGCACCTCCAGCTGCCTGTTACTTCAACTGATTATTTATAAAGTGAAACAGATAAAAAAAAAAACTCTGAGATTGTAAATTAAAATTAAGATGATGTGTGGCTGCAGATCTGCACTCTCAACAGCACAGGCTGCTCAGGCATACTCATCAGTTTTATAATTACTCTCTCAGGCATTTGTTAATACGGGTCATTTGCTGGAGCTCTCTCTAAAATTGCTCTGTAGTTTCATAGGTCTGTAACTACAATAGACTCTGCCTTTTTTGGGGCAGAAATTACAATTAATAATTGGTTGAATACAGTCAAAGCATGGGATGATGTTTCTAGGAATAAAACATGAGGTTTTCATATATATCATTATATTTCATATTCCATTGGATTTATTTAAGGATGTAGGGATGTCGTCAGTTGTCAGGAGCAAAAGAGTGAGACAGTATATTCCCAATGGTCCAGAGGGATCAGGTGAGAGAAGATAGAGATGATTCTTTTTGTTTATTTTAGTCTTGCTAAGTAGTTAATTGGCACTGGGACCATTTTACTAGTGTTTCATGGGTGTGAATGTGAGATTTTATTTATTTTTTATAGCTAATTATGTTTAAAAATCATGTCACCAATACAGGAAATCTTAAAAGAAACCTGCTGCTGAGTCAGATCCTGAATTACAGTACAATATAATATGATTAATATAATAGTTGGAAACGTTGGTGAAACAACAGACAAGCAGATTCTCTCCAAACTTTTTAGTGAACTTTTTTATGCGTCAGAACTGAGAAGTTCAGAAGAAGCTTAAAATCATGTTAAAATCTCGAGTTGTTGGTAATTTACAAGTGTCAAATTCCAGCTTTATTTTCAGTGGAAATTCTGACTCAAATCTCAGAATGAGGAATTCTTCTGTTTATCACATCTACTCAGGTCTTATTGGATTCGGGCTTAAATGTCATCGTGTTCATATTGAAACAACTGACATTTACTGGATGTTTCACAGAACCATCAGTTCACCCTGAATCACTGACCTGTAGCATTTTGCTCTTTCATTTTTCATTTTCACTTATTTAACAGTTTAAAAGTCTCACTGTGACTCGTCAAGAGAAAAATAAAGGAGGAGACCAGGTCAAAAGGACAAAGCCTTGTTAAATATTAGAATATATATTTGTTTAATCAGTCTGAAGTCAAGTCAAAATATATTTATCTAGCACATTTGAAATAACCACAGTTGAACAGGCTTTAAATACCAGAGTAAACAAATATAAAATGCTGTAATTAATGTGACATAAGATGGAAAATAAAACCCACTTGATAATAAAATAAGATAAAAATAAAGATGAAAACACAATAGAATATCACAAGATGGAAAATAAAACCTACTGAACAATAATAATAATAATAATAATAAAATAATATGTTAATATATGTTAATAAAATTGTAATTGAGGAAAAACAAGTCAATTCAATAAGAGTCAAGAGTCTGCGTCATATATAAAGATGGTGATGGCTGTGAGCAGATGTGAGAACATCAACAGATGTTTTGTGATCAGTCACGTCTGACACATTTTTAATAGGATTTTTTTCATGTGTAGTTTGTGTGAAAATGAGCTGAACGAGAACGAAGTTGTGTGTGTGTGTGTGTGAAAATGTACTGTCCTGTATATGTGACTGAGAATACGCGGCCCCACCAGCATCGGCGGAGAGCCCCGACTCACCACACTCCCCGTCACCTCCGGCATGTCACTGACAAACTGGACCTTTAACCTCCACCCCCTCCCTCCTTCCCTTCTTCTCCTCCCCTTCTTTTCCTTCGACCACGCAGCGAGGAGTGAAGCCCAAAAAGGTGCTGCATGTTTCTCTAACCTCGGTACAGTGGTAATGTTATGATGATGACCGTAGTAACCATGGTAACCGTGGCTCTGAATGGCCTCGCTGCTGCATGGCAACAAGGCCTCACCCTCCATTTAACCCATTTACCCACGATTCCTCGCAGCTCACCACACCCTACCCCATTCCCTGGTCCTGTTAACAAACCACTTTGTGTTCGTGAGAGAGTGAATGGATGCTAATGGAGAGAGAGAGATGATGCCTGTGTCATCCGTAGTGCCGCCACGCCCACCTGACCTCCGTCACCTCGCCACGCTCTCTGCTCTGGTCTGTTTGCACTGGTTCAGCTCTGTTTTGTCGCCGCAGTGTCGTGTCTGTCTGCTTCCTGTGCATTTTAAAGCATGTTGACGTCACTGTGAAGTGAAATGAAAAAATGGCTCTCTCATCTTGGTTGCAGAATTCCCTGTGTCACACTGACACTTGTTTAATCATTGTTGCCCAGATAATTACCACATTATACTTGTATTTTTAGATCAAATCCCCAGGAAGGATCTGGAAAACTGCAGTTTTAATGGTTAATTTTTGGTGTATAATCAGGTTTTGAGAGAAAGTGCTGGTCAGTTCCTGCCATAATTTTCAGCTATAAGCAGTTTCTGTAGGTTTCTGGAGAGACATTCAGAGGTTTTTGGAGGTCGTATTAAAAGGCAGCTTCAGTATTTATCCATGTTTGTTGCCACTCTCCACTTGTTGCCTCTTTGATTTCACATCTGATAAAGTGAAATGACTGGACGCACCGGCGTCACATTGGTCTTTGACTCGTGTGATAGTGTTTGATAGGGCTGTTTATTAAACAAAAAATACAAAACATTTCCTATTTCCTGCCTCTTAACTACTTTTCTTTGTTTTTATCATTGTAGATTTAACTTGTTTTGGTTTTGGACTGTGGTCAAACAGGTTAATCATAAAAATCAACAGATTAATGGATAATAAATTACTAAAAGTTAACTGCAGCCAAATCTAGGGACTGTTTTCTCTTATATCTCTCTAACATCTGTAAGACTCAGTGTTTCATTTCGTGTTTAAATTCAAAGCTGACAATTTATCTGCTCTTATTTTTGCTGTTAGAAAAACTGCTGAAAATTTGATTTGAAAAATGTGTAGTACAAAAACCTTTGGGTGGAAAGCGATATAAAATGATGAAATTCAGTCCATGGGGGAACTTTTTCATGAGTCTTAGTAAAAACACTTTCAAATAAAATCACAAATCCCCATAAAGAAGGTACAGATGAAAGTACAGCAGCAGATTTTTGTACGCTGGTTGTGTCCCTAGCACCTAATCAAAGATTTTTGACAGCCTGTGGGTCCAGTATAGGAGCCAACTTTAGTCTTTTTGAATCATTTTCCTCTTTTTTTAGTATCCACCTGAATCACTTATGATCAAGCCCAGCCATATACCTTGTTTCAGCTGAGCATACACTGAGCAAGACGCCATGAACATATAATTTCCTTGTGACTTTAACATTTTACGTTGAGCCATAAAAGTCCAGCACTGACAGTCCAGTGTTCTTTAACAATCATCCTCTGCTGACTCATACATAGAGGCGTTTCGTCTGCAGCTGCACTGTAGAAAATGTCAGATTGTGACCGAGGTGAAATCAGTCGTCCTCCCCGCCTGCAGAGAACAGACCTGCAGAGTATGGATTTCCTGTCAGCTTGGTTCTACTTTATTGTCTCTTGTCCTGCGTCTACTCCTCGGCGGCCTGACTTTGGACATTAAAAAGCTCAGTTTAGTTTGAACCAGGAGGCTTGAATATTCAGTCACAGCGCCCTGACCTAAATGAGATTTTGGAGAAATTTGAAAACTAGTTGATTCAAGTGTAGCTGTGGAAACACACAAATTAACACTGCAAAATCTGGAAAAAATAGGGGAAATATTACTTAAAATAAGCAAAATTATCTACCAACCGAAGAGGAAAATTAATTTCACACATGATTTTGTTTATATTAAGTAATAGTTGGCAATAGTTGCAGTAATAATTTATGATCTAGTCTTTAATTTTAGCCTCAAACAACAGGGACATGCTGCTGTTTTCTACAGAGCCACAGAGTCTTCAATCTTATATAAATAAATAAGAATAAATAGATTGAAATATGTGAAAGAACTGCTACACTGTGAAAAGGTCAAGTCATTATTATATTATCCTCATTTTCATATTTGGAAATCACTTATGTAACATTCTAGAGACATCAGTTTTATTTTGCAGTGTCACTTTTCATGACAGAGGAGTTAATTACTCATTGGTTGTAAATATAACAGGGTTCAAATTACTATTCTGCTCTGTTCCTTAAAGAATTGAATATATGATGTACCTGTCTGTGTGAGCATTTGTAAATATCTGGTACTCGGTTTAATTTGTTTGCCAAATCCTCAGCTGGCCTCACAGTCTGCCACACCCAGACGGGTTTGTTTTGATTTGCGTTTTGGTTTATACATTTATACATTTATACACAGTAAACCAAGAGCTTGGTTTCAGAGGTTCTTTAAACATTAACAGATACATAAATAATCAAACTAGGAAATAACAGTGAACAAAGATAGGGATGCTCTGTATAATGTTTAGTGTCTCTAACAAGGAGCTGATGCTCAATTTTTAACATTTTTTGGGAGAATATTAAAGGAATACAGAGAATTTTTTGGAAAAACGCTTGATGACGATGAGATGATCACTTCTATGTCTGTACAGTGAATATGTTAACATAAAGTGTGAAAACAAGGTGAAATTTTTGGCCTGGCTCTGTCCAAAGGTAAAAAAATCCACCTACCCACACATCACTAACTAACATCTTATATCTTGTTTGTTTAATCTGTGCAGAGACAGAAGTGTAAAAATGGAAAGTTGTGGTTAATGATCTGCTTTTCTGTGAAGTTACACCCATGCAGAAAACAAAAGGAATATAACTTCTAATAGTTCTGCTGTTATATGCAACAAACTCCTCTGATCTGACGCCTAAACATCTGAGTATCAAGTCTTCCTCCAGTTTTCTAAAGTATGTGAAATAACAGCCACCTTTTTGCCCACCAAGACAAAGCTGAGCGTGTTGGGTTATGCTGCTTTAATGCTTCCTGGGCAGTAATTTTATCCCCTTTTGTCCTGCTGGAGCTCAGAGGCAGTGATCCTCCCTGTGTCTGCTGGGAAAGCAGCAACTTGATACATCTCCGCCCATCCCATCATCCTCTCTGCCTGTCTCTCTCTCTCTCTCTCTCTCAGAGCAGCACTCAAACTGTGCGGTGGAGAGAAAGTGAGGAGATTACAGAGAATGATGTTTAATATTTTAACAGGACAGATTTCCCTCAGCTGCTGTGTAATGGATACACATAAACTGTTTTTCTTTCTGGTTCAGCAGCCTGGACTCTCAAAGTCCTGTTGCTTTTATTTCCCTCACTATAAATGAGAATCTTCCTTTCTCATATAATCAGTTTCTTAATACCCACTTTCATTTCCTCTTACACAGAAACTGTACTCCACCTGTGTTTACTATAGCCTTACCAAGTTTCATCACAGCAATCTCAAATGACTCCTGCCCATTTTCATGCCTGTACTGTAAAAGTATTTTGGGTTTAAAGCTCAAAGCTAATCAGAGTATCCCCTCTGAATTAATCCTCTTACATCCCTCTCTCTTCCTGCTGAGCTGTTGGTGCAGAGAAGGAGATTAGTGGAGCTGAGGAAGATATTATGATGCCTGCTCAGATGGCTCTCGTCTGTTTAGGAATAAATTGACCCATTAAATTGCATTTTTACACTAAAAACTCCTCTTACCACAATCAGTATCACCGCTAAAGCTCAAGACTGGTTATTTGTTTGAGTGTTAATCCTGATTGTCATGACACTGGACTGTGTTTTAAACCATTTTGCAAGGATTTATTCTCCTTGTGTTTCCCTTTATTAGGACAAAGAACCAATAGGGAACAATAAGGCCAATAAGAAGGTATTTTGTCACCCATCAGAAATTATTCTTTATCACTTATACTTGTGGCAGCCATTCCAGATTTTTTGAGTGACTGAAGTAGTATGATACATGCATAATAAAGTAAAATGACATGACAATTCAGTGTGATTGTCAGGCTAATACCATGGTAGCTATCCTTGCTGCAAATCAATGAGCAGGACTGCTTTATGGAAATATTAGATTTAAAGGATTTTTTCTGCAGTTTGAAGCAACTGTATCAAAACTATATTAATATAATATGACAAAATGATATTTAGAAGACGATTTTGTTGTGTTATTATAAACAAATCCCATAAAAAGACCAAACTAACCGTGATGTATCTTAATAGTGTTATACCAGGTTGTAAAAATAGTTGTATGAAGCTTGTAGCTTGAGGAAGAATTTTCTCACCTGCACTCACCTGGCGGCTAATCAGAGAGTGAAGTGGGCGTGATTGTTGGATTGTCGGTTTCAGAAATGATGGCGTATACTGATATTTTTAGGGCTGTGTGCCACAAGCTTAGGTATGGAGATCAGAAAGTATGATAACTGTAGACTATCAACATCCCTGTCCTTTAAATCGATGTAAATAAAGAAATAAAGCTGGCACTTAAAAATAAAGAATATGAAGATTTTTTTTAAAGAAAGACATCCCTTATGCTGCTGAAATCCAGATCAGGTGTGGGCCCCCGTCTTTGTTTTTGTCAGCCTCATTTTAATGAGCCCATAGGAGGGATTGGCGAGCGTTGCTAGGAGACAGGAAAGGCTTGCATCAGTTGTTGCTGCTCGTTTTCCGCTCTCACCTCTGTTTACAGCCCCACCCTCCTCCGTCTCACATCCTCTCTTTGCTCTTCTGTCTGTCCCCAATCACTGCTTCACACAGTCTCACCCACCCTCCCCTTCTCCTCCTCCCCCTCCCTGTCTGTCTGTGGTAGAGGTGGTGATGAGTGGATGAGCAGCAGCAGCAGCAGCAGCAAGCGTGGGGAAGGAGGGAGGGAGGGAGGAGGAGGAGGGTGCACAGTGATGTAATGCAGGAGCAGGGCATTGGCTGGGCTGACAAATCACAATAAGCAGAGTGAGAAGGGGCGGGTTGAGTGGTGGTGGTGGGGAGACAGGAGGGAGGAGAGGAAGGTTAGGGGAGGCGAGGCGTCTCCTGTGAACAGTAGCAGGTCGGAGACTCGCAACAGCAAGATGTCAGAGCCCTGATCGGAGCAGAAAGGAAAAAGGGAGGCACTGACTGAGGGCTCCGGCAGATGGATTATGAGAGAAGCTGAGAGAGAGGAGGACATAAAGGAGGACGACATCAGGAGGAAGGGACGGACAGAGGCAGGGAGGGGGAAGCCTGGGAAAAAAATAAAAAATCACCGCGGCCATTTGCACCACTGCAGCTTCCCGGCCTGAGCGGCTGCCTGTCTGACTGACTGTTGTTCGGCTTCTGCTGTCTGTCTTTCTGTCCCTAAACCTGGTCTTTGAGGATCAAGCATCTTTGCCTCTTTTATCACCTGTGTGTGTGTTTCTCGGTGACTGTGTTTTGTGTGTGTGTCTTCTTCTCTTGCAAATATGATGAGACAGACTCCTGCACCCCGGAAGGTACAGAACTCCATCTGATCATCCTTAATCTGTTGGGATGTTGTTGTTGTCGTTGTTGTCATCTCCCATTTGATTTGTTGGCAGAGCTGTTGTAAAGGTCATGCTTGGAAGTTTCAGTTATTCCTCATTTTTGGTCGCAGTTGCCCTTTTTTCCCCTCTCAAGTGGTATTTAATATTCCCAGTGTGGAAGCAGGAGCTTGGTTGTGCTCTTTTTTGATCGTTTTGTCAGTTTATTTTTTCCCTTTGCAGAATTATATCATGCCTATACATGTGTGTGCAGTAGATTTTTTTTTATTTCTCTTGTCTTCTCTACAAGTTTTTATCTTTTTATTTGGCCTCATCATGCAGAAGCTGTTTCTGCCATCTGGTTGCAGATGTAGCAAACAGACTGATGTGATTTCAGTGTGTTGCCTGTTCTGGTACCTACAGCACAAACACTGTGGCTTAAGAGGTGCTGTCAGCTCTTATTTGGTACAGCTGTTAGCTCGGGCTAATTTCTGCTGAATGGTCCAACTCTAATCCAATAAAGAACGATAACTAGCCAAAGAGCCGGCCGAGCCCGAGCCAAAGCAGAGACGAGGAGAGAGTCAGTGTGCAGAGGACAGGAGATGGAGAGTAAAAGGTAGAAGAGAAAGACATCAGATCGTTCTACATCAAAGTAGAAGAAAGGAGAGAGTCTTGACAGACCTGAGTTATATTGTTAACTAAAAGAACAGCCTTGTATTTAGTTTGGTTGTGACAGAGAGAAGTGAAATATATGTTCAAATAACCTTCATATAAAAGTATAACTGTTTATTTAGGAGAGAAAATAACCTGCTCCATTTAGTAGCTGCAGCAGATGGAGTTTCCCCCCTAAAAGTAATATCTATTAAATATTTATTAATATTTAGGCAACAATTTATTTTTGGCTCCATGATAATGTCTTAGTAAGTTTCCTGGAAAGAGCCAATCATTTGTAAAACAGAGATCTTTTACTGCAAAATGTGCAGTTTGTTCACAGGCAGGTTTATAATTCAACATATATGTTAACATATATGACAAATAAACAAAACAGTGATAATATCAGCATCTACAGTACAAATTCATGACAACTGAGCAAACTCTGCTGGATATCATGTGATATAATATTTGACTGAAAGCATGTAAATATGCAACTTTCAGTCATTTTTCAAGCCAAAATACCAAATATTTGTTGCCTGCAGCTTCTCAAATGTGGCAGTTTGCTGCTTTCCTCTGTTTTATATCAGTGCAAAATGTCATCTGTGTTTTAGACAAAACAAGATGTTTGAACAAGTTACCTTGGACTCCAGTAAACTGGGAGTAAATGATTTAGCAGTTGATCAATAATGGAAGTAATTGTTAGTTGCAGCCTTGTTCTGTGAGCTGCTGTTTCCAAGGTAAAGAATGAAGTTTTACCTGCTAGATTTTATTTCTAACTCTTACATTTGTACAGTCTTTTGCCATAATATGATAATTATATGGAGAAATCATAGATTGTATTGTGGAATTATTGTCCCCCCCGTGCAAACACGCATGTTGAGGTTAACACAATTTAAATTTAGAGAAATTTCATGAGCCTAAAGCACTCAGAGGTGTTTGATTAACATAATGTAATCCAGGTCCTCTGTACAGACTCTATAGAAGTTAGATGAGAATAAATTGCGGATGCTTCCCTGCACACTTCATTGAAAATCCTCTCATCCCAGCCTGCTGCGTGCCATGTCTGAAACACGCGATATAGCAGGATAACAGGCTATTATCCCTGCGCTGTCTGGTGTATAAGTGCTGTACAACAGAATTGGGCTCAGATGAACCGGGTCTGCTGCGTCCCCGGAGACACAATGCAGTCATTTAGGTCACAGCGGCAGTACCAGTCACTGTGTCCATGTTGCTACTGAGGGGTTCTGGTCACATGGGGGGAAGAAATGAGGCCCCAGAGACCGGCTAGGACGAGAGAGATCAGAGAGACAGATCTGTGGGGATGTTGCACGATAATGGATTCACAGGAGAAGAGCCTTTGTGGTAGTTTTCAGAACAAAAAAGAAAGAGTTCTGTAGGTTTTAATTGTCTGTGAAGAGGCAGAATCCCAGGAGAGTTCAGTCATATCAGCTTCATCAACCCATTTTGTCCTTGTGTCTGTGGTTTTTCCATTTTAATATGAACTTTGCCTTGATTCACTAACCCTGGCTGTTTGTTTCCCTCCCCTCTCCTCCTCTCCCTCTCTCCTCCTCTGCTGCCCTTTGACCTTCTCCTGCTTCCTCTCCTCCTCTTTTTCCTCCTTTTTTCTCCTCCCTCTCCTCCTCAGACCACGGCCAGAAGGCCCAAGGTGAGCCCAGTCTTCCAACGTCGTCAGGGGCTTACATTTCTATCAGTTTGCATTATTTATGCGTGTGATTATTGTCTTCACTTCACACAGCAATTTGTGTGTGTGTTTGTGTGAGTGTTGCCAAGACAGTAGTGACACTACATCACCAGACATGACTGCAAATCCACACTATTTAGCATCAGTAATTTTAAACACTGTATACCGCAGCCTCACACATTTATTGTTTTTCTTTTCATCTAGATTTCCTCACATTCATATTCACAGCTCCAGTAGTGTTTCCTGTCTTCATTTCAAGTTCTAGTATTCATGTATTCAACATGTGGTTTTCTTTTCTTTTTGCCTTAAACTGGTTGGTAAAGTTGCTTTTGTTCAGTTCGGCCATTTTATTTGTTTTAATTTGCACCAGAAAAGTTTCAGCTTTGATTTGCTTGCTAATTTTTTTCTCTTGCAGTTTTGCATTTGTGTCCTAAATGAGGTCTGGGGTCATCATGGAGGTCCACTAAAAAACTGGATGTTTGCATGTAGAAGTTAATCATTTAAAAACACATTTTTATGGTTTGGGTGTATGTCAGTTTGGTACTTTAATACGTGAAAATGAATTTGTAAATCTCTCTTAGTCCTTGTTAAAGTTGTCGCTCAACCTTAGTTAACCTTAAAAAAACACTGGTTAGCTTGAAAAGTAGCAAATAACTGAGTTAAATAAATAATGCAAGTTAACATGCAGCTGCTAGTCTGTACTCATGCTAGTTTGTTGTAAAGTTAGTCAGTGCAAAACAGGCGTTATTACTGTATAATGAGTGTGTTTACATAGCATTAATATCACAGCTTGGATTCCCAAGTTAGGTGGTTTTGATTGTTTTCAGATAATTAAAGGATTAAGCAACAGTTCCTTTATGAGCTGAGAAAATCCTCCTACTTCTCAAGCTAAATAAACTATTTTAAAATCCCACTGAATTATCTGAAAAGTGCATCCTCACAAAGATGAAAGCTGGCATTTTTTCTCTGCTCATGAAAAGTTGACATTTTGTAGAAAACACAAAACAAACAAATATATATATATACATATATATATATATATGTATATATATATATATATTTGCGCACATGGTGTTCATGGGAAAGTGACAATATCCACTTTCAGAAACCTAGATAACAACAAGATTTCTCTTTGTTCCATGTAAATGTCATAACCTGAATAAGATCAAAATGAGAGTAATATACAATGTAAAAGTACTCAATGAAATCAAAGGCTGGAAAACAGATGATAGAGATAAGAGGAAGAAAAATACAGCAGATAAACACAATCAGCTTTTGACAGCAGCTGTGATCGAGGAGAAGGGGACCTCCATTATGGCCACCAATACATCATCTGACAGCTGTTTAAACCCAGTGGGATCTTTTCATCATCTTTTGATCCAGATTCCTTTCTGGCTCAGTTTTTTTTTTTTTTCCTCATTATTTTCTTCCTTGGGTTTTTCAGCAGCCCAGCCGGCCGACAGGCACCGGCGGGAAGGGGGCTGCGTCCGGCTCGGCCTCGGCCTCTGCTGGAGAGATGAGCAGCAGCGAGCCCAGCACCCCGGCCCAGACTCCCCTGGCTGCTCCGGTCATCCCCACCCTCCACTCCCCAGGAAAACCTCCGGCCCCCGTCCCCAGCAAGGTCAGTATCAGCTTAGAGCAGCGCAACACTGCTAAACGAAGGCAAAGGTTTTGTTCACCCTGCAGCTCACAGTGTCACAACACAGATAAAATGTTTTACCTCCAGTGTGAGGAGGGAAAACCAGCATCCACCAGCGACTGGGAAAATACTAGAAAACTTTTTTACATTTTCAGCCCCAGAGCAAGAGATAATATTTAAAACAGGTGACTAATGCCTACTTAAAATAATTACATGCATGGAGAAGAATGAGATGTGATATTCTGGTTTTATAATGCAGTGTTTAATGTGCCAACAAGATCAAAGAAGACTCAGTGGACTCGGCTTAAAGCCACACAAGCAGAGGTGCAGGAGTAAAATCAGATGTGACATCTTTTTGCTATAGCTCCTTTAAATACATGTTTTTGACACAGCTGTCAGTTTGAGTTGATGTCATCCACGAGAGAACCGGAGGCTTTAACTGTATTCTTAGAGTACATGAGGAAACATAATTTACCCAGAACAGAAATGCCTGTCTAACAAAAGGGAAAATGTTGAATATTTGGTTTAATTCTCTATTTAGCACCAGTGTTTTAATTATGTGATTAATCCAAAACAGCTTATCCTCTTCAGGGGCTGATGTGTATCCAAGCATGCAGTGGTGGCGAGGGAAATTAAAAAGCTACTGATGATTTTCTTGATTAATCAAATAAATGTTTGATTTGTAAAATGTCAGAAAATAGCAAAAAAATACTGAAAATGTTTTCTGGACCCCAAAGGTGATTTCTTCAAATTGTTAGTTTTATCCAAGTAACAGTTGCAAACCCAAAGATATCCAATTTGCTATGACTGAATGCTATATGACAAAACAAGCATCAAATCCTTGAAAAATTAATTTAACCATTGGTTTATATCTTAAATGCTTTAACAGGTGTTAGCACAAAATCATCTGGAGAGACAAATATACAGCGCTGTGTCATCTGCATAAATGAGAAAATTATTGTTTTCTACTAATAATATTGTTGCATAGTAAAGTATACTGAAATGAATTGGGCCTAAAATAGAACCCCGAGGAACACCGTATATCATATCTGATTTTAAGTATATATATTATTTGTTATATATATGTTATATATATATTTATTTGTTTAAGTAAATGTTATTTAACTATACAAATTTGATTTTTTAGAAAACTATCAGTATGTTGTCTTTTTTTCAAAGTTATGATCTGTTCTGTAGTGTTTGCTGCAGAGAAAATATTTGCATTTTAGCTGGTGAACTTTTATAGTCTGGTGCCTCCTTCAAAATGAGACCAAACAGTAATAAATGCAGCGATTAGCTCTGGGTTATAGCTCAATTAAGCATGATTAATACCCTGTCCAAATGTTGATTTGCACTAGTACATGTGGTTAATTGTCTGTGAGCTCTTTGTTAATCATGAACTGGGCACAGGTTGAATCTCTTGTGTGTTAGATGCTACATGTACATTAATTTGTATTTAAATGTCACAGATTATCACGTTAACATTTTATAAAAGTCAGCTGCCATCTGGTGCTTAATTACAAGGCGGACGTAATCGGTCTGATTTGTATTTTATCCCCCTCAGGAGGACGTCACTATGGAAACACAGGTGCAGTGATGTGGTGTGATGTTTTTGCACTTGATACTGAAGTGTTGTTTTTCCTCTCACTAACATTTTAACAAGCTGTAGAAGGTGTGACTGCTACGCTTCAACCACGGTGTGAAGTTGGTCTGCCCTGAACACGAGAAGAGCAACTTCACACAGCAATTAAAATGAACATTTATGGCAGGATTGAATTAAGACCTCCTGCTGTTATATATATATAAGCACATGTTGTTAAGTGTGTCCTCCCGCAGCAGGGCATGTGTGTGTGTCTTGATGCTGACTCTCTCTACAGGTGAATTCTCTGCATGGCGAGTGAAATTAAAGCTTTGTAATGGATAAAAAGATGAAAGTGCTGCCACCACAGAGAAGAAGCTGCACATTTGATCTGCCACTTTCATTATTCACTAAGAAAAACCTGAGGAATCGTGAAAGTGAAACGATTAAAGGAACATTAAATGGAGCAGGGTTAAAGCTTCCATTGTTTGTCGGAGCGCTTTCACTTTTTTTTCCTCCATGTGTGATTATTTCAGCCTCCTGCGTCAGCTCCTCCATTTTCAAATATCTGACTTTCCATTTCCCCTTCATGTCCCTCCCTCCTCCGTCCTTCGTGTACAGGAGGAGGAGGCTCTGCGCGCTCAGGTGAAGGACCTGGAGGAGAAGCTGGAGACGCTGAAGATGAAGCGGACGGAGGACAAAGCCAAGCTGAAGGAGCTGGAGAAGCACAAGATCCAGCTGGAGCAGCTGCAGGAGTGGAAGAACAAGATGCAGGAGCAGCAGGCCGAGCTGCAGAAACAACTCAAAGAGGCCAAGAGGGTAAAGAAGCAACAGATGGATGAGTGGATGAGTGGATGGATAGATGTTGGAGAGGCTGCAGTGATTAGATATGGCTGCACAAACAAGTCAGGGAAACTCATGATATGAATAGGTGGTTAAATGATAGACAGGAGTATAAACTATATATTCATAGTTTTTACGAAATCATTGTCACGTTATAACAAGATATTTTTCATGTCTTTATGACATTTTTTCTGATTTTTACAAGAAATCTTCATCTTGGAGAAACATCACTTCATCCTGTTACATATATCAGTACCAATGTATCTCATTAAAACAAGCTTTTCTCGTTATCGCAAGAAACGTGGAGTGGAAAGAAATGAGAATGGTGAAGAGTAAGATTCATGGCTAAGGGCAAAAATTTGAAATGATATATTTAATGTAATGTAAAGGTAACATAACCTCCCCAAACTATGCACAAAGTCTCTGCTGAAAATAGTTTTTAAAGGCATTTACCAACATTTTTATATTGAATCATCTGATATTTCATACTTTGATGTTTGGTGTCTGTTTTGCAAGTTGTTTGCTCATATTGCCAAGTCACTATCAATCAAAGCTGATCGAACCACACCCACACAGTCCTGATGTTGTTGAGTTTTTGACTATTTAACTCTCTAAAACCAAGTTTTCAGGGGCTTTAAGAGTAAACTGAATAGTGATTTTGGACGGATTAAGAAAAGTAGAGAAAGTAGAAAACTCTTCAGTTCAACTATAAAGAGACAAATTCACACTAATAAAATGATTTGAAGATATGTAACTCTATAAGACAGAGCTGCCCACCACACCCATTCAACAGATATATCACTGCCTTTAAATGAAGAATTTACTTAAAAAACTGTATAAAGAGGAAAAGAAAGCCCTGCAGGTTTTACAGACTGCATTAAGACTAACTGACGTGAGTTTCTCTCTGTGTGTAGGAGGCTAAAGAGGCCCTGGAGGCAAAGGAGCGGTACATGGAGGAGATGTCAGACACTGCGGATGCGATCGAGATGGCCACGCTGGATAAGGAAATGGCTGAGGAGAGAGCCGAGTCTCTGCAGCTGGAGGTCGACTCGCTCAAGGAGAAAGTGGACGAGCTCACCATGGACCTGGAGATCCTCAAGCATGAGATTGAAGAGAAAGGTACGGCTGAGTTTTATTCGTTAGAAGTGAAAGGTGAGAAGGTCGTAGATGGGATGAGGTGGTTTTTGGAGCTTTGAACTTGTGACAGAGAAACAGATGAGGGGTTTTTTGTTCTGTTTTTTTTACCTTCATTAGGTAAAATTCATACAGTATAAGGCCGAGGATCCCACACACCTGCTAGATTTCTGGTGTACAAGAACATTGTTTTGGTGACTGTGTTCACACTTGATAACTGCTATGTTGGTAACAAGACACTTGACTCACACTTTCCAAGAGTATCATCAAAAAGTTCACAACAAAAATTAGGAAAAACAATAAAACACAATAAATCTTTACTCTAGCTTATGTTTTACACAAAAAAGATTAGAAAAAGCGATCTCTAGTATCAGAAATAATTTCAAGACCTTTTAGTACAAAAAATAACCAGTGATTTGTTTCTTTTACATGTTTCTTCTATTGTTTCTTTGAATGTTTTTGCCTCATCTTTTTTTCTTTACAAAAAGGCAAACTCAATAAAATATTAGTTTAAAAACACAAAAAACAAAACAGTGGCTATGGTTTTCAAATGCCTGAAAAGCAAAATGAAAAATCAAAGTGTCTGTTCTGTGCTCCTTTGTACTTCAGAAGTTAGAGATTATATTCAGCTATATTCAGGTGTATATTCAGCTGCTGTCAAACAGCACAGAAGCAGAAATAACTCATGTCGTTGTCTAACGTGATAAGATTGTTGAAATAGTGTTGAGCCACTCATCAGTGACCTCTGAGTGCAGCATGAAGGCGGATGATTTATTGTCGCTTCTCACTCTCTTTTTCACTGTCACAGAAAGTGAAGAACTGTGTCATTTCTTTAATTGAACCTGTCGGCTCGCCATCATCTCTTTTGGCAGCATCAGTTTTCTTGTGTGACATTTCTTACACCCAAAGAAAACAACACTGGACACAGATAATGTAGGAGTGTTTTTGGGTTTCTCTCAGGCTCAGACGGCGCTGCCTCCAGTTATCATGTGAAACAGCTGGAGGAGCAGAACGGCCGACTGAAAGAAGCACTGGTCAGGTAGGTCTGTGGACACTTCACCGTGCAGGAAAAACCTCATGACGTGACCTCTAATCCACCAGGTTCGCTGTCATTAATGATGTTTTTCCCTTGTTCCAGGATGCGAGATCTGTCGGCGTCGGAGAAGCAGGAACATGTGAAGTTGCAGAAGCAGATGGAGAAGAAGAACGTGGAGCTGGACTCTCTGAGGAGCCAGAAAGAAAAGCTGCAGGAGGAGATGACGGCGGCAGAAAAGACCATCGACGAGCTGAAGGAGCAGGTCGGTGCTTCTGTGTTTTATCACACCGGCTGTTCAGAGTGGCCGAGCTGCTGCAGCTTTGCAGTGACTGCAGTGACATAAATCAACCTCAGGCTCTGAACTGAGTGGTGGCTTTTACATAGACAAACAGCAGCTCCTGTTTCTGATGATTGTGCTCTCTTGTTTTCAGGTGGATGCAGCCCTGGGGGCGGAGGAGATGGTGGAGACTCTGACAGAGAGAAACCTGGACCTGGAGGAGAAAGTCAGGGAGCTGAGGGAGACGGTCGCTGACCTGGTGAGTCTCACTCTGAGGATTCACACAGTTCACGTCTGTCGGCAGCAGACGCCTGAACAGGTCAACGACAAACACAAAACTGCTGCAGTTCATTCATTTAAAAATTACAATATCAATCAGAATCTTTGAACAGGAGACTAATGAATCCCCAGACTCCCCCTGTGTATTTATAGCACTGAGGTCGGACAAAATTAAAGTGCCACTGTTTGCTGACTCACCTCATGATTGATATGGACCCAGGTCATTAATATGCAGGTCCTGCCCTCTGGTGTTTGTTGCCACTTGCAGCCATTGTTGAGTTGACCTGGATCGAAACAAATGAGTCACAGTAGAAACCTAACAAGTAAATCAAAGGAACTAAGAGAAGCTTTTTAAGATAAACGGATGTTTTAAATTACTGTGGTGGGATAAGTTTTTGTTTGTTTTTGTTTTTAATTTGAAATAAATGTAGGTGAGATCATTTAATCTGTTTTATGTCAGATCTGGTCAAAATGGTGCAAAACAATCAAATCAAGTTGAACAAAAATGAAATTAATCCCAGGTACAGACACAGGTTGAGTTTCTGGCAGCAGCAATAGCAATTTGTTTGCAATAAAAAGTTGCCAGTTGCCACAGACTGAACTTAATAACCTTCATGAAGGGACGATTTACTGCAGGACTGTTTATCAGTGAACTAATATCTTTAAATACATCCAAAATGAAAGAATTAGAGGCAGTTTCTCTAAGATGTCGCTGTTTTTAATTTATCTGGTGACAAATTTTGAAATGTGGTTTCCTTCTTTTGTTTTTTTTGAGTTTGTCTTTTTTTTGAGCTCTCCTGCTTAAATGAAGGTTAAATAAATAAAAAAGAAAAATTAGACAGCATTAATTTTAGCTCAGTGTCCCTAATAAACTGACAGCTGAGAACAGAAAACCAGCTGATCTCTGGGAGACACCACAGCGATGTTTCTCCAAACTCTGACCTCCATCAGAGGATTTCAGCTGATCGTGTTTGTTGGTCGTTGTCTCCTGCAGGAAGCGATCAACGAGATGAACGACGAGCTGCAGGAGAACGCCAGAGAGACGGAGCTGGAGCTGAGGGAGATGTTGGATCTGGGCGCTGCGAAAATCCGAGAGTCAGAGAAACGAGTCGAAGCCGCTCAGGAGACCGTGGCTGATTATCAGCAGACCATCAAGAAGTACCGCGAGCTCACCGCCCACCTACAGGTATGAGCAGGGTGTTTTAGCACATATCACACCGTCTGATCATACGTGCGCTCTCTCCTCATTCATCCTTTGTTTTTGGCGGCAGGAGGTGAACAGAGAACTGACCAGCCAGCAGGAAGCCTCAGCAGAGCTGCAGCAGCAGCCGCCAGCAGAGATGTTTGATTTCAAGATTAAGTTTGCAGAAACGAAAGCGTACGCCAAGGTCAGAAACACTAAGAGCTCTCTGGTCTGAATAATGAGCCGCTCTCAGGAGCCTGATGATGTGAGTGACTGGTGAGTTTTCCTTCTGTGTGTGTCCAGGCCATTGAGATGGAGCTGAGGAAGATGGAGGTGGGTCAGGCCAACAGACACGTCTCCCTTCTGACCGCCTTCATGCCCGAGTCCTTCCTTCGTCACGGAGGAGACCACGACTGCATCCTGGTGCTGCTGCTCATCCCCAGGCTCATCTGCAAGGTCAGCACCAACACGAGAAATGAATACTGCGGACGACACGGAGCCGTCCTCTTCAAGTTTAACTCCACGTTTGTTTGTGTTTGTGTTTTTAGGCCGAGCTGATCAGCAAACAGGCCCAGGAGAAGTTTGATCTGAACGAGAACTGCGTGGAGCGAGCCGGACTGAAAGGAGCCATCGGGGAGCAGCTGAGCTTCGCTGGTGGTTTGGTTTACTCACTCAGTCTGCTGCAGGCCACGCTCCACAAATACGAGCAGTACGTTTCACCACACACCCTCTCACATTTAAGATACACAGCAGGAGAGATGAGTAATGCATGTTGCTAAAGTACATTCATTTGTGCTTCTGAATTTTGAAAAAGATTGTAAAAGTTTTTCTTTTCTCAGTGTAAAACATCTGTGCAGTTGTTTTATTATTTAACGTCTGTGTGTGTGTGTGTGTGTGTGTGTGTCAGGGCTCTGGCTCAGTGCAGCGTGGACGTCTATAAGAAGATCGGCTCTCTGTACCCAGAGATGAGCGTCCACGAGCGATCGCTGGACTTCCTCATCGATCTGCTGCACAAAGACCAGCTGGACGAGACCGTCAACGTGGAGCCGCTCACCAAGGCCATTAAATACTATCAGGTACACACACACACACACACGGTATACACACTGTTGTTAGAGATGATCCATTTGTCAGTTGACAGGAAATCAATAACAATTTTTATACTTAATTCAAAAAGTATAGAATTTACCATGTTAGGCCTAATTTTCCTTAACAGTTACAATACCACTGCAAAGTAGAACTGCAGATAAGGACATCACAGTACAAGTGATGATAGGTGCTCAAGTTTTATGCAGATAAATTGTTTCAAACATCTTGGAGAGCTTCAGGGTTCTGTTGGGGTCAGACCATCTGTTCCAGGACTCCTTGTTCTTCTTGTCTTGTGTTTGGGAAACTTGTCCTGCTGCAGGATAAATTTAGGAGCGATCAGATGATGCATCAGAACCTAAACATCTCAAATGCCATAAACTTTTACACAGTACTCTACGTTATTCAGCCGGTTTGAACACAGAAACCATGTGCACAAACAGAACGTATAAATGAACATGTCCTGTTTGTTTGATGACATTTGTCCTTCTCCAGCACCTGTACAGCATCCACCTGGCAGATCAGAATCAGGACTGCACCATGCAGCTCGCTGATCACATCAGAGTGAGTAACAACACGTCCAACAGTCTGTCAGGAGGGAAAAAGAAAAATCACATCCCTCCTCATCCAGTAAAACATAAAGGAAGAAGTTCAGTCGTAAACCACCTCACGCTTTTTGATATATTTTGATTTGTTGTTATTTGTTTGCAGTTTACCCAGAGTGCCTTGGACTGTATGGCCGTGGAGGTTGGTCGCCTGCGGGCGTTCCTGCACGCGGGTCAGGAGAAGGCCGACCTCGCCGTGCTGCTCAAAGACCTGGAGACGTCCTGCAGCGACATCCGGCAGTTCTGCAAGAAGATCCGCCGCAGGATGCCGGGTACGGACGCACCCGGCATCCCGGCGGCTCTCAACTTTGGCCAACAGGTAACCACGGCAACCAAACCTCTCAGCCAAGTCAGAGTTTCAGCTCACTGATTTTCTATTTTCTGCTCTTAACGTTCTCCGCGCTGACTCTCGACCTTTGACCCCTCAGGTGTCAGACACGCTCTCAGACTGCAGGAAGCACCTGACCTGGGTGGTGGCCGTGATGCAGGAAGTGGCGGCGGCCGGAGCTCAGATGATGTCGCCCCTCGGTGAGCAGGAGGGGCTGGCGGCCGTCAAACTGGAGGATGTGGCGTTCAAGGCAGGAGAACAGGTACGTACATTAGAGCTTCAGTAACAGGCATGGTAGTGATACAGTTTTATGAACCAATGATATGACAAGCAGAAATAAACATATTTCTGTGGTTTTCAGATCTATGGATCTCAGGGTGCCAACCCCTACGAGTGTCTGCGACAGTCCTGCAGCATCGTCATCACAACCATGAACAAGATGGCCACCGCCATGCAGGAGGGAGAGTATGACTCAGAGAAGCCTCAGAGCAAGGTAACTAACTTGGTGTGAAGACGCAGCTCTGAAAGTGTCTGGTGCAGGATTTAATTTTTCTCGTTACGCTTTGATCATCTCCCAGAATCCTCCACCGGTCGACGTGCGAGCGGCAGCTCTCCGAGCAGAAATCACAGACGCTGAAGGTCTGGGCATGAAGCTGGAGGACAGAGAGACTGTCATCAAAGAGCTGAAGAAGTCTCTGAAGATCAAGGTGATAAAAACACATGGAACAGAAAAATCAATCAGTGTGTAAGTGGAGGATTAATCGGCAGTCATGATGCTTGTGTGTTCTCAGGGGGAGGAGCTGAGCGAGGCGAACGTCCGTCTCAGTCTGCTGGAGAAGAAACTCGACAGCTCGTCCAAAGACGCGGATGAACGCGTGGAGAAGATTCAGACTCGACTGGACGAGGCCCAGACTCTGCTGAAGAAGAAAGAGAAGTGAGAGCGGCAGCCTCAGACCTGTAGATTCAGACGAAGAAGTCTTACAGCAGCATGACGATGTTTTCTTCTCTTCACAGGGAGTTTGAGGAGACGATGGACGCTCTGCAGGCTGACATCGACCAGCTGGAGTCGGAGAAGGCCGAGCTGAAGCAGAGAATCAACAGCCAATCGAAGATGACCATTGGATATTGAGAGAACTGGGTCTGGCCAGAATCGCCTCCATCGTCACAGGAATGGCAGGAGGTGAGTGGAGGGAAAAATACACGACCTCACAATCAGTAGAAAGAAAATGAATCTGTGGTTATTGTGTGAATTTTTCATGTGTTTATTAATATTTCATAGACTAAACAAATATTTAAGAAAATAAAACAATAATATGCAGATTAATTGACAAGGAAAATAAGTTACGGCCCTAATACACCTGGACCTTAACCTTATTTATCATCATTTTAACTCTGACTGCTGTGTTTAATCTCCACTTCTCCTTTTGAATCTTTTACCTCTGCAGAGGAACAAAAGGTATCTATCTCCGACACCTGTCACTGATCCTGCACAATTCTTGCTCAAAAAGAACTAATTTTGACAACTAAAAGCCTTTAACTGTGCATGATTCAACAGCAGTTTAATACTCCTACATGCATGTTTTATTCAGGGAATCTGCAGGACTTTAAAAGGACTGAATTTAGTTTTTTAAAGGCCTTAGAAAGTTTTAAAAGGTCTTAAATTTAACCCTGCAGAAACCCTGATATTAAACCATTAAGACTGAAAAAGGGTTTTATGTTTATTATATCTGCTTTTTTTTGGCATGTGTACATTATCTCCTCCCTTGCATGGTTTTAATATTATTCTCCTTAAGGTGAAGTTGATTTCGCTACTTTTGCTACTTATAATCTCTAACAGTGACTTGGAGTAATGAGTTTATATATGTTTGCATGAAATCCATATTAGGCATTTGTCCTTCTCCAGCACCTGTACAGCATCCACCTGCAGATCAGAATGAGGATCGCACTATGCAGCTCGCTGATCAGCATCAGAGTGAGTAACAACACGTCTGGTCAGTCTGTGAGGAGGGAAAAAGAAAAATCACATCCCTCCTCATCCAGTAAAACATAAAGGAAGAAGTTCAGTCGTAAACCACCTCACGCTTTTTGATATATTTTGATTTGTTGTTATTTGTTTGCAGTTTACCCAGAGTGCCTTGGACTGTATGGCCGTGGAGGTTGGTCGCCTGCGGGCGTTCCTGCACGCGGGTCAGGAGAACGCCGACCTCGCCGTGCTGCTCAAAGACCTGGAGACGTCCTGCAGCGACATCCGGCAGTTCTGCAAGAAGATCCGCCGCAGGATGCCGGGTACGGACGCACCCGGCATCCCGGCGGCTCTCAACTTTGGCCAACAGGTAACCACGGCAACCAAACCTCTGCAGCTGTTTGAGTTTCAGCTCACTGATTTTCTATTTTCTGCTCTTAATGCTCTCCAAGGCTGACTCTCGACCTTGACCCCCAGGCACAGACACGCCTCAGACTGCAGGAAGCACCTGACCTGGGTGGTGGCCGTGTTGCAGGCGGCGGGCGTCGGAGCTGATGATGCCGTGAGCAGGGTGAGGCTACGTCACAACTGAGGATGTATGCTCATGGTGAGAACAGTACGCATATTAGAGCTTCTGGTAATAGGCATGGTATACAGTTTTATGAACCAGATATGACAAGCAGAAATAAACATATTTCTGTGGTTTTCAGATCTATGGATCTCAGGGTGCCAACCCCTACGAGTGTCTGCGACAGTCCTGCAGCATCGTCATCACAACTATGAACAAGATGGCCACCGCCATGCAGGAGGGAGAGGCACCCAGAAGCCTCTACAAGGTAACTAACGGTGTGAAGACGCAGGCTCAAAAGTGTCTGGTAGGACGAATTTTTCTCACGCTTTTGATCATCTCCCAACTTCCACCGCCTATCGGCGAGCGCAGCCTCGAAAGAGAAATCACAGACGCTAAAGCCTGGGCATGAAGTTGGAGGACAGAGAGACTGTCATCAAAGAGCTGGAAGAAGTTCTGAAGATCAAGGTGATAAAACATGGAAACAGAAAAATCAACTGGTGTGTAAGGAGTGATTAATCGGCAGTAATGATGCTTGTGTGTTCTCAGGGGGAGGAGCTGAGCGAGGCGAACGTCCGTCTCAGTCTGCTGGAGAAGAAACTCGACAGCTCGTCCAAAGACGCGGATGAACGCGTGGAGAAGATTCAGACTCGACTGCACGAGGCCCAGACTCTGCTGAAGAAGAAAGAGAAGTGAGAGCGGCAGCCTCAGACCTGTAGATTCAGACGCATAGTCTACAGCATGACGATGTTTTCTTCTTCACAGGGAGTTTGAGGAGACGATGGACGCTCTGCAGGCTGACATCGACCAGCTGGAGTCGGAGAAGGCCGAGCTGAAGCAGAGAATCAACAGCCAATCGAAGATGACCATTGATGGGCTGAGAGGAACTGGCCCGTCAGGAATCGCCTCCATCGTCACAGGAATGGCAGGAGGTGAGTGGAGGGAAAAATACACGACCTCACAATCAGTAGAAAGAAAATCAATCTGTGGTTATTGTGTGAATTTTTCATGTGTTTATTAATATTTCATAGACTAAACAAATATTTAAGAAAATAAAACAATAATATGCAGATTAATTGACAAGGAAAATAAGTTACAGCCCTCATACACCTGGACCTTAACCTTATTTATCATCATTTTAACTCTGACTGCTGTGTTTAATTCCACTTCTCCTTTTGAATCTTTACCTTCTGCAGAGGAACAAAAAGGTATCTATCTCCTGACACCTGTCACTGATCCTGCATGTTAAATTCTGTTTCAAAAAGAACTAATTTTGACAACTAAAAGTTTTTAACTGTGCATGATTCAACAGCAGTTTAATACTCCTACATGCATGTTTTATTCAGGGAATCTGCAGGACTTTAAAAGGACTGAATTTAGTCTTTTAAAGGCCTTAGAAAGTTTTAAAAGGTCTTAAATTTAACCCTGCAGAAACCCTGATATTAAACCATTAAGACTGAAAGGGTTTTATGTTTATATATTATATCTGCTTTTTTTTGGCATGTACATTATCTCCTCCTTGCATGGTTTTAATATTATTCCTCCTTAAGGTGAAGCTGATTTCTGCTACTTTACACTTATAATCTCTAACAGTGACTCTGGAGTAATGAGTTTATATGTTTGCACGTAAAATCCATATTACTATTTATATCTATATTTAGAAAGTAACTAGTTACTTTAAATTTTCCCTCTGATTTAAAGTAGCATAAAATGAAGTATGTCGTAGTTGCAAATCATCCAGTTACACATGAACAGATCTTAATGTGTCGTTTTTTATTCAAACAGAGAATACTGAGGCAGGTCACTGCAGCCGGACAGTTTATTACATGTTAAATATTCACCAGACGTTAGATAATGGTTTGTGTTCTGGTCGGGTGTTGATGATGTGTACATGATGTCGTCCACAGCGAACATGAGATGTCGGGCGTCGGTTCAGGCTCGGGAGTCCAGGTGATCGACTCTCCTCTGCTGACTCAGCAGATCGAAGCTCAGAGACTCTGCATTAAACACCTGAAGAACGAGAACAACAGGCTGAAGGTAAGAACTGTCTCCTCACCAGACAGGGAGGGAGGGGGAGAGAGAAGGGGCAGGTAGGGATGTGAAGAGAGAGAGAGAGAGGTAGAAGTAGAGGGAGGTAGGGGTGTGAAGGGGAGGCAGGTAGAAGGTGGGGGGGGGGAGAAGTGAAGAGGAAGGAGGTAGAGAGAGAGGTGAAGAGAGAGGATGTGAGGAAGTAGGGTAGAGAAGGTAGAAGGAGGTAGAGGAAGGGATAGTGAAGGGAGAGGGTAGAGAGAAAGTGAGAGGGACATGGGGAGGGAGAGAGAGGGTAGAGGGAAGGTAGGTAGGAGGTGCAGGTAGAGGAGGAGAGAGAGGTGAAGGTGGAGAGGTAGGGACGTGGGAGGGAGAGAGAGGGGAGAGGTAGAGGAGGGTGGAGATGCAGGTAGAGGGAGGAAGGGAGGGAGAGAGGAAGCTAGAAGAAGGTAGGGATGTGAAAAGAGAGAGAGAGGGTAGAGGGAGGTGCAGGTGGGGGGGGGGGAGGAAGGTAGAGGGGAGGGAGAGAGAGGTGAAGGTAGGGATGTGGGAGAGAGAGGTGGAGGAGGGAGGTAGGGAGAGAAGGAGAGAGGTAGGGTGAAGGTAGAGGAATGTGGGGGGTGGATGTGAAAGAGGGAGGAAGTGAAGGTAGACGGGAGATGGGGTAGAGGAGGAAGGAGGGAGAGAGGTGAAGCTAGAAGAAGGTAAGGATGTGAAAAGAGAGAGAGAGAGGAGTGAGGTGTAGAGAAGGTAGAGAGAGGTAGGGGTGGAGGAGGGAGAGAGAGAGAGGTAGAGGAAGGGAGGGTAGCAGGTAGAGGGAGGAGTGAGGTGGAGGTAGGGATGAAGGGAGAGAGGGGTGAAGGGAGGTAGAGAGAGAGGAAGGAAGAGAGTGAGGTGGAGGGAGGCAGGATGAAGGGGAGGTGGTAGAAGGTGGGGATGTGGAGGTAGGGAGTGAGGGAAGTAGGGGAGAGAGAGGTAGGGGTGAAGGGTGGAGAGAGGAATGAAGGTAGAGGGGAGGTGTGAAGGTAGGGATGAGAGAGGTAGGGGTGAGAGGGAAAGGGAGGGAGGATAGAGAAGGTAGAGAGAGGCAAAGGGAGAAGGAGGAGAGGGGTGAAGGTAGAGAGTGATGGAAGTAGGGAGAGGGGAGGGAGAGAGGGTGGAGATGCAGGTAGCGGAGGGGGGAGAGGTGAAGCTAGAAGAAGGTAGGGATGTGAAGAGAGAGAGGTAGAGGTAGAGAGAGGTAGGGATGGAAGGGGGGGAGGCAGGTAGAAGGTGGGGGGATAGGAGAAGGTGGAGAGGGAGGAACTAAAGGTAAGGATGAAGGTAGAGAGGTGAAGGTAGAGGGAGAGAGAGAAGTGAAGGTAGGGTAGGAAGGTGGGGGAAGAAGGTGAGAGAGAGGTAGAGATGAAAGGCAGAGTAACAGTCTTGTCTTTACCTCTCAGGCTGAGACGATGCGCGTCCAGCTCGCCTCTCTGCCTCCTCTCCATGTGACCAAACTTCCCTCCAGAGATGGAGGTCGTCCTGAAGTGCTCTCTAGCGCCCTCTACCGCAAGACCGACCAGCTCCTGGAGACTCTGCTACAGATGAGCGCGAACGTCAAGGTGGTCGCACATCACCGGGAAATCCCCAGGTACGATCTGGGGAGATGAGATCAGATATACTTGAATGTGATGTCGTCTTTTACTGCCTTTCTTAATACATGAGTGTTGTATTAATAACTTCTTACTTACTGTGTTTTTCTGTCCTGCAGTGACACCTGGTGCTCAGCTCCTGGAACAAACAGCTCGACTACAGTCCCTGAGTGACACTCTGGACAGACTGAAGGTAGATACAAAACACTGGAAACACACTGAATAAACTGAAAATCCACCAAAATGATTAAAGTACTCACCACAGGATTCAGTGATCATTTCTTCTGTTTTTCCTCTTCGGTCAGGATGAAGTGGCAGAGCACGTCGTCCACCAGCAGCCTGGAGCTCGAGTCTCATCTGACTTTGCCACATTCCCCTCGACGACGTTCGTAAAGGTAGAGTTTGTTTATCCCTTCTCAGGAGTTTGGGCGTCACATTTTAGAGCCGACGGTGTCTGCAGGTCTTTAAATATCTTAAATAGTTGTAAATTTGAATTTGCGAGTTCTTGATTGCTACAAACATTTTATCTAATTTATCAGTCTTTTATTTTTATCAGAATGAGTCAAGATCTTCTGCTTTTAAGTCAACATTCCTACATAAAACTTACTGCACAGGACCACATACAGACTTGCCTTTATACTTACTGACATAGGTTGATTGAGAAGATGATGATTTGGTTAAAACTGATCTTAAAAAGGTTTTAAAAAGCATTAAATTTAAATGTCTGATTCCTGTTTTGAGTGATTTAAAACATTTTGTGCATTCAGTAAAGTCTTAGTGCATCTTTATCTTTTCTATTTATATTTGATTTGTTTAAATTAAAATTTTCCAGATAAAGTGACAGCTCTACAGATTTAAATTGAAGAAATAAACTGAAGGGATCCATTATTAACTTTAAATTAACTTTTAAGGTTCTAGTTCCAAGTGACATTGAAGTCCAGTCTATATATAAAGTGTTAAATATTTTCAGTACTTAAATTCTTTCAGAATTGCTCTGTTTAGCTTTAATTAACAGGACTTTTACATATAAATCAATGAACATCTGTTACACTCAGTTTCTTGCCATATGCATTCACACAGTGCTTAAGGCTACTCTGTGTTTTTGTGCGTTTAGGCGAAGGAGGAGAAGCAGGGCGACACAGTGCTGGTGGGTCGGGTCATGGTGCCATGTCCCCGCGGTCAGGAGCAGGTGCATCGCCTCGTCCTGTCTCAACCTCAGCTGCAGAGAGTTCACAGTCTGCTGCGGACCTAAACCTCGCCTGCCCTGCAACCCCGCCTGCTGCACCACAACACACCACCCCCGCCCTATCATCAGCTTCACCTCCACTCCAGGGCCAAAACAAGTCAGACCAGGAGGTATTCAGAGTCACTAGTGGTGAGGTTTCAACCTGAGGGAAATTATTTTACTCAGTCAGGGCTGTAGTCTGAGATCGGTCTCGGGATCAATCAGGGTTTTGGATTGGAGTCAGAATCATTAATCAATCAGTCAACTTACAGAAAATTTATTGGCAAAATCAAATTAAACTTGGTTTTTGTAGTGACTTGTTTCAGACTAGAGCCCTTCATACTGTAAACTCATACAAACTGCTGTTTTATGGCCAGAAAATCAAGTAGAGATACTTAAAGCTGCACTGCTGCATGCTGCCCAGATTCACTAAAACTACTTTTTTGTTGCTGTTGAGTATTTTTATCGACCTCCACTTTGGCTCTGGTGTGGAACCTGCGCAGTGCGGTTTATATTAGGCCGAAACATTGGCTGTTGCTCTATGTTTCCGTGTTAAAACTGTCGCCGCTACTGTTACTGCTACACAGGATACAGAGGGTCGTAACTGTGTGTTGTACATTTTAATCGGGCGTCACTGTTGTGTACATTTTTATAACTTGACTGTCTAAAGGGAAAGAAATACTATTTAAAAAAAAAAAGAAAAAATAGAATTGTCCATTTGAAGTCCGTAGGCATTTTACTGTGGTTTGATCAAAGAGTTTTTTTGCATATTTCACAGAAGAAACCACAGAGGAAACAAAATCCTGCACATTAGCTTTACTTGGATGTAACTTATGATAAAACATTTTAGCGATGATCTTAAATGCAAGAAAACAACAGTGTGTGTTCAGAGATTTTTTATTTTCCCCTGTGGTTTCATTTAATAAAAAAAACAAAAAAACAACCCTGTGGGCTGCACAGAACAAGAGAAGCAGATTAATCTCGAGGAAATTTACTGTGTAAAACGCGACTGAAATTCTTTTGCAGATTTATCATGTTTATTTAAAAACAGCTTGACTGCACTTTAGTCAGATGAAGCATTATATTGATTTAAATTATTTAGTATTTATTACACGTGTTGGTGTAAAGTTACTGTCTACTTTTACGTGCTTGGTATAAACAAAATGCCGGTCTGTATTGGTAAAGTCACTGAATTACAAAAAAGATCCAAACGACTGTATTAGCTGTGTTTCTGCTGAGATTCCTGTTGCTGTTTCAGACTTAAAACTTTGTCCGGGCCTTAAACCTGCAGAGAGCCTTGTGGTAAAGAGCTGTCACCTGCCTTATTTTTCATTTGTTTCAACCAAACCTCGTTTAAAGCAAAACTACATCTTTGCCAAAGAACCTTTGTTTCTCGTCACCACGTTCGCCACAACTGATTTTAAAAGGCTTTTAGTTTATTGATTAATCCATGCTAACAGTTTTATTTAATGATTTGTTAGACTATTTATGTTTACACTGCACTGTTGTAACTTTTATTTTGTAATTAATTAATGGGCATAGTGCATCAACATAACTGTAGTTTAAGAGGGAAAATGCAGACGTCTCTTATTTATTCATTATGTTGTTTATCTGTGCTCTCGGTGAGCAGCTGATGTACTGAATCTGCAGCTAACTTGTCCTACATTTCTCCTCATGTGGCTTCCTGCTCTTGCACAACTGATAACTGATCAATAAAAGACATTAAAGCCAGTGTACATTTGTCAGCTCTTTGTTTTGAATCAAAACATTTCACGTAAATGTTAAAGAATCTGCAGAAACCTGGTTTATTTTTACATTAAAACACATTAAACATGTCAGTGATACTACTGTTTGAGTTCTACTTTAACATAATCTTTAACATATCAGCTAAAAAAAATTTGGTCACTAATAAATTAAATTGGATTTTTAGTTAAATTAGGTAGTTTTGTTCTTGCGGTTGTAAAAAAATGTTTTCACGTCACTGATTTAATTTACAGTAAAAAGTTTTACTAGTCTGTTTGATCATTGCCAAGCTGTTCGTCTGCCCAGGACACGGTTGGTGATTCTCTGAAAATTTTAAATTAAAAAGTACTTTTCAGCTTCTCTTCAGTGCTTAAAATAAATGAAACATCTGTCTCTACACTGTCTGATTAATGTCAGATGAGGAGTGTTTGTGTGTGTTGTACCTTGTTGTAGAGCTGGGCGTTCAGTCTGTAAGATCTGTACTCTGCTTTCCGTCTTTCCTCCTCTCTCCTCCTCTGCACCTCCGGCAGATTCTCATAGATCCTGGAGGAGAAACAGGTTTTTATTTTAAAAAAAAGTCTGTCAAAGCCAAACTTTCACACAGAAAACAAAGATCTCAGACAGCATAAAACACTTAACAAAAACCACTGTCAATAGCTGTAGCACCAGTTTTTCAGTGTTCTAGCTTTGTTTTTGACAGCTGACGTTGTAGTCAATGTTAGTCAATTGGTAGTAGATGTGAAAAGATGTTACATAACTTTGTTTTAAACATTCTAAAACACAGAATATCAATGCTGTTGAATTGAGTCAAGCAGTGAATGATGAGGTAGGATTAAAAAGTATGAAGTACTGTTCCATTATGTCTCATGCTACTTCAAACTGTTGTCAGATATGTTGCATGCAAAGAAACATTTTTGGCATGAAAAACTTTGCTAATTAATGATGGACCTCGTGCTTAATTAGGAGGAAACCGATTTTTCTTGTGAACCCAAGAAACTCAGTAGAAACACTGACACCACAAATAATAAGTAAGTATTAAGTACTAAGTCAGACAGATGGATTTGATGAGACTTTCTGCATAAATTACCAAATTAATGAGGTAAAAGTGAATTTATTATTCCTGAGGAAAGGACTGAAAGTTGATAAAATTACTATTGTTATTATGTCATTACAAAACAAATACTTTCTAATTATTTTGACTTTTAATTAAATATTAGATCCGGAACAGCAAATTAAAAATAAACTTACTGTTTGGATCTCTGGATCATCTCCTTCCTGGGAACAGCCCTCCTGAGCAGAGCAGTGCCTTAACGGAGAGGTGGAAAACCAATTAGTCCAGTTATTAAAGTGACACATTTAAATACTTCTAATAAAAGTAGTAAGATTTAGTTTTTGGAAAAGGGAAAACTCAAACTTGCACAAAAAATCCAGACATTTGTGATTCTGTTGCGACACTTTGAGCAGCAACATCCAGCAGATCTGATGTAACAGTTCAGCATCAACTTAACAAGCAGCACTTCCTCCTCTAGTGTCTGTTGTCGAGTACCTGCAGGCTTCGGCAGGCTCCCCGGTCCTCCAGGCTGGTTGAAGAGCTCGTCTCTCTCTCTGGAGAAGACGGCCTGTAGCTTCCTCTCCTCCACCTGCAGGGCCAGACGCCTCACCCTCTGCCTGGACCGAGAGATGAACTCTGGACGCCGTATCTCCAGAGCATCCTGCACGATTGAAGAGAAGGATTAACTTTTTCTTAACTACAGATAATACAGAAAGATTTTTAAAAAGGCAACATTTACTGTTATCTTCACTTTTTTAACCTACAAATAAACAATTGCCTTTTAGGAGATGTTTTATACAGACAAAGACAAACACAAACCAACCAACCTGGAGAGAGACTCGGACCAGACCAGGAGACACTGTTTTGGTTCTAGGATCTGGATCAGGTCCAGCATGATGTATGAGGCCAGGCTGTCTGTTTCTATCTTCGTGGATTTGTCTCTGTCTGAGCGGTTCTCTCCACGGATGTGTTTTGCTGTACGGCTCAAACCAGGCGGTGCTCGGCCTCCACGTTGACTCCTCCTCCTCCTCTCGCTGGTTCTCCTTCCTCGCCTCTGATCTCAGGTCATCAGCAGAGATGAACCAAGAGACACCTGGAAGGGACAATGGAAATTCACACCAACCACCAGGTTTTATTCAAGATTACTCAGCTGTAAGATATGACACACCTGACATACCTGCAGGGTAGGACTTTGATGGGCTTCTCTTGCTCTTTCTCTGCTTTTGTAAGGACTGAATTTTAGACGGGCTCCTCTGGCCTCCTCTTCCTCTATCTGCACTGGATACAGAAGATGAAATCTGCCTCGCAGATCTGGTTTCATGAGGCGAGGGGAACGTGGTTCCAACATCTCTGGTGTGGCGTCGAGTCCCGTTACTAACAATCTCCAGGTCACCTGAGGAAAAGTAAACAACAGTGTGGAGATTTTTTTTTAAATACTCTCCTATGTATAGTACAACATTTGTTATTCATTTGTCAATAGCATGGAATTCGGTTATTAATTAGCAGTTGAGCTAACCCTGTCACATTTATAATAATGCTGTTAAAGTGTCACTATTGATTCATGTGCACTGGCCCCTTAAACAAACAAATATTTTTCCTCATTCTGCAAGGAATGGTGCAATACATTTTTGACTTTTGCAAATAAAAAGTCAATTTCCAATCTGTTCATGACGAGTAGAGATGCTGTGAATAAATGTAAACAAGTAAAATTTAAATAAAGATAACTGTAACCCCTGATAATTTAGCTCAGTCTGATATACAGGAGTTTCTGATTCCACATGTAATGTGTTTCGATGTCTGAAGAGCAAAAATGAGGAGAAAGCAGTCAATGATGTCTTCACAGCAGACATAAATCATGAAGAGAGTAGAGAGGGTGTGAGTTGCACCTAAAAAATATCCCTGAACAAGCTGCACAAATGTGGGGTTTACATCTTGCCTTAAGGGTACTCATATTTCTCCTTTGGGTCAATCTATACCAACTCACCTTTGACCTCCAAGTTCACATTATGGATTTTATTGAACAAAATTCATGTAAAAACTTCTATTAAAATTCATGAGACCTTGTAAAATCATATAGCTGTACTCCAAATACTTTTTAAGTTATCACAAAAACATTAGCCCCAAAGCAAAACAGACTTTTTTCACCTACGCAATATAGCTAGGATTCAGTCTTTTCTTTCCATGGCAGATGCTGAAATTCTAGTTCACGCTAGTTTTAGCCTCCCTTCATTGGCTCCCTATTCATGTTAGATCAGACTTTAAAGTGCTCCTAATGACCTACAAAATTCTAAATGGGCTGGCCTCCTCATGCCTGTCCTCAGAGTGCAGGGCTGCTATCTGTCCCCAGAGTTAAAAAGCAGTCAGCAGGCTGCAGGGCCTTTTCTTATTGGGCCCCCTTCCTCTGGAACAACCTCCCTATTGATATTAGACAGGCTGACTCAGTTGAGGCCTTTAAATCCAAACTAAAAACTCATCTTTATGCCTTAACTTTCGGTTTACTTTATTCTGATTCTTATGTCAGGTTACCACTTTACTGTAAACCGTATTAAAATCGCTGCATTACTCTAACTCGGTTTGTTTTTTTCTCTGAAGCACATTAGTTCCCAGGCTGTGCCCCTCTCTCTCTCTCCTACTGTTGCTTACTGCAGGTGCCTCCGGAGCTGTAGAGTTTCCTGCAGCTCCCATGATCCAGCTCAACCGATGATGTTACAACATTTAAAAATGTATTAGTGTTAGTTGTAGTGTTATTGCTATTAATGTTTCACTGCTCTGACATTATTATTACTATAGCTATTATTATTATTATTATTATTACTACTTACATTTACATATACAGACTGTATATTTGCAAAGTTGTCTTTCGCGTCCAGAGAGTTTATGAAAGAGTTGAACCCTGAGCGACCTCTCCTGTTGGACTGACCTGCCTGGATGCCTTTGCTGACCAGTTTAACAGCTTTCTTGGCTGCCAGAGTCTTGGAGGGTCCACGATGTGATGGGATGGTGCAAGTGCTGGTCGACGATGCAGAATCAGGAGCAACCTGAAGGGCAACACAACAAGACTAAAAGTTTAGAGCTGCTCAGAACCTGTGATCATCAGTTACTTGTTATTTGTCCATCGGTTTGTTCTGGGTTGTGCTGATATGTCTCTGCACCAAACGTCACCAACATACAGTAGATCTCTGTGCTTTTATTCAGGATTCACAGACTCAGAAATGAAAGTAACTTTTCATTGATGATTGCATTTTTCTTTGGGGAAGTTTAAGCTCTCAATTGGTTAAAAACAAAACAATAAATAGAGACTATAGTTAGTTAGTTGACTGATGATCTTGTTAGTCAAGAAATTCTAGTAAATCCACAAGTTTTTCTTATATTAGGAAGTGGTGATGTTTATACAGAAAAAGGTCTGTTTTTATGAGCTAACAGAAAATAATAATCCTTCATTTTCTAACTTTGAGGAGATGTAAAAACCAGAAGAATCTCTGTTCAATTCACTTGGAATATAAAGTCTAATCTAATTACATCAGCTCTAATTCAAAATGAGGAAAACAGATATTCAGTACATACAGTGGATTCATCAGTGCCGGTGGTTTCTGATGGTGTGATGATGTGTGGAGGATCTCTGTTTCTCCCTCTCCTCTGTTCCCTCCCTTCTTTCTGCTTGTTGATGGTGTTGTAAAGTTTACTGAGGCTGGAGCTGGTTTTCAGGTGCTGGACTCTGTGGGCGCCGAAGATTCGGATCAGCCGGGCCGTGTCGATGGTGGACATGGAGCCAGACGCGGTGGACAAGGTCTCTGACTTGTCTCCGAGGTGAAGACTCTGGGAGGAGGTGTGGGAGAGGGTGGAGGAGAGCGAGGCGCGACTGTCCTCGTCTGAAGGTTGAGACGTTTGTTGTACCTGCAGCCTCTGCATCCAGGCCTGACGAGGGAGCGGAGGTTTATCCACAGACTTTCTACTTCCTCTGGCCTCACCATGTAAACTCCTCTCACCCTGTACTGACAGAGTCTCCTTCCTGCTGTGGATAAGACGAGACAGGCGCTCTAGCCGCTCCAGCAGCGATGCCTCTCTGTCACTGGTCGGACGGGACGACTCAGCCATCCACTGATCACAGAACCTCTGCCACAGTTGGTCCAGACTGCTGCTGCTCTGCTGGGGAGTGGAGTGATGGACGTCAGGGTCCCTCCTCCTCTGTTGGTCTCGCTCTCCTTCTCTTTGAGGGACAGATCTTTGGTCATAGTCCACTTGAACTGACTGGAATCTCTCACGGCTCGGCTCGGGTTGATCATACTGAAGAAACGGCAACGGGCTGGTCCCCTGGTCTCTCTTGGAGGATTCTGGGTTGTTCGATAAAGGCACTCTGGTGAAGGCAATCGACACCTGAGAAGACTTTGGCTTGGGAGTTCGGCTCACATTTGTTTGGGAGCTCTTATCTGCTGTCACAGAGGGATCTAAGATGGGAGAGACATAGACTTTTTTTAAACAATTAATTTGTTATTCATTTCTGTGCATACACAAAAGATACAGAGAAACAAAAGTAAGAAAGTAAAGCTGTGAAAACAAAACACTGATTTTCATACGTGTTTAATCCCTAATTGAACATTTTAAAATTGATATTTTATTGATTTACTTAACATAATCACTGTCACAAGAGCTCACACAAAACATTCTGCAAGTTTTACACTGAGGAACATTCATCCCTCCTCATCTACATACAGATAAACATATCCTGTTTTCCTGCTGATAATCTTTTCTAATAAAAGACTCAATAGCCTGTGCCTAACCCATTGTTTAGTATTTGATAATTTAGTCTTTTGGCATGCGGAAAAAGATTTATCATTATTTGTTCTCTTTTGATTAAACATGGAAAATGGATTTAAATTTTTCTTTATTGCCAAACACAGCTCAACAATGTCCCTCAGCACATTTAGTGAATACATTTATGTTTCTGTTATTCTGATTTAATTTAACCAGACTGACATATGTTGATATTAACCAATGACAGACTTTATTATTATTTTGGAGAAGTGCTGCTTAAACCATCACATCTTAATGCTCAATATTTGATGTCACGCCTGCGCTGTGAATCTGTATGGTCAGCATACCTCTGTGTGCAGGTTCTTGCATTTTGAAGGTGGTTGTTTTCAGCCTCTTGCTGTAGATGCCCTCTGTGTGTCTGATGGTGACTCCACGGTCCAACCCCGGGTCCTGGTGCCCAAGGACCTCGCTGCTGAATCGTGGGGGCACAGCGTCGTCTGAGCCTGTGCAGAATTCAATTCAATTCAATTTACCTCATGATGAGTACTATTCAGAGAAGGTTAAATTCTGAGAAAATTTAAATAAAACTACTGGAAAAGAGGCCAAAACCCTAAATTTTGATGAACAGAAGATAATTCAAAGACATGGAGTCCACAGCCCCCTCTCCCTCTGTGTCTGTGCTGGGCCCCAGCTCTGCCTTTGTCTCAACCTGCCCCTGAACATGAATAATTAATGTGCTGCCTGGTGTATGTTACAATAGACCAGCTGCGACCCACACAGGCACAGGGGAAATGGGAGCATAGTCTCCTCCTTCATCACAGATTCAACTGACAATTCAATTCTCTGGACTCATAAATTCTTTAGTTTGTAATGTGCTGATTTTTTCCTCTATTTGCTGTGTTTGAGTTAATTAAGTTATTTTCTAAGACCAAATTTACATACAGGGGCAAGAGAGTGAACCCTGGAATAACCTGCATTTATGTTTAGATTTGTCTTAAAATATAAACGATGAACAAATACAATCCATTTTAACTAATAACACACAAGTCATTGTATTGTTCTGTGCTGAATACGTCATTAAGACATTCATGTAGGTTGGAAAAAGTTTGTGAATGACATTAACAAAAGCTAACTGGAGTCAGGAGCTGACAAACCTAGAGTCCAATCAGTGAAACAAAATTGCAGGTGTGAGTTAGACGTACAACATTTTCAGTTTGCTGTTTACAAGAAGCATCTTCCTGATGACCTGAAATTGCCAACACAGGTTTGTCCAGTTTTATCAGCTTAAAACACATTGTGTTTGTTCATACTTGTTACTTACAAGAAGGTCAGATCACAGTTTATAACCAGTTGATGCACAAAACCAACTAAGTCCAAAGGGTTCACATACTTACCACTATAATTTTTTCTACACACACAGTTGATACAGATTTTACATTTCCCCGATTTGTATTTGGCCGCTTGTGAAGTTATCAGGAATTGAGTCTGATTCTGCTCTTGCCACAAGTCACAAGGTTCCCAACTAATTCATAACTGTTCTGATCAAACACTTGATAAGGAGTCTGACCTTCCTTCCTTCAGGCTTCTGCTAAATGATGCTCAAAATAAAGACACACTGCTTTAGGCTCTGTTACTCCTGTAACCACTGAAAGACCAAAGGAACTCTTCACATAATAGACATTAAAACACCTGCACTTCATCTGGTTCTACATTTCTGCAAAGTCTTAATCTTACTTTCTACCTTTTTAATGTACAAGATAAGAGTCACACTTCTATCTTTTTTTTACTGTTTTCAAAGTGTATTTTATATTGTGTTTATATCCTTAACCATTGATTGTTGAAGATCAACAATCAATGGTCTTCATCAAAGAATTCCTGTGACCTGTGTGTTAACCCCTGCCTAAAAACTAAATGAACTTTATTAATTGTGTGAAACTGAGCAACACCTCAGTCAGTTGCCTCTAGCAGTATGGGGTCAGACGCGGGTCTACAGCTGGAGGAGAATGTGGGCTGTTGTGTTGCCGTTTGAGTCTTAAGCCCATGAAACTCCAGCGCACAAGTTGTCATCTATATGTGAACAAAGCAGCTAAGTATAAATTTCATGTACCTGTGTGTGAGCTCTCCATGGTGGTGGTGGTGGTGTCAGAGGGGCCTACAGAGGAGAGGTCAGCTTCTGTTTGAGGGACATAGAAGAGCTCCTCACTGCCGCGGGGTTTATAAGGCAACAGAACAGGCACTGATAGAGGAGGAAGAGACAGAGGGAACATAAACATCCATCCTTAACTGCCATGGATACTTTAATTTACACTTTAAACTACTCGATTTTAGTTTGTGCTGAAATTATTGGTTTACTAATCAACAATGTTCATAACTGACTATTTGATTCTCTAGTTCCAACTCTTAAAATGTGAGGATTTCTGCTCTTCTGTTTTAAAATCAGTGTAAACTGAGAAGCTTTTGGTTTTGAAGACATCACTTTGGGCTCTGGGAACTCCTGTTTGGCATTTTCACTATTTGCTTTAATTTTAGACCAAATATTGAACTGATTAACCATAAAAATCTACATCTACGTCTACAGATTTATATATCCTGAGAAAAATGAAGTCTATACCCTTGTTACAAGACAAAGAAAATGAGGAGAAAGGTCTTTATATTGTAGTTTACTCATTATACACAGGTTCTTTTCATGACAGGCCTACCTGGTGATTCAGTGGTTAAGGGTCTTTGTGAATCTTCAGGTCTGTGTCGTGGGGTAAAGGACTGTTTGGACGTGGAGGTGATTCTTCCATGAGGTGCACTGGCTTTAAACAGGGCGGAGGTGTCTGCTCTCTCATGCCCACGCTGTCTGCTTGGCTCTCTGGTCTCGTACCACTCAGGTGGACTGGACAGACCAACGCCTTCGTCCGGACTGCTGGTGGCAGATGAAGAGTGTCTGAGGGGAACAAATTCTCTACGTGGCAGCCCTGTAACAGCATCAGCATGACTGGAGTGGAGAACAGTAGCCAGGCTGTGATCAGTGGTTTTGGGGGACAGGGTGAGGTGGATATGTGAGATGTGACCTGTTCTGGTGGGGGATTCAGAGGTGGGGGAGACTGTGGTTTGATCAGCTCCATGAGCACCAGAAACAGAACCATCCTGGATGGATAACTCCTCCACATCAACATCCTCTCTATTTAAGCCCTGTGAGGGTAGAGGAGGTTCTTCAAACTGGCCTCCCACAGCATCTAGCCTCTTCTGATTTCCTCTGGTGCAGAGACTACTGCTTGGTTCAAACACTGAAGCTGGCTCTCTGGTTGTCTTATCTCCTTCATCCTGAGTCAGGAGCCTGTTTGTTTGAGGGTGTTTGACTGAGAGCTCGGTCAGGTGGAGTGGCTCTGGGCTGACAGGCGGTGCAGGCGATGTGGAGGGAGAGGGGGAGGTGGAGCGCCTGCGGGTGGCGATGGTGATGGACGTGAGGGCCAGAGGCTTTGTTCTAGGGAGGGTAACTCCTTCTCTGGCAGCAATCTCCAATACTTGAGCTTCTAGAGAGTTTTGAGGCTGCATGCTGGAGTCTGAGAGATTCGTGGGCTGGAACAGCTGGTTGTTCACATCGCTGGGTTCAGTGAAAGCCTCTGCAGACCGAGGTGGATCCTGCCCTCTTGGGACTCTAACACTGGACGCTGTACTGCTCTCTGTATCTGTGCTCAACTGGCTCTAGAAGAAGAAACAAAAAACAAAACGTGAGACCAGGCAGGGTCTTTCTTTACCTTATTCTGTGAATTAATTCATCCGCCACATCACATCAAAACATTTCAGCGCTGCAATCGACCCTGGAACCAGAGCTGCGAACAGTCCAAAAGTGTTGAACGCAAGGATAAAGCAACAAGACAATCATCTAACCTCAAAGTTAATGTGTTAACCTTCACAGCACTCTGTTTTGTATAAAGGACTTTGAAACACCCACTGACACACATCAGTTACCTTAACAGTGAGACCTGTACTGTCCAGACATTGAGGGAGCGATATCAAAATGACAAAGAAAAACATTATTTAATTATTTGTTCTTTGTACAAGTGGTACACCCAGTGTTTTTTTTAAACAAATAAAGCTTGGTTTACCTTCATAGGGTATTTTAACAGCAGTTCTCTCTTGATCTCTTCAATCCGTTTTCTGTCTTCTTTGTCCAGCTCCAGAGGCTCACACTGCTGTCCTGATATCTTCAACTTAATCCACTCTGCAAAATCAAAGCATGCTTTAACCTGATGTAGAACAGCTGAAAATAGTCAGTCTACTAGTGTGTTGTAGGCTCTCTCTGGTTGTGTATGAGGACTAAGACAGAAGCTGTGTAGTTACCTGTCTTTTTGTGAAAAACACAACTAATTGGTGGGTGCTGAGCATGTGACTTTTTGCTATGAAAACATGTAAAATTTTACTGTAGACAACATGACTATAAGCTGACAAGAGTTGCTATTCTATTCCAGATGAGATGAATATTGTGTACAAAGATTCTGGATGAAATGTTGGTGTGGAGGCATTCACATGCTTAGTTTAACTGTAACTGTAATAATGCTGAGGCGTTAATATCAGACCCTGACATCATCTGAATTTTCATACCTCTGGCTTCGCTCTCCTCTTGGTCGTTGACGCTGGGTGTACTGGACACCATGGTGGCTGGAGATTCACTCTGCAGTAACTTGGCCACTCTGACTGCCAGTGAGCTCTCACTGCTCCCATCACTCACCATTCCCTGATCAGTGTCCTCGAGGACCGGTGACGGGGAGCTGCTACTTTGTGCAGGTCCTCCAAGCGCAGTGTTTTCCTCCTCCTCTGGGACACCTGCTGTCTCTGCAGGTGTAGAAGTGAGCTGTTGTGTACTCACAGCTGGCAGAGGCTTAATGACTGGTGGCTGTGTTGGGACTTTGTTGTCAGGAGGTGCAGCGCTGCAGCCCTCAGGCTCTGCCCGCCGTGCTGATTTAGAGAGGACAAGGGATGACCCTGCACCTCTGCTAACAGCACTATCTTGTGGCCTTTTGAATGCACCTACAGCAGGTGCTGTAATAAGGGACTGTGTGGATGGGTAACCAGGCTGCCATGATGAAGTCATACTCTCGCGACCTATAGAGTTCTGCCTCGGTTTCTCTGAGGTTAGCATGGAATCAGATGAGGACCTGCCCCACGGCAAGGAGCAGTGAGTTCTGGGGTCTGCAGAGAATGAGGAGTCCTGGAGTTTGCTGGTTTTCTTCCTCAGTGAGAGGAAAATGTTATCATCAGACAGCTGACGGAGTGCTGCAGGAGAGGCTGAGGAAGCTGCAGAAGACCCAGCAGACACCACTTTATCCACCTGAGAGAGAAGTTTACGGATCTCTGATAAGGCTTTGGAGCTAACAAAAGAATCTTCTGCACCTTGGTCCAAACTACGGCTCGTTTGCAGAGGTGACTCCACGTCACTTTCCCCACACCTCACCTTACTAGCTAGTGAGAGATCACAGTCAAACCTCTCTCCCAGCTTAAAAGCATTCTGGCTGCTGCTTAAACTGCTGTCCCTCTGTTGCTGCTGGTGAGAGTGGGAGTCTTCATCAGGCTGAGAGGAGGGTGCCGGTCTGTGTTTACTCTGGATAGCTTCTGTGTCCGATGAAGGAGAAGCTCGCCTGGTCCGCTCTGGGGCGGATACAGCTGGACCAAGACTGTCCAGGCTAAACGGTATGGATATACTCGAGTCCACTGACAGAACACTGGACCTGGAAAACTCTCCTTTCTGTGGACTGCCACCTGAAAATATGAGAGTATTTTTTATTAAGCAGTAAGATTCATTGTGGGTGTTATGAAGGTACATTTGCATCATTAAATGGAGAAATACAATAATGACTAACTACAGGTAATGACATTTAGTCTTTAGATACTCTTAGATCTTGGCTTTTCAGTCCAACTGGTGTGGTGTGGAGGGAACATGACATATGTTGGCTGAAATAGGATCAGGACAGATTTATTGGCCCTGTGCAAACTCTACTCTTTAAAAATGTCAGTACCTTCAGAAGGTTGGCTGCTCTTGGTTGAGGTGCCAATAGACCCTTTAATTGTACAAAGATCAGTGGGAGAGAATTCGGGCTCTCTGATTGGTCCTCTGGGTGCAAATGGAGTTAAGATTGTTGCGGGAGACTGGTCAATACCCAAGTTATGGAGATACAACTGGAAGAAAAACAAATGAAGGCCATATCAGAATCAGGCATACATACAGTCTATACATACATGATGTTATTCCCTGAACAGTATGGTGTATACTGCATAAAATTAACCGCTAAATCTTTTTTTAGTTTATTATCTGCTGAAACTTTAATATGCAAAAACAGATTTTCAATTACCGGAATTCGTTCTTCAATGTTGAGCTCTGGAGGCCTGGGCAGAGGTGGTGGCGTTAACAGTTTTGAAGTCCAGTATGGGGCATAATTATCAACCTCTAGGCTGGTGACAGAAGAAGCTCCAATGGACGCTCCTAATTTAATCCCACTGTTGTAACTATCCTGGGAACTTGAAAGTGTCAAGTCTTTATCAACTGACACATCACTGAAGCGACCGAGGCTCATGAGAGGTGAGGGTTGAGCTGTGGCACTCGGCTGACAATGAACATTGTCCAGAGTTTGACCCTTTTCTTCCTCCGCAGGTCTCAACGTCTGCAGATTTTTTTGGACCGACATGACAACTGTGCTAATAGAGGAGTGGGACTGTGACCTGCCAAAGGGTGAGGCTGCAGACCCGGTGTTATCTTTGTCACTGGGCGCGCTGCCCACTGCCTCCCCTCTTCTTGGAGAAGAAGAGCCAGAGGGAACCGTGGAGGAGCTCTGTGTGACACTCTGGCTGACAGCACTTGACACAGGAGGCTGTTGTAAACTCCTTACCTGCTGACTCAGGATGCGATTCAGAGTGTCAGAAACTGCATCGTAAGCTTTCTTTTTGGGAGAGATGCCAGAAAATCCTTGTAACGCAAGGCTATCAAACAGTGACGTTTTGCCAGAACTCTGATTTGCCCTCCAAGCATCTACTTTCTGGATATAGTTGAGACTTGGAAGAGACTGGACTTTTGCAGAGGTATGTTCCTCTTGGCACTGATTTGCTGAGTCTAGGCGATTGATATCAGGCTCAGGAACAGCTGGCTGTGGAGAGATCCCTGCACCTGATTGATATGAGTTCTCTTTATTGGATTCTATGGCAGACAGCTGCCCTAATGTAGCCTTGGTACTGGATTTGGATGGGGCCTTAAAAACCCCTGGAGTGGACTGAGACTGAGGAAGGAAACCCAGGTAGGACCCGTCAATCCCTGTTTGGTTCCCTGAGGACCAGAGGTCTTGCTCTCTCTGAACCCGTTCCAAACCTGCTGAAAACATCCCCGTCCAAGGCACGCCACCCAAATTTGTTCGGGTCACACTTGGCTTGCCCTCAGATGTCTCTGTAGGATATGGAGTGAGACACTCACCAGGTGGTAAAGGGCTTTTTCGCTGTTGGTTTTTAGATTCAGCTTCACAGCTGCTGCGCCTGTGGACCTCAGACAGCAGCTCCCTGTGCAACACTTCACTACTGTTATCAGGCTGAGTGCTGCGGGAGCCCATGGTGATGTTACAGACCTCAGATGACAGAGTTTGTGACTGGTCAGGGTTCGAGACTCTGTCAGGTTGTTGTGTCTGCTGCTGGGGAAGAGAAGCTTCACCTGGAGGACCTTCTCGTCTAATAGTGCTTTGGTCAATGCCTGGTTTATAGACTTTAGAGCTTTTAGATTCCTCAGCAAAACATGCAATGCTCTTCACAGATGTCTCAGAAGCAGAGGAAACAGCACTACTACTGCTGGTAGGCATGCCAACATCTTTCTGAAGGAGCTCCAGAAGATGCTGGGCTGGAATATCCTTACTCAAAAAGAAGGTCTCATCCTCTATAGACTCTCCTACAAGCTTGTCTAGAGCCTTAGTTAGTGACACAGAGTCCTTCTCTCTGCCACCTGCATCATGTCTGGATGGTACTCCCTGTCTGTCAGTGGTGGCAGTCTGCCCAGAGGGAAGCGTTTCCTCTCGTCTGCTGTCGTCCCCTGGTGACAAACTGTGTTGGGACAGAGAGCAGCAGCTGCTTGCTCCTTCCTCAGAGAGGACAGTTGCCTGGGCCAAAGGATGCTGGGACAGCGAACCACACTCAGAGACCTGAGTGGTGCGATCCTGGGGTGGAAAGTTAAACCTGTCTGATGCCATGGAAATGTCGGGGTATGCCCTTAAAAAGTAAATGAATAAATTAAAATTCTTAAAAGCTTTTTATCACTCAAATAACACCAATAATTGACTTTTAATTGTTTATTTGATTTTATTTTTTACCTTAAAGGTGCAAATTCATTGCCACTTTGTTGGAATAAAGAATATTCAGTGAAGCTGTGTCCCACTCCAGAGTTTACAGGTAAAAGGGAAAGGGCTGGAGACAAGTTACTGTCCTGAAATTCTGATGATACAGAAAATACTGTATATTATCCACAGGCACTATAAACGGGCATACAATTTGCCTTAAATATAAATCTTTCAGACTAAATCTATGCAAACCATCAATGAATCAAACTTATTGTGAGATTAAATGTGATTAATTATTAACTGGACAACTTGAAATGTGATTTTAACATACCATAATATGGAAGAGACAAAGGAAGAAAGCAGAAGGAAGAGTAAAATTTATTGTTTTATTCAATGTACATACCAAGCGCTGAGTGTCTCCCCGGCTGATGAAGCTCCCAGTCATCTGTTTTCAGCCTAGGCTGCCTCTGGTCCTGACTGGCACTGAGATGACTTTGAGATCCCAGTTGTTTTATGGATGACTGACCAAAAGACTGACCCACATCTTCCTCTGCTGGCAACTGAGGAGACACCTCCACCCTCTGTAAACCAAATCACCAAACAGACTAACTCACTGTTACTGTCCTCTTGTGCCATTTAACATTAACTGTGTAACCTTAAACATGAGAAACAATAAAATAACTGTTGGACAATCCGTTATTCATCCTGGAAAAAGTGTCACACCCTCTCCACAACCTGCTGGTTAAACAGCACAGCACTTTCAGTAAGACACTCTGTGACTCCAGGATGTCATAGCTGCCAGCTGCAGTCAATTTACTTAATGATTCTCCCCTGAGCAGGAGGAGGGTGCTGTTCTGTCAGTAAAGCCTCAGGTTCAGGATTTGAACATAAACTACTACTACTACTATTACTCCATCCCGTTTCAAAAATCCCTTAAGTTAGTAGGGGCCCAGCTACAATCTCCTTTATTTTACAGAATGGCTTTGCTGTGTGTCTAAGGCCAAAAAATTAAGTCCCGCAAACAGTAATGTCGCTACTAAAGCTAATTAAGAGCGCTAATTACTTGCACAAATCTCATATTCACCACGTGACAATGGGGTAATTTATGGGTGTAAACAGCCAACACTTATAACACGAGGAAATACTTTCGTAAATGAAATTTAACACTTTTTAATAACTTCTAAGACTTTCCAGGACCCTGTTTCACACGATTCCCCTTTGTGGCAATTGTTGCAGTTGGATAAAATATTTTTCCACGAGTTTAACTACATCATTCTATAAATCACGGATCAACTCGCTAACAAGGAAAAGTCAGATAGGAGCAACAGGTTATTGTCAGTTAACTTGGTGAGAAACACACGACTACGCTCTGTATAAACTACATACGTACTGTTAACGTTAACTTGCAACGAGTAGCGTCCAGACACTGCTACCACCATTGCTAACGACGGAAACGTAATATTTTGTCCGACGATGACATTCCGGTTGAGCGTTTAACCGTTTGTCTGTCGGCTGATGAATTAGCTAACAAGCTAGCAAAGCGGTTAGCAGCTAGCTGAGCGCTGACAACCGCCGACACTGGGTAAACGTTAGCCCGACTTCCGTGAAAGCGTGCCAAGGGACGACACAAAAATGCATAATTTTCACACCGGGAATTGAGTTAAAGTTGCACAAATCACCTCTGGAGCCTCCATGTTGATGTTGTTGTTGCTGTTGTCAGTCCGCGCCACTGTGAGCGCGCTTCCTCCAGCTCGTAGCCAAGGAGCGTTGCTAGGAAATTTAATGGTAACTCTCGCGAGAAGGGACGAGAACCATGATTTGAATTGAAGATGAGAAACCCCGGGGGCGGGGTGGGTGGGGTTAAAGCAAACATTATTTAAACTTTTCCAAGCAGAGCATTGTTTTGCATGTTTTCATCATAAAATGAGAAATGATTATGATCTACTGCGAATTGCTGCCTTATTAATTCCCCAGAGTGATAAACACCATCAATAATTTTAAAGCGGACCTCCTTTTCTTCTGGTGCAATTGGAAAACTTAGGAATTTAGATTTTTATTTTTCAGATGCATCCCTGGAGAAATACTGTAAAACTGAGTTTTTGTTATCAATACCACAGAGAATGTGCAATAAATTATTTTCTGTGCAATACTTCTTTTGTCTATGTTGTAAATATGTTACAGTGTATACCTGTTTATTTAAATTGTAAATTTTGTTCTAAACTTAGGCCTACAAGACTTTCACAGTACAATGGCTGATGGTTAAATATCCTGACTGCCCAGAAAAAATGCAAAGCCCAGTAAATTCTAATGCAATTCAATACAACAGACCATAATAAATCCTGTCATCAAGGAAATCATTTAGTGCATGTGTTGCTTGAGGAAGTGGTTTGTGGTGTTGTTTGATATGAAGGTGTATAAAAATGGTCCATAGGACAATGAAAAATGTGGGTGAGCAAAATAATAATAAAAAAATTTATATATAATGCAACACGGTGCATTATCGCCACAAACTGGGGCTCAAAAATAACCAACAAGTTAAACAAAAAGATTACTGCAAGTTTCATAAAGGTAGAATTGATAGCTAAGATTGATTGTGATGGGTCATGTTACACTTAACACAGAGATCTTTCAGTTTAAGTTATTGCCAGTTCCGAAGTCTCTGGTGTTATTCTGCTGCTATGGAATATTTTCATTTCTCTGGAAATGCTGTGTCTACTAGCAAATAAAAAGAAACTGAAACCCAAGAGAGGGCAGGATACTAGTGACAGAGGCTGCATGGTTTGCTCTCCAATGAAACACAGATACTGGGTCCAGTGTGTTCAAGACATTAAAATTATAATTTTCCAGCACAACACGACCTTTAACTATGGCCTTGGTATTGAACATATAATTGAAATAACACATTTCCAATAACGTTGATAAAACTTTAGCATCATAAACTTTGTAAAGCCAGGCAAAACCAGAAACAGAGGAAACCCGGAGGCCCTTGGAGTCTAAAGCCAGTTGCTACTTCAGCCTCGTTTCTTGTACTTAGGTTGTTTTCTCAATCTTACTGTTTATAAAAGGCTGACCCAAAATCTTTAGGGTGTAAATAAAAAACAGATGGCTTCTGCAATATTTTTTTACTGGACATATCCGCTGAAAAATCCTAAAATAAACATATAATCGCCTCATTTTTTGTGCCCTCTGTTTTGGACCCAGGCAGCATGCTGCATTTAAATCCCGCCTACTTCAATATAATTGACAGGCACGTCATTAAATCAGAGCCCAGAACCGGAACAAAAGCCCGGTCATTGGTGGCGCTTCCTGGAGGCGGGTAACAACCTGTAAGGTTAAAACCGGGGCAAAAAAGATCTCCACAGTCCAAACGCGGAAAGGAGAAGAAACAGTCATCGCAGTACAGTAATATCTGCCAACAAGGTAGCCGAATTGATCGTCAGACAGCCGAGAAATAAGTTACAACCATGTCAAAAAGGAGGGAAATCGTTAAAAGTAAGTACAAAGCAGTGGGTGTTATTTGTTGCCTTCACAGCTTTGTCATCGCCGAGTTTCATTTACTGATAACTTGACCTGTTTCTGCAAATGTGTCGCTGTTTAGCTCTGCAGCTAGCTAGCTAACGTCACGGCACCAGATCGGTCTTTATGTGAACTGTAGCTTTGTAACATTACAGTCATATGTGTAATAAAACCACGTCCTTTATGTACTGTAACTACACCTTGTCTCTACCTGGCAGGTGGTGCTCCTAGACACAGAATTCGAGAAAACTCGACACTAATGCGCACGCACGTGAGTATGATTCAAGCACCTGACCTGAAAACTTATACTGTTTTCTTTTTTTTGTTATTGTTGTTGTGATATAACAGGTCTTTCAGGTTGTGAGTATGCTGCTGGTAACATGCCAACAGGTCAACATATTCTAGCACAACCTGTCATTTGAATACAAGTCACCACAGTTGTCAGGTATGGCAACTTATTTTAAGAACAGTCATGTAAGAGGGAAAACACTAAACTGATTATACATAAGAAAAAAAACCTCAAACCATGTCTGCACTCAGTTGTCAGTTTATTAGGTACACCTGGCCAAGACTAATACAACACTCCTGCAGTAAACCCTCAGAAGGTTATAATGTTCAGGTTTTGTTTGAAACCGTATTAAAGAGGTAGATTCAGTTCATTCATGATCATTTTGGAGGAGACGTACTGTAGATTGTGGTGCTGTTGAGCTGTATTGCATCATGTGTACCGGTTTTGCCACTTGTTTGTCCACCACATTTATACCAATGTTGGCAGGCTAAACAGTTGAAACACTTCTCTGTATAACGCAACATGGTTCAACAGCACTATGAACTACATTCTCCAAAATTAAAAGTACAGTTGTATCAACACCTCTCAAACTATAGAAACTGAACATTATAACCTTCATAAAGGAAGGATTTATTGTAAGGCTGTTGTATTAGACTACATTAGCTTTAGATAGGTGTTCCTAATAAACTGACAACTTAGCATATATTCTCTATAATGCTGTATATATGCACATACTGTACACAAACAACTTTATTTTATAAAGTAATATAGTACATTACACATTCAGTATTTATTCAAGGACAGCAACTAACCGTTATTTCCACTATCGACTAAGCTGCCAATAATTTTCTCGCTTGATTATTTTGTTTATAAAATGAAATCGGTCTCAGTATCCACAGCCCAAGATGACGTCTTCAGATGACTGTACAGTAATATAAACTAGGGAAAGGAGGACATTTTCCCATTTTAAGGGGCCACAGATGGCAATTATTGTGGCTTTATTGCTTGAGAAATTACTATTAACTATTAACTGATTTGCTAAATAATTTAATGCTAGTGTTAGTTGACTAATCGAATAATCATTGCAGCTCTAATTTATTCCAGCACTCTTTACGCTTACACCACTTGTTTCAGCTGTGCATTGATGGATGGTCTCTCCCTGTTTCAGGAATCTATAGTAGATTATATAAATGGACATACTCCCTCGGAGTCCCTCCTGAGTGTCATAACCTCTGGCTTATTTGGTAAGACCTTTTCTTTTCCTGAACTGACTATTAATGTTGATTTCAAAGCAACAGTAAAGAAGAAAGATGTAACAGTGAGGATAAGATAAAAATGCTGGTTAGTGATTAGGTTTTATCCCAGTAGTTGAATTACAAAGGCTAGTGCTCAACCACAGATCACATCATGTTTAATGTTGCCTTACTTTTTCCTACTGTTGCTCTTTTTTTCTTTTCTTTTTTCTTTTCTTTCTTTTTTTTTTTTTTTTTTGCTTTAACTGTTTGCATTGAATTATGGGTAGACTTTAATGCCAAGTGCACTGCATTTGTAGTTGATATAGCAGATGCTAAGTTTGGATTCTTTGAACTTAACTGTACATGTACGAAGCCCAAAGGGAGTGCTGTTAAACTGTTGAATAGAAACATGAACCTTAACTTTGCCCTCAGATGCATTAATGTAGCAGCAACAAATTCTATATTTCATATATTATACACTGTTATATATTTAATCTCTGTGACCAAACTTTATCTTAAACTTTTCTTGCTTGGAAAAGAAATATAAAAATTTAATAAAGTGCAAAGGGTGAGCTCCTAAATTATCCTTAATAAAAGAGGTGGCGCAAGAGCACCTCCGGTTATTTGATCTGTACCTGTGTGGATGTGGACTTTGAACTGGAGCAGTACTTTGACTGTGACTGTTTCACAGGAGCACGAGTACAGATAATAACACCGATTGAGAAAGGCCTAGTTAAGACGGAAGAAGACAGACGGTCTAACTTGTGATTGTGGGACCCTATTGAATTTGGAAAACGATTGTTGGAAGACCGAGGCAAAGGGAAGGATTGGGATGTAGCCTTTAGGTCAGGTTATGCTCACAAAGATCTAGTTTGTACCACATGACTGACCTCACTGGAAGGGCAGAGTGTTCACAGTTACTTGAAGGCGGAGTGAGGAGCATGTTGTCATAGAGACAGGAGAGGCAATATTGTTTAACCACAGAGATAAAGGTGCACGTTTGCAGACAGTCTCTGCTGGGAGGCATTCATAGTGTTGCACGGAGGACAGCAACAGTGTGAAGGTGGGTGTCAACATCAGACTGACGGCTCTGGAAAATTACAGCAGTAGTTAAACACAGCCTCCACCTAATCCGATGTTGGATAGGTGTGGGTGGAGGGAGTTTCCAACGTTTTGGCTACCTGATGAACAGTTTTGAAGTAAACTGGTGCTGTTATCTGTTATCCACCAAGGTCTTTCAGACTGAGAAGAGTTAGTGACCAAGCAGTCCGTACTGAATGCCCCATCAAGATCAGACGGAGATATGGGATGAAACGAGGGTGGAGGGTGGAGGGTGGAGGGTGGAGGGAGCACCAGAATAAATGACTGTCCCTGTCTGTCTTTGTCTGTCATGTGTAACAGGTTTAGATTTTAAGCCTTATGACCTGCACAAAGACCTCATATTTTCCTCTGACGAGGACGATGAATATGACGACGATGATGATGACGACGATCGTTTTTATCCATCCAATGCTTCTCACAAGGCTTTAGAACCACATCCACGAATTAGACAACTCACAGATGAGGTAAAGCACGTCTGAAAGTGAAATAAGAAATTCATGTTATTGTTTGTTGCTGGTTTTTAATTTTGTGAATTTCTTGAACATTGGCTCATTGTTTTCAGGAGGCTGAGAAACATGCAAAGGAACTGATAGCAGAGGAAGAGCGACGTAAGGAGAAAATGGAGCGGAACAAACGTAAAAAAATGGTCAGTGTTGAAATAATTCAGATTTTAAATGAATATTTTCTTATGACCACGCCTCACAATGGATTTTCTTTTTTTCTGTTTTAGCGTAAAAAAGAAAAGAAACGATTAGAAAAGGAGAATGCAGTTAAAGACATTTTACCTGTAAGTCTTGTTTTACTCATATTTATGCGAGTGTTATAGTCTGGAAATAAAATCCAGACCGCAAAGCCTTTTAAAAGCCGTTCTGGTTACTTGTAAAGTCATCTTTGTTTTGTTATTCCAGGAGGAAGAACAAGCCAAGTCGGACTCCTCAGAAAGTCAAGAAGAAAAACCTATAATTGAGAATAATGCGGAAGCAAATGAATCTCCTGAATGTGCTAAAACTCAGAATGCAACCGAGGCTGCTGGATGGGATGACAGCGGTGGTAATAAAGAAGAAAATCTTGTCACGACAAATAAGAAAGAAGATGAGGAGCAAAAGGTTTGTGGAGAGTTGACATTTCTTTGACACATTTGTTCCACATGTGTGTTCATTTTCTGTGCTTGTGAAAGGAAAATGTTTGGAGTTGTTAGACGAACAGTTTGGTCCGAGACCCTGTTCTTTAAACTAATTAATTTAGGACAACATCTTATCAGGTTTAAACAATCCTGCTAATTTTCATACAGCTTATTCTTAGTTACCTTACTAACCATGTGCTCTTATTTTGAAGTAAAGGCAGTCATATTATTTACTGAGTGTTGATATTATGATGAATGTAAATCGGGAGGATAGAGACACCTCAATTGATTAGAGCATAGGTGAAGTTGTGTGCAGAATCAGAGATTTAATACAGTAGGTAACACTAAACAGAGTGTGTTCAATAGTCTGAATCTTGCTTCACTAAAGGATGCAGGAAGCAGCAGCTGATAACTTCAGACTTTCCTCTGCTCTTACTTGTTTTTATTCCATGATTTTAGGAACATGACTTTTTCATGAGAGTACTTTGCAGAGGATTAACCAAAAAACAAACAAACAACCACCTTGTTTTTTTATCGTCCGCAGGATTTGGATTTAAATAATTCATATGCTTCTACTGCTAAATCGGTGCCTGAGGAGACGTGTAACCAGAAGTCTTCAAAAGAAAGGAAAAAGGACAAAAGTAAATTAAAGGAAGTTCAGCTGCTCAAGGAAGAAAAGCCAAAAATTGTGGAAAAACCTGAAGCTCAGAAGAAAAAGGAAGAGAAACCTGAACCTAATAAAGAGGTGGGAACACAAAACATTTATATTTTTGTTTGGATAGAATTATGCGTTAAAGCGCTGAAATTCAGACACCTACTTTGATTATGTTTTCTGGTATTTTTAGCAACAACAGGAGTAAGATAGGCCAGTATCAGCTAAGTGGGCCTCAAAGTCATCGTTACTAGTTCACTAAATTCACTGTTTCCTGTCGACAACTACTGCACTAATTTTAACAGAAAACTGTGGCTCCAACTGCAGAAGAATATGCAAAAAGAAGCAGAGAGCTGGCCAGTAAGTTGTATTTTCCATCAACTTTTTTTTCTTGGAGACTATGGCATGAAACAAAAACTTGACTAGCTATCCTTCTTTTTTCCTTCCAGGTACAGGAAATCGTTTGGCGGCCTCTGGACAGTATGAGATGGCAGTGAAATGCTTTACTGATGCCATAAAATTCAACCCGAAGGAATTTAGGTAAGGGCATGGACTTAAATAGCCTTTATTAAAGTACCCAGAAGCAGTGACTAATTATGAATCATGTTCCAGGTTGTTTGGAAATCGGTCCCTCTGTTATGAAAGAATGCAGCAGTATGAAAACGCTCTCCGGGACGCTGATCTAGCTCTCTCCATGGAACCAAACTGGATAAAAGGTTTATTTAGGAAAGGAAAAGCTCTGTGTGGGCTCAAGGTAAATCACTGCACCTGTATACAGTTAACACTGCTTATTACCAACGCTTCCATTGAATTTTAAGTGCTTAAACTTGGTCTAAGATGTTTAAATCTTAATGCCTGTGATTCCTCCATTACTTCCTCTGCAGAGATACTATGAGGCCTCGCTGATCTACAGGGAGGTGTTGAAGGTGGACAGTTCGAGCGCTGAAGCCACGCAAGAGCTGAAACGAGCACAGACGCTGCACCTCATGGTAGGAAAACTCATGTGCAGCATATTACAAGGAAAAATGTATTTGGTTCTTGAGATGAGAGAGGGCAGAAAATTCTTACTCACCATAGTGACAGAGCTGAAAACCTTCACAGCTACAGAAAACTCACGAAGCTTGAATGAATGATTTGCATGTTGCACGTCAGAGCCTGTAATCACATTCAGAGTTTTCTTTAGACAGAGCGGTGTTTAAGTGGTTTGATTTTGTGTTTCCTCTGCTCAGTTCATATTTCACTCCGTAGTTTCAGTTCTTGTTTTTTCTGTGTCGTTTTTATCAAAGAGAGTTTAGATAAATGTACAGGGTCTGAGTTTGAGACAATTAGATGATGTTGTTTTGTTTTTTTTGTTTTGTTTTTTTTAAGTTCAGTTTTAGATGCTAATAAGTCAGAGTATCAGCTTTTATTAAAGCGTAACATCCCTTCTAACACAAAGAAACTAACTGATCAAGGCTAAAGTATCCCAGCAGCTCCTGTGTTCTGCTCGGTAAAATTACTGTTTTTGTCAGTGGTTTCTGGTTATATAGCTGTGTTTCTGGTTAAACAAAAAAGATCTTACTCTTTTATAAAATAGGTCTGTCTCTGTAGGAATCCTATCCATAATGTTGAGCCTTTAAATGTCTGCATGCTGGTATCATAAGTTTAAGAGATTGTCTTCCATTTTAGGAAATGGGTTTCAACTGGGCGCAGAGCACCGAGGCCTTGAAAACTCACGCCACGTTAGAGGGGGCCGTCGAAGCTCTGTTTGGTGGCGACTGTAACCAGGGTTGTGGAGGTAAACAACGTCACAAAATGTCTCTCAAAGATGAAAAGCTGTGAAGATGACAGTCCACTTCAATGATGGTCCTGGTGCTTGAACTTTAACTCGCTGTCTTCAGATGCCGGTGCCAGAAAGGACAACATAGACCAACCAGTGGTGCAGGAAGAAGACGACGATGATGGAGAGTGGATTGTCCTACAAACGAGCCGTCCTAGAATGCAGCAGGTCAGGGAGTCTGATGCTCGGGCCCAAAGCAGATCAAAATCTCAGTCACCAACCCCTTTTTCAAGGAATTCTGTGAAACCGTAAGTTTATTATTTTTTTTGTAAAGAAAGGTCTTCAAATAACGTTTAAACTCTGTAGTACCTCGTATACAGTATGTAATATCATTTTAAATTCTTAGTTTATCTCTTCTGTTTTGCATAAAGGGAGCTTTTCTCCATCTGGGTTGGATCCTTGGCTCCTGCTGTCACCTACGCAATACTCCACGAGCTCTTCAGCAGGTGAAGTACCACAGTCTGAGCCCCTTCATGCCTCCTGAGCATGTTTTCATTTGAGGATCTCATTCAGCACTTTGTCAGGATCAGATGCTGTCCTGGACTGTTGAGTCTGTTATGCCTTTGATTTAGATTTAAATAAAAAAAACATGCACACATTAGCCAGATTATCATCCAAATGTAGTGTAAATTCCAACCAAAACGTCCATGTTTCCATCCACTACTGTAATGCGACACATTGAGACAAACAAAATAACTTAATTAAGAGCATCAGTCAAACCTCAAATGAGCAAAAACAACAAAGAAAACATGATGGAAATATGGCATCTCTGTTTCTCGTGTATTAAGTAACAAATACATAAATTGAAATATGCAAATTGAAAACACACACCTACAGATGGATGGAAACACCCTTACTTGCCACCAGAAGGCCTCAGAGTGTGTTGACTCTGAACATGTCATTCATTATTTCTGTTGTGTGTATTTGCCCTTGCTGACTCGGAGCTGCAAAGCAAACTGCCCTGCAGGGATATTAAAGATTTACTCCAGTTTGCTCAGCTCATGTACTTACACTCTGTCCCCTCTCTCCCTCTCAGAGTTGGGTAGCTCCATGCATCAAGATGCTGCTGGAACACCAATGTGCCTTTGTGAACTACACCTAAGAAGGAGGACTGTGAGAGAGCCATCCAGGCTTTTTAATGTAAGTGTTCGCGAAGCCTCATTGGGGTGGGATTAACATTACAGAGGGAATGAAATATTCACAACGCCTCCCGATAATTCTGTCATTGTTCGCCGGTATTTAAACCACTGGGAAATTGTTAGATATAATCTGTACAAACATTCAGCGTAATGGGATAAAAGGATGAAGTGATGACCTTTTAATAACGCGTCAAAGTCAACTTGATATTCTGTTCTGCAAATTAACTGGTTTTCACATAGCTCATATGTTGGTGTTACCATGTTTCCATCTGTCGATTACCTGGAACATTTTTTGACTTTGACATGAGCCACATCACACTAAGCTGATTTATTTTTTATTTTTTTTCCTTTTTCAACGAAGGGGAAAAACATGTTCAGATAAAATTTAAAATTACATGAGGACCAGTGAGTTTGCAGTAGTTAATTCTGGCTGTGGTAAATGTAACCACATATAGGTGCTTTGGATTAAAATCACTTACTGGCGAGGTATTAAACTGTCTGTTTCTCTTCAGGGAATGGTGGTAGAGGAGCCCACTGTCTGTGCGAGCACCAGCAAAAGGCGCTTGTCGCCCTGCAAACATGATCGCTACTCTGCTTCATAATGATAAGTGTCACTTTTAGATTCCTCCAGACTTAGTTTAAAAGGATGGAAGTAGTATCTACACTCTGAGTAGGAGTTGCTGTCCTGGCTAAGATATTTTTAAACACCTGTTTGTAAAAACAGACCTGATATACTTTTGCATTTGTAAAACTATTACTCAGGCTGTCATTTCAGGCCTCCTGCTCCTGGTCTTAACAGTAAAAAAAAATTTTATTTAAAGCATTTAACCCCTCTAAACTTTGACATCTCTAGAATATAATCCTGTTTTCCTGTTGTAGCCTGTACAAGAAGGGAGTGTTTTTCTCTGAGGGACCTCACAGGCTGCGACTGGGAGGCAGGACTGCACCAGACACATCCTAGAGCACAAGAACATCGACATGACAAATTCACCAGCAGACTGGGTATTATTAACATGTGGTGGAAATCAAAAGTGACAAGAAAACTCCTGAGGTTTGATACCGTTGGTGCCACTGGCCTGTTCATCATAGTCACCTCTGTTCTGTCCTCAGCTTTGGTCTGATTGCAAATAGAGAAATTGTGTGGATTTAACATTCTGTTGCAGTTTTGATATTTTCACGTTTGAACCAGATGGCCCATCACTGTTGCATGAATACAAAGAATGTAACTATATTCTACTACTGTATCATAGCACAATTCATGTGCCTTTTATAGATATGAAGTGAGCATTCCTTTGCAATTTGTTGTGGATTATTTTCTGATCTAATCTGTTTAAAGATTGTGTTAAACACTTGATTTTTACTTTTTCATTTGATTTGTTTTAAAGCAGATGAAACATTTTTCTGTTGACTCAGTCACCACTAGGTGGCAGCAGTACTTTTTATCCTGAACATTAGAAGGCAACAAACTGTTCTGCTTTCATTTTAAAGGCTGTGATTGATACAGGCAAATACTTTAATGTGCTGCGTTTGATTTTGAATATGTGCTCTGTAATCAGATTGGTGCCTGGGGCATTGAGTTTGTAATATGTGTGGTGTAACAAATGATTCAACTCAGTAGTTGTGTACATAGTATATAAATTTCTGTCTGTTGAGGATCTGTTTGCCTAGTGCTGGTTGGATGCAACCAACAGCACAGTAAATGCCTTTAGTAGCACTATGGCTGCAGTTCTGCCATGGGTCAGCCCAGAGGGAATTAAAGCCTCAACTGTGAGTGTGTTGATGTTGTGCCATACATTAGTATTTACAGCATGCACTAAAGACTGGGTGTAGAGGAACAGTACAGGTAGGCTCTGGATAAGGACTCATCATACAGAATAATATCTGCCCAAGGCCAAAGCACGATTCCTGAGCAGGATTATTCAAGCTTCAGCGTGCTTCCCTCAGTGTAATTAGGGATATCACCATGGGAAAATGAGGAAGCCAACTGAGAGTGCGAGAGAGAGACTGGTTTTCTCTCCCACCACCAAAAACACATCACCAGATTAATCCCGCAGCTGTGCATCCTGTTCTAGTGTCCTTGAGTGAGAGTCTCCACAGTCTTCTTAAGTTAGCCTGAGTTTTCAAGTGCCAGTTAAATGCCCGGAAAGTAAGTATTGTTCCTGAGATTATCTAGCGAGATTCCTGCTTCAAATGCCTATTTCAGCCTCCCCTGGCTGTGTATCCTCGCCGTTAATGTGGGTGGGATTTGTGTAGATCCTCTGCTGAAGCCCAGCAGGTTTGTTATCGACCCAAGCAGCCCATGTCACTTTTTGTGGCCCTGTTACGCAATGTTTGGGTGACCACAAAACCTTCCCAAAGAGCTGAATACTCAAAAACGAGGCTGGAGTGGTGAAAAGTTGAGGCGCTTTTAGCCGTGAAAAGTGCTTAGTCTCCAACCTTCCAGGCAGAGCAGCTGTACCGTACTAATTGGCTGATGGTGGTATACCTCACAAAGCCTCGATCTGTGTGAGACCTGAGAGCATGAAAGGCCTGTAATCTCTAATAACATGAACTCTGGTTGAACCCATAGGTGCAATGGGACAGGCGGTTGATGTAATAATAACTTGCAAATGGGTCCATATTTAATCTTATTGGTCCGCTTTGGCTTTGGCCCACTAGAAACCTGTTCAAATGGAGATAAAACTGATAAGAGCCTCGTTCACAAACTGGCTGGAATCAACATCCCGCCACCTGAGGCCCGGACAGCCAACTCACTTAACTAAAGCAAATACCCGAAGATTATGCATCTTGTTAAAAGGCCGCAGAGCTTTTTAACAGATTTCTCTCTTCTTTTCTCCCTACCAACAGGAGGAAAAGGAACAAGAGAGCACACAGAAACAGAAATTAACCAGCAGACGTGACATGTTGCTCTCTCCCACTCTTTGCTTTAGGATATATGGTTATGCAGCAAAAATCCTCCTCACTCCCCTCAGAAGTTTTCAGTCGGAGTAATTGAATGATTTCTTTAGCAGCAGCGCAGGGGGGATACATAATCTAATTTTACCGCGAATTCTGTGGTTTCTCTCCGCTGGTAACAAACTATTGATGTGACAAGAGGAGAAGCTGAGTCACGCTGTATATCAACAGTCTGATTTGCTTCTCAGGAAGCCAAAATGCTCCACCGTGCTTTTGCAGCTGCTCGGCTTTTCAGGCCCGCCTGAACCCCATAAATCTTTCCCAGGGCTGCTGCTGTTTGCTTGTCCTCTTTAAAAGGAGCGACACCAAAACATGTCAGTGTGTGGATTTTGAGTTGTTTCCCAGCAAATTCTGTAGAGACATTGTCTTTGCAGTTTAAAGTCCCTAGTAAAACTATTTTCAATCAGCTTCTACTACAGATGTGACCCAGCATGATTTCAGCTAAATTTGAGCTGTATTTGAACATTTGTGCTTTCTCACTGGTTTAAAGGGAATAGGTTTCTGTAACAATCAAGATTTAGGCACATTTAAGTCTAAATCTGATGACAGCTGGAGAGTTGTTGCCTAATGCTGTCAGTCAAATGATTAGAACACACCCACACAGTCCTGAAGAAGATTAGCCTGAGTTTCAAGTGTTCAAATCTTTTTTTAAAACAAAAAGAGAAATACTCCAGATTTGAACTTCCAAGTTTTCAGGGATTGAAGATTTGTTTATATTGCTAAGAGTTAGCTCTGGAGTCTGTGCGTACAATTAGAGTAATCTAAGGCCATATAACACATACAAAACACACTTTTGCCCATTTTTTCATCAGAGCTTTCAGCCTCCTTTTACCCTGATAGAATAAAACATGTTTTAGGATTCTAGTTTGTTCCTGTCTTATCAAAATGCCAAGAAGACCAATCATTTAAAAGGACCCCATGTGCTTTATTTAAAATGTTAAGAGACAATTTTGGACCATGGTTGGTGTCTGGGTAGATTGTAACGATCCTGGATAAACTGAGATCACAAGATGTTGTGATGTCAGACTCGGTGCCACAGAGGAGTGCATCTGGTTCTCTGCAGCCTCTTCCCAACCCTGGCTGGACTCCTTTGTTGCACTGTGAAATGACAGTAATTGTCACAATGAGAAATTGACCTTCCTTTAATCTAGACAGAGGCCCCTTAATAAGTTAAAATAGTTTAAACCCAATTAGGAATTGATTGTTTGCTTTCATTTTCTCATTTGGCATCAGGGTCATAGAAGATAAATTAATGTCTAGTCTTTGTCCACACTGTCACTCTCCTCGCAGAGGATCTACTGCTAAGAAATGAGCAGGAGGAAAGTCTGTTCACCCTCGACTAACTCATCGCTGATAATCTGTTAAACAGAGATCAAAGAAGATTAAAAGTCCTCACTTTTTTACACTGCCGTAATAAATACAGAGGTTTTTATTAATGAGATAATTTGAGGGATTGTTCAAAGGATAAATGAGTGTTTATGCATGTTTTGCTAATTCACAACCATTCAGCAGAGATATACTTAACTGGCAGCCATATTTAAAGGCTTCACTTTTTCACTATCAACTTGTGGAGACTTGGAGGATAAGGTTGGTGACATTTGAGATATTTGTTACCGCTCACCAAATCCCATAAAAGACCAAAACCAACGATGCATTAGCGCCTCCCTATTGTCTGTGGCTCTCAGCTCAGCCCTAAACTTGGCTGTCCAACTTAATACAAATCTTTAAACACAGCTCAGACATACATAAGTTTTATATTTTTTAAAAGGTTGAGTGCAACATCCTAAGGGATCAGAAGTTTTAGGAAATGCTACTAAAATAGAAGAAAATAGTGTCTATGTCAAACCAAGTAAAATAAACTGTAGTGGCTGTGTTCATCGCAATAAGGAATATAGTCGCCCAGTGCAACAGCGAGGTACACCACCTGTCGAACAAAATGCAACCCAAAATGACTATTCAAATAAGGACAGAGTTACAATGAAGTGTGAGATTTGTAGCTAAGATCACAGCTTATAGTCTCTCTTTGGTTTGCAGGTCATAGTTTTTCCTTTATGCCTTCAATTTTTCTCCCTGCTTCTATTGGTCCGATAACAATCAAATCCTGCAAGGAGCTCTGAAGATGTTTTAAGTAGAAAACTCACTAAAGTGGAAATTAATAAATAATTTTCATCACTGATTGCAAAACCACTATTAATGACAACTAGATTTCTGGAGAGTATGCTAAGATGTCTTTATTTAGTAATGACTATACTAGGAAAATTAAGAGGCACAAAGAAAAACTATGGCTCACAAACAAGAAAAAGCTTTACATTTCACGTTGTGGTTGTTATATTTTGAGTTACAGTCATTTTTGTTGTCGCTATGTTTTCGGTTTTTATTAACTGACAAATCCATTGGTGAGGTTCACACAGACAGAACTTTAATTTTACATCTAAGTAGCTCTTCAATGTGAATCATTTTCCCAATGCCTGTGTCACATTTCTATTATAAGAGTCTGTTCTTAATGTCTAGAGGAAGATCAGATAATAAAGAGGGAACTGCCAGGGTTGTTGAAGTAAGAAGACAACAAATGTCTTTAAAAATAGTAGAGCAGTAACAATTCTAGCAGATTAGGAGACACAAAATATAGAATATCACCAGACCTATCCTTTAAAATTGTAGTTTTATGCCTAAAAGAAAGAAAACTATAAACTATAAAACTGGTACGTTTTAAACGGTGGTCAGCAGTGTAATATGAAGATTATAATAAAGTTAAATGGGTTAATACAAAAACTCTGTAGCCACACCATCACATCCATGCCTATGTTTCCGCAATCTGTATGTTCAATAAAACTGTAGGACTGCATCCATAATGTACATCCCTGTGTTTTTTTATCTGAATAAATTATTTGCGGTGTAGGTTTGTGTATATGTGCACGTTTATGTTCACACACACACAGACAGAGAGGATAATGGTACGACTGCTCTTGTTGTCCCTGATGAATGGTAGCTGAAAGGTTGAATCTCACATCTCTTCATCTCCTTCAGACGTGCACAGGCACAAATTCTAAAAGCGTTGTCACTTTATTTTGTCTTTGTCGCGATCGATTGGAGAAATGGCCTGTATGAGGAGCACGGTGTCATTAATACATTAGAGGCTTGTAAACAAAAAAAGAGACCTTGGGTTTTCAAGGCACTACTGCACACACAACATGATGTAAAGCTGGGCACAACAACTTGCGTTTCCTTCATGTTTACGTAATTTAATGGGGTGAGGAGGAGGGAGGAGGGGGCAACAGTGGCCTGTGTGCGTTGTAATCATTAAACCCAGTCAGGTTGTATTTCATCCTGCTATCGACCTGTTATCTGAGTGTAATATGTTCAAGGGCATGAAAATGTTCCGGCCTGTAACTTCTCATTGTTGCCTCAAGGAGTTTGACTTCCAACAATTGATGCCCATTTCCACATCACCAGGCCTCATTCCTCCACCGCTCTTAACACTGAGGCTGTTTCTTCACACGTAACCAGTGGCCTCTCTTCTGTTTTGTGTACTTTTTATTTTTCCAAGAATCATAGATTAACCTCTGCAACACTTCTGGAGAAAATAATGTCGCCATTAATCTGTGGGTTATTCCCAGACAGTGATTTATGGCAGGAGACACCTGTAATAAAACTTTGCCCTGCAGGCTTCACCAACTTCCTGTACAAATGAAACCTGCTTCCTTTAATGCAGATAATGCTGAGGGCGCGTCAGCTCCGTTACAGTCTTCTATTAAACAGGATTGGTGTTTATGAATGGGCAAGGGACAATGATCACTGCAGATTTTTGTCACCTACCTCTTACAGGCGCCAATCTAGTTGAATTTATTCAAGTTACTTGACTGGTTTGCAGCACGGTGCGAAGTCGGTTGTTTAAACACCTTGTGCATAAATGAGACAGCAACAAGGCGGTTTGCTGTGTAATGTTTACCACCCACGCATGCTAATTGAGGAGGCTGCTTATCTCTGGGTTATAGAGGCTGTGGCAACCAGGATGTCTAATGATTTAAGACTCTCCTGCTCGCCTGCTTTGCTTTCCCTGTTTGAAAATGCTGCAGAGGACCATCTATTCCTCCTGGGTTGTAATGAACCTCCCTGGGGCTCCGGCACCATGAAGACGCCTTACCAGAGCTGACTCATTACCTCGGAAATGTGAGCTTTTGTTCCGGTTTTCAGCAGAGCCCCATTAATCTTATTGCCTCATGCAGGCCAGGTACTTAGTAATTACAGTTAATCATTCAGACATGCACATGGACCCAGGGCTCTCAGTGGTTTCTATGCAGGGGCAAACCTACCTTACACTGTTGTTTACCCTCTAACTGCAACTCTGCGTCCCAGTTGCACCATAAAGAAGTTTCTATTTCTTTCTTTTTTTTCCTTTTTTGTCTTGCAACCAGACTGCGAGAGTTTTGCACTGAGTTCAGTGGCGCCTATCTAGCCAGCAGAAGCCTCTCCCGCCCTGCACACAAACAAGTAAACATCCCAGCTCCGCCTGCTCCCCGCCTCCTGCTGAACATTTACATCATCCAGCTGTCACTGTTGCACAGTTACTGGCCTACTGTTCACCTGCCATTATGATTGTGATTAATGGACAGATTATAAGAAGGATGATTTTCAGAGCAACAAGCAGAAAGAGGCCATCTGTATCTCAGCGCCCCGCAGCAGAGGAGAGCACAGAGAGATGGATAATTTCATCACCTAGGTTCCTACTGTCTGTGGAAACATGAGGGCTAAATATACTGTGTTTAGAGTTGAAGCAAATTCGCCAAACATTATCTGGCAACAATTTTAATATTTTGATTAACTGTTAGTCGTTTTAGATATGCTAGCGCTTGTATAGTCCACTCACTTTGGTCCAGACTGAAATATCTCAACAACCCTGGACTGCAAATGGTACTCTTGTGCAAATATTCATGTTTTCAGATGATGAATCCCACTGACTGCAAACTACAATTACATTTTCCTCTAGTACCACCACATGAAGTTGATATTTGTGGTTTTGAGTGAAATATCTCACACACACAGACTCAGCTGTAATTTGCTGCATATTAAACCTAGTAAATGTTACCATTTAGCAGTTGTCCTGTCATTACATGTTAGCATGCTGCTGATGCTAGCCCCAGTTGTGTTTTAAATAATAATGCCCAAAATGTGCCCAAGCAGTTTCTCAAGTGTGAATATTTGCTTATCTTGTCTTAACATCTTTATATCTTCAGGTTTTCAACTGTCGCTATTTCTAGATGTTTCATGGACCAAAACAATTTTAATGACTGAAAACAACTGTTAATTGCACCTATTTTAGATTCAAATTCCAGCAAAGCAATGGAGAACAATATGCTTGGCTGCCGTGCTGATGAAGAGAAAGTGTACAATAGCCCAAACTGCATTATTATATAATCAAGGGAAAAGTCAAAAGACCTCTGTTTCATTCTGAAAGAATTGTAAAGCACTACTTTAAGTGTATAATCCAAACACCCCAAAATATTCAGCTTATGGATCTTGCGATCTTTTGGAAACGGGCATAAAGAGAAGATTCAGCTGGTAGATACTGTAGCTAATGCGTCATCAGTACGTGTTGACGTTTTACTGCTAAAGTTAGTTGTCAACAAGAGAAAACTGGGAGTAATTCAATAAGAAGAGGCAGAGAACCAATCTATGCACCCATTGCAATAGGAATGTATTAGAATTTAACTGTCAGAATGAGAGCTGTGATCTCAACACACACTAAGGGTAACAGCCTCATTTTGACAGTTAAATGTTGATGGAAATTAGAGAAGCCTTTTTCTACTTGGACTAAATGACAGACATTTAACACAGTATCGTAGATTCTTTGAGGCAGTATTTTTCCTTTTGAAGCAAACCCTATCTTGAAAAAACCATGTTGACTTCTCTGTTTATACAATGAGTCACCTTGTAAGAGTAGGTGTCATTGTTAGAGATGTTTTTATAACAAAACTACAGCTGTGTAGTTCCCCAAAAGAAACATTGCGCTAGTCATCCATTCAGCAGATTAAAGAAACAAACCAGCATCTAGGGAAACAGTGAACACTTTATCAGCTCGTTGTTGCACATCCTCTAAAGACCGCCACGAGTTTGGGGGTATTGATTAACATTTTAGATATGAGCAAAGAGAATCAATGGGCTGGTTTTATTAGCAAAACGCCTCAGTGGTTTGTTATTGTTTGTAATTTGAATGAAGATAAACCTAGTGCTTAAAGGCTGCAGCAGCGAATGAGATAGTTTTTGTCTAGTTGACCTCCTCTGCGAGAATAACGAACGCAAAACAAGACGACGCGTTGCTGTTGTTTCCGTTCTGCTTGATAAAAACAAACCCTGAGATTGTAGTGTAATGGCAAGTACGCTGAAGACATTTAGTCCCGTCTACGGAAATGAGAATGAGTGAGGGCAGCAGCCTGTTATCTGATGTTGGAGGAGTGGAAGAAAGCTTTTCTCAGGGTTGTTTTCCACCTGTTGGGCTGTGTGTTGTATACAAAGCAGGAAGAAAGTCGGAAGAGGTGCTGACAGCACTGGCCATCCAGTGCTGCATGCACAGGAAAAAACAAACATCAAAAGGAAAGAGGAGAAATTCTTCTGGTCTTAAGGAAGCCAGTGTGGAGCACGATATTTCGTCCATATCACCTAATTATTTGGACATTAATCTTAAATAAAGTGACACCTACTCCTCATTTAACAGTGAGACGAAGGATGTTCGTATTTTACACTCAATCATCACAAGAAAAAAAGTAATGTTCTGAGGCTGCAAATCTCTGTTGAAAAAGTTGGAAACTTTCATGGAAAATTAACGGGAATAGTTGAAATTTGCAAATTCGTAATAGCTCCCTTGTAACAGTGAACTTAACTGTAGCCTAAAACAAAATTTTTATGTTTGTATAGGATACAGTTTGTATAAATTACTCAAATTCTACTTAATTACTATGAAAACTTGGAAATTGTCTTCGTTATGCACAGACAAATCCTCTTGTACCTCAATGTGGAAAGTCACCCTGGTCTCAAAATGTTGTACCAGACCCAGCAGCAGCAGCAGGTATGGACTGTATGTTTATGTCCACAAGCAAATGCTGTGGTTCTACTGGTGGAGTGAGAGCCACAACCACAATCTACTGAGGATAACGCTTTGTTATTGTAGCAGTCTACCCGCGAGAGCTGGTGAATGTCAGCGATCAACAAACAGCACAATCTGATGGATTTTTATCATTGTTGTTGATCAATTGGGGAAATTTCTTTTTTTTTTTCAAAATCCTATCAACATGTCAAGTTTGTCAAGCAAAATAGAAAATTCAACAGTATTGCAAGTCCTTGAAACGCCAAATTACTGTCAACAAATCTGATGTGAGGACAATAACTAACAATGAGTTAATCCTACTAACAGCTATTATCTGTAACCAAAGCCTGGTATATCTTGTTCCTCTGTGCCATAGAGCTCCATTGTTGTCCAGCAATATTATGAGTCACAAGCACAGCACTGGGTGACATCTTCCTTCATTAATACAAACACAAACACTGTAGTTTATCTCCAGTCAATTCCACATACAGAGTCCTGTTGCTGTAATACTACTGAGATGAAAAACAGTGGTCAAACAACACGGGTTACTCTACTTGAGTAGTTTGCTGTAATACTAGGAGTGCTCAGCTGTTTTGGGGGAATGATTTTAAGAAATGTAACAGTCCATCTGTGACCTGTGTTATCTTCTACTAAGAACCAATGGCCTTGGGGCTGGGAGTCAAGTAGAGACAGGGGAAGGAGAGCAGGAAATATGGAGAAACAGACTGGATTTCATTGTTGTTTTTGGTCTTTTCATGGGGTTTTCCTCAATAAGAGAGAGAAGAGCAACCTCATTTTGTCCTTGTGCGATAGGGATATAGGGATATTAAATCATCTTTTATCAACATTAATTTGATTGTGATACCAGAAACAAACTCCAGATTCTTCCCCTGATTTCAGGAGAGAACACCTTCAATGAGGCCTCACTGACTGTTTGCTTTTACCTTTGTGTCTCCACACCACTGCCACTCTTAAAACCGCAGTAAGACACCTGTCCTTTGTGTGTGATACTTTCCACACACACACACACAGAACACACACATATTATCTCCATTGAAAACCTCTGGGGTTTTCGCTCAGTCATTTGGCATTTTGATGTTGAATCAAAAAGAGACAAATGAGAGAGCGAGAGGAGCGGGAGGAGAGAGGAGCACCCATGCTTTTCACTCCAGTGAAAGGTACCTTGTTGAGCACTCCTGTGCCAAACCCCCCCCACCACCACTCCACCCTCCATATCCACCCTTCATCCCCCTCCTCCCCTCCTCTCCAAAGCCCGTGTGGATTTTTCATTAAATGCTATCAGAAATGTGACTGGTCCTATTCATGGGCTGATGGAGGGCTGGCTGTGCGGCTGGAGACCAATACCTTCACTGGAGAATGACAGGAATCTGGGCTGTAGGTGAAGGTCCGGGTGGAGGGACCAGGCAGGACTTTATAGGACCTGACAGAGGAAGAATAAATGAGAGGAAGCTGAATCTCGTTTATTTGCTTTTTATTTCCTCCTCACATTGTTATTTTCCTTCTGTGTGAGAGCCCCTTGTCCCGTCCTAAATATGTTTAATATATTCCTCTGGACCAATGTGTTCCTGCTCTGATTTTCTCTGGTTAGACCTCCCTTTGTTTGCAGAGAAAAGAAAAACAACCTCACATTTGTTATAGTAGCAGTGGCAGCTCACCAGTGTTTTCTCTCACCCGTCTGTGGCTCCTCAAAGTAAGACCTCCTTGTCCTCATTTTCTAAAAAAAAAAAAAAAGCTACTTAAAGAGTTAAGAGCACTCTGCTTAAACAAAACAACATATTGTGTCACTGTTTCGACAGACAAACAAGGTGACCAGATCCATCCGCTGTTCATTTCTAACCAAAGGAAAGAGATGAACCTCTCATATTGTTAGAGAGCGGTCGATTATGTCACAGGACAATGGGAGGCAGAGGGTTGGAAGAAAACACAAACAATGATTTCCGCAACAGCAATTTAATCCTCTGGCGTTAAAACCTGACACAAAGTGGACAAAGGCGAGGAGGCTGGCACGAATAAACCCCCGAATCTGAAGATTAAGCAAAAAAAAAAAAAAAAAAAGGGAAAAAGAAGAAAAAAAACAGGATCTTTTGTATAAAAAGGTCCTTTATCTGCTTTTGAAGTTGGTGAGACCTGCCAGCCGTCCTCAGCCTCTCTTTGTAACCAGCCTCCATGTCCCACAGCAAGCCAGCACCTCACTTTCATCTGCCCGTCATCTTAGGGGGCAATTAATGCCATTCAGGTCTACCCTCTACACAGAGAGAAGGGGTGGTGGGGGTGGGGGGTGTTCATCTACTTGTTGAAACAGGGACTTGACAACAGTTTAGTGTAGCCTAATTTGGTGCATATAAGGCAAGTGACATTTCTTGATCTGATAAAATTCAGCGCCGCTCTCTCTCTCCTGGTATTATTTATATTTGATTGGGCTTCTGTTTACAGGCAGGCAGTGTGGAAACCAGCCAGGCTGTTGCTTAATGAATATTTCACTGCATTCACACAATAAGCCTCCCATGATAGCCCTGTGAGTAACGTCCCGCTCTGCTCTGCAATCCTGCCTGTGCAACGTGCAATCACTCCAACTCATACTTGATAAAGCTGCATGTGAGGAGAAGCTCCGGGTTTTATCGTTGACCTTTTCGCTCCGCGCTGTAGTTCCTTTACTCTGGAGACTCCCACTGTTTCTCCTTTGCTGTTCTAATACAGTGGCCCCGGCCCCGGCGTCTGCGAGAGGCAGGGGAAATAAAGCCTCCATTTGCATTACGTAATTTCATGCATTATTCAGAGCTTCAGAGAATCATTTCACCTAGACAACTCCTCAGAGGGCAGTGAGGAGATAACTGTTAGTGACAGGACTGGCTCATGAAATGCAGAGTGACTTAACCACCCAATCTGCAGATATTACCCCAGCCTGAATTGGAAATAGACACCGGCGCACTCACACAGATGCGCTCTTTACAAAAGTACACACTCGCTGTTATTTTCACTTTTCTTTTTTATCACTGCGGGAGAACAAGAGATATCAGATGCACATTTTTACGGTATATCTGTTTTATGATGCTCTTGATATTTCAAAGGTTTTCAAAGACCATGGAAAACTACAGCACAGATGAATAGTGCTATACGGGTAGGAGTTGATCTGCCTTTTTCTTCCTCACACAAGAGGCAAAGATTGTGAATTCAGACACTGTTAGATAATGATGTGCTATTTCTGCTTGTGCTTGCTTTTCTCAATGCGGCTCCTCTGCAGCCTGTTATGTTGTAGCCTTGTCAAAATAGAGAATATATAAAGATTTTATTGCCATAATCTTTTTTTTTTTTAATAGGCTGCATTAGTTTGGAAGCAGAATTCACAGCAGCAGTGGTGAGTCCATCATGAGGAAGAGACAGCGCAGACGGGCCAATTAGTGCAATCATACAGCCACATAAGCAGCATAGCAGGGCTGCTCACAGCAACTGGACATTGTTTCTTTATTGTCCAAAGCTCACAACAGAACTAGAGCCTGAAAGAACCCACTGCAGCTCCAATGGTGGTGCAGTTGTTATCACAGCTAGGGAACACTGCAACACAAGACGAGGGAGAAATAAAGCTTTCTCCTTCTAATCATAGACAATAGAGTGTATTTCATTAAGCCAGATAATGGTGTGTGCATTTCATTACCATAGATAACTAGGAATATTTAGATGAGGGATGAGGTGCTCATAAAGCGCCAGTTGGTAGCCATGGTAACCTGGATCTTGGCAAACAAAAGAGTCGGGGAGAAATGTTTGCTAGGGGATGGAAAGAAAAGGGGAACCAGAGAAAAGAGGGGAAGGAGGCAGACTGAGAGGAGCTGCAGAACTAAACACGGTCCCAGGCCAAAGCAACCAGGCCGAACGCCTCCATGTTGTTTTTCTTTCCGCAGCCAAAAAAAAAAAAAAAAGAGAGACTCAGGTGACCACCATGATCCTCCTTTGTTCTCAAAAGTTAAATATGCCTCTCTCCGTAGGATATCAAGGATAATCACATGCTAATGTAGCAGCGGGCCAAATAATAAACCTAATCACCCAAATGTGGAAATCAGTGTGCGGTAAGAAAACCTATCCATCCATCTTGTGTCTCGCTCCTGTGAATATTACAACCCCCACATGCCCCCTGCTCGTGCTGCCAGTCAAACCTGACTTTATGTTGTGTGAATTTCAAATGAAGATGCTTCCTGACAATAAGGCCTCGGAGCCTAAATCAGCCCCAAACCATGACCTTGACCTTGGGAGATGGTTCTCATTCATCCTGTTTCAGAGCTGTCAGATTGAGGACAAAAACCAGGACGGGTTATATTACTGTGGATGACACTAAGGCAATGGAAATCCATTTCTTTTTGGCAGCATGCAACATTAAGCCCTGCTCCTCAGCTATGAGTCTATCATTGTTAATGTTGAAATATCATTTGGAGCTGGAAAATTAAGGGTTAGAGTGAATGACAACTCAATACAGCTGATTTGGCATTTGCAAAATGTAACATTGATTACAGCTGCTCACATTTTTCATCCTAAATTGGCCAGTCAAGCTTCCTTACGCTGTAATTACAAGTGAAGTCACAACTGTGTCATTTAATTCAACTGATTAAAACACATATTTTATGCCATCTTGTCATACTACCCAAGTGATTGAATATTTTTCTACTGATGACAACTGAACAGATGTGGAGGAAAAAATGCTTTTGTTTTCTTTCATTTTCCATTTTTAGTTAATTGTGCTTATTTGTTCACTTTATGTTTTCCATCCTTGCTTTTTAAACGCTCCTCTAAATACTACGGGCTTGCTACGGCGGCAGATAAGAATTAATTAGAGCAGAGAAGGGCACATTTTCTGCAAAATGAGTACTTTTACTTTAGTATTAAAGCTATAATCGCAATACTGTGATAATACAAAACTGTGTTATCTTTGCTTAAGGTTATCATACCGTCAGAATCTCGTACCAGCCCATGCTTAGATTCAAGTCATTAAGATTCATCCTCTTGTGGATATCGGTGCCAAATTTAATTCAATTGTTGCTGGGACATTTCACTCAAAGCCTCTAATGAGAACCTCATAGTGGTGCTAGAGGAAGGTCAATGGATCCATCCTCCAGGAACCACAAATGTCTGCACAAAATTTCACGGCAATCCAGTCGATAATTGCTGAAATATTTCCATCTGGACCAAAGCAGTGAACCAACAGACCAACCAACATTGGCACCCATATAACTATCTTGCTAGCATGGCTGAAAACTCTACACCAGATGACACAGACAACAGAAAATAACTACATGTGACCTGCACATGGAGTTCAGCCATTAGCTGAAAGCAGATAGGACTCCATATGGACAACCACGTTCTTGTTACCCCCGACACTCCACTTTAACAGGAATGTAGCACTCCTGTCAGACCTTTGATCTAAAAAAAATTCAGCTTTTTAAACTTTTATTTATCCTGGGAATCATTTTCCAGAGCATGTTCTCACTAACACTCTGCTTCACATTCACCAGTGCTCATCCATATTTGGGAATCTCAATTTCTCGAGACGGCACCCTCGATATGAGAAGCTCCAGGAGCGAATTAATTTTCAGAGCTTTGTTTATTACCATTTTAGGATCTGATTTTAAGAAAGGCAGCTGACATTCTGACTATACGTTGAAGTATTTGCATTTTTGTGACAAGATTAAAAACAGGAAAGATGGAATAAGGGTTAGACTGACAGTGAGTTTCCAGATATAATGTTATGATATTTATTAAATATTAAATATCTGCTGGAAGTGTTCCACAGCTAACAAGATGCAGGTTCCCTCACTGAAAACATTCGGGGGGAAAGCAGTGCAAACACTCAAAACAACATGGAACAAAAACACTCAGCTTTATCCTTCAAAGACCTTGTTGGAAAAATGACATGTAGGCTACTACTGTGCACCTGGTTGTGCATCCAACATTTTCCTATCCCAAGAAACCTGAGAAGACGCCATTTTCCAGGGACAAAGATTCAGTTTTTTTGTTATCTAAACATGAGAACCCACACAGAACCTGATTTTTCCAGTTTGAGCAGCAATGAAAACATCTGACAAACCGCACAGGTGAAAACACAACAGGGTGAATCCAGCCTGTGACAGTCAGGCATGATAATGTGGATTCCCCTGATGATGTGTGTGTTGGTGTGTGTTTGTAAATGTGTGGAACCAGACTCCAGTCTTGGCCCACAGTAATAAGATCAGCCTGTTTGGGCCTGACAGGCTGAGCCTCTCTCAGGGTGGCCCATCTGGCCAGCGCCCAGGTTGCGGCGCCAGCCACCGGCTCCACAGTGCGGGGACCCATCTGTGGTCCTGTGTGGTATCGACCATTACGCTGCCAGGCCTGTCCCAGTCTGCATATGGGTCCACCGGTCTGTGTGTGCTCTGCAGATGGGATAGTGGGTCAACTAATAGCAGCAAATCACTCTTACTGAATGTTTTAACCCGCCCAAGGTGTACAGACGGGCAGGATTTACAGCAGCAAGATGTTTCGGTCAGACAGTGTCAGGTAAATTGTCTGATGCAAGAACCACAACAATCTGGTAAAACTGGTTAAATTCACTCTCTAGATCAGTTATTCTTTTTCTTCGGTTTATGTGCAGATGCTGGTAGGCAGATTTTTTCCAGTCTTCATGCTAACATCAATAAAAAGTATGGAAAATAACCTTTTTATGACCAAAACAAGACTAAAACTGAATAAAAACCATTGAAAACAAGAACTATGATGAAATGTATTACATTAAATTTAGCACACAACAAATAAAAGTGGATGAATGGACAAATCCTCTGATTGCTATTTCGATGTAATGACTTATCCTGCAGGCACCTGCAGAATCACACACTGCAGCTTCTGCTCAGTAAAACAGTTTCCTCTGCTCCTCAGAAATATCTCTTGTTCGAATGTTAATTACCCACTTGACCTGTTAGATATCATCAATAGGAAGCATTACTCAACATGTTAGCTGCTCCTCTCGACCTAAAATCAGGCAGTGAATATCTCAAAGGACAAATGAGTGATCTGAACTTCTGTGTAACAGTAAGTAAACACAGTCTTTTCCACTAACCTTGCGATAGATAACACATGTAACCATGGCAACTGTACAAAACAAGGATGGCCTCAAAATGCATGAAAATTAAAAATGCATAATAACTGAAGATGAAACTAAATTGCTCTGATGAAAATTTAACTTAAATATCTTTAGTTTTTGTTGACCATAATAAAACTAATTCAAAATCAGTACTGAAATTACCACTGCCTGATGCTAAGCTAGGCTAAGCTAAGCAGCTGCTGGCTGTAGCTTCATTTTAACAGACAGATATGAGAGTGGTACTGATCTTGAAGAGTATTTCCTGAAGTGTCAAACTATTGCTTTAAAAACAGCTAATGTCAAAGTATGTTGAATTTTATAAACCCTATTGTTGTTTGAATGTGTATTTTCATCATTATGCATATTATATTGGCATATTTCCTGCAACTACAATTGTCTGACAAATATCTCAGTAATTTTAAATGCCAACAGTAATTATCAGGTTTTAGTGTCACTTCCTAAGAATTAAAATCTTTTTAATCAACCCTTTCTACACTATTCTCAATTTAAAAAAGGGCAGGAAGACTAAAAGGAGAAATTACAACACTTCATCAAATGACAAAGGCCAATAAAACTGGAAATTGTTCCTTTAACTTCTTGTGAATTGCTGTATTATAATTACTACACCTGAGGGTAAATTCTGATCCAGACAATCACACTTGCTCATGATATTCACCTGTGATAATTCCCCTTTTCCTGCGATACGTCATTGCTTATTATTTTAACAAAAACATGGCATGACTGGACAAAAACATCTCTCTCTCTCTTCCTTTTTTCATCCTCAAAGCTGGACACCATCACACTCACCGTCCGCTCTATCAGGTCCGAAACCTCTATCTCAGCACTCTGACACCAAACAAAAACAGCTGGTACAGATACAGCGTTGGATTTTGATGGTGAACATATTGTACAAACTGAGAATGGGATTGGCAATGAACCCAAATGTGTTTTATCTGTTTCCCCAACGTGTTCTGTTTCTTTGTAATTCAGTTTCAGGAAACTGAATGCGAGATGAGAGATTGTGGACATGACAGCGGCTGCATAGCTGAAAGATCACAAGGGACAGCCGAGCATGAGCTAATATGAGACAAGACACATCTGCCTCTGAGAGCTGATAGTCAGCGTGGTAGAGGACTGTGGAGTTTACTGCATATTAGCAGTGGACCACAAGCCTGACTGTAATGAGCGAGGAGAGGATTTTAGTACGGAGCACATCAGAGTCAGTCAGTTTTAATCAAGAAATACTGTGGTGAGCTGGGGTTTACAGATAAGACAACATCAGTGGTGAGCAGGTTTCAAGTAAACAGCAGCTTTATTGTTATCAACATACCACAAACACTGCAATGAACACATCCGTCCATCACCAATCATGCACAAGACATCACTTGCAGTGTAACCACCAAAGTCCTTCTTATTATTAGCTGTCTAACAGGTGCTAGCATGCTAACATTAGCTTTGATCTAGAGACTAATGTCAGCATGCTAACATAACACTAACAACAAGACTAACAGCTGATGTTTACCAGATATAATATTAGCTTTTTAACATGGTAACATTTGCTAGTTAGCGCTGAACAAACACAAATTAATAAATCAAAACTTTGACCTGATGGTGGTGCTAGATGAAAGGTTACAGGATCACCAAAATGACTACAATTAATCCTGAGGGGAACATGAATTATCTGTGCCAAATATCTTGGCAATCCATCCAGCAGTTGTCAATATATTTTCATCTAAAACCCAAAAATGTAAACCTCATGGTGGCACTAAAGGGAAAGTCAGGGAATCACCACATCTACACCAAATTTCATGGCAATACAGCCAAGATTTTTCAGTCTCAACCAAAGTGGTGCCATCTCTGGAAGAACACCAACTGTGAGGACAAATGCAACAAAGGAAAAGAAAACATAAATGAGGCTTGGGTTTGCAGCTACTTAGGTTACAATGCATTTGGAAGCCAATTCCCTGTGAGCAATTCTACTATCATTCAGTAATTGCTAAGAAAGTTTTATTGAGGTTTCATGATTCTTTGGTTCTGCCTGTTGAGGTTTTGGTCAGTCAGTAAGAATATTTCTGCAGGTCAGCTCTGCAACTTAGGAGCCCACCTAATGTACAGGAGTAGAACAACGGGACATCACAAGGGGACAATGTAAGATAATTTAAATGGTTGCTATCAAACCTTTTACCTTTCATATACACATTCACCACTTTATAGCACTATGTTACAACCCATTAAGCTCCATACTACTCTGTATATTTCAGGCATGGGTGGTCACAGTGGCAATTAAAGCCCTGGCAGTGCTAGTGTTAGCATTTATGCTCCAACCATAAACTAGATGCACATATCAGCATTGTTTCAGCAAAGGTTATTTCTACAGGGCTAAAATACTACAAGTAGACTTCAAACGCCTCGCAGTCCACTCGCCTGGCTGCACAGTTTAAAAGCTCGACATGGTGTGTGGGACAATGGCGGCTCTCGAAAGCATTGTGGTAATCAGGACCAATGGAATTTTCCCTGCATCATTAAAAAGGGATTGGTCTGTCCTCTGCGTTCATGGGAAGTGCCGTTAGTTAACCCAACAAAGGTGCTCTGGCTGTGGACCCCCAGAGATGAAGGGCATCGCAGGGGCTCAGCGAATCCACTTTTAATCCTCTCTGCCCCATTGTACCGATACACCCTAAGCCCTTTGACCACTTCCCGCTCTAATCTCTGCAGATTTGGGTGAGTTAACAAGTTTCTGATCCGTGGGCCCACAACTTCCCTCGTCCTCCTCCTCCTGCTCCTGCTCCTTGTCTGCTCTCCCTGCCCCAGTGACAAGTTTGGTTACAGCAACTGGTCTCAGCAAAGAGTTTTTAGTCCTTTATCTAACAGTATTACAAAGTGCTTTGCAAGCAGTCATAAAATTATTTAACCTAGAGTTGAAATGATTAGTTGAATAATCGATTAGTCAGTCAACAGAAAATACAGCATATCTGCAGCTAGTTTATTAAGTCTTTTTACAAGCAAAAATACAAGCAAACATACATTTTCCAATGTGAAGATTTGCTGCTTTTCTTTACCTAATGTGATGGTAGATGGTATCTTTATGTTTTAGACGACTGGTTGGACAAAACAAGCCATCTGAAGACATCACAGTGGGGTATAGGAAGCTGAAGTTATGGAAAATTTGTATTTTTCCAATGGTAATCAAATGGACAATCATGGAAATAATTGGCAGATTAATTGATAATGACGCTTATTAGTAGTTTCCTCAGAATAACCAAACAGAAATAATTTAATAAAATATGGGAATCAGCAAAATCTGTTAGTTACTATTTCAAAAAATGTATTTACACATTAAAAACTTATCTTGTAACTTACAGAATACAGAATGAAACAAATGTCTGCAAAATAATGAAAAAAAAAATAGAGCTGCACTTAACTGTTTTTATCGCTATCACTATTTTTTCAGTTTATCAATTTAAAGGTTTTCACTATAAAATGTCAGAAAATAGTTAAAAATGCTCATCACAATGTCCCAGAACTAAACGTGACTTCTTCAAATTACTTGCTTTTGTCCAACCAACAGTTATAAACCTAAAGATATTCAGTTTAAAAACAGAGCACAAGGGCAAATCCTCACATTGGAGAAGCTGCTGTTTAATTTTTTGACAGCTGACAAATTGATTAATCAAGTAATTGCTTGAGCTTTAATTTGCAAGAACCAAAGATTTTTAAAATGGTGTCTGACATGGATCTGACCCAAATATTCAAGCACACATTTAAACCAATCAGCCACAACATTAAACCAGTTACCGGTGTTAATATTGTGGCTAATTGATGTAGGTTTTCTACGTCTCTAGCTCTGTGGATATTGATCCGCATTCCTTTCAGTCAGTCCCCACTTCCACCATGTCAAGGGGATATTGTCTGTATGTGTGTGAATACATGAATGCCCCACCACCGGGCTGAGGGGGTGGAAATGTGGGGTAAGTAATAGCAGGTCGCATTCAGAGACGTGGTGGTCATGACAAAGCACTTGACAGGCCGAAAGCCACCCCCTAATTTCGGGGTTGACCTTGGCTTGTTTAGCATTCCCTATTGCTGCTGGTGACACTGACACGTGTCTGGGGTTGGGTCGAGTCTAGGAGCTGGGGATCTGAGAGGGGAGGGGAGGTGGTGGCAGAGAGTGTGTTTGTGTGTGTGCAGATGGACGGACCGTTAGAGATGCAGTCTTATATTCCCAGGAGAGAGAGCAGAGGTCAGGGATCAAAGCCCCAACTGACTCCCTACCCAGCTCTGTGTCTGGGGAGGTATAGAGATCCAGAGTGAAGCTCTGCTCAAGCCGGGCCACATTATGCAGTTTATGCAATTAATGCAGCAGCAGGAATGGCAGGGGTCTGTGTGTGTGTGTGTTTGTGTGTGTGAGTGTGTATCTTTGCATGGAAGTGAGTGTTATGTGTGTGCCTCTTGTGCCAGGCTGTTGTTGCTTGCACAATGTAGCAGTGCAGCTGGCACGTGGTACACACACACACACACATCAGAGTCTAGAAAGGTCTTTTAATTAAGGGATTTGTTAATTTTCTATTCAACTTGACAGTGATGAATGGGGGAGCAGCGTCTGCCCATCTCAGCCTCGCCTGCTCGGCAGACAGAGCTGCCTGGGAGGCCTCTGGGTGCGATCACCGTGCTCTGAAACCGTATTTACACATGAAGATTTTTAACCCTTTGAAAGCTGGAGACACTGTATTTAATGGAGCTGAAAAAAATAAAAGCCCCACGAGATGTGGCTCCCGCTCTGTAGCAGCCTGTGAGGAGGCCAGAGAGAAACTGGGAAGTAAACAGAGTGAAACAATGGCCACACATTATGTGAACAAAGAAAGATTTGCAGCTGCTATTTGGCCACAATGGAAGTAACTCTTACTGTTATCTCAGCAGTTGCAAGTTAAAGCTTATCGCAGACTCTTTTTAAGTGCCTCTAATGCCTAAAATGTAAATTATAAGTTTCATTCCTTTGTGTTACAATTTGAAAAAAGAATTCTACATTTTTTAATACCAATCCTGTTTCCTACTAGTTTGCAACGACATAACCTACTGACAGAAAAATAGTGTCATTGTCACCTGAATTATATTTTTTATCAGTATAATTAAGAAAAGTTGAGTGCATCCACCAAGTTGCAAAATATCTACACAGAACATGTTTGCAAAACTTTCACAGCCAAATTAATCCATTTGTTTTTCCTACAGTAGCAGCTAAAACATAATTTATGTTTCATGCTTATGTTTAGCACTTGGTAAAGGTTAGAAAAAGACTGTTGTCTTGTTTAAGAATGGAAAAACCAAAGTCTCTCTGTTGTCTAAACCTAAAACTATGTAGGATTCAGCAAAGCCTGCACATATGCAAATACAAAGGATGTTTAGAGGGTATATTTTATGTTTTGTTTCGCAGGTCTTCAGCTTTCAATGCGAGATGAATTTCAGGGAAATCTGTTACTAAAGTAAAATCAAATTTTAAAAATAGATGTATTAGTTTGTGTAACAGTAAAATGACCATTTGACAACTGCAGCACAGAATGAGCCTGTAAGACTGAGCTCACTCCTCCTCTTTTTTAACTTTCCCACTGACTTCCAATTAGTCATAGAATAGATTTTAAAGTGCTGCTGCTGGATTATAAATCACTTAACTGCTTAGGGCCAAAAAACCTTTCTGATATGCTCTAAGAATATAAATCCAGTAGGTTCCTCATATCTTTGGGGAGCAGTTAGTAAGTACCGGTAACAGTGAAACTGCAGTTCGCCACTGTGCTGCTGCACAAAGATGAAATCAACTTAAACCTAAACCAACTTTGGTTCTTTTACATTTATAATAAAAACTATCTTGCTGAGTCTTTGACTGATTATTTTCTCTTCTGCACTTAGTTTCCTTTAACTGTACTGAAACTGTACTCCTTGTCTATTACTTTTTGTCTATTCTTTTCACTTTTATTTTGCATCTAAATGCACTCTGCCTCATGTAAAGAACTTTTTGAATTGCCTTCTGTGTTTTAAAAGCGCATCAACTTCAATTTTCATGCCAGAAATCATTATGAAAGATCAGCTGCTGCCTTTTTTTTCAAGTGATGGGACCCTGAATGAAACTCCTCGAATGTAAAACTGAGTGTATTTCATATTCATTATCAATACTTTCTTTGTTGCTGCCAAACATGTTTTGCATTCAGAGTAATATAGGCACCCTGAAGCAACAGAGCCACATGTCATATTGGCCCTCATGCAATTTATCTATTGTGATATGGCAGCCATTCATCTTTTAAATGCTCTCTCATGATTTCCTTTGTGCATGCAGAGCCGGAGGTGACCTTGAAAATGGACCATGTGGTGTATTCTGATGATAATTTATTCTCACATAGAAGAAACTGTCTCGCTAACATGATTTTCTTCATGCTTTGTGCCATCTACACTTGCACTGGAAACTTTTTTTTTCTTTTTTATAGCAGCAGCAAATGTATTCTCTTTTCAAAGACTCCTTTTCAGGATTTATAGGACCATGCAAATTGTGGACACATGCAGTTTCTGAAAGATTTTTGCATGATTTAAAGTCAAATTCATTCCCTTTGTGACATCAAATGCAGGTCTCTTACTTCTGAATTTATTATGACTTCCACTATACACAAACCAAGAGACAAACACATGCTAATAAAGCTGTGATACACTGTCACGAGAACAAAACTGGATCCAGACAACAAAAACAAGAATTCAGGTTTTCATATATATTTCCCTAAAAGTCTAAATCACAGGCTCATTTCCAAAGACTCGCTCTCAGCCTGTGGTGGACTGATATTGATTTATTTCATCAATGAAAACCCCCACAGAGGCAGCAAACTGGATCTTAGCTCTGGTTTTAAAATATAAGACGTGCAAATGACTTCTGTCTCAACTTTTACTGTCCTTAATATTTCACTGGAGAGTGCGACAAAAATAGTAACATAGTCATTGTCCTGGCAGTCAGGTCAGTTATCAAGCTCTTTTTTTGTGAGCCTGTCTTACTGAGATTTGAATGACACACACACACACACATACACACATGTGGCACACTCTGTTTTAATGCATATTAATGAAGTTAAACGGCCTGCTGTAGAGAGGAGACAATGGAGCAGAGGAGGCCTGGTTGTGAGCACAAAGCCATGGACTCAGGGGAAGCAGAACAGGTGCAGGGAGGACATGGCAGCTCCATGTGGAACAACTCACTATAGGTTCATCCGTGCAGGAAGGGAGGATCTGTTTAAGTGGTCACATGCACAATGCAGATTTTTTTTGTCTTAATTTGTTTGTGCCAAAAGGTTGTTGTTATTGTGCTGCTGCAGTTTGTGTCACAGTAACCTCCTGTCAACCAAACACAAACGCCTGCATGAGACTGTTTACTTGAATTTATTTGTCATGAACTTGTAGTTTCTGTTGATGCTGCTCTTTTCTTGGATATTTCTAGGGCAACTAACAATTATTTTCTTTGTGGATTAGTTTTTTTTTCCCCTTTTCTTTTTTTCAGAGATGTCAAAAAGATCCAGGGAGATGTCTTAAAATGTCCAAAACCCAGAGATATTTAGTTTACTGTTACATATGACAAAGATAAGACGTAATTCCCACCATTTGAGAAGCTTGAACTGGAGAATGTGTTAATATTTTCACTTTATTGCCTGAAAAATGACTAAAATCATTAATCAATTATCAGAACATTGGCCTTTTATTTAGTTATTTTTCTGTCAATCAACTAATCATTTCCACTGTAGATATTGCTGCTCATTTACTCTCCCTAGTTCTTTTATTTGCTTTTGTTTAAAGCTGAAATACTAACTTTCAGAATCTTTAGGATGTGAGAAAGCATTTATCTCAAAAGACAAGTTCACATATCTTCATATCTGTCTTAAAAACAATATTCACATGACCATATGTACACTGAAACAGTTTTTTGTCACCCTAATCATTCTCCCTCTCCATACTGTATCCCTTCCTAATGCATTAGCACCATAGGAGGTGTGAGAGAAAATCTACAATCCTCACAGGGTACTGTTGTAAGAAAGTGAACCTATCCTTTAAGACCTAATCTATGTCTCTTGAAAATCTGGGGTATGGACAAAGGTTTCCCAACCTTTATTGGCCTCTAAAACAAAGCTATGTCTCCTTTTGATTGTTTGTCACAGGTCGAATATTTTTACACATTGCAACCAGTTCAACAATGTGACTCGACCTTATCAGATGCTTCAGTTTGGATGATGTTTACCTCCAAAGCCAAGAATGGATGCATTTCTGACATTAGTTTACTAGCTGTGGTTATCATTCAGCCTTTAAAAACAGTTTCATTATGTTTTCTGTCTTCAAGTCTGAGAAAATAACCCTGTTGGGATAATCAGGGTTATCTGAGCTTATCCCTAGACCACTATCTGGCCCTAAACCAAACAATTAGGATCTCATGATATGAGAAGAATGTCGGCTCCAGTGTTTTTGGAGCATAAGCCAAAGTAAGGACAAGAAAAGTCAAGGTGTCTTGGCCTCTGCTGACATACTCTGTTTTAAATCTTACCCACACAAGTCCTGCAACTTTACACAAAAATCACAGGAGTTCCTCTTTATATAAACTGCTGCTGCTGGAGGCAAACACCTACCGAATGTTTAAACACTATTAATTAAAAAAAAACCTTTGCTGTGAATTAAACATTTGTTTTAAATCAAGTAGCAAAACAGACACTTCTTATATTAAAACTGCCAAAATGCAACTTGTGAAATAATCATAATAAGGACAATATATCAGTCTCTCTCAGTCAACAGGATAAATGACTCTCTTGATGCTCTCTTAGTGATAATACTCACAGTATTCAGGGAGGGAAAATGATTTTCCCAGCTCAGTAAGCCCCTGCTCTGCTCTGCTCTGTAGACCCTCCTATGGGGCCAGACAGATAATCAACTTGAACCAAACCACGCCCCCTGTTTTATTCTGGGGAACTTATCAGCGCCTACATGTTGAGTGCTCTGCATACTGGACCCAGCGAGAGAAGAGAGTAGATCACCTCCACAGGCTACCCATGCTGACAAACACATCATCCGAAACGCCTATTCACCTGTGTGGACGGTAAACTCTGCAGCTCTGACAGGATGGATTTCTTGGACCGCGGCTACTTGGACGCGCGGTCTCCGTATGATTACACTTTTAATTTCTGGAACGACTACCTCGGCCTGTCGACACTTGTCGCGAAGAATAAGATCAACAGCCCGTCCTGCAGCCCCAACTCGATAACCGAGTCTCTTAAAGCGACTCTGGGCTTGGAGGACGACTCCCCGGTTTGTTCCTGCGTAATTGGGCACGGCAGGGACAGCGACGGACCCTTGGACTGCTGCTGCTGCTGCGCGGCCCCGAGCTCTCCGCCGATCTCCATCTACGATCTCAAGGAGCGCATTTCGCTCCTCAGGCCGTACGAGCACCTGGCCGGTGGCGATTCGCCGCTCGGAGACAGAGATTCGCCCTCGTACAGGGGCAGCTTCGCCGGCCTCGACCTGCTCTCCGCGGAGCGGAGGCGCAAACAGACTCAGAGGGCAAAGCCGGAGCCGAAGGTGTGCGTCTTCTGTCGGAATAACGGCGCACCGGAGGAGGTTTACGGCACCCACATCCTGAAGACGGCGGACGGCAGAGTCCTGTGCCCCATCCTCCGGGCATACACCTGCCCCCTCTGCAGTGCCAACGGCGACAATGCGCACACCATCAAGTACTGCCCTCTTTCTAAAGACCAGCCGAGCCAGAGAGTGGCGAGGGGAGGGAGAGCGATTGGTAAAAGGCTGAAAATCTTCTGAGCGAGGAGATGAATGAAGTTTGAGTTGCACTGTCTGAAATTACTAGTTGTGTATGGCAGTAATTTTTGCCCCATTTCATGCACAAGACAAGTCCGGAGAAAGAGATTTAAAGAAAAATAAGATTTTTATTGATTTTTTTTGTATGCGTCACTGCTTCATTTGTAACGTTTTCGTCTATCTTGTAACTCTATGGGCACATAGTTTACACTTGGACGCATTGCGCGCAATATTCCCCCTCCTCCTCCTCCTCTTCCTCCCCCCACCCCCCACCCCAACCCAGCACTCTAAGGACTTGGTGATCAAAAAATGAACCAAAGTACTGTACAGATCGACCTGTGAATGAACACCTTCATACTGTAATCAGAAGTTGCTGTGTTTTTAGAGGAGCGCAGTGCCAGTGCAAACAGCACTGTGCATGTCAGCAGCGGGCTGGTCTGGGTTTATGAGACGCCAACATAACTTAATATGCAGCACTCCTGATATGAGATGAATGTTTAGTCCCATAAGTTCATTGGCCAGTGGATATAAAGAGTCTGACAGGCCACGCAAGATGCAAGATATACTACTTCTCTATATCGAGCACATGTTTTTCTTGAGATAAATGTTTTCTACCAAAGGAATACACTTTTTTGTATTTAGCCTAAAGGTAATTTCTGTATGTTTATATGTTGGATATATTCTTTATGTGATTTTATGTGGATAGTATTTTACAGATTTTAACTGAATGTAAAACAGTGGAAGGTAGTTCTGACATGCAGTTCACCTACATGCTCTTCAAGTAGCTCCAAGCTCTGTTATATATATGTCATGAGATCAAAAACACAAATGCTCAATAGGTTTTGTTTTTGTTTTTTTCACGTGGAAATGTGTACCTGCAATTCTTGTAAATGTATAAAAAGGGGGCGAACAGTTTTAGCAATGAAGAAGCCTGACATTCCAAAGTCTTTATCTGTCAATAAAATGTTTTATGTACTTATTTTTACTTTATGTATCATTGGGAAATATATTCACTGTAAATAACCTCTGAATAAACATGTAATTTGCATTTTTTTTCTTTAACTATATGGCACTACAACTGATTTTTAATGCTGTACAAATGAATCAGTCACTTCATAATCATAGCTGATACACAGTAACATGACTGAATGTTACTTTGAGTTCAGGATATTTTGTCAAACATGACTGGGAAAAGCAGTTTCACACACTGACATGCAGTGCAAATACGCCACCCAGTGCTCAAAACCTTCAACGACAGTATCCCTTTTTAGAATCTAGGTTATTTAAACATCCTCACTGCACAGATAAACACTGCTGGATGGTAACTGAGTTCATTTCTTCAGCTGCAGTTTTGAGCTACATGTACTTTATTTTGGTGTCTCCATTTTCTGCTCCTTTATACTTTTACTCCACTACATTTAAGATGGAAACATTGCATTTGACAGCTGTAGTTACATTTCTTTTCCAGATTAATTTGTAAAACACATACAAAACAAAAACAAAATGATTATAATCATATGAAATACAAGATTCAACCAGTGATTTACAACCTTTTGGCTTATGGGCTCTTACAAAAAAGTAGTACTAGCACATTTCAGATGTCTTTGAATTGTTAACAGTTTCACCAAATGATGATTTTCCCTTTAAACCTCTCCTGTGGTTTTATTTAAACAACCACAGCAACCACAGAGGTAAAATGATCCAATATTTCAATGAACAAAGTAAAAATCTGTCCAAAAGTCCTCAAAGTTTTGTATCAGGACTTTTTTTTCTCTCCTTTATCTGATGACTCTGCCTGGTTGGAGACCACTGAACTACACAACCTAACTGTATATAAAGTAGTTAAAACCAGCTCCATCTCCAGCAGCTACAACTGTAAAACACTGTCTAAACACTGATGCATCTATATTAACAATCTAACACTGTCATATATGATGATATAACAGTACATACTTCTACTCTGACACGCTGCCATGCCACCAGACCTCAGAACAGTTTCTTCCCTCAGACTGTGAGACGACTGAATTCATCCTCCAAACTCCACCACGAAAATAGTTTTATTGTTATGTTATTCATTTACATAACTTTTGTTTTGTGAGTAGTACAAAGGGACCACATCTGTAATTTGGTTATACAATCTTGTGTTGCATAATGATGATTAAATTGAGTCTTGATACTTTTAGGATTTTTTTAGGCAGGTATTTTACTTGTAATGGAGTTTTTATGTTAATTTATTGGTGCATTTACTTAACTAAAGGCTCCGACAAGCTTTTCCAAAATTGTGAACATGATCTGTTGTTATGGAGTGTGTTAATTAATCAGAGACAAGATCTGGAAGGTCTTTTAAAGTCAGATCGGATCAGAAATGTGAACAATTTGAGCCAGAAATTAAAAATGGCTCAGATGCCTGGTATCTCAAAGTCCCTGCATATCTGCATGTCTGTAATTTAGTTTTCTTTTAAAATCATGTTTATGTGCCTCACCGTCTTGTATATGATCATTCACAGACTTTATTGGGCTGAGTTTATTCTTTGTGTGCAAACAAAGACATCTGGCTTGAAACATCAGCTCTAGATAAAACTAAAATTAAATCTGTGGATTTCTGTGAGTCTTTTTTCTTAATGTGCTTGTTTTTGGTGCTGTGAGCATGAAAAAACTTAACTTGCTCACTCAGTGTATTTAAGTGAACTGCAGCTGACAGCTCAAATAATCAGGCAGCAGCAGCAGAACTCTCTAAGGGGAGGTGAAAAAAGGTTTTTATTGTGCCTCTGGCTGAGCTGTCCCTTTAAATGTTAAGCAATCGATGAGTCTCATTGACCTCTATTGGCAACTACTAAGAACTGCAGCAACAGACCTCATCCCCCCTCGGTAAAAGCCTCTGGGTGTCTGACACAATGAGTCTCTTTTTTTTTCTGTCTGCTCCAACTCTCTTCTCTTAAATCAGGGCTTAAGACTTTTCTGTTTGCCTTTAATTAAATCAAATTTGGGACCATGTATTCATATCTTTCACTGCATTGTAACTGTTTTATCTGTTTTACTCTACTGCTCATTTTCATCACCTATTTTACTATACTCTTTTAAATTCTGTTCAAATTTGTCTTTTTGTTTTGCCTTGTGTTTCTTTTCTGTAAAGCACTCTGAATTGCCTTGTTGTTGAAAGGTGCTGTACAAATAAACCTGCCTTGCCTGGCTCTGTGGATCGTTGTGAATGACTGTATTATATTTGTGAAAAGATGGTGCCATTAGAGTTTATTAAAAGTCAAGCATTCAAACTGAAACTACCACCACCACAACAACCAGAGCAGAGAGAGAGAGCAAATTAGTTTTAGCTACACATTCAGTATACATTAAATCTGTTGCATTGCTTTTCCTTATTCATTAATGTTTATCTGTATCATCCCTGTTAAATAAACTAACATATATTCAACAAACTACAGCTATAAGTGAAAAAATGTTACATTTTTGGGTGAACTTATCCTTTAAATATTAAGTGATTAGTGAGCTTTAATGACCTCTGCTGGCAGCCTCTATGAACTACAGCTGTATAAACAGAGCAAAAGCCTCTGGATGTAACTGACTTAATAATATAACATCACTGTAATCTGAAGTAAACGATCTAATTAGATCAGAGACAGAAAGAATATTCTTGTCTTTCAGTTTGGCAGATATCAAGTGTCTGTCAGGGATGGAGGACACTGCCTGACTGAATGGTGTCACCTACATGCAAAATAATTTATCATTTGCTTTTTTTAGGCTTCAAAACAACACTGTTTAGTCTTTGTAGCTCAAGGGTGATGTTGAGATGTTGGAGTCTTTCTTCTCCGCCAAACTTTATTCTCCCAAATCGAATTAAGCATGTTGCCTTTATCTGGCTGGTAACTTTAACGTTCGCACTGTTTGTTCATTATCCAAATGTCGGAAAGATTTTGTTCCCAAACATAAACTGCAGCAGCTGGTGGGACTTTAGTTCAATCTGACTCAGAACTAAATCAACACTCTGCTGAAAAATTATAGTCATTTTGTGCCAGAAATCAAAGGAAACACTTTATAATGCAGCCTGTGATTTTCAGAGTAATTTCATTTTACAAATCACGCACTTATAAAATATGGACTGGTTTGTATTAGTACTGAAATTTAGGTACAGCTGAACAACTGGAGTAACAACTGGACATTTTAGAGTAAAATATTTCTGGAAAAACTGGGTACCTACAGAGGACAAAACAGACGTTCTGAAAAAATTAATAATCAATAATGTTGTTCTTAAACTAAAAAGGAAAACAAGAGAATATAATTAGATATTTCTTAAAAATGGTACACAAAATATTAAACTACTAATTGAGGTTCCTTGTTAACCATTTGTTAACCACCTACATCTATATATATCTATAGCACTAGATAACTTTACTATGTTATAGTATTTTACAGAAGCCCTCTATAGCTGTGCACTTGACAAAGGTGTGTTTGTTTTCTACTCCAGCCTCCATTATGAGCTGCATGCAGTGACCTTATTCCAAATCATAAAGTGAAGGATAATAATAATAAATTCCTGTGGTGTGGGTGAATTTGAGCTGCCCCTCTTTGTTTATTGTTTTCTCCCACACTGCAATAACATTTCTTAATGAGAGAAACCGCAGAGTGAATTTTATATTACACAATAATGATAATGCATGAGATCATAATCTTGTTTTCTTCCACTGTACCTTCATTTAAGTACCAGTCAGTACTTTATTAGTACCTGATTCATACAATGAATTCACACTGTAAATCGTGGGCTGTGTTATAAAGTGTTAGTGAAATCTTTAGTTGTTTATTTTTAATGCATTCCACTCGACTGGGCTGATATATGCAGACAGATAAATGTCAAAGGTCAAACAGTGAGAGCTTGCAGAGCAGCAGGATGACAAGTCCTGTCCCCCTTCAGGGATATCACACTGGATTCAAAGAGACTGTCCATGGTTTGTCACCCAATCTGTGTCCTTGAGCAGGAATCTGAGCCGCTTCCAGGGTTAAGAACATCAGCTCGACGCCTCCCATTTTTCAACAAATACTAAGGATGATTTACAGGCACCCTCTGACTCATCTCTGGATGTTAAACAGCAGCAGGAGTGTTTCTCTGTGTCAGCAGATACACAGAGCACTTTCTTCCTCAGCGGTGTCTCCCACACACATCGTCAGAGGCAGGATGGCTCAAGAACATCAGTGACTCATCAATTTGTGAATAAATAGATCAAATAGATGCATCTAAAGATACCCAGGAAAGAATAGGGCACTGCAAAGGTTGTGTATATCTAAAATCAGTTATATCTAATATCTAATTAAGTGAGCAGATGAAAGAGCATGCAAGAAAATATAGCTTCTAAACAATATCTGACAAAGTAACAAATTAAAACTCGAGTCGTCAGGAAATGGTTTTGGCATCTGTAGCAGAGTATGTGGGTTAACGCAGGATTGTTTCGTCATCTTTCATATTATTCAGATAAAGTAGTGGGCCACGTCTATTTAAGTACCACGCAATCTCTGTAGTAATTAATTTCTAGTTTTCTAGTGCATTAAAACCTTTAAGTGTCTTGTTGTTCAGGTATATGCCTCCTTCACACTCCCTTTATGCACTATGTATTGATTCTCCCTCAGTAGGTTGTGGAAAAGTCTTTGTTTCAAGTCATTTTCACATGGTTTGCCCCAGTTTCTTTCTCATTTCACATATGCGGGTGTGTTTATTGCTTGAGAAATGTATCTGAGTCTGCACTGAGGGGGTAAAGTGAAGTAAAATATGCCTTCAGAAACACACAGAGTAATGAGAGTAATTGATTGCAGTGCCAGATTAAAAGAAAAGCCACTCTACCACATGTACTCTGCCTGCCGTGGCTGAGAGTGAGTCTGAAAACCAACCTCTCCTCTCCTCACTGCAGCAGTCTGCCATTGGCCCGGAGGATGCTGACAGCAATGATGTTTCTCTGTGGAGGAGGGGGGAGGCAGCCTCACTCTATAAAAGCCCGGGATATGCAGCATCACTGAGCTGGTGCAGTGCAAAAACGCTCGCTCATCCTCACCGATGGTGTGCAGAACAAGGGGGACATAAAAAAAAAACCTTCTGAAACTAAAAACATCCATATCCTTTTCTTAAACAAACAAAAAAATCCACAACAAAAAATTCATCATGAGCTACGATTCCTACTTCTCCTATCGCCGCCCTTGGGACAGCTACAGAGGCTCCCGAATCACCACCAAATCCTCCACCTCTTTCTACTCTTCTCGAGCTCCTCCGTCCGGGAAGAGGATTGTGAGGCTGACCTCCTCCTCCCTGCCAGATGGGTCAGAGAGGATGAACCTGGCTCAGGCCAGCTCTCTTAACACAGAGCTGCTGGGCCTGCGTTCCCAGGAGAGGGAGCAGCTCGTGGACCTGAACGACCGCTTCGCCACCTACATCGAGAAGGTGAGGCACCTGGAGCTGCAGAACCGAGCCCTGCTGGCCGAGCTGGAGGCGCTGAGGAGGCGGCAGAACGACCCGTCCCGCCTGCAGGCGCTCTACGAGGGGGAAACACGGAGTTTGAGGGCCATGATAGACTCTGAGAATGGGGAGAAGATGCGGATGGAGGCAGAGAGGGACTACCTGCGTGACGTGTATGAGCAGATGAAGGAGCGCTACGAGGAGGAGGCGAGGCGGCGTATGGATGCAGAGGAGGCCCTGCAGAGGGCCAAAGAGGAGGCGAGCAGGGCCGTGCTCTCCAACTGCGACGCAGAGGCCACTGTGGTCTCTCTGTGCAACGAGATGGTGTTCCTGAAGAAAGTCTTTGCGGAGGAGCAAGCGGAGCTGCAGACCCAGCTGCAGATGGCTAACATCAGCGTGGATGTGGAGGTGTCCCGGCCTGACCTCTCCACCGCCCTGCGAGACATCCGGGCGCAGTACGAGCGTCTGGCCAACAAGAACATGCAGGCCGCCGAGGACTGGTACAAGAGCAAGTTTGCGAGCGTGGCGGAGATGGCAAGCAAAAACAACGAGGCTGTGCACGCCATCCGGGAGGAGACCATGGAGTACCGGAGACTGCTTCAGACCCGATCCTCGGAGATCGAGGCTCTCCGGAACGTCATCGACTCCCTAAACAAGCAGCTGGAGGAGCTGGAGGAGACGCAGGCCAACGAGGTGGCAAAGTACCAGGTGAATGAGGGACATATGGAAGCTGGTCTACACTTCTATTCCACTCACAGAAAAATGTTTACTGGCTGAGAAGTATTCTGCTCCCAGATCAGAAACAATCGTCTTGGACACAGAGCTGAGATGGAACAATGTTAATGCCCAGAATACAGGAAAACACTCTACATACAGAAAGCAGAGAAACAGACAGAGGAAATCTTGCTTCATTTTGCTACAAGATGACATGTTAATATATTCTCTGCAGCAGCTACACCCTCCCCACACTGTAGGTCTCAGCAAGAAAAGATGGCAGGCTCACAGCAGAGGTGGAAATCTGCACATGAGAGCTACAACCACAAAAAGAGGGGATTTTCACATATATATATATATATTCATTTACCACTTTCCTTTCAGTCATTCTTGTGTGAGTTTCTTAACATAATACTTAGTGACATTTCTTATGCGTTCACAGATGAGAATAAGTGACCTGGAGCGGGACATTGCTGAAGCCAAGCAAGAGATGGCGCGCTATCTGAGGGAGTATCAAGACCTTCTCAATGTGAAGATGGCCCTTGACATTGAAATAGCTGCGTACAGGTAAGGCGAGGGCTACGTCTGCTGATCTCTACTGACAAAAAATCTTAATTTAATGTATCTAATATGGTATAACGGCCTTTAAAAGACCAATTTGTTTTGCTTTCCTTTTCAGGAAACTTCTGGAGGGGGAGGAGATCCGCCTGGCTTACCCTTCCCTTCCTGCCCTAAACTAAAACCTAAATGCCACCAGCCTGGCATAAACCCAAATTCTTCATACCCTTTCCTCCCTGCCCTGACCTAAACATCACCCCTCTCCCTCCCTTCATATCTTTTACCTTCTCCCCTCTGTCATCTTTTACCCCACCCCCAAAAAATACTCCTTTCTTTACCCCTCCCAAACCCAAACCGCGAACCAAAGCTCATCCTTCTCAAGACAGATGCGCCCTTGTGCTAAACAAGAGGTCCACCAGAAGTCCCCCTTCTTCTACACACGTTCTGACACCACACATCAAGACGATGGCAAACTGTAAAATGCAGAGTGGCTGCACTGCATTAGTTATGTAGCTATGTTGGACAGCAGTATTGTCTTGGCTGAGTTCCCCTCTGTCGCTCATGTTAAGGTCCAAGCAGCAGAGTTAACCATTTGACCCCTCTGACCCCTCACTATGCAAACATTTAACCAATTGTTTGTGAAGGAGGACAAAAATTCCTTTTATCTCTCGCTGCTTGGACTTTTATCTGCGTTTGAACTGTTTGAACAGCATCATCGACCGGGAACTCTACCAATCGATTATGCATTGTCCTGCACCCCTGGTTCTTTAGTAGTAGTCAATGAACCAGTAACCTTAAAAATTAAGTTCCACTAAACCTGTTTTTCTTCTTTAGTTATTCTTCCTTTGCATTCACATCCACACAAATACTGCAAGCTTCGGTTAATTTGAAAATCAGTGTGAGTTTGGGTCTTCCTATTTGGCTTAAAATTCTAATTTCTAATCTTGCGTAACCTTCTGGATGTGTAAATGCTTTGGAAGACTAATTGTTACTGGTTTCTCCTTATAATCATGCAGTGCGTCTCTCAGCCTATCTGCATTAGATTTTTTTTTGCTTTATGTTCTGTAAGTTTAATTCAAAGCTAAACAATGAAACTGAAAGATAACTGCAGGAGCTCCTTGTTGTCTGTCTGCTGATCTTAGACCTAATGGTGCTTTACATCTGTGAAACTAATACAAAACCTGCACCATTACGCTTGGTGTACCTGTAACAGCCGGCAACAAGCTGAATAAACATATAACTGACCTGCAACCTGGTTGACATGTCGAGTTTTCATTTGACACCTTTCAGGATATTTTAGCAGACATTACAGCATTTCTAACATAATAAACTGAACACACACGGTGAGCACAAAATATCAGTTCAATGTTGTCTCTCCTCTGTTGGTTTAATGTACAACAGAATTATTTGGCTACGCACTGCCTTGTTTTAGACCTGGCAAATATTTAAACAATGTGTAAACAGCTGTAAAGACTGAAAATATGCAGGGATACATGAGGTTTATTTAGACACAGACATCAACTGCAGCCTCATTTTAATTTTGATGTATAAATCTTAACTGTGCGTTCAGTGGCAGGCTATAAAAAAATATTTTACAAAAGCAAAACAGGCCAAAACAGGTATATTTTTAGACTGATGATCAGACATAGTGGTTAATCAGTTCATGTGTTTTCAAGAGACCTTTGTGAACTCTCTAATGACAGACCGGGTGATTTTTCAGTACATTATCAGTCTAATTAAGTGTAATTATGAAACTCTTTGTGCCACTTAATTCATATTAATAGTATCTTTTATTACTGTATCAACAGTACTGAACTGAACTGAAATATAAGACTTATTAGATTAATTACAAAACAAAATGAAATTACATATAACACTGTTGGGGTCAGTGAGTATTTGTTTGATTTTTGATTTGTTTGCATTTAGGAGGCTGATGTGAGGGTTTTCCTCTCAGAATAATGATAATAATAATAAGAGAGACATTTTTTCATTCAGACCACATCTTACTCGCATCTCTCCTTACTTACCGCTCTCAATGTCACAGCAACAACACACAGCGGCACTGCACCATTTCCCATCATTCCATGTTCCTGGCAAGCTGGCGGCTGTAGCTGTAACTTCGTGGTACGTTATCTCGGCAGGATCATCAGTCACCAGGGCTGACACCAGGCTTCCCACCGAACCCTGAGGAAATACACAAAACATGCAGTTTTTAAAAATCAGCACTTTGTGAATGCAAAGCAGTATCGTAGCACATTAAATACTGCATCAGTGAAATTGGAATTGAACAGCTTTTTACAACTGTATGTACTCATGCTTTAGATAGATAGATAGATAGATAGATAGATAGATAGATAGATTGATAGATAGATATTGCTATTTTAAATTACATAAACTAAAGCAACCTGAGCATTAGTTGACAAAATAATCTCACCACAAAGTCCATTTAGTAGCTGCTCTGGAGCTTTCAATCAAATCTTCTTCAGCAAATGGGGCTCCCCCAGTTTTTTGTGGAATCACAGACGTTGACATTTCCATTTTTCTGAAAGGAAACAAATTAAACTGAAAGTTCATTCTTGATAGAACAGTCTCATCACAAGCTGAGAAAACCTGCTTGACTTCATCTACTACCTTTGCCACTGCAGTATGTGTTTTTCTTGAAGTACTACAAATACTGTTTGCCCTATTTGTTTAGCTCTCCAACATACCTGATTTGAGCTACCATAACCTTGCACGTTAATATGATAGGATAAAGAATACGTTCATTTTTCACTCCAGTACACTCCAGTTAATCTGAAGCTTCAGTCTGAGTCAGTCAAATCAAGTGATATCCTCTAAAGTTACAGCCTAAAAAGGCTGTAGCTCTGGAAGATAGCCAACTGATTTGTCTAACACAAAGTGCTGAAACCTTACACTAACTTCAGATAAACTATTTTTCTACAAAAACATGCCTTTTCCCACATCGCTTATACTTAAAGTATATTAAGAGGGGATCTTTTAATAGTCAGTATAAAGAAGGTACGATAACAGCAAGAAAATCCTGTTTCTGTAAACATATGTCAACCCGACTACTGTTTAAAGACACATTTGAAAAACTGTGAGCCAACATGAACGACACAAACTAACAAACCTGATACATGAAAGCTCAGGCCACCACACACGGTATGTTAGCGTGTGACTGCTAACACCATAGCTACCTAGCTGTCACAGAATGATTAAAAGGTAGTTTCACTGGTGTAGAAAAATTATGGACTGTAAAAAAAAAAATTTTTTTTAATGAACCCGTGGGAAGGACAGAGTGCTACAAACCGCCTTTTCTCAAAAACACCTTTTCTAACCTACAGATGGCGGTAACCTCCCAACAATGTCTCTCTTTGCTAATCACTTCCTTCGGTCAGAGGACAACAAAATGGCCGCCGCGTTATGTCGATAACACTCCTGTCAGTCTCAATGTTACGACGTTTAATTTAACGGCTTTCGTTTTGAGTAACCGTTACATTTACCGTTTGAGAACCCGCACCTGTTACCACATTTCGACGCCGTCATGTTCCAGGTTATCGGCGGCAGGAGCGTCCAGGCGACGACGGCGGCGGCGGCTCGGCTCCTTGCACCCAGGAGCTCCGTGCTCGTGGAGGCCGTCCGCGGCCGAAAGTCCCGTACCGACCCGAAGGCCAAGTCCAAAGAGGGTCGGCTCAAAGTGCCTCCCCCCGTCGACCCGGTGGAGATGGTGGTTCTCAAGGAGAGATACACGGAGTACCAGCTGATCATGAGGGCGCTCCGGTACGTTTAAAGCTCCGAGTAAATCTATATTTTTAAATAAGTGTTAAATGTTCTCAAAAGTAATTATTAGAATTAATTCAGTTTAATTTAACTTAGCTAAAAGTGACTTTTTTATTTTAATTAATTAAATTATATTTTAATCTTTAGTTTTAATTTAATTTAATTCAACTTAATTTCATACATTTTCACTTGCCCCTGGACATAGACAAGTAACCCTTTCTAATAAAGGGGCCTTAAATAAAAAAAGAAAAGAAAAAAAGTCTTAAAATGTCTTAAATTTAAGTTGGTGGACACTGTAGAAACTTTGCTGGATGAACATTGGATGTTGTAACTGAAATGGCCATTGACAGGTCACCTGGTGTTGTGGTAAATTCTGTATTCCTGCTCCACAAAAAATACATTAAATATTTTACTTAATATTCACATTGAGTCTTTATTTAAAAACCGATAAATACAGCCTCAAAAACATATAATAGATGTCTGTAGAAAGAAATCTGTTTGCATTCTGAGTTAATAGTGATGTTGACATGCCTGAATTGACTTGGCTTTTTCCTCTCTCAGTCTGGAGTTTAAGGAGGAGGTGCTGCGAAAGAAGTACGAGGAGGAGACAGGCTCCCAGGCAGAGGAGAGGGCGAGGCAGGAGGCGGAGGAGCATCGCGCCCTCATGGCCTGGAATGACCAGGAGAACCTCCGTCTGCTCAAAATTAGGTGAGAAGAAGGAGCGCCTTTTTGTCTGCAATATCGCCTCTGGTTTTGTGTCTTGTATCCATCTGTTTCATTAAAAGAAGAACGGTGTGAATCATTGAGCTTCTTTTTCTGTATGTTTCAGAATGATGAGGATCCAGAGGGAAGAGGAGGAAGCTGAGCGCAAGAAGATAGAAGCTGTTCTTAAGCGTGAACAAGAACATCAAGAATTCATCAAAGAAAAAGAGAGGGAAATTTTGCAGCTCCAGGTACAATGTCTTTATTTTGTTATTTTTTTTGTTTTGCTTTTTTCTGTCCTCTTTTTCTGCAGACTGCAAGGGAAATTGTACTTGAATTTTGCACTACACGGTATGATCTCAGGCTCACTTTGTACTTTCACTGTTTTACAGGAGGATGCAAAGAACTTCATCACTATGGAGAACTTGGATCAGCGAATCGAAGCAGCTCTGGACAGTCCTATGAATTACAACTTTGCCATTGACAAAGAAGGCAGAGTTGTGAAACAGACAGTGCTGAAGTGAACCAGCAGACCAACCTGTGTGTTTCTGTCTCAGAAGAAAAGGAAAAACAGACTCGTTTTGACCCTGGAAGTGGATTTTTCTTCAAACATGAACACTGAGGAACGTTCAGGGTGGGAAGGCTGTTGCACCTGAAAATCATTCATCGACCACGCTGCGTTTCTTTGTCACGTCTGCTTTATGTTCTTCATTTGTCACCACAACATGTTGTTTTCTTATCATTACTGTCTGCTCATGATGTGTAATGTATATAAAGTAAATTAATGTTTGTTGGAGTTTCCACCCAAGACGATTTAGTCTCCATTTCCTGTACTTTCCTGTACCTCATAGCTACTCAGAAACAGTCCAGTAATTTACGGTATCTTTTCGCAACATGGCATCAAACTCATAACAAGACAAAATCCATTCAAAAGAAGATCCACTATATCCTTGATCTGTTTCAAACTTTTCACGTTAAAAAATAGAAAATATTTTAAGTAAAACTGGATTACCACCTGAGAAAAGTGGGATAACTTCCTCTTCAACTTCAGACAGAGGCTCCACCTAAAGTACTGCAACTAAATCACAGCATCAACTTGAGGTGAAGTCTGTTGATATTGTGGTTACATGTTGAATATTCCTAAATAAATTTGCCTTCAATTAATTTACCACACACTGAGTGACACACAGCAAATCTGGGGACAGGCTCCTAAAGCTGTTGAAAAATATAATTAAGCGAACATGGAAAATCTGCTTTGAGATGACAGAATAATGCATGAAAAGTGACGAATGTTCAGCCAACAGGGCCTCCTTAACGTGTTTTTAGAAGATTTTTGTGTACAAGTTACGGTTTAATGTGTAATTTCCTGCCTGTGAAAATAACAGCAGGAGTGGGAAACTTTAAACCAACATTTTCATACATTGCTCACTGAGTTTCTCAGCTGCCCTCTAGGTGGTGCTCTGTGCAGCTCTCCATTTTGTTGTGTTAACTGTCTGACAGGTATTAACTGGCTCATGGAAGACAACGTGCTGCTGAATCAGTGTAATCCTGCTCTCTCAGGTGAGGCGTGCAGGTTGATGGGATAATGGTGATCAGAGGTGAAGACCTCAAGAGAAACTCAGGCAACCTGCAGCAGCTTTGGTGAGAAGAGGTCAGGATTAAACAAGGCAGTCAAACTCAGGGAAAACTCTTTTAAAATGGGACTTTGGGAAATATCTTTTCACTTTATAACTTGGTAGCTTGAACACCAGGTTTGTCCAGAGAAAGAAAGGAGCACGTTCTCTCTTTCTTTTATCTCCTCTTCATAAATATATTTTAATTGGTGGTACAGAGTGGAGCTGAAACGAGTCAATTAATCGAGTCCTTCTGCAGCTATTTTAATAATCAATCAATAATTTGATTGAGTAGAAATGTCAAACTGTCTCTGGTTCTAGCTTCTAGGACAGGAGGGTTTTCTACTTTTTTCTATTTTACACAATTTTAAACCAACCATTTTGGTGGTTTTGAGTGTTGTTGGACAAAACAGAGGCGTTACTTAAGCTTTAGGTAAATTAAATATGTGTTTTTCCTCTATTTTATGACATTTAATCACAGAACATGCAGGTAATTAACTTAAAAAATAAAGAGATTAATTGATATCTGCAGCCCCTGATTTTAGGGTAAATCTATTGCTAAGCTAGTGCAGGATTGTAGGTATTATATTGGTTTTACTCTAAGAGTATGCTAATACTGCTGCTGTTCACTGACTTTACTTGATACACGTCCTGAGATGTGAGCTGACTTGTCGTATTGCTGTGCACACGGTTAATGTGATTGCTAACTGGGGTTAATGGGATTGTTCAACCATGGCAGTGGAGACTGAGATTAGCAGCGGATTGAGATGAACTCTCAGCTCAGCAGCTCACAGCTGGCAGCAGTTCTTCGACTCGGCCTCCATATTTTCACCTTAGCCTGATTCCCAGGTTAACAAAAAATGTTTTGCAGCTTCAGAAATGTCAGAAAACATCCATGAGATTTTTCCAGACTGCTGATATATCATAATTCCAGTGTTTAGGAACCAAAGAACTGCACTGGGAGCTGCTGCAGCAAATATAGGCCATTATAAGGTCTTGTGCAGTCAACCAGTGACACAAATGAGGGAAAAAATGTATTGTTTTGGTTCTGTTAATAGTTTTGACAAATGATTTCCAAACTGGAGGGCTGGGGTGAAATTATTGACATGGTAGGTTTACATAAAAAAACCTCATCTCTGCTGGACAAAATTATGCACATACTCTGTCTTGTTTAAAGCCTTTTAAAAACAATTCAGAGAAAAAGGTTGAGAGCTGCTGCTTTAAACCCACAAGAATGTGGCCTAATACAGTGAAGAATTTCTAATCAAATAAGTCTCTTAAATACAGAAAACTTATTATTCCTCTCCTTTTTATTTGGTGCAGCAGGTGTGATTACATCAGCATACAAACAGCAACATGTTCAGGGTAATTGTAGTTTTTTTTTCTTTGTCCAATAACGTCTATGTCTTGACTCTAAAAGACTATTAAAATACACACAGACTAAAGCTACATGTGGCTTCAAACTGGTTCCAAAGCAAACTGACAATGATCCTAGTGAACAAGTTTTCTTCTTAAGCACCTTGATGTTGGCAATAAATACATTCATAAAATACTGCAACTGTGGACGCAGGCTTGATAGGATTTGATTTCCGTCTCTGTGAAGAAGAGCTTTTTTCTCTTTAGCCTTCATGCTAACCTTCCAGTCCAAAGGGAATTACCCAGGTAAAAGTGTTTTGCTCAGAGACATTTGCAGGTTTCTGGTGATGGAAAGTCTTTCATTTAAAATGTATTTAACACCAGTAAAGACTTTCATAGAGCTGCATCTGTTCCTGTTCATGCCTCCGATTTTTTCTTTTTAGCTTTTAAACGCACTACAATCTGATTAAAACTTCAGGTAGTTCTGAACCTGGTTGCTCCAAGTAAAAATAAATCTGGTTATAAAAAAAATATTAAAAATAACACCTCATTTATAACTCGGAACAAAAACATTCAATAGAAAGCTGTACACAGACTGTACAACTGACTTTATAAAATCCTATTCTGTGATAAAAATATAGCATTAGCTCACATTAGACTGAGAAAAGATAATCCAGAAAAAAACATTAGCACTTGAATATTCAAGTATAATAAACTCAGACATACAACACATTCACCAGAGGAAAATACTGTTGGCTTCTTCCATGATTACAATTAATCTGAGACGTGTGGGGGGATCCAAGATAAAGGGATTGTGTCTTTCTTTTTGAGCTGGTGAGGTGTGTTTTTATTTATTCAATCCCCACCTTGATTCTCATGTTTGTTGAGAGATTATTGTTGATTAAGAAATCTGGTTATTCTGTCCAGGGTATTTCTCAAACCTCCTCTCTGCCTCCTCGCTGAACGCATCACCTGTAAGGATTAACAACAAATATATCAGTTTAAAAAACGCTTTAAATAAATAAAAGCCACAATTGACATTAACATTAGGTACTTTTTTTCAGTGTTTTTGACTGTATTTTTCTTACCAATATGGCAGTTATGGAACCAGATTCTGTGTCCGTCATATTTGCAGTTGCATTTCATGGCGTTGTTGGTGAAGTCGCTCTCGGCCACTTCGTGATTGGGATTAATCACAACCTGGGCAGGTGAGAAACAAACAATTTTATAACAGAGACGATGCACTTCTTTTTCCCTGATTAACATCTTGAGTCTGATTAAATGACTCAGTTGTGGCTTTCTCATATTTACCCAGCAGTTTAGAGAAGTGCATTTTTTCTGCGATTGTAAATGTGGTTGTATGCTGTTTTTAACTGTCTGCATCTGACAGTATAAACACAGCGGTCTTCACTTTAAGCCACACATGATCGTGTTCACCTGCATAATGTAGTTTCCAGGTTTGACATCTGTGATGTCTATCCACTGGCAGTCGATGTCATGGCGGTACAAATCCCAGCAGCCCACAGTGATGCCCTGATCGCCAAAGTTAGCACACTCGTACCTCTTAGAAACACCTGAGTGTCACAAATAAAAGACTGAGTGAAGTATAAATTACTCTTTATTAAGTTTACAAAAATCCTCATTTGATATGAACATGAGGCCGTTTTTTGGATTGGCTGGTTTATTGCACATATGACAGACTAACAAAGTCTTGTAACAGCCATGAAGTAATGCTCTGGATGCAAATGAAGAAAATAGGATAATAAACCGATGTGATAAAAAATAAAATGATATCTAAATACAGACCAATACTTAAAAATTTAAGCATAACACTCACCTTCTTGACAGTCTGTGTCCTCCAGACAGAAACTGGCTTTGTGTCCTTCTGCCACTTTGGTACCGTTGGCGCTGAGCAGATCATAGTGGGTGAAAATATCCATGCTGTGGTAGTGCCTGTAAAATACAGAGATAATGTCATTATGAACAACAAAAAATAAATTTAAACAGACTTATCTTAAAGAGACTACATTAAAAATCTAAACTTACCCGTGGCAGGCATGCCAGACCCACGAGTGCCGCCCAGCCTTTGGTTTGAAGTCGGCCCGGCCGATGTTGTGGATCTGAGAGGAGAAGCGAAGCAGGCGTCGGTGTCCATATGGCCAGTTGGCCTTGGCTGCAGATTTTGACAGACAGTCCTCCTCGGCGGCGCAGTAGAGCATGTGCAGAGGGCGGTCCTCGATGTAAACCGTCTGCTCGACCAGAGGGGCGTTCAGGACGAGGTCAGAGGCCGCTGGGTACAAAACCACAGTTTAGATCTCTGTCAAGCTGCAACATTTCCAATTGTTTCTCTCCTGTGAGACTTTTATCCGGTTAAATAAAGGAAAACAGAATGAAAAGTTTCTGTTGTTCACTCACTCTCAGAGCAGATGACTCCCGCTGAAAACTTTGCTGCTGCTTTCTGGCAGCTGACAGTTTTGTGATGCTGGCACTGACTCAGAGCCATCTCGTTTCCCGTGCACTTCACACCGCTCATCACCATCTCTGTCACATTGCTGCTGTCCCAGTACCAGGTTTCCTTAGATTGGGTTGGACGGCAAACACGCAAACAAAAACAAAAATGGTGCATCGATCAGAAAATAATGATTCACAAATGGAGCTGCAGACAGTTTAGAGTGATGCTGCTGCTCTGAAAAACAGATGTTCATGATTCATGTTTGGCTGCTCGCTGTGGACACTGAGTAATACTGAGTTTATGATCACTGGAGGACAATAACTTCGTGCAGACACTGAGCAATTCAATGATCATACCACTTACGAAAGGCCTCTCAATTGCAAACCACTATAAACATAATGACAGACTTACTCTAAATATATCAGCTAAACCACAGAAAACTTTATTTTTACATACAAGAATTTTATATCATGTTGTTTTGGCCTGCTAATTGCATTTTGTGTATTCAGTTCCTTGCGATTCTTTTTAAATATGTCAAGTATTTAAGCATTTGTTTCCAAAATATTGTGTCCTCAAGGAGTGAGAATCTATCTCACGAGCTTTTACAGTCCTGTAAAACAAAAAATCATTACACCTTCAAACATCATTAGAATTTTGTCACAAAGAACAGTAATTTGTGTTCCCACTTTCCCTCAGCCTAATTTATTTCTGCTTCAGTCAGTGATTTACAACATGTGGAAGAAGCCACAGAATGACAAAGCGACAAAGCAAATTTTTTGCTGTGATGTTTTGCTCTGTGGGTTCAAGATTTGGTCTCTGTGCCTCTTTAACTATAGATGTTTATTAGATTCTTCTGTGGCACTGACACTAAAACTTGATATTTATTGCTGCTTTATTGCATTTAAAGATGCACTTCCTAATTTTGTTTTAACACACATCAGTACAACCAAATCCCCACATTTCCTCCCAGTTTACTGCTGTGAAACTCACCACAATTTACAGCTGAGTTTCAAAACATCAGCCATAAACTGAGATTAAAATTAATATCAAAATCTGAAAGCGTGTATTTCTTGTTGTGCGTTGTTGCTGTACCTCACAACGATCCACGGAAACAGTAAAAATGGACCCATAATTTAATGTTATTTTCACCAATAACTTTGTTTAGATTCTTAACTTACAAAGAATTATAACTTGTTTGAGAATAGAGCTATAAATCATTAAAATCATTTTAAGTCCATTTTCTTTTTGTTTAAATGTGAGTTTATGTGGATTTATTTTGAAATATCAGTTTCATACCCATCATACCCTGTCTTAGATTTTCTCAAAATCAATTTTATTGGCTTGTATTTACTTTTAAATGCATTTATTTTAATTAACCAGGTTAGCCAGCAAGTTTTATAGCCATGAAAAAGGTATAAAAAAAGCATCCTGTTTCAAAGTTGCACAATAAATCTATAACATCTTCAAATTTTTCAAAATTAGCTTTATTACTTCCTTAAAATCAAGTTGCTCCTGCATCTTATGATTATTTTAAAAGAATGAGTGAATGTCAACGATTGTATTCGATTGTATTTGTCCTGTAAACAATAAATTTGTTCAGCACTTTTGGTCCTACTTACAGTGATGGCATGCATGGAGTAGCCGAGCCCTAGCTGCCTGCAAACCACCATGGCTTCCTTTGTGGTCCAGCCTGTGCTGCACACTGTGCCCCACTTGGACCCAACCTGAACCTCCACCCGGCCCTCATAATTGCTCCGGCCGCCCACTATCCGGATCTGCAGAGAGGTCCTGCTGGGAGTCAGTGAGGGGGGGGACACACTTCCTGTCCTGTCTCTGAACTGTCTGGGCTAAACCTAGGGGCTGCTCATACACTCAGTCCTCAGGCGGTGGAAAATGCGTCGTTGAAGCAGCAGTTTGGTTAAGACTTCTCTAGGCGTGGAGAACGTTAAAGTGGTTTCCAGATGAGGTCACCACTTGGCTTTGGTGGTGAGTGGTTTTGAGTTTGATTAGAAACTTCATGTGTGGCTGCTCTGCCCACATGGAACAGACCAAAACAGTATCTGGTTCTTCCATATGGGAAAAGGAGCATCTACTCCATATGGAAAATATGATATACTGTCATTCATCAGTGCATGCATGTTCAAGTAGTAAGTAAAAATTAGTACAGCCTGCTCATATTAACAAATATGTGACAAATATATCTGAACATATATGCACTAAATTTGAACAAATAACAATACACACAGTGGCCAGTTTATAAGATATACTTTCCTACAGTATCTGCACATACAGCTAACTCCCCTGGATGGCTGAGGAAACAGGAAACACACTTGTGTCACTGCTGCCAGAGAAGCTGGATCCAGTGTCTCAGAAAACAAACATCCACCTGGAATTTCTGATCCATTGCATTCTCAGTGTCTAGAGTTTACTGAGCTGCAGGCCTGAGGGTGACAGAGCCTTGGTGATGATTCAAAGTAACAAGCAGGTTCCAAGTATAAAACCCTCTCAGACAACATGACAGGTCCAACACTAAAGCAGCAGAGGTCTGAAAAAGATAACTGGACGCATATGAACTGGGAGGAGTTTTGTTCAAATTAAGAACCTTCTGTACCATTGGGAATTTTAAGAACAATTAAACCGAGTTCATCAACTGTAGTTGGAAAAATAGTTTCATTTCCAATCATCAAAGCGAATGATCAGAAATAGTGACTAAAATTGACATTGCTTACTATGGAGGCAATAGATGTTTAATTGTGAAATTATATCTATTTATTGGTGTAAATGGTCCATAGCTCCGGCTGAATAATGATGGTTTTCTGTTCTAAAAAATGCCCGACAGACACTTAGGAATCAGAACACTAACCTAAAGAGTAATTTAATGGTATGGAAACTATATGGAAGAATTAATAGAAATGTAGTTAGACAATGTTTCAGTATTTGTGAAAAGATGTAGTCATAGATGAAATGATCCACTTCAAGACTTGTCTTTAGTGTGATACAGGCTTATAAAATGTATTTTCTTTTCATGAGCATTCTCACGATAAAATGCTCAAATGAGGAATCTGTAGTAATGGACTTGTTGAGAGTAGATTATCGGGCTCTCTGGGGCAAAGAGATGACCTGAGAGATAAGACAGAAGGTAGATTGACAGCTGATGACTGGACGCTGCCTCTTCAGACACAGTTATAAGGACATCCTGCCTCAGGTGACAAGTTTAGAGGATTAAGTCAAACAAAGAATTGACCCACTAACTTTATAAACAGCAAGTCCATCTGTTAGCTTTAGATTTTAGCTTTGAGATGAACAGTAAAAGCTGAGTAAACTCTCAGAGCCAAAGATCCGCTATTGCAGAGGTTTGCTATATTGGTTTGTATCAGGAGAAACCTTTAGATACCAGGGGATGGAGTACTGCTTTAAAGGCCATTTCCACAAGACTGGCCAACCACACTTGGACTGAATGTGTTTTTGACTAATTTTCACTTTTCATTGGACTTTCCTGTTGTTACATATTAACAGATTAACCTCAAATTAAAATGCTTCATTAATTATATGTTTTGATCTGTCAGCCAACCAATGAAAATGCTGAATCAGTGCTTGCTCGCTGATTTGTTGGACTTACAGATGAAAATTAGGTCACAAAAGCCTGGGGTAACTTTAATAATAAATCCCAACAGCTTTTATTTATACGGTCTGTCGAACAGCTATAACAACCTTTAGTCTGAAATATTCATTTATCATTTTAATCATGAACCAACTTCTGTTTGGGTTGGCAACCAAAAACGCTTTGTCACTGTACATTTTCTTTCAGTCACAGGGTTTTATTTCTGACCTTGTCCCACACGGTTCGGTGAGAGCCTTACGCCACCAAAAGCCAAGCTCCTGCAGACGACGCTGGCTGACCAGAGTCCGCCACCACGGCACACTCTGTCTTCACCCATTGTTTTTCAGCACCTCCCACCCGCCCTCGCCCACCCTGGCACTCCCTTCTTCATTTGTGGTAACAAACAGACACATAAAAGTATTTAATGGCAATCAGCAGCAGAGGAAGAGCCCATCATACAATAGCAGTGGAGAATATCAATTGTTGCTGCTCAAGGTTCATCTTTAACCAGAGCACACCCGAAGTGCCAAAGTTCACTTTACCGAGGTTTTAAAAGTTTTTCTGCCACTGTCGGCGGGAACAGTGCCCAGGTGCGGCTGACGAAGAATAGCTGGTGCCGCCTGTGCAGGACGCATGTGGCGCCATTTGCTGAACCCAGGGGCAGGCTGCTGAGGTGACCTCTGTGCCCGACACGCCACAGAGTGGATGAGGAAGCAACATGTTCCTGGACAGAGCATGAAATATATTCATTAGGGACTGTGATAACTTAAATGCCACTATATATGTCTGGTTGAAGCTATATAGAATTTAAGACCTGTATGTTTATGGCAACATATCAAATATTTTAAAAATGAATGACCACACAAATGAATAATTAATAAAACAAAGTTACACAACTTCTGATCTACTGCACAGAAAATTGAACAGAATGGTTTAACCAGTAATTCAGTGTTAAACACACACACACACACACATTAATAATAACAAAACTATTGGTTTAGCTGCCCGGGTTTTATCCCTGAGACCAAAAAGTAAATCTGTAAATCAGTAAACAAATATCACCAAATTAATTCTATAAACTTAATTGGAAACAACCTATTAAAGGCTGTTGTTTTAGGGTCACACTTACTTGCTTTGCAGAGAGCGTTTAGCTCTGTCCAGTTTAATAAATGTCATCAGCACCTGGAAAATCTTACCAATTATCACATATCTTTAATCTGCAAACTATTTAGGAGTCGAAATCAGTCCAAAGACTGGAAACTTTGACAGAGTCTGTGGCAGTTTCTGCCTGTTTTCCAGTCTTTATATAATAAAACTAATTGAATCTCACATAACCTCCGTATGTACATAACTATTGGCAGGAAAAGACAATACTGTTTTCCAACGACGCGCCAAACTTTTCATAAAATGGTTCTTTGTAATAAAAACATTCCTGTAATAATTTGGGGCTGTCAAGTCGCACTGCTCTGCATTGATTAAGCACTTGGACTAAAAGATGGCATTTTTGTATCCAGTATTAGCTTTTGTTCTGAAAATCATAGATACCTCTCAATCCAGCCACATGTGCAGGCAGATGCTTGAACAATTAGCTTAGTATTCTTTGGGAAACATCCAACATTTTTAACTAATCCTGACTCTCACCGGTTTAAATGTCAGTTGTTTGTGAGGCTCAGGGAAGGCATGTGTGTGTGGCCTTTCAGATGAAGCCTAATTCTACTCCACTCCAATTGTTTATCCCTCAGATTACCTTGCCAGTCATTTCATAGACTTAGAGTGCTTTAGCTGATGTCTGCCTGCAACACGGGTTAGGACTGCAGCAGTTAGAGAAAAAAGAGGTGACAATGTGGAACAATTAGAGGACAAAGGTTACATGATGCACAATTATGTTAAAATTGTAGTTACACTGTAGTTAATTGTTTGGAAGGATGTGTTTCCTTCAAAACATGCTCTTGTGTATATTATACTCAAGTCGCACAAGACACAGATTTGTTGAAAATGACACATCCTTTCAATGCAGGAAAAACAATGACAGAATTATATCACTTAAAACTGCGATATCTGGCCAAAAGCACGTGGACAATACACTTTTCCATATATTTTAGCTGGGACTTTGGTCTGAGTTGTTTCGTTTCAACTTTGACAATACCCAACGCACAAAGTCAAGTTCATAAAGAAATTGTTTGGTGTGGAAGAACTTGTCTGCCTTCATCTTCAACCTTTGGGATGGACTAGATGGAAACAAATTGGTGTGTCCATATACTGCTTGGCTTTACACATATGTATGACATTTAGTATATGTAAAGAAGATCATTAATATGTTTATTAGCAGAATGTTATTGATGTTATTTGTCTGATGTTCCAATGTGATCCCTTGCCAATACATTGATTTTGTTTGATGTATGGCACTGCTTTTTTGTTTGGATGGGATGCAAATAAACTTTATAAGTAGGTGTAATAATTAAAGCATGATGGTACAATTGTGTTGTCATGTTGGTGTGTTCTTCAACTTGTTGTTCAAGGCCAAAGTTAGAATTGTAAGTTTTCATCCCAGTAATGAAAAACCCAGAATATTTTGTTACTCTGCTCCATACCTGAGCTACTAGAATTCTGTAAATTGATTATGTTGTTTTAATATAGTAGTGTCAGTATAGATCCAAGGTAAAAGAAAAATATAGGAAATGTGTGTAATGGACTTTACATTCAACGCAGCAAACTCCACTCAGGTTCGCCACCTGAGCTGCTGTGAATTATTTGCAGACTTTCCAGACGTCAGTTCATGTTATGACTGGAGGCCTATGACTGTTTCAGCTGAGTGTGTCCTGAGGGAAGAAAAGCGCCATTACCCAAAAAAGAAGTGCCATAATGAGGGAATGTGGGATTAGCTGTTGCATTAGGAATGAATCCAAGAGTGGAAAAAATTCAAGCTCCCTGTCACTGACACAGCACAGATTGAAAAAAAATATCTGTTCCACAAAAAGGGCTTCAAAATACTAATGATAACGAACACCCTGTTAGTGCTGTTTGTTTTGACGGGAAAGAGAGTGGAAAGCCAAAAGGAAAACAGCCCATTGTACTTGGTTTGGTGGTAGATTTAAAGAAATTTAAGAAATAAAGCCCATGATCAGGTGTGTCAATTCTGTGCATTTTCAAGGGAAATGAGAGAAAGAAACAGGAAGTAAACAGAAAAGTTCCAAATCAACACAAGACCTTTCTGTTACAGTAGACAAATTTTAATACACAAATCATCTACATGCTGCACATCATAATGGAATGTGATATTAGAGAGAGGGAAGGGGTCAGCTATCTAGAAACAGGTGGGAGCTAAATGGTTATTGTCTACCCCGACAGGAGACCCACTGTCAGGAGCGGTGAACGGAGTGCAGACGAGGTGGACGTGTGGCTGTCCCGTGATCGTGTACCTTCCACCAGCTGGAAACATTAACCTTGGCTTGAGACCTTCTCAGTTGCCTTTTCAGACGCCTGCAGGGAGGGTAGCCAATTCCATCACATACAGGAGAGAGACTCACATGCAACACACACACTTTAACTGCCTGCACACACCACACACACACACACACCTCTGTTTCCTGGCCTGCACACACACATACACACACACACACACACACATTTCTTTAAGGTGAAAAGTGGAGGGTCAGTGGAGAATAACATTTTGACATTCCTCAGGCTCTGTATATTATACATAGACTTAATGTCACCACTGTATGATCACAATTACAGAGCCATTCAGCTATTCATAGGAGTCTAGCACCAGAGTGCATTTGACTCTCATTCAGCAGCAACCATAAAACACCATTAATACAGTATCTATCTGTTATTGACTGGTAGTACAATGGAAGTCCAGTCATTAACTATACTATGATGGTGAAGGTAGTGATAGTGACAGACTAGCCAATTACACCTTTAAATTAACCCTGATTCTAAATTTCTAAGTTTTTTTTTTACTTTAAAAGTCACCATTTTGTGATAACAGGGAAAGACTAGATGTAGAGTACACCCAAAATATTAACTTGAACTGAGTTAACCCACAGACAGGCAGACATAGATTTGGGCAAAAAATGGAAAATGGTTAAATTTGAGGATAATCACTACTATCACAAAACCAGCAACTGACAAATAAAGTTTCTGTATGCGCCTATTCATACATATCTGCCTTCAAAACACCTTTATGACTCTGTTTCAAGCAAATGAAACCTGCACTGGAGTTCTCAAGAGACACTTCATTGTCATCATCTTCAGCCCCTCCTTCACTCATACAATATAACTGAAAAGACTAAAGAAGGACAGAGGGATTGACAACACAGAACAGTTTGACTGTTGTTGCATACTGGCTTCTCTCCAGTCTTTGTAGTCTGTCTATTATGTGACCAACCAACTCCCCCTCTCCTGACCCTGCATTATTCCCAAGAGCTGCAGCCTTCACATACGCCTGAGAGAAAACACACGTTTCCCCTCGTACTACTGTGAACCATCTGCAGGGGATGAATAAAACGCCTTCGACTGGAGCACAGCCAGGAATGTGTGCAGTCATACTGGAAGGACAAACTGGGAAAAGAAACTGGAGGTCAGAGAGTCCAATAAGGAATCACTGTCCTCACATTTTATCACAAGAATTGTTTTCACTTTGGTGTGAAACAATATTGATAATTGATTAATGCAGAGCATTTCCTTGTTCCAGCTTCTCAGGTGTGAGGACTTGCTGCTTTCTCTTTGCTGAATATCTTTTAGTTTTCAACTGGTGGTCAAAACAACACAGATTTTTACCTTGTGCTTGAATCAATCATGATGGGCATTTTCTAATATTTTCTGATATTAGCTGATAAACAAAGACAATAAATACAGCTATAAAATGTCAAAAATAGTGACATCACAAGAACTGAAAAACCAACATCATGTCCTAAAATGTCTTTTGATTTTTCAACCAACAGAAAGCTGGAATCAGCTGGACATTTTGAAATTGCTGATCAAATTCATTGCCAATTAACTCTACCTGTTTTTCATACTTAAGAATTGAGAGAAAGCAGATATCTCATGTTTTTTTCTGACCTATCATGCTGTGCCAAACTGAGCCCTGCAGAGGTGAAAGCACACTGGACAAAACTCACACTGGTTTGTACTTTTCCATCTCTGCAGGCAGTTAATAATCTCCCTTCAACTTCCTCTGCAGTGTAATGACCAGAAGTCGGGAACATGAAATATGTGACCCGACCGGAACACAAACAAAAAACATGGCTTTTCTGTCTATCCAAAGGAAAAACAAAGGTGTCCTCAGAAGGAAGAAATAAGAAACAGAACAGGACAATCAGGGGCTCATCCAAACAGCTCTGTCTGCCAGAGTCACAGCAGAGAAAGTCTACAAAGTCACTATCATATCCACTGTAAACAGCAGCTCCTATAATGTCCGCTCGTTACCAAACAAAGACTAAGTTCCTGCTTGTGGTTTGGTCAAAGTGTTGCCACTTTGCTTTACAGACTAAAACCACGGGAATGTCAAACAGGCTGCGGCAAACAACCCGTCAAAATTACAGTCACTTTGCTAAGTGGTTCCATTGTTGGTACCAGGAAAAAAACACTTTCTTCAATTCTAAAACCTGCAAATGTTAAAAAGAAGGATCTTTAAGTTTAGGTTTACATCGATACCACTCTCATGTCTGTGCAGTAAATATGAAACTGCACCCAGCAGCTGGTTAGCTTAGCTTAGCTTAGCTTAGTTGTGAGAGTGGTATTGATCTCATCTAACTTGTCAGAACTCCTCCTTTAACTACAGGTGCAGTGGTTTCCACCCCAGGTTGCAGTTGCAGCTTTGACCTCATGAACCCACACCACAATCAAGTTGTCAGTAGTTGCAGTCGAGCGATTATGCACTTACTTGTAGAAGTTCTTGTTGACTTTCCTCTCATGTGGGAATCCCAGCATGCCGCAGATCACATGAGTGTTTTTGATTGTCCATCCCACGTCGCAGATCTGCGCCCAGCCATCTTTATATTTCACCTCCACTACACCCTCTGTGATGGGCAACCTCTTTTTGGCCATGGCGACCACAGGCCGGAGTCGCACCTCCTCTACTTTGTTCTCGTCCACGTGGGCCTGTTTGGGAGAGAGAAATATAACATTTATACCTGTTTATGAATTAATTCATCTGTGGTTATCAGTAAATAAATGTGTTTAGTGGATGTTTTGAGTTATTCTATTTACACAACATGATCTTGAATAAAAATGCAAGTCCCAGAAATGTAGAGAAGGTAAATTCCTAATTCTTCTGATTCTTATTAATTATTTATCTTTATTGGTTCATATCTCACAGATTTTTCATTTATCATGATTTAAACCACTTCTTTATATAAGTTAATTGTACAGACAGACATGTTTGCTTTAGTTAAATCAAACAAAAGCAGGCTTTTGTTTCCAGAAAATCGTAAGTTGTTTTCTTTATATTCATACTGACACATCTATGCATACAGACATACAGTACACTCACAAATGCACATCGAAGACTTTTAAATGAGAGGAACAGACTACACAGTGCGTCATAGCCATTACATAGAGTAATTGTAGGTTTAATCCCCTAACTAACAGCTCATAAGTGGTAAACATGACTATATCTGATTGCCAGCTTTACTATGACTCACTTCCGTTGTGGTTTATTTGAGGGAAAGACACAGGCTGCGATCACAGATTGAAGTCTGGACGCCACATCTGACTGAGAGGGCGGGCAGAAAGAGGGAGAGTAGTTATGTATCTGGAAGTCCGCCCCCTTACTCTTATGAAACTTTTTTTTCATAAGATCCTTCTATGTAACAGGGACACCTCATCCAGTCGTTCATTCATTCATGCTGTTTCCAGTGGTCTGTGGAGACAGGTCCCCAGTCTAACCTTGTGCACCTCGGACCAGTCAGTTACACAAACTGACATCAAAAGGGGACAAATGGAAAATAATGACCAGCTGGAAACGGCTCAGCCAGCATCTCACCCAACTGTGTTTTCTTTTCCCTCAGTTTTAAATCTTTATTTATTCAGAGAGGGTTCCCTGAGCACGTCTGATCGTTTTTAGAAACACTCTGCTTCACATTCAGTCAGCCATCCTTTCCACCTGTGAGTACATGAATACAAACACTGTCTGAATGATTCTCCTTGAAGTGTTGGAGGTATCTCCTCCAAGCACCTCCGATGGCACAAACAGGGCTTACTGCTGTTTACTGTAATATTATGATTAAAGCTTTTATGAAGAGAAACTTACAACACTGCTTAGTATTCATGATTAAGACAAAACTAAAGATAGATTTCTGGCTGTAATCAGATCATCCTATTGATCAATGAACCAATGAATCCAGACAGTGAACTTGTGAACTAATAAGCTCCATCACACATCACATTCTCACCAAGTTTGTGGATTATCATTTATAGTTATGTAAAATAAAATGACAGCAGCACAAAAATAATTTTACGATACTTGAACAAAATGAGATCAGAAACAAACTAACAATATTTTTGCCTTTTCAGATCAGTTTACAGTTTCAGATTAGGAGATCCTATGGTCATAATTTTTGCCATGACTTAGTAGAGGAACATGGCAGACTGTGCACTGGACCCCAACCAATCATACTTTGTATGGCATACAGATGTGATTCATTTCATTGTTCTGCCTTAAAATTACTCCTGTCTGTTCATAGATTATACACAAACCTAAATGAAGAGTGAATTGAACAGTAGCAGTGTGCTACTGTGTGCTAAAAGATAGCACAACTTTGTTTGTAATTTTGGGTGCACTGTCTCCTTAACATTTGACTGTATTACCACGCCATAACTCACTGTAGCATCTAAATCATCCAGATTCCTTGTGTAAAATTTCCCTGGTGGCTCTGAACATGTGACCCTCAGGTCATAAACCTGCTTCTGTCCAGAGAGCACCAAACCATCAGTCAAAGGATCTGATGCTGCTCTCTGTTATGGAAGAGCTATCAGGTTTACTGAGAAAACTCTCCACTCTATACATCACCTAAGGACAATACACTTGGAGAGGCAGCTACTTTCAACAGGTTCAGACACATGGTATACATAGAGCTAATCAGCACCATGTGTGTGGCAGCTACAGGTGGAGCTGCACTGACGCAGTAAATGTTTTCCATGTGGGTTAAACCATATAGTCTATAGGCTGTGGAGCAGTAGGCCTGTTAACACAAAAGTTTATGGCCTTTTAACTGTGTCTTAATGAACTCACTTTTAAAATTCAAATCACTTTTACCACAACATAAATTACAAAATGTCTTTAAAACTATTTTGGCTACTTACATCAATAACATTTGAGTCCACAAAGCCGGGAATCCTCTCGTCTTTGCACACAACTCCAGCATCTTCATCGTGAGTGCAGTCACTGTTGCCCCAGCCGCGAGACTTGCAGAATTCAATGCTCTTCTCACCTCCGTTACACAGCACATTGTCCAGCCAGATTTTCCCTGTACAGGCAGCAAACTGTCAGTGTGGCTCCAGCACACCCCCAGGCCTGTGGAAAAGTAATCAGTCCAAGCCTGGAGAGGACACTTGGTCACTTGTTATACAGGGAACCAAAGGAAGCTCATCCACAGTTGCATGTAGTCTTGAAAAAACAACTGAATAAGGGACTCAGCTAAATCCTAAAAGCGAGGTTGAAAGTTATCCTGATTAAACATGACGGTGTCATTCATTTTCTTGTAAAGAACATTCCTGATATAAATTTTAACAAGACTAAGAACCACTTTAACAGCTCTATGAGGGGGTGCTAAATGCTCTGATGTACGTGAATTTGAGCACCATCATATATACTTTTGTAGCCGAGCACACAGTGTATAAAACCAGAAAGCTGTGTAGACTCTTACCTTGACCCTTGCCGTATTTGGCACTGTGTGTCCATCCTGTGGCTGACACGAAGCCCAGTTGGCGGCAGAGCACGTTGGCGTTAGATATCGAGAAGTCATCATCACAGATGGTTCCCCACTCTCCCTTGTAGAAAAGCTCTATCCGACCCTCGTTGTGTTTTCGAGGGTATCCAGCCAGTCTGACCTTTAGCCGTTCTGTCTGGGGCTGGGAAGACAGGGACGGGGATGGTGTAGGTGTCATTGTGGCTGCAGTTGATGGTGTGGTCTGGGTTAAACAGCTAGGTAACCACAACCCAAACAGGAGGCTGAATGCTAAACGTTGCCCACGTCTTGACTTCTCCATTACTTCAGCTGCACATGGAGAAAAGGAAAAGACAATATCAGACAAGTCTATGGACACTTCTTTAAATGAGAAGTCTGTTTCTGGGTTTTCTATTCAAATACTGAGTGAACAGCACAGATGTTTGTCCATCACTTGAAATGAGCTTTTCTAATTACCCAGAACAGAAACAAACCTGCTGTTTATTTTAATAAGACAACACCTCTGTGACTAGAAAAGTAAGTTTTAAGATTTGGAAAGAGCCACCAAAAGAAACCTCACAAGCCACAGCAGTATGCAGTGTTTGAAGCACCTCATGCACAATACACAAAAGATTCCTATATTTCAACCTAATGTAAATTTAGAAGTAGCTGTAACTAAAACTGAGAGGGTTCACACACAGAGGCACTGAAAATATGCTGAGCATATGGAAGGAGGATTGATGTAAGAGTGTAGAGTTGCTCCAGCAGTTTGATTCAAACCATCTGGTCAGTGTTTACTTGACTCTAATGTGGGGGAAGAATAACAGGGAACATTTAAAAATGTGTAGGCCTCAATGACCATGCGATCAGGCTGATTACACATTAACAGCTGCACTTTACAGTATGTTTGTCCCATTTTTGCAGCTTTCTGTCCTGTGGTTTTCAGTGTCTGGGTGCTAATGTTCACTTTTACTGAGCAGGCAGCACATTTTTCCTCTGGGTTAATGTTCATTCATATTTTTTGATACAAGAAGCCACCTTTTCCCTACAAAATGTGAACTCTGCTCTCTTAAACCTTCCTGTACAGCTCTGGTAGGTACTGTATGCTTACATAGGCCTGCTATTGATAACTTGACAGCTACACTCCTGCTTAGTTTTTAGCGAGCAGGGGGTTGTCCCCCCAGAGACACAAATACAGTAGTGTGATGTGTTTGTACAGAAACCACAAACTTAAGGTACCCTTTCCAAAACATGTCTGAGACTGACTGTGTCGTCTGAGTCCGATTTCACAGTGTATGGAAGGCCCCACACGTTCACACTGAGCTTTAGTCAGCCGGGGTTTTTAAAAACTGAAGCCACATAGTGCCACATATTTGTGCTAATGTTTTATTTCTTAAACCTTAAAGATTACCTTTTTCCTTTACTACAAAATTTACAGTAGAGCTCACATTTTTGGAAATTTACTGGGAGGCACACAAAGTTGAATATTTTGTCAATGTATTTTTTTAGGTTTAGCTTCTCTAGAAAGCCCCATTGGACAGTGGACTGCAACACAATGTTTCCAGATCACAGCAAATAAATTGGTTTAGTATGAACCAAAATTATGATATGATATTATGATAAGACAGAGGTGACTGCAGGAATTCAGTGGAAAAGGGAGCTTTTGGATCTTTAAGTGAAATATCAAATTACAGAAACAATGAGTAAGGGATAATTAATTAATTAAATTTAATATCTTATGCTTAGGATGTAAGAGATTATATCTTTATTTACTAACTGGTGATTCCTGTTAGTCATCAATCTCACCAGTATCTGATTTCAGTAAAAGGCCAACACTTGTGTACAGTCTAACCCTAATTCAAACCAACGTGCTCTCTCTCTCTCTCTGTCATACACTGAACTGTTTCTCTTGCTCTCTCACCCCTCACTGAAGCAGGGTCTCTCCATACCAATGTGCTCATGGATCAGGTCTTGTGAAAAGCTCAAATCAACCAGGCAGCAATTCCCTTGGATCAACGTGACTCTTTGCTTCAACACACAGACCAGTTCAAACGCTTCGGTCATCAAGTCAAGTCTTTTCCTGAGACACTACATGTACGCATTCCCACCAAAACACACAAACACACACTCAGTGTGTTTGTTAATCACTACCAGAGGTCTGTCTGTACCTTGTGGTTTTGTAGACTGAAATAAACTGGTAGTGAAAGCTCCCTGGGCTACAGAAAAGATTTTCCCTCCTTGTTGCAGCATGTTGTTGACCTCACAGGAACTTTGTGAAACTTTATACTGAAACCATTAGACATGAGCGTGAGCCACATCAGAGGGAGATGGATGGATGATGGACACAACAGGATTAAAAGTGAACGCTGAGGGATACATCAGCGTTCAGAGATTATACTTCAGTAAGATCAGGAAGAGAGAAAACTGACATTGCTCAAGATGAAAACACACAGTGGTCGAATCAATGTTAAAAAAGGCAACCCATGCATTGCTCCTATTAATACCTTACTGATGCATAAATCAGTAGTATAGATATGATTTATTTACCCTATAAGTAGCATCAGTTAAACAAGTCTCAGTAGGTGGTTCCGCTAATCTAAAACCAGATCAGCACACCACCAAACCAACATCTCAGACTCTTAGTTGGCTCTCCTGTTGCAACATTCCTCACATTGTTTAATCTTGTACATCCTAAAACTGGCCAGAGAAACAGTCTTATTATTAGTATTATCAGCATACACAAATAAAGCTTGACTTTATAGAACAATGCTGCCTTATAAAGTTGTCATACCAGTACTAATATACACTACACGATGCTTGTTTTTAGTAACCAGGGTATGATTTGAGTATTGAATATAGCTTGTTACTTTCTTCTAACAGAGTAAGGAGATCTGATGTTGAATTACAGCCAAATCACATTGTAAGAAAGTCACACAAATTAATAACAAATAATCTGCTTTACCTTATGTTGCCAGAATGAGGAGGTTATAACGGTTCCAGTGGAGAGTGGGGAGCTGAGTCTTGGAGTTTGGTGATCCAGACGTTCACAAACTGAAACCCCAAAGACAAAAGATGAATAAATATCCCAGTACTTCTGCTACTGCATCTCCTCGATCAAACGCGGGTCCAGTTTGCGGGGCAGTGGTCCACCTAGCAGCCAATTACTCCTTTCAGCGTTATTGTCTGTAAATTGCCAGCTGTACAGCCCTCACTAGAGGAGGAGAGGGAGGAGGAGGAGGAGGAGGCTGCCGGGCTGAAGTGGGCTGGATTTATTCCCTGGAAAGACACTAACTCTTTCATGGATGATTCTGTAAGAGGCTGTCCGCTCTTGCATAAGGGCCAAAATACGTGAATCTCACGTATCTCAGGCGCAAGCCTACGTGCCTGTCGGAGCGCTCAACGTGTCCGCAAAAGATTTACAACCGGAGGTGTTATAACAAATTCTGTGACCCATCAGATTCTGTGACCTGACCTGTGGAAATTTCATCTGTCTTGCCAATGCAACTAATTATCTAATACTGTATCACATACTTTATATCGACAGCTGTTACCAAACTTCTCTTTATCTAATATTTGACCATTTTTAGTAACACTCATCAAGGCAAGGTTTAAAACAACAGCACTGGAAAATACTAAGTGAAGAGCTGTAAAAAGGTTTCTAATGATAACATCTTGAATTTAAAATAAATTAAATATTCTTACCTTGATCTGCAGTTGAAGTGAGCTGCTTAATAGGGCGTTATGGTGACTTTATGTGCTGCCACTACATCAATAAAATAGGTGGAAAAATGACAGAAATATTGAATAAAAAGCTACACTTTGCCTTTTCAGTTAACCTTTAACACAAAGGAATAGTTCAACATTATTCACTTTGTTGCTGAGAGTTAATTAAATGAAATTAATACCACTCTCAGGAGTGGTTAAAAACTAGCTAACTATTAACTTAACGTTAGCTTTGCATAAAAACTTTTATAAAATGGGAGCTAGCCGGCCCCAGTCCAGAGGTTACAAAACAAAATCCGCCTTCCAGCATCGCTAAACCTCACTAAAGAACCCCTTTTTACTTCGTTAAAAAAATAAAGAAAAGGAGAGAAAAAACGCGTAAAAACACAGGTTTTCTTGGGACTATGGTTTGGCGGTTCGCTGGTTGCCTGGCAACCAGTCTCAGCCAATTGATTACTGTTAATGCTAAGCTAACTTTAGCCGGCTGCAGATATTTACCATACAGTTATTTAAACTAGTGGTATCAATCAATATTATCAGTGGTGGAATGTACCTGTAAATATATATTTACTATGCTTCTACTCCACTCCATTTAAGAGGGGAATATTGTGCTCTTTACTCATTAACAAATTAACACATTTTACAAATTAAACATTTTCTAAAACTATATAATAACACCTTTGTTCTAGATTAAAATATCCTACAGTAGTAGAGCTGGAACAACTAGTGGACTGCTTGAGTAGTTGACTTAATTGAGAGAACTATTGTGATAATCATTTAAGAAAATTGTTATATGAAAATGTTGTTTTGTTTTTCATTGTAAGTATTTGATTTTTTTTTTTATGTGTCCAATAATTTGGTAAAACAAGCATAGGTGCAATTTTGGGCTGTGGGTAATTGGGATGGGCACTCCTCTTAAGAAGCTGTACAAACCAAACATGCTCTCACTCGATTACCTGATAAAACAGTCTTTAGATGAATCCATACTGAAAACAATCACTATCGGCATTAAATAAAAGCCCAACCTAGCTCAACCTTAACCAAGCAGTAAGATGGTGCTTGTACATTAATGCATGAGTACTAATAATCTAATGTTTTAAGATATAATAGCATATGCTCATCTCTCATATGCCCTATGTACTTTTGATACTAATAAATTTACTTCAGCAACATTTTAAATGCAGGACTGTTACTTATCACTGAGTATTTTTAGTGTGGTAATAGTGCTTGTACTTGAATAAAGGATTTGAATACATCCTCGACCCAAAATGTTCAAATGCCACGAGTAGTCACAAAGATATGAAAAGTTTATATTTAATAGGGAACCTTCAATAAGAAACTTGAAATTAGTCTGTTACAAAAAAAAATTACAAAGTTTTCTTTGCAATGTACAAGCAAACAGTAAAGGGAAATCTTGAGAATTACAAATCAGTTTGTATTGTTTTAAATCACATTGCTGAACACATTATTGTATCTGATACAAAAACATGACAGGCACTTAATTTAAAATCAGCTTCCTGTATATACAGCTTGCAGATACATTACCTCTAGAAACTGACAGCTGAAAAACTGAGTCCACTGAAATTCCAACTATTTAGTGAATCAAATACCTTTGTTAGGTAGTTTCATTATGGTCCCTGTGTAATCCATTAATGGACTGATGACTGAACAAACAGGTGACATTAAAATGGGACGAATAAGCTTTAACTGAAATGATGGGACAGATAACACTTAAAAGACACAAGGTTAAATTGTCTTCAAGTTCAACCTTGTTCTGTGCCTCTTAAAAACAAAAGCCTTGGGAAGATTGATTGACCAAGACGTACATTAAATTCAAAACACAGATATTTAAGTACAGACTGCGCACACTAAACACAGACAGAACTTGTCTGGAGTCACAGAGTTTTAAAATCTCCATTGGAGGGATGCATCACGTTTCTGCATTACAAGAGCTTCAAGGATATAATGCCCCAGTGTTTACCTCCATTTGCCATGCACATTTATCAATATCTATCTCTGCACTTGCTCTGATTTCTCTCTACAAGTAGACAGATGCAGTGGCTCAAGTGCGCTTCAGCAGGGCAGATGTTTAGAGTCAGAAACGGACTAGAATTTATCACTCATCAGTACAGTCTAACTAACCTGGACAAAGACTGTCCAGATTTCCTGATACCAGCACTGTTGTAAAGGAAAAACAACAACAAAAAACAACTGGGTTCATAAACGTAACAAGCACTGAGATCATAACTGGGAAAAGTAACAATATTTACCGTTTATAGAGGAAAAAACAATCTGCACATTATATAAATTCTCTAACTGTAACAGTTAATGTCTCCATTAAAGAATAAGCCTGATAAAACAGTGACCTCTCGTGCATTTATACTGATTATGGTGTCAGTTAAAAGAGACTGAAACTTAAGTGAATCGACATCCGGTGAGGAAAACTTGCTTGTCTATCGTTCACACTCGTTTCAAATCCAATTAGTGACGATGACTAAATGCTCACAGATAATAAAACACTAACAATAAGTGGTCGTAAAAGGTTTGCAGTGTTTTAACTTAACGAGAGTACCAGGTGGATGGGAGTGTCATCAGGACAGCGACGTGACGATCACATTACAGTGCACATAAATGAAATGCTAATGCTAAATGATGTAACAATAAGTCGACAGAAAATGAATCGGCAACATGACGATTTCTTAATTTTAATTTTGAAGAAAAAGAAGTCAAAATGTCGTTCTCAAATATGAATACTTCCTGCTTATGTCTTATGATAGTAAACTCAGTATATTTGGGTTTAGAGCGGCTGTTTTGATTGAACAAGCATTTTAAGAAAAGTAATCTTTGGCTCTGGAAACTTGTGTTGGGCAGTTTTTTGCAGTGCTTTGACATTTTATAGAATAATGAAAATTACTTGTTTATGGTTTGTGTCACAACCTCATGTCCATACTTTTCTAGTGTGAAGTCTTTGATTGTCTTTACATCCTAATTACAGCAGTCAAAATCCCATCCATCTGGTACATAAGTAGGGTAAAATAAACTCTAAAGAGTACTTGTAAATATTTGGCCCAGGACCTGAAACCCACTGAGGGGTAACTGCAGTCCACAAGACAACATTACGTGATGACAAGTATTATTTCAGGCAACCGTGGTGAATTTCCTTGAGATGTTTCAGGCCAAACCTGGCTCATTTTGCTGCCTAACACAACCTTGGTCAGGACAAGGAAAACTGACTTCCATCCACTGACCACAACAGCAGATGTGTGTCAAAACTTAGAAGACACTTTCACCAGTTTACAAACAAGCTCAAACATAATAGGACTTCTGAATGTTGACAGTTTAGTCTGCCACAACCAAGATTTACCAGTAACTGGCCAGTGGCTGGTCTAACATCCCATCATGCAACTGATTGTGAACAGTCTAAAGTGCTAATGGTCTTTGCAGCAGATTGACTTCTTTGGATGTAGTTTGGATGGATTAGGACGGATGCAGAAGCTCTAACAGGGCTCCAACTGCTCCGAAGTAACCCTAAGAAAAACAACAACAAAAGCAGCACAAGAAAGTAGTTAGAAATCATTGAGCAGCACATAACAACACTTCTGGTGTCTGAGAGGAACGGGTGGTGGAGTTACATACCTCATGTCGTAGGAAGAGTGCTTTGAGCTGGCCTTTGGACCAGTAGTCCATGGCGTAGGCCAATAGCTTCATGGAGAGAGTGTTCACTCTTAGGAAGTTCCCAACAAACACCACTCTCTCAATGTTCTTAGTAAAGAAAGAGAACAGACAGAAAATAATTGAGGTGATAAGTACAAGTTTATTATCTCAAAACAGTCATAACACAACTGAAAAATATTATCTGTGTGACAAACTGTGAAATCTGCTAAGGCAGTTATACAACAACAATTAAACACATTGCTGTTTTACCCAAATATAACAGTGAAGAACACACCAGTGTTATTGTCCAGGTACAATTTCATACTACATAGAAACATCTTGAAGGTGTAATATTGGTTTATGGTCTCTATAAAACAGATAACTCAACTAATAAATGATACTGACACAGAGTTAATGATCTAACTGCACCTTTATTTTCTTTTTGAAGAATTTTTGACCAACATTTACCCTATAAATAAATATTTATTCAGTTTATTTGCTATTAAGCTAATTTAAAAATACATACATTATGTATTCATTGCTAGATTTTTTTCCTGTGTCTTTAACTGGTGTCTGAGTTGACCTCCTCCAGCTTTGGGCTGTGAATGACTTGTCTGTAGTGCAGCTTACCTCCTCTACGCCTTCATAGCCCTGTACAATGCTGCTTGATCAAGACGCCACAAGGCAGCACCGTAAAGAGGCTGAACGCAAAGAGGAAACGGACAGCGGGGACACTGGACGGGAAAGGATTTTCTAGACAGTTTGGTTAATCCAGTCTTTTAAAATCCTTTAGTAACAGCAACCTGATACCAAAATTATAACTTTGATACAAACACTAAGGTATTCCATCTTTGCTGCCTCTATAGCCAAAAGTATTTTTCTCCTGGAGGCAGTTCAAGTGTCTGGGATTCAGCTCAAGACTGTGATGACTGTTTTGATGCTGTCACATCATTATCCGCAGTGTTTCCTCCACTTTTAAATTGTCATTTGAACACTGTGAATTTTACTAACCTCATTGAGAGCGCACATCCTGGTGATGGAGCCGATGTTATTGGTAATGGTGACCAGCGTTGCCCTGGCCAGGTCCTCTTTGGACACCGACTCCCTCTTCTCTTTGGACATCATGTTGCCAAAACTATCAAACCAAAACAAGAGGTATTTTAGATGAACAAGTACGTCACAAGTCTGTGAAAATTCAGCAGTGCTAAGGTAAAACAAGGCGTCTTGTTTTCACCCTGGGAAAGGGAGTAAATTTAGCAGTGTCCTGGATCCCAGCTTCATTAAGGCTGTGATTTTGTTTATGCTGGAATCCACCACAAACAGGCTTGTGACCTACAGTATGAAGAGAAAAAAATAGCTGCTGTAAACCGCACCTTGAGGCTACAGTCCAGCCTGGCAGTCCAAACCTCTCATAGTCTCCTCCATAAATGTCCCGAACCAGCTTGTCCACGCGGGTGCTCTCCCCCTGAGAAGCCATTTCTAGGGCTTCCTCGAAAGTAGAGCAGCCAGTCAGCAGGCAACACAGGCCCAGGAAGGTCCCACCACCGAGGCTGTAAATACACCCAGATTAAACAGAGATGAGACATAAACTAAAATGTGTCAAACCAGAATACAACTTCTCATGTGGAGTTAAAAATTACTGACAAAGACAAATGTGGAAGAAAGTAAAATAAACCACTTCAGCAGATGTTATGCATTCTACAGCCTCGTTTCAAACAAGCTCATCTCACTTTTTCTTCTCAGCACAAAAGACAGAGGGCCATTATGTTGAGGGAAAGCAAAGCACTCATGGTTCCCTTTCAAAGCCACCAGACAGAGAAACCACATGTGAAAACAAACCAGTGGAGGCAGAAGGAGGCGGACAAAAAATCTCCTACCAAAAATACCAACAGCCAAACTGTCATTTTAAGTGACTTAATTCAAAATTTAAACTGAACAAAGGACCATTTTCCTTTGGCTCTCAAGCAAACAGTTGGTAAAGGAAGTAGTTTGGTAACTGACAGCTAAAAAAAATGCTGCTACTTTTCACACCAAGACACCAGGGAGACATTGAGGGCAGACGTCACCAAACAGGCCACCCGCTTGACCAGACTGTAACCTCTTGTAAATCCCTGAATCACTTTACCCTGATATCAGCCTGTGTATGTTTGACTAATGTCATTTCTGTTTCTGTTCTGTTTTTCTCTTCCGGAGCCAATGTCTATTCTAAATGTGTAATTCTGCACTTGAGAAATACACTTTTTTCTCAGTCTTATAATCTCACCTCCAAACACAAGAATATCTTACGTGGTATTTTTATGTTTTACTTTATAGAAATGCTTGAACTTTCCTCTTTCTTTTCTATAGAACTACAGTATTTTTATTTTCTTGTTTGAGCCAGATTTTTTGACCACTAGGAGGCTGTGGAAACGACCTCCATCACTGCCAATATAATTATATTTTTACTTGATATGGCAAACCTGTTTGCAAACAGTTGCCTATACACATTTTCAACAGATATGGAGCAACATTATCTTTCATTTGGAGTTATTTCTTTGTGTACATGGTGAATTTAAGTTCAATATTCACTGTTTTTGATCTGATCAAACTCCTGAAGGAAATATCTGTCTTTTTAGCTGCTGAATGCTCCACTATGTTCACCAGCTAGTTGCTAAACTTGTATATCTGTCTGCTGCAGCTGAAAATGCTGCTGACAAGGGAAATGAGAGTGAACCAAATCACTGAAGGTGTGGGCCATAAGCCAAAATAATGAACTGAAAGATGCAAAGCTCTGTAATGCTGAGGGGAACTGCAGAGTCAAGTGATACTTGTCTGTGGTTTCATCTCTATGAAGAACTCTTATATATACACAAGAGGCAACAGGAGCATAACATACTTAACATAACTACAATTGAATCACATTTAAGACAGTTCGAATCCCATAAAAGCACATTTACATGCATGTAAAATGACTAATAATCAGTGCAAAGTGAATCTCCATCACTGATAATTACCTGGTCCCAGTGACTCGTTTGTAGTTGTTCTCTGAGTAGACGGCCAGGATGCTGACCCCGGAACCTATGTTGACCAGCAGCAGAGGATAGGGGTTTTCCAGTGTGTAGGGCCTCTGGATGCAGTGATCTGGGTCTGTGGGGTTTTCAAAGTAGTAGCACTCAGAGGGGCCGCTGGACACCACAGAGTCGATGTACAATACCCCCCGAATTAAACAGTCCAGCTCATCCAGCTTGTGAAGCTGCAGGTCCGCCATCTTTTTTTGTTATGTTGACAGAAAAAAAGAACATGGATAACATCAGTGGGGGGATGTGGTCAGGAGAACAGAGGCAGGAAACTGGGTGAGGAGGGAAAGCGGGGAGCAAAAAAACAGGAACCTTCATTACAATTCAATAGGAGTTAGTTCTACCAAAAAGAAAAAAATATCAGATCTGCATCCCCTTGTGATTAAAATTCACAACCGCTAATACTGCTTTTTTCTTCCATAAATTTGTAGATAACTGAGCAACTGCACATCCTTCAGTGCGATCACAACATGGCACGTATCTGCCTTTATATGCAAGGTGAAATAGTGCAACAACCACAATTTATCTTAATGTCACTGCTGTTAAATCTGTGGATATAAATTAACAGATGAGTTACAACTGTCCACTGAGCTGCAGAAGAAAAAAATGTGATTAATAATTAAATTAAAAATTAGCTTTTATTTCTTGCTCAACACGGGAGAAATCTTAGACTGAAACAAATCTAATACAGTGACCTTTTTGTCCTGATATCCACTATTAATACTGCTGCATCTTTAGCTGTAGATTTCAGGTGCTCTCGTTGTTTTTACATGAATTTCTGTAAATATGTTATAACCTCACAGCTCTCTCTCTCCTTTCCTTCCCATCCATCCTCACTGTCCAGCCTGTGAAAGCACACAGAAAGCATTGACAACACTGCACACCCACCGTGCGGAAATCAGACTCAAACTTGTACGCCCCCCCCTCCAGTGGCGCACAGGGTGGTGTGGAGGCTGGAGAAGTGCTTGTTGCGGCCCATCTGCAGGAAGGCCGGCAGGTCGTGCGTGGGGAAGCGGATGAAGTGCAGGTTGCCCGTCCTGCCGCACAGCGTAAGGTCCTGCAGCTCCAGGTGCACATCCCTGATTCCTGTTTTGCCATAGGCAGTGTTGGAGGTCAGGTAGCGCCGGATGCTCTTCAGGTTCTCCACCTCTTCCTGCTCCTCCTCTGCTGTGATGTCTTTGGGCTCGAAGTACACCAGCTTCACCAGAGTGCCTCCAATGTCCATCCCAAACCAGGGAAATGCTGCATTAAGTGAGATAATATATGCAGAAAAATGATTCACTATCCAACATTTTGTCTAAAAATGCATGATGCTGAATGACTGGAAAGACATATCTTTATTATTAAAATGCTTAATGACAGTGGGGACACATAGAGATGATGTATCAATGTTGGCCCTCATAAAAGCAAGCAGCTTCATCCACAGGAGCAACAGTACAGTGTGTACCGCGAACGCCATCTTGTTGCAAAATAGATCCTGGCTATTTACTGACACTACAGCTCACCGATATTACATTGTAATACCACTGCCATAATAATTTTGTCAGTTTCAGCATCTTCACAGTACATAATACAATACCTTTTAAATTTTATTTAGAGGAATTTACGCAGCCCATTAAACGATTTTCTTTTTAAATCTACAATTTCCCCGACTGCCTCTTCGTGGGGAACGCCTTTGATTTCTCCATACATGCAACGGTGCCGTCCCCAGTAAATACACTTAGCCCGGGGTAGCAGCATTAACACCTACGCGGCCTTGTTTTCTTCACCGAGTCGCTCCGATGCCTCGTCGTCGCGTTGGAGGACCGCCGGTCGGATGTGGCTCTTCCGGCGGGCGCGGCTGCCTCACCGCTGGGCTCGTTTCTGAAATAACCGGGCATCTCCTTGTTGGACCTCGGCTGCTTCGTGGGCGTTTCGTCTTCGTCGATAGTCTCATCGTCGCGCTGGTGGCCATTGAGCGCCATTGAAATGACCAATTAACTACATATATGCTGTAGTTTGTGATAAATCAAACCATTAAGAGCCAATTATTAACGTGGACAATAAAGTCCGAGAATATATAAGCTAGCTAATTAGCTAGCTAAGTGGCTGTATCGTTGCAAACGGCTGAGGTACATGTCCTATTTATCGTCGCTGTCAAGACGGAGAAGGCGGGGTTATCAGGTGACGGACAGGAGTCAGAACCAATCAGAACGCGAGTCAGTCAGAACAGCGTTTATAAAAGGATGCTGATGTCACATTTTCTTTATTTTTTGAGGGAAAAAAAACAACAAAAAAACAACACATGATCTGTACAAAAGCTTAGCCACCCCCTGGGCAAATTGCATATGTTGTTGATTTTTGAACTGAAAAGAAATAAGTATGATACCCATGCAGCACATAGACACCAAAATGACTAGAAAATTAAACAAAAGTTTAGACACCCTACTAAAGTCAGTACTTAGCAACCCACCCATGCCACCTGTTGATCGTGGGGGTGGAAATATTCTGCTTTTAACTCATGCAGCAGTTTGCTGGATGCAAATGTCCTGCAGTCAAGAAACTGAAAAGCGGCTGGCTTCTGCAACAGGACAATGATCCAAGGTAGACCTCAAAATCCACCATGAACCACTTAGAGAAACACAAGCTGCAGCTTTTGCAGTGGTCCCACACAGATTTTGAACATACTGTGTGTGTAAGACATCCTTAAAATATCTCATTACCTGAAGTGATCTGTGGGAGGAGTGGGTGACAATTCCACAGTCAAAAATAGAAAGACAATTAGCTGCTACAAAAAGTGTTTGCAAGCTGTTATATCTGTCAAAGGCAGGGTTACCATGGAACTAAGCAAAAACTCAGCAGGCCCAGACTTTTGCACATGCCACAATTACTATTTTTTTCCTGCTTTTTGCAATGCATTAACATTTGGCTCTTTTGTTTGCTGGGTGATTAAATTTACTTTTTTCACTGTGGAAATCAACAATGTACGCATGCGTGCGCAGCAAATGTGAATAATTTTATAATCCAAAAACTTTACATAATATATATCACTCCAGCTCTTACTCTATCAACAAATGTGACTTTTGTGAAGATGAAGACACAATAATAGATTGGTTTAATGACACACAAATCACACAGTTAAGCTAAGAATGTCATCTGGTATTTTGAAAACACAAGCTGTGAAATACAGTGTTAACATGGTAATTTTACTTATTAAATTTCATTATCCACAAGTCTGTGTATTTTTTTATTTTCATATTATAATAACACAACAGGCCTTTTTCACTGCAGACATTTTGACTCAAGGAAAAGCACAGGTATTACTAATAACATCAACAATGACAGCTAAATGGAATTCAGCCATCATTCATTTTATTAATTACACCTGTGCTTCTGCTGCTCTGACACATCACAGAATAAAAACCTGATGCAGAAATTTCTTGTGGTTTCTCTGAAGGGAATTCAACTTGTACATTCAATAAAGAAATATCTATTTTTTAAAATAATCTCAGGTTTATTGACATGATTGCTGAAGTGCATAGCAAGAGACAGTGCAAACAAATTTAGATAAAACTTAAACTGAGATGACAACTGACACTATTTTGTGTCTCACACTGACAATACATTACATCTACACCTCCAACATCCTTTTAAAATGTACAAAACCTCCTAAATTATTATTTTTTTCCTCCTGACATTTCTTATACTGACATTTCTATTTACAATAAAATCTATCACCTCACAGAACATGACACAGTCAAACTTGTTTCTATTTAGAAGGAGAAAAAAACCTATGAAAAAATAACATGTCAACTCAAACGTTTACACTAGATGATAACAGAATGTGTTGTCTAGACCAGTGGTTGCCAAAGGAGGCAAGATCTGCTTATTTCTATTTTTATAGTGCATTTTTAATCATGTCTCATAATAAAAAAAATAGAAATAAGCACCAAAATAAACATTTAAAAACCCAGTTAATATACAGCTACTGCAGTGCAGGTATCACTTGTCACAGTGACAGAAAGGGATGATGCCATGACAGAAAAGTAATTATAAAGGAGTATTGTGGTTTTAAAAAGTTAAAAAACAATGGTCTAGACTATGAACCTGGTAAATTTGCTAAATACATAATCAGATTATTCAGTGTTTGTCTGACTGATTCTTTGAGTGTTGAATATCTGAGATATATATATATATATGTACAAATAAATACAGACAGTGCACAAGCCATCATTTACAGGCCCACATTTCCCCACTGTCAACAGGAAAAGAAAATGTTACGAGTGTGATGGTGGTACTCTTTCTTCCACAGTCCACATCCAGTAAAATCCAGGTCCTTGATACATAATCATCAGCCAACAGCCTTATCTTCAAAGTGCTTATCCGACAAGAGAGCATACAAACGTTTCTATCATTAAAACACAGCCTCAGTTTAATTTAACAAACCAAGTATGTGCAGCATAAATAACCTGAGATCTCAGCCCAGCTCTACAGTGTTCCCTAATTTGGAATAAGGAAGGTAAATTTGGTTTTCGCTCACTAGGGGTCAACTTAATTTGACATTAACATGATAGAACACGGGTCAACTTAACAAATGACTTGCAATTAATGGCATGATCAAAGGTCTAGCAGCTATTATTACTATAGGTAATTATTAAACAGCTGCCTCACGCCATTCCCAGTCCAGTGACTACAATAAGGCACCATACCCTTAAGATCCTCTTTCAAAAAGCCTTAAAGCCTAATCTTCTCTTGCTTTAAAAGGTTTTAAATCCCCTTAATTCTTAAACTTCCACGCCATCAGTAGAGCACAGGCGCCCACTCCTGCAGCAGTCAGAATGTACTTTGTATTAGCTGGCAGGAAGCGAGATGCTGTTTCCTCCTCTGAATCTGGCAGTGTTTTCACCTCTGGTGTAATAACAGGTGGTGCAGGTTCAGAGGGGGCGTCCAAACCCGATGCTGTATCAGCAGCAGTGGTGAAGGAGGATGGTGGGGAAGGAGTGATCTCCCTGGCTGCTTCACCGTTGATGTTTTGAGCTTGTGGTGCTGATGTCTGACCGTCTAGGTTGAGGATGGACGGCTCCTCTGAAAACTGCACCACATTCACCTGCGTTTCCAAGCTCAGATTGGGAGAGTCATACTGGTTCTCCTCAGGTTCGTTATGGTCAAGAGAAAGGCCGTTCTCCTGGCACGGCAGTCCAGAGGCTGTATTAACGGTGGTGGAGGTGACAGCAGAGCACACAGAGGAAATCGACTCCGGAGCAGCTTCGCTTATTTCCAGGCGCTGGGTATCGCCTGAGTAGGGCTGCGACGGTGGGTTGTGTGCAGGGATAGTAGGACTGTCATGATTCTGCGGTTGCATGCTGACGAGCTGGCCAGGCTTGCTCAGACACAAAGTGTCATCAAAGACAGAGGCGTCCATCCCCGCAGCTCCAGTAGGTAAAGGGGCGGCTGCAGCTGCTGTTTCTGGCTGCGGGCTGCGTTCAACAACCTGCAGGAGAAATTAATGTCACATGTTAAGACGTTGATGTAGAATTCAGTGCCTCTTGTGTATATGAATAGATGGCAACACAACAGATCTTGTTCAGACTGACTACAGTCCTGTATGACAAAAACCCTCTGCAGAGGTGTTAACACAGGGTGTTCCGCCAAATCAAAATTATGTAAGCACACATTCCTTTATTTCTGCTGCAATCTTTGTGACTAAAGATAAAACAGTGTCCACCGTGATATTGCTTTGCAGAGCAGTAAAGTCCTGTCTCAGCGCTGTGTTTTGGCAGCTGATAAGCCTTTAAGTTCATGGTTATGTCACTCAGTCTCAGGCTGGACTTCCTGGATTATATTTTCACGTCTCACCAGTACCTGAAGCACCACACTCAGAGAAAGCCAGCCTCTGCTGTAATGCAGGGCTGTTTTTGCTCTGAATGTCTGCTAACGGGAATAACCATAGCCTCAAATATTACAATACGGTTGAATCAATCCTCCCTGACAGTGTCAACAACAAATGAACATTGTGAGTTTTTACTTTTTAATTAACTTAGGTCTCAGAAACACATTTAAAAACAGTACCATGGGACAATTTTTCTGTTAAGTGTTATATTTTGTAGTTCTCTACATGACTTTTCCAACATAAACTATGTGATGTCTCTGGAGATGATTCTTCCTCTTAAATTTGACTTCTTTCTCCTCTGAAGTAAATTTCAGTGTCAGGAAAACAAAAATCAAATATATAACAGTTACTTATAACTAGGTCTTAACAGGTGACAATTACTGCAACGCTCATGCACATTATCAAGTCTTATTAGCATCTGCTTTGATCCCAAAAATCTTTGTGGGGAAAAAAAAATTCTCACGTTGTTGATCATTTGTCCTCAGGCCTTCACAAGGTAAAATTAATGTGAAAAATCTGTGATTTTTACCTTAAAAATCACTTTGAATTGTCTTAATAAAGAGAGAAGCAGTGACCAACAGTGTGCTGGATATTTTGTTTTTTATAATTACATCTTAAAATTACTCATTATGATGTACATAATTAGATTTTCACCTGTGTAGCAGAAGGTTCAGATATCTCCTCACGCTCCAGGACAACAGGAGGTATTTTGTCCGCAGGAGGGGCGGTATCCTGGACTGGAGGCTTCTCTGGGGTCAGTGTGGGGAAAGAGGATCCGTCTGTCACATCTGAGTTCACCTGAGTTGGAGCAGGACTCTGTGGTGGCCTGACCTCTGTTGCTGCTGCCGCTGGCGTTTCTGTTTCACCCTGTTCACCAGGACGAGACAGCAGAGGAGTCGCCACAGAGTTGACAGGAACCTGCCTCTTTCCTGGGCTCACCTGATCAGGAATCATAGCGATAATGTCTGATTCAGTGTTTTCCTCTGGCTCCTGGTGAGCATTTATCTCCCTCTGCGGTGGCGATGGCGGTGGCGTGCTGGCTGGAGTGCGTGGGGTCTCAGGAGAGGGAGGAGGCGTTGATGGAGGTGGTGCCACTTCGGCCTGAGTCGGCTGCGGAGGCTCGGGGACCGGCTCAGGTGGGGGAACGGCCTCTGGTTCATGGGCTGGTGAGCCCTGGGCTTGTGGATGCACAGGGGTTTCCAGAGGAGGTGAGGCCTGAACAGCCGGCTGTGGAGGAGCTGATGCTTGAGCTGGCGGAGTGACAGCAGCCTGAGTGTTTCCACCGTTCTCAGGAATGGACACAGGACTGCCAGATGGTGCTGGGTGGACATGTGCCCTGGTGACAGTTGTTGAAGGGGAGCTGGGGTTGGAATCTAGGGCAAAGCAAACAATGTGGTCATTTAAATCTGTTATGATCACATATGACTGAAGCTCTGGGAAATCCCGAAGGACTAGCTAACCCTGAAACTATACAATAATTCACTGAAGTTCTCGGAACCAGCAAACATACAGCATATGATTTCCTGCAGCATCCTGTGGAAATACAGCTTCATGTTAATATGAGTTTGATCTTTTATTATCATACTAATATAACATAAGTGAATGTAAAATTAATGTTAGGGATTCGCTGGAAGTTCAGAGAGCAGTAAATAAAAGTAGGTAGATGCAACCTGCAAAATATGAAACAAATAGAGTAAAGCTGATTCTTCCACCCTTTGCTCCTAAACCTTGAGCTTTTACCTTCATTGAGATATTAGAGACAAGTAAGAGGGGTCAAGAGGGGTCCATTGTAATCAACGTCAAAATCAGTTTTTAACTGCCTCCTTTCTTTGAAAATTACTATTGTACATACATTACCACAAAATCCCAAATAGCCCATGAAACAAGAAACAATAATCTAACATTATCCATCATGCATAAACATTAATTATTAAAGTATAACAGTTTTGTGCAGGGACTTGTGACCACTTGACAGACACATACTTTTATGCACCAATGGTGCATTCCATTTACATTGGAGGTCGGACCTGGGAGTAACGTTGCTGTTCCAGTTGAGAAGTCGGAAAAACATGGACGCTCACAGGAGAGCCTTTGTTGTTGTTGCTCTTTCGGAGTACCAAAACAAATACACACTCCACCCGAAGAGCACATTAGAGGAGGATAAAGGTCTGTGTTTTTCACTGTATTTCACTGTGTAAAAAAATGTTTTGATAATGTTTGATAATTCTGTTAATTCCATTACTAAAACACAAAACTGACTTAATGTGAAACCAATTGCTATAAACAGTAAAATTAGCAGAGTGTTCACTACTATTGATGCAAGAAGGAGCCATCTTGAATTCTTATGTTGCGGTTGGTGAGGTTGCTCCGAGTTGGAAATCCGACTTCAGGGGTGTTCCAGTTGAAACTTCTGGCTGGGAACTCAGAAATTCCGACTTCCGAGTCCAACTGGAACGCACCATTTTACATCTATAATACACTGTGTGGTATTCCAGCAAACTTCAGTGGAGTACTCAGAAGTACTCTAATAAGGAAACATATACTTTTAACAACATTAGATACTTAGTATACTTACTGTTAACTCCTCTTAGAGCATTGTATTCAGCTCTGATCTCAGCTGCTATAGTTTTCTGCTCACATGCTTCAAGTGCTTCAATGAACTGCTCAGGCCAGTTTTCTCTCCTCTTCAGACAGTCCAGAAGCAGCACCATGCCATCATAGTTCCCATAAGTCTCTCTTTTTGCCTCTATATTCTCCTAAAATTACATTGAATGATTTAAAAAAGCATGAGAAACACATACATCATTTTACCAGAGCAGTAATCAGTTTGTTCTTGGTGTACTAATGAACATCCTTGTCAAAAATAAAAAAACCTACCCTGTCGTGAATGGTCAAGCAGGGCAGATAGGGCATTATTTCTTTCACTTTAACTTTGGTTACAATCATTGGCATGTTCCGCCGCAGATACCCATTGTAGAGTTTGTCACTGGCAAACGACATCTGTGAAATGAGCACAGACAGACACACACAGAGATAGAGAAACCAGGTTATCAATCAATAATACACTCTCCTACATTTAAATGCATCAGTTGGCCACATTCCCCATCTCTCTGCTTCTCATTTAACCTCAGACGAGATGTGAAAGTACCCAGAAGACACAATAAGGAAACCTGTTCTTTCTTGTCTGCAACAGATGGCACAGATACAGTTAAAGGGGATTTCTGCTCTACTGTCACAGAAACTGAAAATGAAAGTGAAGATTGGCCATCCTGCAAAAAAAGGAAAATACTCACATTTCCCTTTCATTTCAGTTGAGGAGAAATATTTTAAAAAGAAAGAAGGATGTGGCTGTCTGCACAGCTGCAACCCTTTTTTTTAAATTTTTCAAGGGAAAAGAAAAACACTCCCTACTTTTCAAGGTTGCACCTTGTTTTGAAGTGAGATGAAGGTGAACAGGCCCGGACTAGTCACTGATTAATCACCTCCATTTCCAGTTTTAATATCTGAGCTTTAAATGTGCCAGCAAGAAACATGTGTCACTCCAAATACACACACCTGCACACACCAACACACCCACACACCCACACACGTTCCCCCGTGGCTGTGAAGGAATTTTACTTTCTTTAGGTCTTTAGGTTTCCACAGGTCACCTACAAGCAAAAGTTCACAGTCTGTCTCAAGGACAGCTGCGAAGACACTGATTGAGTCAAGCTTGCCCAGTCTCCAATGGCCGTTGTCATGACAACCAAGGTCGTAAAGATACGATGGACCGGGCCGACCGGTCAAAGGAGTGAACGGTGTAACAGGTGCCCTTCACCTGTGAGACAGACTGTCCTCCCTTGGGAGAGTATCGCATGAGAATAAACAATGTGAATGTGATTTATTGTTTAGGATTTGGTACGCAATATTTGTGTGTAGCTTTGTTTGGGTTTGCATGGGTTTGAAAGGGAGATAACCCTCAGCATTGGGTGGCTTTTCACAGTCCAAGCTTCTGCTCAAGACCAGGTCTCCTGATACTTCTTCCTCCAGCTCACAAGATTTAAAATCGGCCTCTCAAGGTCAAACAGGAAGCTTGTGCGTACTGTTTTGTATTGAATACACCTTAAAACCTTCACTCTGTTTGTACCTAAACAGTCAGGTAGAGTAATCTGTTGTCAGGATCAGTCACGGGGAACGTATCCACAGGATGTCATGTCACCACCGGCTGCGTCAAATGGTTAAAGTTTAGCGTACGTGTGTGGTACAGCAGTCTGACTTTGTCTCAAAATGGAATAAACGTCAGAGGCAGTAACCAAAGAGCAAAGTCTTCCTCATTGTACATTAGCCCACAGAGGCCATGGTTTACCTGACACACACACACACACACACAGAGCCTGTCAGGTAGATATACTACTGTGTGTTCAGGCCTTGACAGGAGTGTGAGTGTGTGTTATTTTAAAGCATGCATCTAAGTATAAAGCGATGAGAGACTGCAGATTAATAAGACAAGGGAGGTGGTGTGTGTGTGTGTGGGGGGGGGGGGGGGCTCCTTGTAACAAGGGCAATTGTGCAGAGCTGAGCCAAATGAATGACCTCTAAAACTGGCAGGTCAAGAAAGCACTTTCCCTTCAAGTGTCCTTGGCTTTTCAAGAGTGTGGGTCAACTTTCACGCACAACAGATCTATTTGAGTAAAATCTGACGACTCTTCCCTCAACTCATACTCCGTTTTAGTCAAGGAAATCTCACAAGAAACGACAGAGTAAGCCAGAAGTGAAAGCAAAAATATGCGCAGAGGCATGAGAGAAGTTTTCAAGTCTATTTTTGGATAAGAAGGGTGGGAATTGTTAAAAAGGCAGCACTCAAACAACAAAGACAGTAGATATTTATATATAGTAAGTATATATAGTATATATAGTAGTAGTATATATAGTAAGAATTTAAAAGACTTCACATAAACAACAAGGACAACAGACACTGATTCCTGCCTGTAAATTACAGAAATGTATAGTTAAAATACTTTCTAACTAAAGTTTATTTGTCGGGATAAAACAACTGCCTGTAAAGGTTAGAAAGAATTTAAAAGGCTGCATTTAAACAACAGAGACTGATACCTGCCTGTAAATGATAGATATATGTTATAAAAACTATCTATAAGTGCCAGCTAACGGGACTTAGTAGTTAAAAGTTGTGTACAAGCTAATTTTACAAGACTAAATACGCCACAACCTAGCTAATGTCACCGCTGTTTCCTGACTTCGCAGGCTGCTACCAGCTAAAATACTCAATGAAACATGACTTTCATGTATTTACACACTTAATTTATGTATAGCTATCGTAATATCACATAGTTTAGAGCTCACCTTTCGTGTTTTGGTGCTTCAGAAGTTCGTGACTCCCTTCCAAGAGCTATTCCTGCCCTCACTAAAACCTGTGCTGTCTTCCTCACACATCTGCGCAGCGGTTACCCCGTTCTCCATCCTTATTGGATGAGAGCGCCGTCAATCAAATAATGGACCAATAGGAGTCACAGCAAGACGTAGAGGAGGCGGGGCGTTCTTAATCTTGACCCTAACGCCGACCTCTCCTCTGCTGTGATGGATGACAGCAGAATTAGACTGGATCTGGACTTCTGGTTTACATCTGTCTCTAATCCCTGATCCTAATCCGTTCACATGGACTAGAGAGAGAGAGAGGGAGAGGAGGGGACCAAGCATGCTGCAAAAATAGAAATACTCACTATGCAGCATATTATCATTCCTATGTATCAAAGTATAACAACCACTTCAAAGTTGGAATTGATTGATATTAAGATAATTTTAACTATTTATATACTTTTGGAGGGTTTAATCTGTAACAATGCATCATATTTTCATGGATCATCATGTGCTTTGAATGTAAAATCTAAGTAACTAACACAGTAAGTGGTAAAATGTTAAAGTTGGTGGAAGTGGACATGGAGCAATTTTATCTGCAAAGTTGGAAATACTTGTACGAATATATTTACTTTCTCTACTTGCAATATTATTACATTTGTGTTACTATACAGAGATGTATTTCTGTATTCAGCACAGATTTAGATGTACTAATCCACATTTAGTCACGACTAATCTGTGTGCAACAACTATAAGCAATTGACATTGCAACCTTTATTTATTTATTTATTTATGCATATCCTCATCCTTAATCCATATCCTCATATTTCATACTAGTGCTATGTTTTGAATAGAATTCATACCTTAAAGACCTGGTTCCAGACATCTGATTCACAACCCACATCTCAGATATACTCTGTAATTTTAGACTAAAGGGAGATTAGGCTGATTATCGGGCGATTAACTCACATGCACACCTTCAATTTAAAAACACCAAACTACAGCCCCAGAAGAAGAAGCTATGCACCGGCCTGCAGAATGCTCTACAGGTGTCCATCACTTGTACTTATTGTTTCTGTAATGTCATCATTTATTTTGTTTTATAAATGTTTGTTTTATGTTCTATTATTATGGAGAACCTCCTCATGTTGTTTTTACATGTTACCATTATTACTGTCATATCTTTTATGTGTCATAACTGAAAACTTTCCAGTGGAAACAAGATAAGATCCATTTTATTGATCCCATGCAGTGAAATCAAAGAGTGTAAAAGGATAAAACAATATGTGAGGCAACAAAAAAAAATTGCTTTAGTCATTTTTCTCGAACATCTGCTGAATGCTAAAAACACAATAGTTATGATACTTTAGCTTATGGCTAAGACAAGTTTTACAGCACCAGTGCAGAAACACAGTCAAGTGAAATCTTGGTCTGTGCTCGTTTTAAACCAGAAGGTGGCGCCACTTCCTTACACACTGAGTCAGGATGAGTCTGTGATAAATCACATCAACATTTGTTTTATCTCTCCTGAATGAAATGAGCACGACTCCAGTGATCTGTATTAAGAGGAGATCTGTCTTTGCATGACAGTAATCTTATTTAATACACGTCTTTGTTAACCAGCTGTAAGTTAACAACATGAACAGCATCCCGTTGATCTGAATTACTGGAGGATTATGGGAAGGATAATGACATCAGGCCGGGTGTTGGTTCAATAAATTGTAGTTCTGTTAAACAAGGATTAAAGATGTTTGATTACATTGCTTGAATGTAAAGGTTTTTCATGGTAATTTGCTCTTTATCCTGGAAATGTGTCTGTAAACACTTAATATGTGATTACATGTATTTCTGTAATCACATATCAATACATAGATTTATGTGGTAAAGAGGGGAAAATGATCATCCTTTCAGAGCCATAGTCACAGTGTCCTGATTTGATGTTTTGACTTTTTTTTTTTTGACAGAAATTGTGTGAATTTCCGTCAGTTTATGCTCCATGTCATGGTCATGGGTGATCATAAAAAGATAATAAGTATGTTTATGGCTAATTAAAGTGCATCAGGTATTACATGAGATTACATTAGGGGGTCTTAAACAATCCTTTTCCTAATTTCCTATCTAATTTCCTAATAAGTAATTGTACACATGATGCTCATTTTACTCTTTGTGGGGAGTCCTACTTGGCCGTGAAAACAGTTGTATGATGTCTTTTGTAGCTCTAGAGCAGCATTTCCCCTGCACAAATGTAATTAGTTTTTATTACAACTTTCCACTCCTGTGGAAAGGATGAAGCTTTTGAAGTTTTTTAAGAACAAAAGATACAAGGCTCTCTCGTTGTATTGATGGTGAGAGCAGAACAGACTTAGCCATAGTTCAGATATAACAGTGCTTGTTCAGTAAGTGTCTCCATCTTGTATATGTTGTTCTGTCTGATTAAAACTTACCAATCTGGATCTTGGTACCTTGCTATGAGGACTGGATTCACAGTTTGAGAACCACTGAGGGAACTTTTTCACATCTGGAGAAATTACTGATTTGTCACCAATTTCTCAGCTCTCAAGTTTTAACAGAAACTGCATTACAAGCAGTAGTTGTGGAGTTTAAAGACATCAGCATCTACCTGGGAAGTATAAAAAAAGATGGTCATAAAGAATTGGAAATGAAGGATCCACGGATTTCGGACTAAAAATCAAAGAACCTCAGCCTCAGCTCTGAATTCATGGTAACTTAACTTGGCTCCAGACATCACCCTCTCCATCAGACCTCTCCCTCCTGAGTTTCTGCAAGTAGGTGGTGCTCTTTTCTTCTTTGTCAGCCACAGGGAACATCACAGACAGTGAGTGTTAAATGTGAGCAGGATACAGGTTGAATCACAGCTGTGTTCAATGAAATGTAGAAAGCAGTAGACCACAGATGTTTTTGTGAGAAAATGTGACAGGTTATGATTATGAAAATTACTTCTTTTCAGAAATTTGATGAAAGCACTGCTCACCTTTGACCTGTCGTCTAGACAGAGCGGACAGTTAATTACCAGGGTCATAACAATGCATTTCTGTCTTGTATTTTGTTAGTGATTAAAAATGCAGCTGAATCACTGAGTAGAACAGAGTAAAAACATTAAACTGACTGGATTTCACCAGCTCAAATGGCAGATGGAGCAGGGTTTAAAGCAGAAAAATCAAACTGTTAAAAATCAAAGATCATAACTGATAATAAACATGAAACTAAACCATTGTAATGTGGTAAAATCCCACCACTGTCACTCTGCATGCAGCTCAGAACAAATGCTAAAAACTGTTAGCATGTCCTGTTCGACTTAAACCTTTCATATCTTGCAGGGCAAACCCTCCTTAGCAGGAAGGAGGAGAATAAAGCCACAGAGAGAGAGAGAGAGAAGCCCGAAGCAGCATCAACAATCCATCACGGTTGAGTGGGGGAGAAAAAACACCGTGTACATTTCAGTAAAAGAGCAGGACTGTACTCTTTTCAGAGCCCTTTAGCCTTAAAACTACAGCACACAGGGAAGAAAAAATATGTCATGGAAGATTCTCATGGAGGGCCACAGAGATATTTCAGCAGGTTGTAGCTCTAAACCTGACCCTGTACATTCTACATGTACATTAACACGACCTGGAGCTTGTGGGGTCAAAACAAGATGATTTCTTACAGTATGTGAAGACATGTCAGCCATCAGATCACACCTCTTCTTCCCCTTTGCTAATGGGCACCATCTTATTTTGTGAGCTTAGCTGTCAGAGTTCAGAGTTTGGTTAAAGTTCATCAGACGGCTAAGCCTTAGCCAACATATGGAGACGCTCACTGACCATATGAATGATGAATGAGATGGCTTTCATTGATATATTTAACGACAAGTGAACACCAAAGGGAACTCTCCCTCTTCTGTGCAGCAGACATGTCAAGTGGAAATGGAACCTTATGGATTTTATTCCCCAGAGGCAGCTTGATTACTTTTGTGCCAGTATTATATTTATATGGCCAAGTGAAGCAGAATGTATTAAGCATTATGGCTGCATTGCACAACATTACATAACTGCCTCTTAGACATTAGGAATGTGGATATCGCCACATACTGGACCTCTGAGAACATTAATAACTCATAAAATTGCTTCACATAATTCATCCCTCTTTCTTTCATGAGGTAATGGGAGATATTTGGTGTCCACAGCTTCTTTTCATTCATATCTTTCTGTAAGGAGGACGAGGAATCGACGAGGAGACTTGCCACAGATTGCCTCAGGGATGGGAGGAATTGCCTTGGCCTTGACCTAATCCTCTGCTGACTGAACTGTAAGTGCTAGTGATCTGGGTCCTGGATTGCTGAAACGTGCACAAACACCATCAGGGTTAGAGGTTGCATATCTATAAAGGACATCCAGGAATTTATAGCAAATGGAAACTCCCAGCAAAAAAACTGCTGAGTGGCTGTTTTCTTGACTGACGTGCTGAACCTTTTCCTAGATTACTGAGCTTCCAGTGAACTTTACTTTTTCTACATCTTGTCCACAGAGCTAGAAATGGCCTGGTCATTATAGGCCAGAGTCTGTCGGGTCATTTGGACACTGTCCTTTCAAGGATTGAGTCAAACCTGACGGGTAAAGCTGCTTTCACCCTCTGAGTTGTCGTAATCGCCATGACACAAGATGAGCCTCGTTTTAAAAGCAGGATAAAAACTTTTCTCTAAAGCCTTTGATTAGGTTTTATCCTGTTTATATGAGGCTTGCATTCTAATGTAACATGGACGTCCAGAATGCTGTTACAAGCGATAAGGATATTTTCCGATTCAGAACTATAAATCACTGTTGCAAATTCTTTATTTAAAACCAATGCATTAAGTTTGTTAATGTTATATTCTCCAAAGTAAGGTATCTTAAAAGCACCAATATCAAAATAATTTGTCCATGTTCTCCACTTTAATTTCTCATCTCATCTCATTTTTTGAAGCTGTAAATATCAGGCTACTGGTCTAAAAGGTTTGTTTTAACTTATTTAACTTTTAATTTAATTTTAACTTTTTTAAAAGTTATTTTCATTTGATGTTTCTTAGATTGTACTTCATCCTCTGAAAGGTTATCAGCACATCTTTAATTAATATAGGGGTAAAAAATAAGGGCAAAATGTGGGAGAATGAATTCAGTAGATTTGTCTATTAAATGGCCTGCTTGATTGGCTGAACAAAAATGTCTGTTACTCAGCGCAGCGTCCTCCTATAATGGAGACCTCTAAAAACAGAGTGAATAATAGAGTGAAAAACCAAGTGACTCAAGGGCAGACATTTGGAGACATGGTCTATTGTCAATGAATAAATTATGTGCCGGAGCACAATCACACTGAAGAGCTTTAGAGACTTGTTTTTTTTTTCCTCCTCTTCAACCTGTAACCTTTCTTTTCACTCAGGCAGAGTAAAATGTCAAATCTGCTGGGGCGTCAGAGCCACGGGCGGCCGCTGCTTTACTGGTAAACACACAGACGACTAAAAGCAGGTTTCTTTTCACAACCACTGAAAGGTTAGGCTGCAAACGCAGGTCATGTGGGGTGGTGGTGGTGGTGGTCATCTAACCATCCACGTCAAACACTGTTATTACTGCAGTGAAAAAAGCATTGAGAAATATGTTTTGCAAATATCTAACAAGGCCTAATTTGTCATTTTTCATTGTTTTAAATGTGAATAAGTTGTGTTTACTGTAAAATAAATCAAAACAAACTTGTACAACAACCTCATGTTGTCTAATAAAGGCTTTAATAATGACTCTGAGACATTTATATGACTTTATTAGTACTTTTATTTACTTTATCTGACTTTATCATGTTGTACTAAACTAAATATTTAACTATAAATGATGTGGCAAACCAGAAAACCATAATGTTGTTATACAGATATAAGGATCTTTCAAGTGTACAATATTTTCAACCTTTACAGGTTACAGTTAACTTTAAATCCATATATTTACATTGATGTTTTATAACACAATACTCACATTCATGTAAGTGTTTTTTTAATGTATTTGTCAACAACTGTAACTCCTCCCACTGGCACATGTGAGTGGAGTCTGGTGTATAAACAGATAATGAATGAAAATATAGTAAAATACATCAAATAGCAGTTTTAATTGTTTATGAATACTGTAATAAACACATAAAATATCCTTATATCTGCTTGAGGACCACATTGTAGTCTGTTATAAACCATTTAATCAGTGTTTATATACTGGTGGTAATGGCTAAACACACTTACAACTTCTCCTAATGAACATATTTTGTATAATTACAACTGTTTATTATATTGTCATTTATTATCAGTTTATTTCCCATTCAGTTGTAAATTACACATGTTAAGGAGCAGAATATAAATATAAGCTATGAGTACTTTTACTTTTGGTACTTTTAACTGTGAATGTTTACAAATGTGAGTATTTGTACACTGTGGTAAGTGGAACATCTAAGTATCTTTTCCACCACTGTTTATACATCTTAAACATGTGAACTTTGTAAATAATACTACACAATACACTGTTATGGCCACTTACTACTGACCTGATTTTACTCTACTACTCACTATAACAGCCTGAACGCTGCTTTGCACTGAAATATGATGATTGACTTGACCTAAAATACGCAGCTGGATTAGTTGTGAATTTAATATGGAGAAATGGTCTCTGCTTATAAAGTGCATGTCATCTCACAACCTCCTGAATTAAATGGAGAGATTTGATGTTCGAATTGTATTTTATCCGTGATTAAGGTGGAGCATGGTGTTTTTACAGCTTTGAAAAGAGAGAGAGAAAGAGAGAGCAGTCCTTATTTGAAGATTGGTTTAATATCCATGTTATGCATCACACGTACACAATCACAACAAACCCTTTGATGCTCGAGTGTCCTGGATATTTACATTGGATTCACCTCCTCTAATAAAGGTGTTCTACTCGACAGCGCAGCGACACTGCAGGCAAGAACAAATATTCAAAGAAGATAGTAGAAACACGTGTAACATCAAAACATGAGAGTGTACAAGTTCATTTTACATCTAGTCAATCTCACGACAGCAAACAGGCCACTACAGCCTTTCAACGAGGGTCTGCACTGCGGGTCAACAAACTAGAAACCAGCTGAGAAAGTTGAACTCTTCTGCTAAAAAAAAAAAAAAAAAACCCTGACTCTCTACAACATCTTCTCCTCTCTCTCCCACGGAACCGGATCCTGCTCCTCCTCGACTTGCGTATTCCTGCGCCCCGTCCAAAAGTGCTCCACGTCCGGGAAGGTCTTCTCCTTCTCCCCGGACACCGCGTTGGCGACCGCGTTCGCACCGACCTCCGCTCCGTTTCCCTCCGTCTTCGGGCACTTGTTGCCGGGGACGTGCTTGGAGCCTCTGCAGGTGCCGATGAGCCAGATGGTGATCAGTCCCTGGCGCACGTCGTCGTACATGGTCATCAAGATCACCGGAGACAGGGAGCTGCATGCGTAAAGGAGAACTTGCGCAAAGATGATTAAACCAACGGGAGGGTTGTTGTACCCGAGCCGGATCCAGGTGAACGTGCCCCACTCCGGCAGCAGCATGAGCCCGAGTGCGCCGCTCAGACACAGTAAAACCAGGGTAACTTTGCTCTGATGCTGCGGACTGGGCGCGTGGTTCACGGCAGTGTGCAGCGTTTTGGTGTAGTAGGCGAGCGTGAAGATGACCGGCACCACGAAGGTCACAGTTGGATAAATCTTGTAGAACAAACTCATGAAGTCAGACGCGCACGCTGGCATTTCGGAGACGCAAATGGTTTTGGGTCCGTGCGGCAGCAAAGACGCAAAAAGCATCTGCGGGATCGGAAACATCATGGACACGATCCAGATAAACGCCAGGGCTCCGTGAATCCACGTCGGGCTGTAGAGCGGCCCCGCGGCGGCGTTTGGAACCAAAGTGTGCTTGGCTCTGGTGGTGACCGCGAGGATTAAAGTTTTTGCGACCACGCACGAGTGCTGGAACCAGTCCGTGGTGCTGCAGACAAAACTCCCCAGAGTCCAGGTTTGCTTGTAGTAGGTGACGGCGCGCACGGGGGCGCACAGCAGCAGGATCACCAAGTCCGTGGAGGCCAAGGAGGCGAGGAGGGCTTTCACCTCGGAGCCCCTTCCGTTCCTGAAGTCGCGGATGAAAATCAGCAAAAGGAGCAAATTCCCAACCGCTCCGGACACACAGATGCCGATCAGGATGACTGGCATGGCTGTTCTGATGTCCTCCCCCTGGAGAAGTTGAACTCCTCCAACGTAATCAAAAAAGGAGACATTTGCTGGTCGATCAATATTCATCTCTTTAAAGTTTGAGGTCCTCAAAGTGAAAGAAAATTGCAGTAAACAAACACAATGACCGCCTGTGTGTCTTTCTTTGTACCGTGAGTTCCACTTTTCTCCGCAGATTTAACGTCCTGGAGATAAAAAAGGTCTGAGGAGCTGTCCAGGGCGCCGCGGTGCTGAAACGCTGCTAATGGGGTCGTGATCGTATCAGCAAGTGGATGAGCAGACTGGCAGGTAGGCTATTTCAAGTGCTGCCATTTAGCATCGTCAACCACTCACGTCATTTTTTATCAGTGTGGCTCCAGGCTGCAGCCAGCCCAAATGTGAGCGCAGCGTGATGTGATTTACATTCAAAACCTCAGAGGGATCAGAGCTGGTGTGGCGTGTCAGAAACATGTCAACGGAGCAAATTATCTGATTCGCCTGGAAGTCTTTTACTGATCTCTTTGGGTTAAACAATAAAAATGTTACAGTATAAAAAGCAACAGAGCCGCGACTTGTTCTGGAAGCTCTGACAAATAAATGGCATGTGGTGCAGCCATATGAAATGTTTAAATAATAATCACATCAAGCTGCAGAAACTGTAATGGCTAAAAGGCATCCAACTGCTCAGTGGGGACAGACTTCCCCTCATGACATTAAACATTTAATATGTGTTAATCTCATCTTTCTACATGCACACTATCACAAATATAAGGTAAGGTTCTTTTAAATCACAGAAATTTCACTTTAAAACATTTAAAGTCCAGTGAGGAACAATCTTTAATCTCCTCAATCATCCATTAACCAAGAAGGATACACAACATTTAGGGTGAACCTGAGGATCAAATTTAACATTTTAAGATACTTTTCCTGTCCACATTTCACTTTTGTCTTGTATAAAACATTTACATTTGCTTTAAAGAGAGAAAAGAAGAAAAAACTAATTTCTCCCACAAATGAGATGTTAAATTCCACAAAATGCAGGTTCTACGCCTTTTGTCTCGCAGCATGACTTGGTCTGGTTATGGCAGCTAACATTGTAAGCTAACTTTAAATAGATAACTCTGTATAACTGACATTGCTGAGTCAGTTTAATTGCTTTTGAGGCTCTCCTTTACATGTGCTACTGTTTCAGCATTTTCTTTAATGATTTGATGAAGACAGAAACTGTGTTTGATGTGGACTGGGTTGATGCCCGATCCACTTGTGATCGTCAGGATCAGGCACGATTCTGATCCAGGCCATTAGATTGGTGCATCCCATTCTAATGGTTTAAAACTGATGCACAAAGTATCAGTAAAGGACTTATTTTAAAACATTAAGACATTAGTTACAGTGAATAAACTCTTAAAAAAGGGTGCCTTATCAGAAAAGAAAGTATTTTTATATGATGCACGTACAGCCCAATAGATAGATATATATTACACATTTCATTGACATTTTCTTATTTAGTAAATAATAGATTATGTCATAAATAAACATGAATGAGCCATGCTGTGTGCTGTTTTAGTAGAGCTATTCACACAGTGATTTACTGGTTCAATGGGAATTCATTTCATGCTGATTATCAGGCTAATGCAGTGACCTTGATGCAGTCTGCACAACAGACTGAGGTGTGTTTACTTCACTTGAAGAGCATCCGGATGGTGAAGGGGAAGGAGGGTGAGGTGGTGGTGGTGGTGGTGGTGGTGGTGAGGTGGTGGTGGGGGGGATTGTATGTGGAGAGGTGAGGGTGCCCACTCAAATGCTGTCACCTCCTCTAAGAGGGCTGGTTGCTAGGAAACCAGTGCCACCATCACAGTATGGGGTTAGGAAGATGTGAGGCGTCATGAAGTAGCGAGAGATATGGACGGATAGAGAGGCTTTAAAGTGACTCTGGAGATTCAGATGTAATGAATGAATAGTTACAACAGTGTGATTGCAGAGGACAAGAAAAAAAGGCTCCGGTGGTATTTAAAGGGATGAAAACACAAGCAGGGGTGCTGCCCTCACGGCATGCCGTAATCAGGGATAATTGCTATGTTATGGACTGTGCAAGGCTAAGAATACCAGTTGCTCCCACCAATTTCACTTCAGGGAACTTAATACAACATTAAAATCTACATTTCTTTACAGAGAGGTGCATTTTTATTTTCTGGTGTGACTGGATCTGAAACATATTTTCCAGAGTCTAGGATTCATATTCATATACAAGATGATTTGTATAGCACCTTTCATGCAGAGATGCAACATCACTAAGCAAGATTAAAAACAAAATTAAGCAGAAAACATATAAAATATGCAGCAACACCATGTAAAATATTTGTTAACAGTATCATAGAACATTAAAGGTGCTACATAGCCAAAATGAGCATTAACAGCAATTTACTTACCACCTTAAAAGAAACGTTGCGAGTTCAGCATCAAACTTCATTCACACTACTCACACTACTCAGTCTCCAGTGGTGGAAAGCACAGGATTAGCAGCTCTTGATGCTAACATTATGTGGCGACAGCAAAAACATAAATAGAACACCTTTAAAAACAGGCTGATGGGAACTGAGACTTCACGCCTCATGATGGCGCTATATGAAAAGTCAGGGGACAATCGAAGTCTGTGGGATTCATCCTCTGGGGACCACAAATGTTTGTACAAAATCTAATGACAATCCATCCAGAAATGGTGGCGATTTACCAACAAGTAGACTGACTTCTCTAGAGCCATGTCATTGGCATGTCTAAAAACCACATTAATAACCAGTGCAGTGTTGTGAGCAGTGGCCGAATGTAATTTTCTTTTTTACATTAGACAAAAGCCTGACTGCAGATATTGGTCTCAGTGAGACAGGTAATAAGAGCAAAGATATTCAAAGATAAACAGCTGTGTATACACTACACAACTGCTACACAACTGTGATATTTGATGCTGTTTTGATTGATAATGCTGCATGAAGGGAGCATGTAGAAAGAAAAATAGAATGGGGCCCAGTACGCTGCCATGGGGAACTCCATAATCAGGATCAAATGTTTGTGATACAAAACCTATGAATTTATCAACTCTATAGATCAAAATGCTGGTCAGTTATGTCCAGTGCAGCACTTAAATCTACTGCCAGTTTACTGGAATTTATTACATTAAAAAACACAGTCTGACAGAGCTGTACCCTTAGACTTGTTCTAATATAGTGTTGGTATGAGTGAACGAAACAAATCGTTATCTATTCAAAAACTTTTTGTTCATTTGAGGGGAAAATAACATTAAATGAAGAAGGTCGGTGTGAGGTGTTATCTTTCTGTCAATCATAATCGCTATTATCCTTTAAAAGGTGCATTAATGTGCTGTAATTTTCTACCGTGCGTCATTTGAGAACAATGGCAGCAGTCTAATCTTGGTCCTCAACAGTTTCTCAGCTGGGTTTTGCGTAGATGAAGGACTTGTTTTTGAACTGTGTGTGCGCCTACGTGCAGTTTCTTGTGCTGAAATTGTGCTTGCTTTTCCTCTGGAAAACTACCCAGACCAACTGAGATGCAAGAGCTCTCTGCATCCACCAGCCTCTCCAGCCTGGACTGAATCAGTATTGTGTTGAGAATTGGATCCCTCACATCCCCCCCCCCCCAGTGTTGGTATGAGTGAACCAAATCGTTATCTATTCAAAAAACTTTTTGTTCATTTGAGGGGAAAAAACATTAAATGAAGAAGGTCGGGTGTGAGGTGTTATCTTTCTGTCAATCATAATCGCTTATTATCCTTTAAAAGGTGCATTAATGTGTTGTAATTTTCACCGCAAGGCCATTTGAGAACAATGGCAGCAGTCTAATCTTGGTCCTCAACAGTTTCAGCTGGGTTTTGCGAGATGAAGGACTTGTTTTGAACTGTGTGCGCCCACGCAGTTTCTGTGTTGAAATTGTGCTTGCTTTTCCTCTGAAAACTACCCAGACCAACTGAGATGCAAGAGCTTCTGCATCCACCAGCCTCCAGCCTGGACTGAATCAGTATTGTGTTGAGAATTGGATCCCCACATCCCCCCACACACACACACACTCCCTCAAGGCTTTTACAGAGCCGGCAATGCACAGAATAACAGTAAAAGAAAAAACGTTAGAGAGGAGGGGGAGTACATGAACAAAAACCCAGAGCTTGGTAAGAGTCTAAATGAACTCCAGTAATGTTCCCTTTGGAGATATTCCAGAGTAGAAACAAAGAGGAAGTACTTTTTCGACCACAGGGATGTCTAACCTAAAAAGCAGACCTTGCCATGACAAATTTCTGTCCCAAATCCCTTGATGCAGAAAAGCTTTTACAGTATCAAAGAAAACAAATGCAGGGTTTTGTCATTAGCGTCATTCAGAGAGATCAAAGGTAGAAAGGTCTCCCCAGGTGCCCGCAGACATAAACCGTGTCGCTGTCAGAGGCTCTCCTTATTGATGTTATTGTGGAGAAAGCGATTAGCAATTTGTTGTTGATGTGGCGACCCTGTTTGACATGAAAACTGACTCCTTTCAAGTTCTCCCCTCATCAGATGGAGCTCAAAAAACAGGAGAGAGCGGCGGCGGCTGCTGACATCAAGTTGCTCCTATAGGTGGTAAGACTGACAGTTACCACGACAACCTGTGGATGGAAACCACTTGACTTGCAAAGCTGCTTGTGACTGTCTTCACAGATGAATTTCATCCCTTTAGTGGGTTTTAATTTCCTTCTTCCTTCTCGTGTGAATAAATCTGTTTTTGATTTGTGATGAGATGCAGGGAAACATCATCATTATCTTCATCATTGTTTTGTTCATTTGATTCAGGTATCACGCAAAGGGATAAATGACTTCCTTTAGCAAAAGGGCAGACTCCCGCCTGCAAAATAGCAAATAATTAATGTCAGGCTTTTTTTATAGTGTGTGTGTGTGGGAGGGGGAGCGGATGAAGATGGAGGCTTTTCCTTTTTTTCCCACCTTCTTTAATCATGAATACAAAAAACAGAAAAACAAAGACATATGTAAGTCCCTGCCTGGAAATGTAGTAATTAGTAGTTGCTGTATAGATTATAGGTTTAGTGAATATTATTCCCATTAGTTGCTTTTTAACAATCAGTTGTTTTATTCTTTTTTATGCAGATGAATGTTAGCTCTATGCTGCTGCCTGCTGTGACTTCCTGCTGCCTGCTGTCAGGACTGATCCTGGCTCGGACACTAAGAGCTTATTATGTGTCGCGTTAGCAATTATGAGGTACTTGTACTTCACGTGACTGCTTCATAATACTTCTTTGTACACATACTGTACTTCATTACATTTTTCAAGGGGGAAATATCGTGTGTTTTACTTTACTACACATTTATTTTATATCTTTACTTACTTATCAGATAAGATTTTATTATACATATGAAACCTGGGATTAGTTTATGAACTATGTGTGTAAATAACCTGAAAATATGTAGAGCAGTTAAAATGAGCTCCCTCACAACGAGCTGCAACATTAAAACAATCAAGAGTCAAAGGTTTTATTTGTGATGTGGTCAAACAACATGTGTGCACAGTGTTCTGTACACATGTTGTTTAAGAAAAATAAACAACACCAACTCAAAGATAATAGAGAATAAATGGACTTGTGTGAATAAATATTAAGATGCTAAAGTGTATATTAGCTCAGTGTGTTGATGGGCTGTGAGGTTTTCCAGGTGTAAGACAAACTAGACAATAACATTTTGTAATAATAGCTAGATCATATAACATATAATAATATAACACTGACTTCAGACTGTCAGCTGCACAGTAAGTACTTTAACCTTTTGTATTTTAAGTTCTTTTGTTGAAAATACTTCTGTACTTTAACCTAATGAGGTAAAAGTTGATGAACAACAACAACAACAATGTAACACTGTGACATTTCTGTCCACTGAGAGTTGAAAAACTACTGGATTTCCAAAATAAAATGAAAGACTTGATACAGAGTGTTGACTTCATTTTGGTAGGTGAGAGTTTAAAGGTTATGATTCCTGACAGTCAGGACACTGTGAGGTTTACTGGGTTTCGAGCCAGCAGTGATGACGGATGTGTGATCTATAGTACCATTAATGGAAGAGTGCCACCATGTGACAGAGGAAGGAAAAGCTAAACGTCCATTACAACATGTTACTGACACAGTTCTTCACTCCAAACACTGCACAGCACTGTGTAAAGGTTTCTGTCACTTTAGATGTTTATATTCATAAACCATCAGTTCTCAAAGATGCCAAGAACAAACCTTACTTTACCTTTACCTCTGCACAGTACTGTCAAGGCTTAATCCTATAATATGATAATTTAAGCAATTTTACACAATACCACTAGAGTTTGATGTGGATATGCTGGTAAATAACCTTCATCTCTGTATGTTTAAAATACTCTCTATTCTAAGAAAGGTGTATTTTTTCTTTTCACAAAGCAATAAGCTTTTTGATGACTCTTCTGGAGCTTTCAACTGTGTCAGATTTTACTCGGTGTCATGTAAATGTGAATGTTTAAAATCTACATGTTTATTTTAAAGTTTAAGTTTCAAAGAATTTCATTCTTGTCCTTGAAAACAAGCATTTGACAAAACTGAAGTATTTAAAGGTTCATTTATAATATGATGTTTTGTCAGTATCCTGATATCAACAGTAGATGGCAGCAGATGATTGTTAGTGTAAATAATCCCAAAGCATTTCAGCCTCTCAGACACTAGATGGAGACTTTTATACATGAGTTATTTAAACAGTTGATTTTTGCATTTACTCCACTGACAGAACAGGAAATTATGTGCATGAATTAAAACCTAAATGATGGAGCAGTTTACTGATAGAAGATGGATTTAATGGGAACAAATATGCTCTGTAGTCTTCCCAAAGTTTTACAAAAATTCAAGAAACCCTGTCCTTATTTTTACTGTACCAGAGCTGCTGTCAACTGCATGAATTTGTCAGATAAAACAAACCTGAGGAAGCAAAACTACTACAAGCAAGTTTATTTATTCCATCTTTTATTTTCACCTTCACTTAGAAAGACATTCAGATATCCTGAAAGCTACAGCATGTGTTAGGCTGACCCAGTATATGACGTGAAAATTCCCATTTAAGCTATAGAGTCCAAGAATATACTGTACATGATGCCTGCTTCAATAAACCTCTATAAAAGTGCACATGTTCTATTGGCAACTTGCTGCACATTTTAACCTGTCAGAAGTCAGAGCTGCAGCCATTATTAGTCCAAACTAAGCCTAGTGCAATTAAAATATAGAACTGCTTGTCCTCAGCAAATCAAATACAGCAACATAGAAATTATTGATGAATATTTGCATCTTATATAAATGGTTCTGGCAGCATGTCTCGTTATTGTCCAAAGATTATTAAAAGCTCTGGGTAACATGTTCCTACATTACTACAAACAATCCCACACACACTGTCCTGCTGCTCTAAATACTCATTAGAGCACAAAATGCGTATCAATCCTCACCAGAAAATAGTTCCAAACAAATGCATTATTTATTAATGTTTGGATAAAAATAAAAGTATGTATTTGTGACCTGATTTTTGAGTTTTATGTCTTTGTTGAATGAGCAGAAAGGTGATAAAGTGTTTAAAGATTTTGGGATTTGTTGTCAATAATCTGGCCTTTTAAGGAGTCTGTGTATCATCTTGAATCCCTTATTTGTACAAGTGTGAAATAACAACCAAATTACACTTAATTTTAGCACAAATGGACTTTATCTACTTGCTTTATAAACAAGGTGGAAGGGCTTACATTAATTTTATCCCTCATGTAGGTTGATAATAATAAAAAATAATTACCGGTAGTTAAAATGTGACTCTCATGATGTGAAAGAGAAGAAAAGCTGTAGCAGTCTGTGTGCATGCATGTCTAAAAGACAATATTATAATAACACACATGGTCAAATTGATTAAAGTTAAAGTTTTAATGCGCACAATAAGAAACCAAATGTGTTTTGTTTATGGACCTGGACCTGTGCTGAAGGAAAAAAAAGAAGCTGTTTTTATTTAATCTAGATGACTTGTATGTTCTCGCCTTTATGCACACAAGGCCCCACTCGCTAATCTTGTTCTCCATCGGCCCCTGTGCATAATGAAAAGGAGCTTATCATGATGCTGGCCTCGGGGTGACGTCGACTTTCTCCATTTCCTGCCGAGAATAAGGTGAACGCCACTTAAACCACGTGACCGGCGAGAAATCTCCCAGGACCCATAGGTGCCATCGCTGGCTGGAATGGGAACAATAACTCAGAGAGAATAAAATGAAGAGTTCAATTGGGAAGCGATTAAAATGAATAGAAGCTTTGACTAGATAAGAGACATACCATTTCCTCATCTATTTAACATTCATTGAATTGAATAATCCGGTCTTATTATCGTAAATAGTCTGCATATTTACCCTGAATATGCTAATTTATGTTTGCTGCAAGCGCTCTGCGACTTAATAATTTTTTCATCAATATATGCATATCTCTGCCTTTCTCCTATAGCCATTTTCTAAAGAGGAGTGGAGAGAGAGGGCGAGAGACCTACAGACAGAGATGAACACAGTTATACAGTGCTCATTGTTTCTGTAACTTTTCTATTCATTTTTTTTTCTTTTTGCACTTTGCCCAGGGCCAAGCCAGTTACATTTCAATCAAAAGATTCATTGTAAAGTCATTATCCCAAACTAGGCCCCGATAATTGGCTGTCATTTTGCATAGTGGTGGCACTCTGGCTGTAGGGCAAATGACTGTGTTCTTATCTTTCACTTTTAAGGAAAAATAATGGACAATTTATCATTAATCTTCTCTGGGAAATAATAACAAGTTAAATGTCATTCCTCGTGTCGCACCTTACAAATAAAATTGTGTTGCTCTGGGCCTGGACTGATCACTGACTGACCTATCCTCTTCACTGTGACGGTGGAGGAGAAGTTTAACACTGGCAGGAGGGTGAAGGCAGGTCGGACCAGAAAACATTAACATAAGTCCCCTGCAACATGTAAATAGACATGTATTATGACTTAAAACAACATTTTCTTCTGTATTCTTATTTTGATTTCTCCCGCAGCTCTTACCACTGGGTAGTTATCAACATTTTTCTACCTTTAAAGCCGCATTATAATTGATTTTCTTTGGTCATTTTGGGGCAATGCAAACAAACTGTAGTCACAACACTGACATATTAACATTTTTTAAGTTGACAAGGAGCAGCAATAGTAAAATAAGTCCAGTATACTCTTCTTTTACCTCTGTTTTGGTCTCTACCGATTCCTGGCTCTTTAGAAAAGACACTACAGATGTCAAGGTGGCAAGGAAGTAGTCGGGATGAATGGCAGTTGTTGTGAAGTCACTGAACTTTCTTCTGTATTAAAACAGACAACAATCTTTCACTAACGTCAACCAAGTGCTATGAATGCTGTTGATACTTTACATCACATTCCCTGACCATGTACACGAATCAATACAACAAATTTCGTGACTATTTTATGAACTGCTGTGACACTGGTTTGCAAATTGAAATACATTAGTTTGAAATTTGTCCAAAGTGTCATGAATGGGAAATTCACGTCCATGTAGACAAATCAATAAATTGCATTCCGAAACTATTTCACAAACTGCCTTGAGTGCTACATGAAAGGTCAAGGAATCATCAAAGTTATTGTTGAACCAACTTTCCTGACAAACCATTCAATAGTTTTTCACTGAAAACCACAAATCAACCTGAACGTGGTGTTAGAGGAAAAGTTAGAGCATTACCAAAGTGATTTAGATTCATCCTCTGGGGATCATGAATAAAAGTTTCATGACAGTTCGTCCAGTAGTTGTTGAGATATTTCAGTCTGGACTGAAAACACCTCTTCACATTGATACAACATTTTGAAGACCTGTCGTAAAGAGGCTAAAACCTACATTAATCCACTCTCATGGATCACCACTTCATATACTCCATGTGCAACAGTAATGAAACCAAATCATTTAATCATTAGCTGCAGCTGTTGCCGCTCAGGTTGTTGTGTTTTTCTGTAAGACTTCCAGTTTTTCTTCTCTGGACAAAAGCAGCAGGCCTCAGTGAGAGACACTGTCCATTGTGAGAGGCCTCATCAGTAAACAATCTGAGATAAATGGCAGAGTGAAAGGTTGACATCAGCAGAGGACGACACTCATTCCCATTCGTTTATCGGATTAGGCTGCTGTGAGGGGACGAGGCAGAATGACTCGTTTGGCATTCAGAGGCAACTGTGGCCCAAAGAGGGCCTGTTTGAACGGGGATCAATTATCAATCAGTCTATAAGCGGAGGAGGGGAGATTACCAAAGCTATACGAGTTGTGTTGACAAATAACCTTGGAGATCCTGTCAATGAATGCACACAGACAAACGCCTTTGGCTTTGACACTGGCCACTGCTGAAATTCAGATTAGAGTCCATCTCTTCTGCAGATTAGTGCTGTTTACGTCTGCTCAATCATCACACATCATTTCTGTCGTCATTTCAGCTGCATTAAGACCCTGACTGGATCCTGCACGGCCAATTACATCCTTGTAAGCTCACGGGTTACTTTCTCTTTGTCAACAAATCACATTTATTTAGAAATATAGCACCACTCTGTACATTTATGTTTTCTACTAATGCCATAATTGCACTAACATAAGGAAAACAACCTCACATGGAAAATTACACTTTTACAGTGTGTGTACATGTGTTTTCATGAATTAGACACATGATAATAAACATAAAATTAGCCACAGGTGCAACTAATAAGAAACAGTGAACTTGCTCCATGTGACTGGGATTATAAATAATCTGGAATCAATTAAAAACAATCAGGTGATGATAGTGAATGAACTATTAAAAGACTATTTTTGGCTGTGCTAATTAATCCCAGACTGGTGGAAAAAATAATAATTGGCCTTAAATTAGCATTCATACGTCATACACATTGACTCAGACACACTCTTAGGATATTTACCTACTGTGTGGATGAAAAATTAAGATTTTTTTTTCTTAAAAAAGGGTGTTAATGAACCAGCAAGACTGTGAAACCCCTGTGTATCTGGGGACAAGGCTGCAGTCGGTTTTTAAAGTAAAACCAAAACACTACTTCTTCCTTTCTTGACTATAATTGTGATCATGATATTTTTCTTAATTCTTTTTGTTCTTATATTCATGAAATATATATAAGGATATCTACATCATTAGATACAGGCAGTAGGTTGTGAACTTTACATCTGTTGCACCTACAAACACTGAACGCCTTCATTGTGGAAAAATGCGATAGATGAGGTTGAAATTGACCAAATGCTGCTGTTTGCTGATGCTAATGTCACAAATAAACTTCATAACACTCACAATGAATATAAAGAGGGATTTGACATTGTCCTGGGTGCTGTCGTGCCCTCACGACTGCATCAATAGCAGCGGTCAGTGTGTCCGTTTGGAGGGCAGGTTGAAGGTTACAGAGGGGCCTCAGAGAGCAAACAGACCTTCGTAATCCTGACCTCCTCTTTCTCCTGCAGCGGCCAGGAGTTGACCGTGACGGTTAAGAACCGCCGTGACTCCTCGGGCACGTTTGGACAGCCTCAAAGTCGAGGGGACGGAACGGAGGACAGACGGGCCTGTCCTGAAGGATGAAAAGCTGAAGATGAGGGACTTTACTGTGGCAGCATGTATAATGAATCAGTCTATTATGGCTAATTTTTGCATTTCAAAAATAATTTACTGTAAATGTCTTTAACCAAAAACTATGGATACAGAGTTTTCAACCTCTTGTTCAGGCAGTAGATGCAGGTTTGGTAGAAGACTGAGACAATTTTTTTTTCTTTATGCTCATAACTTTGAGAGATTTTGACTTGAACTCATGCAAAACAGAAATGATAAAATGACATAAAATAATTCACATATTATTGATAATGTTTCGAATAGTCTTTTCGATTCCTGAGTTTTAGAGACAGGTGGAATCAAGGGAACCTGGACTTTAAGATGTTTCACCTCTCATCAGTTCTGTATCAGATGCTAAAATACTTTCAGATCCAGGATATCTTATGCACATCAGTCATTTACAAAAGGACACACAAGAAATTCAATACACATCTTGAATGCAAAAGCAGTATCAGTGTGCAAGTATCCCCTTTTCACAAGTTGCTAGATTGCTAAAATGGAAATTAAAGTAGTTTATGTACCTTTTTTTAATTATTATTTTGTCAAGAACTCTGACATCTTTATTCTTGATTTTTCTCTTGATGAACTTAAAGTTTCTGTAGGTGGCGCTCTGAGCTTTGTCTGTTTAGCCAGATTTAGGTTGACTGTCTCTACTTATGCTAACTACCCAGCTTTTCTTTAATATATTTCAAACAAGTAACTGTTGCTGTTGCTGAAAAGTAAATTACACCCTTTTACTTTATGAAAAACACCAATTAGATCAAACTTTTCACAGCTCCAAGGTGAATTTCTCCTGTTTTACATTGACCTCAAAGCCATAAAAGACTTATTTACTCACTTAAAATGTCACAGATGTTTCCTTAAAATGTTGTAGACACTTAAAATCATTGTTTTTCACCTCATATATGAAGTGTTTCTAGAAATCCTCTCTCCTCTCCAGACATTTATCTCAGACACACACTCATACTCGGTCCTGAGGAGGGTCATGCAGCTCCTCTGCCCTCATGACCTGCAGGGGGTCAACGAGAGCAGCTTTACAAATCCTGACTTTATAAAAACACTGGGAGAAGATCCTCATGGGAATTAACCCTACCCAGGCAACCCCAAACAGTAAATTACAGGGGGCTTACATGATTTCTGCGTTCCCCGGGGACATCAAACAGTCACCCTGCTCGCTCCACTTTAGATCTGCTTCTCTCTTTTGTTCCACTGTATTAGTTCAATCCCTTAAAGACTGCAGGGAGGCTGTTCGGTCTCTGCAAGCTCTCTCTCTCATTCTGTCTATAAAGACGTTTTAAAAATGACATCTTCTTGACTCACCTGATTGAACAAAGTCTTACACCAAAGACTTGAGTCAGCTGCTCATGTGGGTTGAAAACCATACATTATAATGGCAAAAAGACAATCCAGAATCATTTTTGTGCATGCTGTTGAGGGGAATAAAATAACTGCAAACTACCAACTGTAATCTCCTAGAAATTACGTTTACAAACAAACTGCTGCGACGTCATTTCTAGGAGACAAAAGGTGAAACTACATCTTCAGCTGCTGTTTTTCTTATTGTCCACAAATATTCTTCAACACTAGGTCGTAATTGGAACATTTTGCTTCTCCAGCCTCCGAAGAATATAAAACGTATAAGATTTTGAGATGATTTTTGGGCAAGAAATGGTCAAATATTCTCATTGTAATCATTTTATTTGACTGAAATGATGTAAATCTACTTAGTCAAGAGACATTTTCTAAGATAAATGTCACTCTTACACCTGCAAATTCAGTGTAAAAACAACTTAGAGAAGTTTAGGCAAAGTTCAGATCAGTTTGTGGTTAGTTTGCCTTCTTGAGCATAAGATATCAGCTATCTTAAATATTAAACCACAAAATCTCTCTACATCTCTGTCAAAGAATCTCATGAATATGTCAGATTGTGAGAACTGTGGTTTCTGACTGGTTTGTATTGACTCGAGGACAATAGCTCGTGTGTCTGAGTGTTTTGTTGTTTTTTTTTCTCGCAGCTCTTCATTGGGAGGAGCCCCGCTGGGAGCAGATTAGCCTCTTCATGGGGTATGTGACGCCCAGAGAGGAAGTATCAGAGGAGGACAAACACAAGGACAAATCATCTGGCCCGTCACTTAATATTCACCACAGACAGGCAGACAGCAGGAGAGAGAGGGCTTCCTCTGAGCTGGAGACTGAGATTTCCATTTCTTCTCCTCCTCTTTTGTTTCCATCCATTTCTGATCTCTGTTAGCTGCCACTGAGACGATTGCTGGTCGTATTTGGAGGCAGATATGCTTCAGTTTGTTGATTTCTTTTGTTTATAAAAAACATTTTTGTTAATATTTTTTAGAGTGGACACTATTAGAAGACATACTGTGGGAAATAAAACATAAAACAGCCTTCATATAATTGATAAAATAAAAATAAAGTATGTCACATGGGATTCTCAGCTTGTAAACAGACACTTCCATCAGTTTATTTCTCATTTTCTAAACTGCCTTTTAATCTCCTGACCACAGTCTGGAGCTTTACTCGTCCTCCAGTTCCTCAAAATACCTCCGGAGGCTGTAATCATGTCGACATTAATAACAGAAAAGACATATTTTCATATATTTGGATTTGAGATTTGTCCCTAAATGTCCATAAATCAGTAGTTGGAGGGATTACTGAACCGACCGTCCTCCCATAACTGAGCTGCCAGTATTTTATTTTAATGTTTAATGAGAATGAAGCTGCTGTACACGGTTTAATCATCTAAGTTATGTCAGAGTACCAAAGGGAAATGAGGAGGATTTATTTGTATATTTACTTTTTAAAGGAGAAATATGGGTCCAAAATGAAATTTGGTGCAAAATTAGCCACTTTATCAAACATTTAGAAAAGAAACTAAAATAAAAAAGTGATAATATATACTTTTAAACTAAAAAATAATAAAAATGTAATAAAATAACATTATAAGTGTTGAGGAAATGTGCGTGCATCCTGTTTCTTTTAACCTTTAGTTACAGGAAATTATTTATTGACCAACAGATGGCGTCAAATACACAGTTATTTAGATTAAATACATTGTTTTTTTCACATTATGTTAGAGCAACACAGCAACTGCATCAGAAACCTGAAATGTTTTAAACTCTTGTTCACAGCTGCATCACCTACCTTTAAAATAAATTAAACATCTCCTTGTATTTGATCTAATACTGTATTTTTATTAAATGTCATGTGTGATTTTTAACGTCTTCTCATGACTCCTGAGTCTTCCCTCGTTGCTGGATGATTGACAGCTGTTGAGGTCAGTCCCCGGCTCTTTCCCACATGGCCCTCAGCCGCAGTTTAGCAGATAATTAAAATATAAATCGGACAAAGACCACTAAGTCTGTGGGTAAGCGTTACAAAGGGAGAGCCCACATCCCCAGAGCTGGTAAACCAACACCGCATTATTGAGCCCATGCAAAGAAAAACACGCCGCTCCGTGCCAGCTGTTCACCACAAGTGCTGCGCTGTGTTCGCGGCCGAAACGTCCACGGACCGCGGGAGGAACGCCGCGTTCAGGCGCTGTCGGAAATACGGGAATTTATTAGGATAAAAATGGAAGAGTTTTTGCTGATCATATTTACACTCACTTCACGTTATGTTGTAAAAATGTTTCACTTTGACTTACAGTGAAACTGAGTGCACGCCTGTGCAGTGTCACTAAAATATTACATTAATCAAAAGTGTGCCATCATTTATAATTGTTTTGTTTTTAATTTTAAATGTAGGATATTTGATGACTGATCACTGCAACAAATTTGATTACACCTGTGACTTCCAATTAAAGCTACCTGCATTAACATGGTTAAAAACAACCTGTGAGCACCACAGCTTTCTCAATTTGTGTCTAATGCAACAGGGCTTTTTTGCAATTTAATCAGTTTTAATCATTTTAATTGACTTCATTCTTCTTGGGCTTTAGCTTAAAATGAATAAAACTGTATTAAATTAGCAGGATCTGTAATTATTTAACATTTGAGTGAGGCTGACCAGGGGTGTACTCCGTTTTCTTGTGTACTGTAATTGTTATTTTGACCCAATTCTACGTTCACTCACTCCAATTTACAAGCAAGAAAATCAAACTTTTCTGAGCTTGTTATCTGTATCAAACAAATTAGATAACCTGCAGCCACAGGTGAAAGTAAATTCCAGTGAAATACTTGAATACTCCAGTAGTCTAGAGAGTAAAAGCAGCAAAAATACTCCCATGTGCCTGATTTATTATCACATATGATATTATTAGATTGTAAAAACAGCATTTTACTGCTGTAGCTGCTCAAGGTGGAGCTCTTTTTAAACTTATATAGAGCTAATCTAAGCCCATGTGTTGGCACCATCTGAAAGGTCCCAGGATGATTCTGAGGTGACTGACTGCACCTGAACGCAGCATCAGATTGTATGGGCAGGCTGGGAGTCTGCTGCTGTGTGGGTTACATGGCTTTTGGCACTGAATTAATCTGCTGTGCTGTTTGGTCAGGATAACACTCATCTAGCCTCAGACAATGAAACACAGAGCTGATCTGAATTTCACAGATCTGTTCTCTATTTAAATAAACGAGTGGTTATCATGAAGCCTGTATGTAAACATTATACACTTAGAATTACCACAGATGTAAAATGTTTTCTTGCAAAAAAATATTTGAAAAGATGGAGAGGAAGGTTTTTTTTTTTTCAGTTCTGTAACATAAACATGCGTCTGACAGCTAAAATCACTCCTGTGGCCCTGGTTGATCAAATGTTGACTTGTGGCATCAAAGAAGCTTGAATTTTCAAATGTTTGGATTATAAGATCAAGGTGATGTCTTGTGCTACAGAGAATGACTAAAAACATGCCTGAAAACCTGATATATTTAAGTGTCAGAAAGTTGCTTTTCAGTTGAACATCCAGGAGTGTGTTCAGTTCGTTGGATAAAATCTCATTATGGAACCTCATCTCCAGCAGATACCTGATCTCCTCCACGCAGTCTAAATATTTGGACTCACATAAATCCCAGTATCACCAGTATTCACTGCCCAGTAACAGCTGCTGCTCACCAGTAGCACAACATCACAAGCAGGGGGACACACAGTCAGGTAAATCCAGTAAAGACAGGCTAAACAACAGAAACACTTCACTTTAACATCCATAACCACTGTAGGAACAAATATATATATAACGACATTTAAAATGTTTATCATTGATGTACAGTATTATGTATATAGTATAACCTCTCATATGACGACAGTTTATAAATTGATAACTGTGTTTTACTATATTTTAATTCATTATTTGTTTATATAGCAGCAGTGGAGTTAATAAACACTTACAGTATCTATAAAAACTATCGCTAAAAGTCTATGTATTGCTTATAAATGCTAATTACAGGGACTTAAAGTTTAACAGTTTAATCTATTCTTGATTCTGTTGTTCTTTATCTGGTGTCTATTGCATACTTTTTGTCTGTTTATTTGTTTTAACCTGAATTTAAAGTTAAAAACCAGGGAAAATTAGCTGTAGCTTCTGATGCACTGCTTTTCGTTATGCTTCTCTGTATTGTTCCTGTTAAATAATCAAATAAATTAATTAGAGGTATACAGGTAGAGGTATATTTTGTGTTATATTTGTAGATTTGTTTAAGGTATTGTGTATTTTATAGTGTTTTTGGCCACATATGTTCTAAAATATGTCACTTGTTTCTGTGCTGCTTTTTCATAATAAAGTTGCATTCTATTCTATTTTATTCTATCCAATTTAAAAATAATAAGTGCTTATCTTATTAATAGTGTCAGTGCTGATATTAACTGATGCTGATAACAGACCATCTGGTGTAAAAAAAAAAAAAGTGTGGTGTTTATCTAGTGTAAAACTGAGTTCCTTTTTAATACATCTTCTGTGTTTCCTCTATGTTATTCAGGTGTTTCTGAATTATTTTCTGTGAACATATTGTGATGTGAGGTGTGCTTACAGGCAGCCGCAGCAGCTGTTCTGGATCCTGTGAATCTGTGTCAGTGTGAGAGTCATGTACGAGGACAGGAGCGTTTCATTACATTCAATCTGGGGTGAGAAAGTGAGCCCTGATTAGGTTTCTAATTACCCAGTTTAAACTCTAAGTAGGCCATTTGCACTCTGGTGCTTGAACTGAATCCATCTCAGGGCCCTCGTCTATCTGTTTCTCTTGGCTCTGCAGAAAGTGTGTGAAGCAGCTGCTGGCCCTTATTGTCTACACTACAGTGTGTGTTTATATATATATATGTGTGTGTGTGTGTGTGGATTAGCTTGTGGTTATGTAACAGCTGTTGGTGTCAGGATCCGATATGAATCTGCGAGCCTGATGCCTGGGGATGATTGACGGCTCGGCTTCCAGAATAGACGAGGAATATCTGAGGAATCTCTCTTTGATGAGGCCCTAAGCTCTCGGTTGATCTCCTCACGGGGGCTTTTCTGTCCAAATCTCTCTGTCGTCTTCCTGATTGGCGGGGATAATATCTTTATTAGACAGATTAGTTTGTCAAAAAAGATTGCTAAACATTTCAGCCCCTCATTTAGAGCCTGTTAGATGCCTTTATGGCTCTCAAATAGGTTTTGTCTCTTGTGTGATTAGGAGATGTCGGCTGATATTAGGCAGCCTTTAAACCTCATATCAGTCTGTGTTGCAGCAGGAAACAAGAAGTGATCTGACACTGTATTAAATCAAGAAATCATGGTGAAGGTCTTTGACAAAAACAGTCTCTTCACAGGGTCCACTAGCAGCTGTCCTGGAACTTTGGATCATATCAGGAGATGGAGTTTGTCACATATTGCACAATACTTATTTTTCTAAGCACTTTAAGAATGCCTTGTCCATATTGGCTTAAAAACTTAGACTGAAAGTTTGTTTTTGACCTTTGAAACCTTAGTTTATAAATGGAAAACCTCTGTTTCATTATTAGCCTCAGCAGCTCTGATGTAACAAGAGATTTAATACTGAAAATATGAATCAATCAACGGGCAATCGAGTCAACAATTACTTTCAGAACCAGTTTTATTGGCCAAGTATGTTTATGAATTCAAGGACTTTCTAGTGCATCTCAATGTACTTGCACACAGGTCCAAGAGTAATGTTAATCAATACAATTTTATGGCTGTAATTGAGTAAACTATTTTATTTTTTTAAAATTATAGTTTCTTAAATTCAGGGATTTGCTGCTTTTTCTGTTTTATACCACTGTAAACAGAATATGCTAGCAGAATATAGCATTCTTGTGTACTTTCTGACATGGCTGAAAAGTTAATTGATGAGATATTTAAAGAAATCAGAGCATTTTTATAGTATTAGTATAGTATATAGTATATGTCTTAATACCTGTCTGTAGAGGATCTGATTATAAGAACTTGACACTGGAAACATTTTTTATCTGGAGGTTTGAGGAGACCACACCGCTGTGTAAAATCTGTAACTGCTAGTTTGTGTGATGCCCAACAGAGGGCGCTACAGGCTTCAGCTGGTATCTGTAAAACCTGTGTTCACTGTTTTCCAGTGGTAGAGAAAGTATTCAGATCCTCTACTTTAGTAAAAGTAATAATAATGCAATATAAAAACCCTCAAAAGGGCATTAGAAGTAAAAGTCTTGCACTGACAATGTGTTTTTAGTGAAAGTATGTGGACATTTTCTAAGTATGTAATGTAGAAAAACAACTCATCTGAGTGTCACACTAATATATATCATTAAACTATTTACATTAACTATTTTATATATTGTTGGATGGTTTCATCTATAACAGTGCATCATCATAATCTGTAGAAACTAAAGTTGTCAAATAAATAGAGTAGGACAGTATATGAAATGGAGGTACCTCAACTAAAGTACAGTACTTAAATAAATACACTTAGTTTCCATTAACTGTTTGTTCACTGGGAATTCAACAGATGAAGACTAAATAAAAGATGAGAAAATAAGAAAACACTTCTGGGTCTTATCAGATTTCCAAACGTCCATCAAAGTCAGGACTGTGTGGGTAAAACCTCAATGGGCCCTCATAATTCATGCAAAGCGTGTCGGCCATTCCTGCACATTCACCGCGTTTTGATTTGCATGGATACAGCACAAGGATTTAATGGTGGATTCGAGGTCGCTCCAAGGTCAGATGTTTTTAAATATTGTTAAGTTACTGTATTAGGACACTTCTGATAGACATTAAATCTACTTTAAACTCTTTGAAATGTGTCAAACCGCTTTAACTTGTAGGTTAAAGCACAACATAAAGATTTAAGTCTGGATGACCTGCCTGCTGCCCTCACTGCATGGAGGACACAGTTACAGATAGTCTGGATTTCTACCAGCCAAACCTGCTTCTTCTTTTCTGCTCTGCCAAAATCACATCTTTCTACAGCCAAAACTCCATCTTGGCAACACAAAAAATCATTTCTGCAGCATCTTCCAACTCACAGAAACGCCATAAAACTCAGATTGTACCATTTATTATAACATTTTCACTTGCCACATTTGATTTCTTTGAAGAGAAAAAGGTCAATCTTTTTTTTTAATTCGCATCACTTTGAAACCTGCATTCCTCGCTGCTCCAAAACTAATTTACTCTCAAGCCTCATTACTGCCTTTACTAATATTAACTTCCTATAAAACATCACGGACATATTCCTGGTATCTGAAATAATGTGGCCACCATGGACAAATTGATTTTGTGAGGGGAATTGATAACCTGGCTGTGAAAGGGGGTTAAAATGTTAATATTACAGTCTGTAAAATTCAAAACCTTCTGGTCTGGTTTCACTCAGCACATATGAAATACTTGCTGGAAGCAGAAATAAACCAACGTGAAGACAGAATAAGGGATAAAGTCAGGATTTGTGGAGAGAGTTTTGATGAAAAACTGGACCAGAGAGAGAGAAATGCTCTAATAACACCTGCTGTTTGATTCCAAGTTTCATCTTCACTATACTGACTGATGTATGGTCTAAAATCTGTCCATGCACTTCAGATTTCATGGATACATAAGCTTCGTTAAGTGGCCCACGTTGCCTCCTCTCTCCTCGGTTGCCACTTCAGAGCCGGTGTGTTTACTCGGTCTTTACCTGAGTGGAAAATCTCAAGTGCTTCTGTCAAAATACCCACCAAGAAATCCCCTCGGAGAAAGAAAAACTCCTTCCTGTCAACACAAATTGGCCCATAAAATAATATTTCATATGTGGGTGGCAGCAGACCAAAGGTTAGAGTAAAGCTGGTAACACACGACCCTCATTAGACCCCTTAATAACCACTGATGAGTCCCTGAATGCAACATGTCTTCTGCACCTGCTCTAGAAAATCTGCTGTGTCCTACAGGAAGCTTTTAAATGTGTGTATTGTGGTTATAGTTAAGCTTTTTATTCAGTAAGTTTCATTTCTTCAGACAGACCAGGCTAGCTGTTTCCCCCTGTTTCCAGTCTTTATGCTAAGCTAAGCTAAGCTAAGCTAACCACCTGTTGGAGCTATTAGCGCTATTATAAGTTTCATTTTCCAGTTTTGCTTTGTGACAGTCTTTTTTTGTGTTATCTTATTGTGGGTATTTTTTTCTATTGATTTGTTTTTGATCTTTTGTCTGATTTTATTAAATTATAAAGGTGAAGTATATTAATCTTGATTTTTCTATGGAAAGCAAAGCAAAGCTTTATCTTATTTTGAAGGTGGTAGAACAGGGGTAGGAATCACAGCATTTTAGGTATTTTAATGTATTTTTTTATGTTTTATTTTTACCTTTTCTTCATTTCTTAGAACTCCCTCGTCTCTTATCTCCTCATTCCTGCATATATTCATGTTTTACTGAAGTTTCATCTGCTGCTTTAGACTGTTATATAAATATAGACTGGGATATGATGCATAGGTTTTACAGTGAAACATTCCTCAGGTCCAACAGTCACAAAATCTTCACCGTTTATTGATTTTCATGTGCTTTGGCCAGTTCAAGATCACCAACACTAGCCAGTCCTCCCATCAGTCACTCAGGCATTAACTTATACCCAACGCCATCCCAATGGTGAGTCATGTCTGCATGCAGCCCATCAGAACAAATTCTTCTCATTACGCTGGAGAAAGGAACTGAGTAATGATGCTGAGGGAGGATGTAAACAAAACAGATATGATGAGGATTATGCAATAGACAAAGAAGCCAGGATTAAAAAAACGGCGTAACTGAAAAGAGGTTGACGACAGCAAAACAGCTGACAGCGACACCAACAACCATGCTACTGCAGCAAATTAAAACACGCAGCAAAATATAAGGCAGCGCCTGACAGGTTCAATTTTCAGATAACCTGCTCCATCTTTTACACGCACGTGTTGACTTTACTTCACCCGGGGATTTTAAAATTATTTTTTGACAAATCCTGCACTAAGTGATAATCTGTACAAGGATACACACACAAGCCCTGGAAAACATCTAATAAAGTGAACAACGTGCAACATCAGATGACATCTCCACAATAATTTAATGTCATGACCTTGGACACTTTTGGTTTGCAACTGCCTGCCACTGCTGACTGATAAAATAGTCCTAGTGGCTGTCATTGTCTATGATTTTTCTTTTTATATACCAGCATGGTCCATATGAATCTTAGTACTCTATGAGGGCATACACTTGCAGAAATGTAACATAGAAGGAAAAGGGCACGTTCAACGACGTCTTGTTTTTAGTTCAGTCTATATTTATAAACTGGATGAACTGATCCAACATTTGCTGACACTGAGCAAACACATAACAGTGCTGTCTCTTTTCCCAACTAAAAATCTGTATATGTACCTCAGCGTGTGGAGATCATTAGAATAACATTTCCTGTAAGTTAGATGAGGTCAGATACAGGCACCAAAACTGTCGGAGGAAACTGAAGGAGGAAACATCAATCATTATAGACTGTATTGCATTGCGAATCTGGGAAGTCATGAGCAACCTGATCCATTTAAAATAGTAGTACATAGAGAAACTACAAAGTATGAAAGCTACATCACTTAGTTTCAAATTCCAATGAACACAGGTGCCAAAAAGGTTTCAGTACTATAAGATAAGTTTTGTGGCACAGGCAAACTGACCCCAGGGCTGCAGGTAGATTACTGATAACAACCAGTGTGGGGTTCAGGATCGAATTATGTCTGATCCTCTTTAGCTTATTGAAAAATGTTCCGCCTGGCATTTGGCTTCAGCATAACTGCTGTATTTTTAACCTGAACCTTTTGGGGTGTAAATGATGATGGGGACAAAATCAACCTTCTGAAAGGCTTAACGCCTGCTCTGTCAGGCCACCAGCCCAGCCTTTGAAACGAGTATATATAAATGTCAAGCATTTGAGTGGGCAGAGTATGACAGAGTCAATGGGGCCACCAGTCAACAAAACAATAAAAATACCCCACAGAGAGAGGAATGTTTGAATCCATTGATCTGTGGGCTGCCCACCATTAATCACCACTTGCACCTAATTATTCCAACTTCTCAGCAACCAATATACATCAACACAAAACCTGAAGAAAACCATATGGAATGATCAATGAGAACCCCTGGGATTAGTTGAGACTGGAAGTTGCAGGTTCAAATCTAAAAGAAACAATGAATTTTTAAGCGCTTGAGGAATGCAAATGCTCAAAGGCTCAAGAAATAGCTGCCATGAAGTCTAATAGTGCAATAGACACCTACTTGGGAACCTAGACAGGTTTATCAAAGGTTAACAAGAGAAATTGACGACAAACCAAGGAACACCCAAAGGTTCTGTCAGTTTTAAATATTAGCTTGGAAACCTGGGTCGTGTCAACCTGCAGGAGGGCAATGACACAAACCACAATTATAGACCAAGGATCAAACAGGGAGCTGCTGCTTATATTGCTGGAAACTCAGGGCCAGGTAGAGATTCAAATCTTCCCAGGAAGCATATGTTTTGACGCTCATGGGCAACAACACATGTCAAAAATTCAAAGTTTTATCATCAACTTATTAGTAGACTCGATTTATGCAACATCTATAATGGCACAGGCTCAGATAATCATGGGCGACAGCAAAAGGCCCCACATGGCTAATAAGGGACTAAATCAAAATTGACATCCATGGGCCTCCCAGATTAGGCTCACCATTTCAGCACCTACAGGGTCCATCAAAATATAGGCACATGGTGTCAGTTCTCAATGTTGTAGCTGGACAGACACCACCTACCGAACTTAGAGAAACAGGACCAAACCACTTTAACCATTTGTCATGAGCACAGATCTAGTTTGTGAGTGGTAGACCTTCTCAAGAAAAGTCAAAATCTGTTATAGCAACTTTAATACAGTTTGTATCGTTAAAAAACAATTAGAAAATAAGAATTGAGCTCCATGAACAACAATGGAGATTAATATTAATTCTTCAGAGAACAATTCCATACTAAAAGAAACAGAATATCCAAACAGCATGAATGATCTGAGCAAACGGGGCCCTGGCATACCGTTTTGAATTATTATTCATCCTAGTCAATACTGTAATGAAGCTATGACCACAAGTAATGGAGAAATTAAATAATGAAAATAAATGTCATTTGCAGCCATTAATCAGACGTTAACATTTGAACCAAGGGTGAATTATTTAAGCCACTTACCTATCTTTCATGTGAAGCTAACTGTCAGCCAGAGACTGTAGTACAGAGGCCCCACTGGGCAACTATAATAGCTACTCAGAGAGGAGCGGATTTTAACACACTAAGGCCTGACCTGGCAAGGAAATGAACCCCTGTCCTGCAGAAGGATAGAGGCGTGACGCCTGCCCGCAGAGCCTGCACGCCAGAGACGCCGTGTGATGGACGTTGTTGCTGCAGAGGATGTTGTGAGACGCAGGAGCAATACAAGTAATAAAACAACCGGCAATCACGTACCTGTATATAATAGACAGCTATAATGTGGCACTGCCTGCTGACCCTGTTGATGTGACTGTGCACACACCAGAGCAGGGAGGAAGCGGCGGACAGCACCACCACCTCTGTCCTGTGTGCGGCAAGTCACGAATAATGTCCGGTCTGTCTTTCTGTGTGGGGGGACAAACCCCAACGTAGAGGAGGACCCAAACGTCCAGGTGATGTTAGAGGCAGGGGCCTGGGCAAGACAACAAAATAACCACCATCCAGCTGGGGAAGAGAAACGAACTGCAGAAGACCACCGAGCCGGGAGCGAGGAGGAGGTTGTTCGAGCTGCAGTCTGGCGGTGCTGGAGAGCCACGAAGAGTGATCAGCCGGAACAGACATCCCCACCCGCATGGCACCAAGGCGCTCATCGGCGACGTTCTCGGACAGATGTGATTCAATACAAGCCTTACAGAGTAGATGGAAAATGATGTTAGAAGGTATGTAATAGCTGTGTGGTGTGTGAGTGGTTAAACATGATAGCTACTTAGGCTCAAAGCTGTATGTATATGCCCACTCCTCATGAAGGCCTGTTTTCCTATGTTCAGTGCAATCATCAGGTGTTTGTCTCTTGCATTGTTTGTCCTGTATAGTTGCTACAGTTTGTTCAGACATAAAACATAGCTGCTGGAATCTCTGCGCGACCAGGGGCCCTGCAGACACACCCTCCCTCCCAATGATGTCCAACTGCGTATCCCACTGATACCGAAGGCTCCCCACAAAACCAGACCTCTAGAAACCCCACGGCCCTCCTCCTCCCTGGGGCCCATCAGGTGCTGAAGTTGTTTTGGTTGTGGGTTCTTAAAATGTTATTGAGGCATGATGTAGAGCAGGAGAGGTGGGGGTGGGGTGGGGTGGATTAATGCCTGGTCCCAATTCCTGTATTATCCTGTCAAGGATCCAAAGCCCTGGTATTGAGAATAATGTTATTTTTACAGATCACCAACTGGAGCACAGGTTAGACAACATGTTATTAAGTTTCAACGCTAGGTAACTTACTGGGATCCATATGCAAATAAAAGAAGATAGAAATGCAACTTTTGATGCAACTAACTTTGTATATATATCTAGTTCATTAGAATCTCTTACACTCAATATTACTTCAACACTCCCAGGGAATATAGGTCTGTCCTATACTATATGAATGGCAGGATACAGATGGTATGAAAAATATACTAAATGTCCGCAAAACGTCTAGTGGCAGCAATGCCCTGTCAATTTAGGCAACTGCCAATGGAAACATTGACTCCTGCTCATTGCCTCCCTGTTGTGTTTCTCCCTGGCGTTTACTGGTGCAAAATTAAGAGTCTAGATGGAGTTTTTTTGCATTTTACTGCTTTACGTGTTGGGTAGCTAAAACATGAGATGTGATGGCACTTTGTTTACATTTGTGACAAGAGTAAATTACTCTTATCCACAATGCCTTTAAAGTTAGTTTATTATGATCTAATCCTCTGATACTTGTAAAGTTAAACTGATGAAAGATTGAACGAAGAAATGTGATAATAACCAAACCCAGGAGCTCAGGGTCATCCTCTTGTCAGAGTGTCATTGCCACAGCTAAAACCCAATTTCTGGTGCATTTATCAGACAATCGCTAAACAAACAATAACTACCTCCAATACAGCACATGGATCACCAGTAAGTGCCACAGTGTCGTGGTGGATCTATCCTTAAATATCATCAACCATAGAATCAGAGCCTTTCACACATTCCTCAAACATCCCTCTCCATTCTGGCCCCAAGTCACTGAGCACAGATTTGAATATTTTGGCTCACCCAGAACACAATCGCTCCTCCTGTCTTTTAGTCGTCCTTTTGGCGGCAGTTTGACAGACGACTACCACCCAACCTGACTGTGCCACCACATAGACCAGAATATTAGCAACCAGTCTCCTCCCATGGTCCCTGTCGGAGGGTCACTTAAGGTTAGAGGTGATGATGATGTCAGCAGTTTGGTGCTGGCATCACTGTCTCATTGAAATGAAATCAATATCAATAGCAACACCACTGGCTAACACTAATGCTCACATGAAAAAAACAACACATTAAATAGCCAGTTTGACAGAGAAACATCCAGCAGAGCATCGACCATCTTTTTAGGAGAAGCTGTTTTTGCGTTTGATACAGCGAAATGTTACGCTATGTTTATAGCCGCATTACTCAAACAGAATTAAATTGTGTGTATTTGTTGGGACTATTTTCAGTTGGCGTAAGTCCTTTTAAAGACAAAAGCGACCAAATACAGTCAACTCTACAATTTCATTTTCACTAAGCTTTTATATTAAGGAAAATTGATTGACTGAAATGTAAAGTCAAATTTAACACAGCGGAACTGTGCACTTCAGTTTTCATGTTTTGAGCTGTACACAAAAGGTAAATGGTCAACAACATTATTCTGATCGTCATACTTAAGTTTAACATTTTATTAAGTTAAGAAAGACAGCTGGGTTGACCTGTGGCTGATCCTCTGGTCACAGTCAGTCAGTGAAAGCCACCAATACAGAACCTATATATTCAGTGACTGCGTGTACTTTTCAGCAGGAATGATAATCATAAATGATAAAACAGTGTAACAGTAGCACACCATAGAAGAGTCAAAGTTTGTGAACTGAACTAATGCTTATCAATTTACCAGCATTATCCACCAGAGGCTAGCCTGTTGGTCACCAGACCATAAGGCTATTACAAAAGCCCTAAGTGTATTGAATTGATGCTGCTTTATTGCTTATGAGTTTGACTTTACCTAATAAGAATGAATGTGGTGTTAATAGCAGTACTAAAATGTTTTCATATAACTGGACAAAGTCAAAACTTAAGTGCATTAGCTTTATTAACACAAGTAGCCATGAACTTTACAACGGCGTTAAGCATTAAGTTAAACTATGACGTACTGTAGCGGTTCTCAACTGGAACCAGTTCTTGATTGTCATCCCTATTGCTACAGACAAACAATGTAAAACAGATGACACAAAATATGCCACAAACAATCTAAAAAAGCACCTTAAAACTACTCACAGGCTGTTTAAGTACCATGAAGATAAATAAAACCTAAAAAAAGACTAGTCTAACACACCCAAAACATCAGCGTCCTGTAGAGAGAGAAACCATAGTGAGTTGCTGCATCTTTAGAGGTTAGAAAACCTAACATTTATAATAAGAAATGGATGGTTGGTTTTTCCCTACTTTTCTAAATCTTGACAAACTGTGAACCAGATTGTGTCTGACTCAAAACACCACATGACCACACAGTCTTGCAGTGTTGTGGTGTGTTTTCACTTTAGGATGATTTGTGTTTTTGGGACGTTCACAGCAACACCCTTTAAAAGTAAAGCTGTGTGATTTGTGTTATCTGATGATAGAGTAATAATAGGCTCTTCAAAGTTGTCGTTGCGTTTAAGGTGAGCTTTATTTGTATTTGGTGATAAAACCTAGATGGAGAGAAGACTAGTGGCTGTAAAATCTGATAATAAAGAACGCATAGAAAGAATAAGTGCAATCGATAAGCTGCTCAGGTGAGATGGAGGAAAGAAAAACGCAAGCTTTTAAAACCAACTCACCTCAACACATACAGTTACTTAACATACAGATAACCATGTAATTTGTCATTTCAAAACACATAATAAAACACAATCGCTGGGGTTTTCAGTGACACTAGTATTACATTTATTATCGCAGAGGTTGAGGACCGAGCTGTGTGAAGGCCAAAGCTCTGCCAAGACTCCTTCACTTTACAATTTCTAATATTTATAAAGTCCTTTAGAGGAGGTGGAGGCTTCACTGTGATATAGTGCTCGGGTCGTATATTTCAGCAAACGGAGACATGGCAGGTCGAAATGGGGCCTTTTCTTCTGAGCCTCTGACTTATTTTATTTCTGTCCAGGATTCATCAGTTTCCATACAGTGTACCTCTGAATCAGCGTGTTCCCGTCACAGTCAGTGGGGATGAAAGATGAGGTTTAAATGAGGATGTGGTTGTGTTGTACAAGATGGGTTTATTCTGCATATTAGATAGATGATGGTTAAAATAGTTGTGGACCGATGATTTTAGAATGGAAAAAACCTTGCAGTTTGACACTGACTTTAATATGATGTCAGCTAATATCAATTATTTTCAATATTGATTAATCCACCAATTGTTTTGATTAATTGATTATTAATTTTGTCTATAAAATGTCAGAAAATTGTGAAAAACATGTGTTATATTTTCTTGTTTTGTCTGACATCCAGTCAACATCCCAAAGATTTTCAGTTCATAGTCATGTTTGACAAAGGAAAAGCATCAAATCCTCATCTTTTTGAAACGTGAAATCGTTAGCATGATCGGCTAACTAGCTTACAAGCTACAGTTGTAACCAAGGATGACTTTTAAAGCTAAGGACCACGTATTGGCAATTAACTAAATCATGGGTTACTGATTATGTGGGGAAAGTCCTCTTTACAATAGCACAGTATTTCACCACTGTGTAGAAACTAGTCCTGGATGATATTAAGGAGTTTAGGCTAACGTTAGCGGCAGTAACGTTCCCTGAGATAGCGTCATTTGAGATATCCTTTTCTGGTAAGCCTGTAAGTAAAAACATATATGTGTATGATCCTTTTTACTCATATTACAAGCTACATTTGCAATATCAGAACAATTCCGTCTCTGTTAAGTGTTGTAAGTATTTTATTGTCATTTAAGTGATCTTAAACTCGGTTAGTATCATAGCGTTTTTCCTCGGCCATTAGCTTTAGCCTCCGTCTTTTAGCATGATATCATGAACTGTGTGTAGCCATTAAGTGCATATGTAGGAACCCAAATCCTTCTTTTAAAACTAGTCAGCTTGAAACAGTAAAAGTTAAGCTGGTGATACTGTTTTGTTTTTAACTCCCTTAACGCTAACGCTAACGTTAGCTTAAGTAGCTAGCTCACTACAGCTAGTATCTGCTAGCAACAGACATTTCAGTTGGTAAAATAAATGGCTGCTGGCTGTAAACTTACTGTAATACCTATTCACAAATTGAAAGGCATAAAGTAACTTTTATTTAACTAAAGTTAAACTTAAGAATTAACATGGAGCTGTCTTGACTTGGTGCAGGTGAGACTTGAGACTTATATGTGACTTTCTAAACAGAGTTTGAATCAGTGATAATTGATCAATAATTTAAGTGATCTGTCAAGAAAAAATGCCAAACATTGGCTGGCCTGCTTTTCTGTGTTTTTTTTATACCTTTAAATTTAGTATATTGAGGTTTTGGATTGTTGGTTGAACCAAAAGAGCAATTTGAGCTGTGACTGTGAAATTGTTAAGGCACAATTTTCCCTTTTTCCCGACATTTTACAAACTAAACAGTTAATCAATAATGGAAAAAATCATGAAATAAATGACTGATGTATAATGGCACAGTTTCCCTTCTCAAATTTGCAGCCAGCAATAGGAAAACATCCATGTGAATGCTTTATTTAAAACACGTCCAGACATGTCTGATCTTAATCAGCAATTTATGCAGTAAATGAAGTTAGAACAGCTGCCCTCAAATGGGTGGCACAGGAGGATGCAGTGGCTGTGATGAATTTGCATGTTAAACTGTCAGAATAGAACAGATTCTTGGAAAGGTGGGCGTTGGGTGAATTCCCCTGAAGGGTCTGTCAAGAGGAAGCTACAAGAACAGCGCCAGATCAGCATACATAGTAAGGAATCCATGTTATTAACTGAAAATTAATTTAGCAGTGCTTTTTGCTGAATATTGAACTTGTCATACACAGTTTCTCAGGAGGATAATTCAAAAATTCAGCTCTTTTTTTCTGCAGATCAGGGATTCTTCATATTTTGGATGGCTGGTTCTTGCAGTGTTGATATAACAATTTAATGTTACATTTTACAGCCTCTCCTTTCTTTTCTATTGCTGTCTCAGTCTCATATCCCCTGTCAGGTTGTCTGTCTATAGAAAGCAAACCTCTGATGTTGAGAACTGAACCTCCATCTGCTGAGTGAGGCAGAGAGACAGTGAGGGTGTGTGTGTGTGTCTGTCTGTCTATGTGTGTGATGTACATCCAGAAAAATCCTCTGCTAAGAGCCGACAGACTTTCAGTAGCTGCAGCCGAGAGAGAATATAGTCTAATGGACATCTTATATAACAGTATGACCTGACAAGTCATCCTCAATAGAATAAATGTACATCAGCTTTTTGAAAACGTTTTCTCTGGGATTTATCTGGTTAATGTCAGTGAACATTATATAGGGAGCAGGATGTACAGCAACCTACATTTTACTCAGTTGTTACAGCTTTATATTCCTGAGTCATGTAGAGGTTGTATTGTTGCGTCACAGATCTGGAGGCACAGTGAAGTAAAGAAAAGCGGATGCTTGAAACCAATAATTGTGGCTAAGGGTAAATGACATTATACCAGTATTATTAGCAGACCAGAACATCCAGAAGAGGTACACTTGTTTAAAAATCTAGGTCGCTGTGACACAGCAGCTTTGTTTTTACTCCTGTTGAGCACTCGTAGCTAGCCAACTAAAGAGCATGCTAATGTAAGCAAAGCAGCAAGTTTTATGTGATGATAGCCACCAGTTACTTGATTTAGCAAGTTAGAAAATCAAATGTGATCCCAAAGCCCCTTAAAATTAATTCATTATCCTTTTCATTAGATAGCTAGAGATGCAAGAAAGGTTTTAGTCTGGGTCAAACCGGGCTAGTTGCAGTTCCAGGCTTTGCATCTTAACCCCCAGGCCACATGGGTGTCCCTTTAATGCACATGAATAGCACTGCCAACCCATTCATAACCCTGTAAGTCACAGACAGAAAGCCATTTTTATTTACTGTGTGTCCACATATCAGCTCATGAACAAATCCCCCAAATCCCTAAATATTTTTATGAGTAAGCTAATTTATCTTGACGTCTTGAAACTAAGGACATTTAAAGGATGGAATAATGTGATTTGGTGTGTAGTGAAACTCAGTGAATCAAATATCTCATTAGTTTTGTTTATAAAATATCAGCTTGTTTGCTAGCTAAGTATCAGTGATGAACTGATCAGTCTCCACCCAATATCCGCATTAATAATTGTATTGAATTGTCAAGTTCAGTATTATATGTTTTTGTAGAGACTGCTAAAAAACATATAATACTATATAATACTCATTAAGACTCTACATCTGTTCTCACCCTGTTCTACGCTTATTTCACTTAAAAAAAATGATGATTAATTTTTCTATTTGCATTTCAGCACTGGATAAATCTCAAATACAGAGGTGTACAGTGCATTTACAGTCTTGCAAAGCCTGATTTTGCTACTTAACTGACGGAAGCATTTGGACACAATGTTCACAGGAATCTGGCCCTGAACTCCACATAAGATGGCCTTGTATAATAAGAACAACATCCAATAGAACTAATTTGAAGTTGATTAAAACATATTATTTGTTGCAGCCTTGTTCTCAGGATGCTTTTGTAGCTGCAGCACTGGTTTCTGTTTGTGTTGATCTACTTTTGCTCAGTGACTCATTTTACTGTTGCTTAGTACTTGGCTAAACAACACCCACTTAATGAATTTAAATGCTCAGATTTGCTTCAGTGGGTTTTCAACAGGATATCATTAATTAAATAGCATTTTTTCCAAAGGTGATCAGTCAAACAATCATTTTTGTGTCATTATGTGGACAAAATAATTATCCTGTGATCACATTATAAAATCATAAATTTTCTCCTCATCCATTCAATCATGGCATAATTATTTTGCGATCTCAAGAAAACAAGCTTGTTTTAAGAAGCACAAGAGGACAGTTTGTTGTTATCGTGACAAATCACCCATGAGCTCTGTGGTTTTCTGTCATTATCAGATGACTGTCAGCAAATGTTAAGCAAACTATGTTACCGACTGTTGTTTAAAGGTATGTACAAATTCAGTAAGCTGGTGTTAAAGGACAGTGAATTAGTAAGTCCCTGGAGTCTGCTAAAAGTTGGATGTATTTGAATTTTACCTCTCTTTCTTTTTTTTCCATAACATTATTGACTAATTCCACAATAAGAAGTAGCCATTTCGTTGGTTTTCAGTCACTGATCCCCAATGTGAGCCTGAGAATGTGTGGTTTTAAGATACAATGCTGGGTTGTGTAAAAGTATAACGAGGGAAGTTGGTGGTGAGGTTAGAGCTCATCGCATCCAGATGTGGAATGTGGTCTGGGACTTGCGGGCTGTCTGCTACTTCTGCTGATGAGGCAGGAATCCAGGCCACTGTACCACCGTTACCCACACTCCTCCTGGAGGGTTTGTTGGCCTAATTCACTGAAAGAGAAGTAATGGGAAGTGTCCACTTTGTTAACTCGAATGAAGTGGCACCATTTGCCTACCTAGCATCATTTCTAAGAGGCCTGACACATCAAGGCAATAGTCTGCTGCTGTTGAGCTGTTGTTTAGCGTCTTCGGCTCATCATTGGCTGTAGTTTTTACAGTATGTCCAGCTCCGTTGGCTTTAGTTGAACAGTGCTGGTAACATTTCTGTTGAATTAGCCTGATTAATTGGCAGCAGAGGCAGTCAGTAAGTGCTGCGTAGCTTAGCAAAAGAGCACATTTAAGTTCATCAAAGATGTAGTGTTTGTTAGTCTCCATTTCTTTGGAATATAACTTGCTAGCCTTGCTGCAGGCTTCTAAATTGCAACCCACGTCTCTTGATTTCTTCAGCAATTAAGAATAGATCTGCTGTTGTGCCTGTAGATGGCTATATCAACAAGTTCAGTAAATAGTCAACTGCTCAAGAGTTTTGTAGGTGATGGGGATGTCATCTTTCTATGTAGCTAGCTACAGCTACCATAGCCACATTCATGATTCAATGATGAATCCTAAAAACTGTGGAGACATTTTTATCGAACAGTAAAAACTCAACATGCTAGTGTTGTCTTTGTGACCATGTTAGCATGATGTTGTTAGCATGAGCTCAAAGCCTGGCTGTGCCTGAGTACAGCCTCACAGACCTGCTAGCATGGCTGTATTAGTCTTTTGCATGTATTAGAACGGTGAAGATGTTTTCCTCATTTGCTTGCACTTTCTTAAGTTGTAGTGCATCAAGCTCTCTGCTGCTGTAGATAACTTTGAGCCTCACTAAACCCCTCTGACTCCTCTGCTGGAACAAAAACAAGTGTGTCTCAGCGCAAGATAACCTTAAATACCAATATATTTGTTGAATAAAGTGCTAAATTCCTCGGCTGACACAGATCCTGCGCCCTTGGCACCAGTTCTTACTTCAGAGAGTCTCCTCTGTCTGGCTCTGATACCACCCATGCTCACAGGGCCCCACAGAGACTAAAGTACATGCTGGATAAAATAGGTTGATAGCCTACTTGTCTTGTAATTTCAGCCCTGTCCTGCCTTCAAGGGTGGTTTCCAGGGATCTACTTGTTCCACAGGAGATGTATGCTTTGTAAGCTGAAGCCTAGATGGCAAGTATGGCAGCTGGAAGAGAGAATTTTCCTATTGACTCCTGAGTGGATCAGGGCGAGATGAGGAGATGGTGTCATGCTGGGACGGGGTGGAGTGTTGTGATTTCCTGTTTTTGCAAGATGGGGAAGCAGATATGCTGTTATGCTCTGCAGCTCTGGAATGGGATTGTTTATGAAAAAAATCTCTATGTAGACTCCCACAAAGTCCAAAAAAAGCAGTTAGAACATTTGGTTGTGGTACATTTTTTTTTATAACCCACAATGCTCTTACAGTATCAGGACAGCAGGCTTGTTGAAGTGTACTGGCGTCTGTGTGGGATGATGCTTTTGGGAAACTGGGTCCTCCTCAGTAACAGACTGTGCTCTGCCTGAGTATGTGGGCTTCAAAATGTAGGCTGCTGCTTCTCTCTGTGTTGCAGTTTCTGTATTTAGGCCTCATGTCTGTTTACTTATATTTGTTGTTGTCAGACTTATTCATGCAGTACATGACCCGCACGCCCAGGTGCATGCGTATAAATAGGCCTGTAACTTTTTTTTCTGCATCGTCTTCGAAAAACAAAAGACGATTTGTGTATCGCAAAAGTAGCTCTTGAAATGTTCTTAGTCAGCAGAAGCACATTTTGTCACCCAGTGCTTTTATATGAACAGTTTTCATGTAATTCAGCCTGCGTAAGTCAACTAAATACCAACAGAAATTTACATAAATCACAGCTTTGCAAGTTTTCAACCCACGCTCTTCTTAAAATACAAAAACCAGAGACTGGGAGGGAGGCTTTAAAGAACAGTGGCCTAAATTACAATCTGTGAACAGTGAAATCAATGATGATGGCAGTAGTAGTAGCTTGACATCTGCAAAAGAAAACCCTTACATAGCTCCCTGGTCCCGTGTTTGGAATGTGAACCCCACCTTGGCTACAGGGAGTTGGCTGCCGTGTCAGGAGGAGCACTGATACTATTGTTGGGACCATTGATGTGAAACTCGAGTCCACACCTAACAGGCATTTGAGGTATACAGTTTTAGTCGCAGGAGCCTATACACAAAAATCTGTGCTGCTTCCAAAACAAAAAGAAGAGGACAGACCGGTTTAAAACTCTGGATGTTACACTGTTGACTCATTGCTTGATAATCAGGAAACAAGATTTGATTTGATGAAATTTAAATACCTCTCCTGGATTAGAATAATTCAGCCTCCTTGCCACAGCTTGCGTCATGGGATTGTTACTCCTCCTCCTCCTCCTCCTCCTCCTTGTGTGAATGATATCTGTTTTTCTTAATGAAAACAACTGACATTCCCCACGTCTTTGCACGTGGCGCATTTCCATTGTTGTATATTTATGTAAGATGTCATGTTTTTTGTTCCTGTGGAGCTATAAAAAGCATTAGTATTCCTCTCTCTTCTGTCCTCTGGGCTTCACCTGCTTGTTATTTGTGATTCTCAGAGTTGTACTGGAAGGAGTTTGTTCGCTAATTGTTTTCACTGGCATTCTTCTCCGGTGTTACTGTGTTTTCAGGGCTGGACTTGAGGTCAGCGGCAGGATGATGATGATGATGATTACATAACAACCTGTGCTGTGAATTATGTGACTTTTGGTTTTTTTTTTTTCTCTGCAGCTAACAATTATGGCAGTGTTTCCGCTAGAGTGGAGATTTTTCCTGCTTCTTTTCCCATGTAATCAGAATAACTAGATGTTAGAAATGAGCAGGACCTGGAAATAATCGCACTGGTTTTACATTATATGAGTATAAAGCTGTTTTATTAACCCTCTGGAGTTTGATTTTTGCCAACTCTTTGCATCACACAAACTCAGCTGTAAGTCTGACTTATCATTTTGTTAATTTAATAAAGTATAAAGCTTCCAGGAATCCCAAATACACAAAATATGACACAGGCGCCCATAAAAATGAACACATTTTTAGTCATAATCTCTCAAAATATTATTATGGGACAGTTCAGCGATGTAGAAAATATATTCACTAGAGTCAAGTGTCATTTTATGCTGTTTTGGTTAGCAGGAGTGGGAGGGTTAGGGGTTTCGTAAGTAGAGAAATGACTGAGCATGATATAACACGTGAAAAAGGAAGTTGGTATGCGCATTTGGTGATACCGGGCTATTGATAGAAAATTACAGCAAGAAAATTTAAGAAAATTAGACTATAATACAGTCAATTTACATGTCAAATTATTTTATATTATATTTTATTATATATATTTTTTTGCATCTTTTTCATTGAAAGTCTATTAAAATATGAAATGTTAATAAATCACACTTTTAAGAATGTCTTAATTAAAAACTTTATATGATCCATAGACATAAATGAGACACTGTGTTTAAGCCCAACATTAACACTTTCACCTGGTTTTCTTACATTGTCCCTACATGATATATAAGTAAATAAAGCAAGTTCAGTATATTTACCAATGAACAGATGGACTCCAGATATCAGATAGGAAGTCCTGTTAATTTTATATATATATATATATATATATATATATATATATTTACTGTTTATGTGATTTTTGTTTTATTTCTTCCATTTATTGTTAATTTGTTATAATGTTTTCATCATGCTAGCAGCCTGCCTACTGTCGTAATGACTGTTCGTATAGAGTGGTGCAGGAATGAGTCCTAAAACACGGAAATAAGTTAGTGTTTTAGCACTGCTGGTTCCCCTGACCTTAAGTCAGTGAGGTTTTTGAATGGGCTTTTGGTTTAATGCCTGAAATAAAGCTTTTCGTGTCTAAAAAAGTGGTTGCTAACCTGCATCTTTAGACCACTCTACTAGTTTATTAGTCTACCTTTGGTCCAGAGTGAAACTTCCTGACATTATTTAAAGTGCAATAAAGTTTGGTATAGATATTCAATAATCCTAATGACTTTAGGGTACCACTTTCTGATAAGGTGCCATTTATAAAGAGTTTATAATCTGAAATTAATGGCTCTGTTATCGGTTAATCGGTTAATTTAATTTCCCTGAGGGAGTCATCCCAAAGGGATCAATAAAGTCTGTCTAAGTCTAAGTCTAATTCTAATAGATCATTTATTAATATACTTTACAGATTAGCTGCAGCCTTCAGTTAGATGTGTGTTCATTTTCTTCCTTGCTGTGTTTCTGCGTTGTCATACTGTACGTTTACAGATAAAAAGAAGGGGATGTTGTGGTTGAGGAGGACGGGAAGGAAAAGTTCTCTGGTCTTTAAGATAGTGGTGCAGTTAACATGTGGGGCTCCTTTCCTTGCTCTTTCTGGTGGATGGGATGACTTCATCTTCGGTCATTTCTCAACAGGCTCCTAACCCGCTCAGCAAGACGGCGTAAATGACGGGCTGAACGGTATGTTCTGCGTCGTGAACTGTCCATGGCTGTTTGATTAATGACAAAACAATGGTTCTGTGGTGTTGGGATTTCGGGCTGCTGGTGGGTGCTGGAGGTCGAACTGACTGGGGTTTGATGATGCTGAAGTTGACGAAATCAGGCTCCGGAGGAACCAATGGGCAACATGCTCATGCGTGGGGCAGACAGATTATTCCGGGTCTGCTCTGGCACATCTGGATGTTCACGGTGCATCGGGAAGAGCGGGAAAAATCCCGCCTGTGGGCTGCTGCGGTGGCTGCAGGAGAAAAGGCAAAATCATGATTCTGGCGCGGGTTGACCAGCCAGTCATCATCATCGTCATCTTAATTTCAGTTGCATGTGCTGGTGATGCGGGCTGTTATTAGAAATTACAGCCAAGAAAATTTAAGAAATTAGACTGCCGTACGGTCAATTTGTGCTCAAAATTATTTATATTATATTTTTATTATATATTTTTCATCTTTTCCATTGAAGTCTATTAAAATATAGGAGAATGTTAATAAATCCACACTTTTAGAATGTCTTAATTAAAACTTTATATGATCCATAGACATAAATGAGACACTGTGTTGACCCAACATTACTTGCTTTCACCTGGTTTTCTTGTTGTCCACCATGATGTAAATAAAGCCGTTAAGTATGTTTACCAATGAACAGATGGACTCAGATATCAGATAGGAAGTCCTGTTTAATTTTATATATATATATATATATATATATATATATATTATTACTATTTATATGATTTTTGTTTCTTCCATTTATTACTTAATTTGTTATGAATGTTTTTCATCATGCTGACAGCCTGCCTACTGTCGTAATGACTCGTATAGGTGGTGCAGGGGCCAGGTCCTAAAACACGGAAATAAGTTAGTGTTTTGTGCTGCTGTTCCAGCCTTAAGTCAATGAGAGTTTTAAGGTGACTTTTGGTTTGACACACAAAATAACTTTTAGTATCTAAAGTGGTTTGCTAACACCATCTTTGCATTCACTCTACTAGTTTATTAATCACTTTGAACCAGGTAGGCTTCCTGACATTATTTAAAAGTGCAATAAGTTTGCATTTAGATATTCAATAATCCCTGGCGGCTTTAGGGTACACTTTCTGATAAGGTGCCATTTATAAAGTTTATAATCTAGAATTAATGGAAATATTGCCAGTTAATCAGTTAATTTAATTTTACCACAAATTATTTAAAAGGGATCAAAACAAAGTCTGTCTAAATTAGTCTAATTCTAATGGGTGTTGTTAATATACTTTACAGATTGGCTGCAGCCTTCAGTTTAGATGTGTATTTCGTTTTCTTCCCTTGCTGTAACACCGTTTGTCCATGCTGTACAGTTTACCCAGATAAAGATGTTGTGGTTGAGAGGACCAGGAAGGAAAAGTTCTCTGGTCTTTGAATAGTGGTGCAGATTGTATGGGGGCTCTTTCGCACATCAACACTCTAAGTCTCATTTTCATTATTCTTAAGGAGCTTTCATGTCTCACTTTTGATAATTTCGACCTCAATCTTGCCTTTTCTGCAGTTGCACATTGGATATTCCACAACACTGACATTTTAGACTCTTGACTCAACAAGACAGAGACATTGTTAACAATTCATGGAGCAGGGTAGGTTATTTTCCCTCTGACATCCTGTTTTATATTTGTGCAATAAGGCCGTATTTACCACATTTAACGTTTCTTTTCACAGCATTTCCCAACCATGCGATTACAAAATTATGGCAATTGCACTTCATTGATTAAAGACAGTTTCTGTCATGTGTTATATAAAACTGTCTTTTCATCAGTGGTTTTGTGTTTGGTTATTTAGTAAGGTATTCATATTTTACTGGGTCTTCTCTCCATCAGTGTTATAATTGCATTTGTGTTATGATTTGTGACTTTTCTCTTTGCTATCTATTTCAGTTATTTACATATTGCGTTTCACTATCCGTAGCATTATATAATATTTCTGTAAAGCCACTCAACATGAAGTCAACTAGTCATGATTTTTGGGCATGTGTAGACTACATTAAATCAATATATCAGAAAAGATTGTAAATTTGGGCAGGTGTGTGTCACTCAGCCTCACAATGCTCATATTATTCATGAACAAAAGGCACTGTGGTCCGAGTTGTGGTGAAAATAAGCCAGCAGCACAGGTAAAAAATAAAGCACATCTTGGTTTCAGGCCTATTTTCCTGTCCATCCTCCTGCGCCGACCTTAACTTCCCGTTGGCAACTGCAAAATTATCAAAACACATCTGTCAACCAGAAATTTTCTCCTCATATCAGGCGTTTTATACCAGTCACAGCAGACCAGATGGGGACTTTCCGCGGGTCACGATGAAATTGTGAACTCGTTGGTATTTGTTCCACCCACCGGTAAACAGCATTTCTAAGAACTGCTCCTCTGTACGTCTGTAAAGGTTACGGTTGCGTTCATCTATTTACAGTCAGAGTCTGTCATATTTATGCCAAGGCACTGTAGCTAAATCAGAAATAGGCATTATTTTACTTCATTGTTCTTTGCCCTCGGTCTTATGTCAAACAAGGCCTCCCCAAGTATTGTGGGATGTCTGGCTTCACACACACACCAGCTTGCCTGTGTGGTATTAGTAGGACACAGACTACACACTCACAGATTAGCCCCATTCATGATTACAATACAGTCACTTAACAGCTAGAACTAATTGGTGGCTCAAGTGTTTGGGAGGTGGGTGTCCATACATCAGACACTCCTGTGACCCTACAATAGGTTTTGTGTGTACTGCACAAAGCAGGCTGAGTAATACATGCATGTTTTTAAAGGTGGTTGCTAGAACGACTCCTGCAGTGTTCCCATTTAGTTTTTCTTTCAAATAATTTCTTCAATGCCAATTTACAAACACTGTTCGTCTTCAAAAGTCTATAGGTTTATGTATGGTCATATTAGTTTTAGCTTTGTTCTGAAAATTAATTGACTAGTTTAAACACTAATACCCATGATCCTTGTCCACAGTTGAAATAGTGAATTCAAATGCTTTGTCACCGACAGAACAAACCTTGGGGCTATAGTTGTTAAATTAAACCAGATGTTCTTTTCGGCTTCCTCAACATCATAATCCCTGTCTATTATTGGCTCAAGTCATAGGAAATATTAAATGGCAACTTTGCTGATTTTCCAACCAGCTTTGTTTCATACAAAATGCATTGTCCGGATACAAAGGTTGAGGCTGGCAAAGTTTTGATGGCTGATTTATCATTTTGGCTGTGAAAGTATGAAAAATCCTCACCACAGAAACTAAAGTTAAAGCTAATTTACAACAGAGAAAAGCAGAAAATCTTTGCATTTGAGAAGCTGGAACCAGCAATTGTTCTGCATTTTTTGCTTGATAGATGACTTCAGCAGTGAATCAATCATCAGAATTGTTGCTAATTTACTCATTGATTCAATAATTAATTGTTTCGCTGCTAAATTATACACAGTGTGTCTGCTAAGCTCATGTGGATGTATTCTTGTCTGTTGCAGGTGGTACAGACTCAACTCCAAAACAGGGAAGAAGGAGAAGGAACGAGGAGACATTCAAGTCACTGTCCAGTTCACCCGAAACAACCTGACGGCCAGCATGTACGACCTGGTCATGAAGGACAAGGGCTCCTCCACCTTCAGCAAGCTGAAAGAGCGCATGAGGGGGAAGAGGAGATCCAGCGACGAGGACTCCTCGTCGGCTGTCTTGCCGGGCGGATATGGGTCCTTGTATCGGATGCGGCATCGGCTGCCGAGCGACGGAGGCGGGGAGGAGGATTATGAGGATGACGAGGGGGGCGAGGCCCGGCGGAGCAAGATGAGGACCTTTTTCCTGAGAGGGAAGCTGAGGAAGTCATCAGACACTCGCTCCAGCACATCACTTGGCTCGGAGAGCAGTGAATCGTCATCGCGGGGTGGGAGCCTCAGTCCCACGGCCGGCATCAGCGTGGTGGTTTCTGACCTCTCCAACTCGCCCAGTAACAGCAGCAACCTGACCGCAGACAACAGCCCAGGTGAGAATGACCATACATTTACTGCACATTTAGTCCAACAATAGATTTCAGTTTCACAGACATCCATCCAGTTCTTCATAGTGGTTCAGGTTTACCTATTCACCAGCTGATCAGTCTCTCAATTAATTGATCAACGGTCTATAAAATGTCAGAAAATAGGACAAAATTCTGATAATAATTTCCAAGAGCCTGAGGTGGCATCTTTGATTTCCTTGTGTTATCCGACAACACAAATATATTCAAAGAAAAGCAGCAAAAGGCTTTTGAGAAGCTGGAAGCAGTGACCTGACTTTAAGATTTAATCGATTATTAAAATAATTAGCAATTAAGTCTCTGTCAATCAGCTAATTGGCAAAAGAACTATTTGTTTCAGCTCTAATCTGCAACCTACTATTGTTCAGGACGATGTCCGAAAATGTCTTGTTATGTTTCATCAACAGTCTGAATCCCAAAGACTTTAAATATCTGTTACACAAAGTGTGGGATAATGCAGGTATCAAGTGGTTAGAGTGTCTCACAGATGTGATCTATGTAAAACGTATATGTAAATTAAACAAAATTCGCAGTAATCCACTTCCTCAAAAAACCATTCACGCTAGCCACCGCCTCACTCAACGAACTGCAGGATTGATTTAAAAGGTTTCTGACTCTGAAAAGGAAGCTGCTTTTGTATGACTGCTGTTGAGTAAAAGAGTGGACTGGACAGACAGTGAAACTGAAACTTTTTAGCATGAACGTGCCACAGGAGTGGTGAGTGTGAAACAGGAAGCGGCTACGACTTTCTTAGTTTAATTGGTTTACCTTAATGAAGCTTCATGGAGGTTATTTTTTTCACTCCTTTTTTGCTTGTTTGTTTGCAGATTATCTCATAAAGTTTTAAATATATTTGCAACAATTTTTGTGACAGAAATGTAAAAGAATAGTTTGACATTTTGGGAAATATACTTATTTGCTTTGCTGCCAGACTAATGCCACTCACCTATTTGTCCACTAAGTATGAAGCTACAGCTAGCAGCTGATTAGCCTAGTTTAATATCATAGTAGACAAAGAAAACTACAAATATTCACAAGTAAGAGGCTGAAACCAGTGAGTCTGTGACCTTTTTGCTCAAAAATAACTTGACTTGCTATTTAATTCCTGATCAGCTAATTATTTCAGGTCTACTGATAATCTTCCATATGCAGTAACTGTAACTGACTGACCAAATATTCATATGGGCATATTGTGCTTTTCAGGTCTTAAATCAAAATGAATTATAGTAAAATTTTACCAAATTATATTACAGAAAGAGGTCATAGATACTATTTTCATAGGATTTTTCTACAGTTAATAGTTTTTAGTATTTGAGCACTGAAGGAAGTATCATAACATATAACTATTGAGAAAATGTTGTACCCATATCATCCATGCATCCAGCTGTAACACCACAGTTGTTGCTGTAATCATCTAACACACTGAAAAGTTTTAAATTTAGACATTCAGGAAGTGTGTCCATCTCCTGTTGTGAAACAAGTTGATAATGGGTCTGCAAAGAGTTAATTAAATTTATGTGATAATCAAACATGTGGAGCTGCTATATTTTGACAGTTGTGTAGATATTATGGAGGTGTGAGCTCCTCTGAGTGCCATCTGCATTGTTAAATCACCTGACTGGAGAGTAGTGGGTGGAGAGATGTTGCGCTATGAAGCAAAGAGCAACAGTTGCCGTTATACTTGAACTGATTCAGTAATCACACAGAGGGAAATTAATCCATCATTCTTGCACTAAGTCGGCCAGAGATACTGACCCATCCTGCTGTGAAAAGTGTTGTCAGTCAAAGCCATTACAAGGTTTTATCGCCTGATTAAGCTGTCTGCAAATTTACTTTAGTAAAGTCATTGATTACCTGCATCACTTTTCTCGCTGTTTTTCTCCCTCTCTCTTTCTTTTCATTTCCTCCTCTATCCGTGTATTTGCAGAGCACACAACAAACACGTCGCCCAAGTCGTCCTCTCTCAAATGTGAGTTTGGTGATGAGGCCGGTGAGATCTCCATACCAGTGCCTCAGCCCACTGTGTGCGTTAATGGAAGCCATGCTTACAACGTCCAGCCCCTGGACCCAGGCTCAGGAAAACCTGCAGGTTCTTTAGGCCTGGGACTGTTGCAGAAGTCTTTGCCTCTGTCCATGTCTCTACAGAACCTCAGCCCGCGGGCCTCCACAGACCTCCCCAAAGGTCCTGTGGGAGACGGGCGCCGCTGGTCTTTTGACAAACCCGGCGAGGAGGAAAAGGCTGCCATAGCGGCGGCTTTGGAGCAAAGCAGCCCCATGCAGGCTGAAGAAGAGGAGTGTTTAGGACAGGCTGTTCTGCCCAAAGCTGCCTCCACGGCAGAGCTAGAAAGCCAGGGGAAGAAGCAGAGGAGGAACTTTTTCTCCCATGGGAGGAGTGAGTCTGCTGGGAAGGGGCAGAGTCAGTCCAAGAATGGGTCTGAACAGGCCCCTGCTGCCACCGAGGAGAAACACAAGGGATGGTTCGGATCAAAGGACTCGCACAGCAAACCCAGGTGAGATACACACTGTGATCACAGAGAAGAATGACGACACACTGACAGGTTCATTTGTTACAGCATCAAACAGGTGATGAATCATTGTTTCAGTATGAATATAAATTAAATCAAGAGGGTGAAAGTAGCCAACATGCTCATGAGCCTGCTGAGAGTTTGTACTTGCACTGAGGTGCCTAGAAAAAAATCTGTACACAATTTTATTATTTGGTCATAAAAAGTGATCTCATCTTCATCCCTGTTGGGTTAAGGTCTGGGCTTTGACTTTAAAGGTGAATTTTCTTTGTTTACAGCCTATCTGTAGTAGATTTGCTTCAGTGTTTAGAGTCATTGTCCTGTTGCTGTCCTGGTGAGCGGGCCAGGCTCCGAGGTTGCAAAGCCTAAAGGCCTAAATCATGATGCTCCCTCCACTGTACTTCACTGTTGGCATGATGTTTTCATGTTGGTGTGCAGTGTTCCTTTTATGCCCCAAACAATTCTACCACAGCTAACTTTAACTTCTCCCTAAAACCAAAAATTCTTGCTTTCACATTTATTTTTATGTACAAATGAAGTCAAACGAGATTCAACATGTTAATGGGTCGGCTTTAGAGGTGTTAATAGAGGCCTCTCACCTCCAGCTCCATTCTTAAAATACAGAGATAAGAGGAAAGGAAAGGAAGCAAATTTTCCAAAATGTTGAGCAAGGTAGTTTTTACTGTGGGGTATTTTATTGGTTACATGATACCTCGCTGTTTGTAGGGGGTGTGGGTGGTCAGGAGTCGTGGTTCCGTCTTCCCGAATTGCTTCCCATATATTGTGAACATTTGTGATTGTGGTTTTGGTCGTGGTTTCAGAATGGTTACACCCCCAGTAAAGAATATCTGCTGTGTACCACAGTTCTCTAATGAAACTTACAGAGGCTTAAATTGGAGTAAACACTTAAAATGTACCCAAGTTACCTGAGGGCATTTTGTCAGAACAGCTATCAGACTAGTTGTTTACTTCCTGTGTGCCAGCATGGCTGCTAGACGTTGCTTCCAGCTCTGTACACATCCCTCCACAGCTCCTGGACTCAGTCTCTGGTTACAGCAGGTATCTGCAATGCAGATGGAGGAGGGGAGCTGCTGGTGTGAAATTAGCTCTATCAAGCTGAAGCGTTGTGCTCGCTGTAATATGGTTCAGTAACAATGTCAATTTCATAGGAAAGATGATGATGTGAGCTGGAACAGTCCTTGTTCTCTCACAGGTTTTGTGTATATATGTCCATGTGTAGAGGTGTGGGGTTTGTCTGTCCATTTCTACTGTGTGTGTGTGTGTGTGTGTGTGGGCAGAGAGAAGGGAGGGAAGAAAACTCCATCTCATTTTATTTCCACTTCTAACACAAGCACATTCTTAAGTGGGTAATTTATTTGGGAGTTGTCGCCTGCTGTGCTGTACTTTCTCTTGTACTGCTCCCTGTTGTGAGTGCATTGCTCCTGCACAAAAAAAATCTTTCCAAAAACCCTCAAACAATTACTTTTACTTTAAATTTACTTAACTAAGTCTGAAAAACCAAGCACAGTGTTATAACATTTTCATGCACAGAGCGTAAACAAAATATTGAACTGATAAGCACCTGCTGATTGAAGCGAGGTCAGCTATTCTGGACCATAGTACACTCAATACCTTTCTGCCAGCTCTGTAACTATACATTTTCATAGCCTACACACCCACATGCTTTTAGGTTCTTGGGCAGGGGAAAAGTGCCAAGTTGGCAGCAGTAGCACTAAGTAATCACTACACCCAGCTGCATCAACTTTTCTTGCTAAATATTACATCATAGCCCTATGAAAACACAGGTGAGGCACAGAAACAGATGTTTCTAGGTGCATATTGTTGTCAGTTTTGCAAGATATGAGAAAATGTATAATTTATTTCAACAATTAATACAATTTTTAGTTAACTGTTTGCATAGCTGCAGAATTTTCTTGTGATTTAGATTTTTTCGGTTACTCGAATAGTAAGTTTTAGCTTGTACAAAAAACAGAAAATCCTATTATTAGTAGTGACAAACCGACAGCAAAATAAGCCCTGACTCCTCAGTTCTAATTAGCTATACAGCGCATTTTAGCATCTTTCAGCTCATTTTTTTAATTTTACGGCCTGCAGCTTGACCTTTTTTCCTGCATTTAGTGGCAACGCACAACTATTTTCAGCTATCCACTGTACGCTACCTGCCCAACAGCAAACAACAGACAGACAAAGTTAGTGATGAGCTGGTGAACATAAAGGAGCAGTTAGCAGCTAAAAACCCAGATATTTCCTTTAGGAGTTGCTGGAAAGTAAAAGGGAGTTAAAAGAAGTGTGAGTATTAAAAACGTGATGATGACTGCTAAGGTTGATCCGTGTTTGCTAGATGTGTACATTGGCAACTCCTTAGCACCATGTTCATCGTAACAAGTGGATGATATGTCAATGTTGTGTTTACAGCTTGTTGCACTGCCCCCAAGTGGCAAACAAAATCAGTTATTGAAGGTGTAAAGGTGTTTTATGGACGATGAAATGTCAATATAACCTCCACTATAGGCAACAAAAGTGCCGGGGATTAATTAAAACAAGGTTTAAGGGAATTAAAAGGACTGTATATTTTGAATAAATTAGATAACTGTTTAAAGACAAAATCAAGATGTGATTTGAGACAGAAAACCTACTGCAGGCCTTAAGTGCAGCCATGTGAACAATCCTCACTAATTAAGAGGACTATGTGCCCTTCCTTTCACAGCCTGGTGGTGTCACCTAAACTAGAGCCCAGCACTGATCCCCACCCACCACCCCTCCCTTCTAGTCACCACCCCCCAGGTCCCCCTGTAGATCCTGCCTCTCTGGTTTCTCCACTACATCACACTAACCCCTTCTGCCACTCACCGACCACACCACCTCCCATATCCCCCTGCAACCCTTTCTTCTCTCTCCTCCAGCACAATCCTTTCTATGAGGACATGCTAACCTCTCAGCCCCTAAAACCTGTACCTCCTCCTTTGCCCTATCTCTCCAGTTCCCGGCCCCCTATAGCTCAGCTCTGGCCATCAGGTCACTCTTTGCATCTGTGCCAATGATGGAGTCCTCTGTGGCTGGGTTGTGGTGGGTCGGAGTGGAGTTGGGGTTACTCGCCTGCGGAAAGAGCTGAGAAACGACCCCTTCCTCCTGCTCCCACGGAAGGGGAAAAACCTTTAAGCAAGAAGCCGTCCAACCCTTTTATGTCTGCAGGGGAGCTGGAACCGGATTCAGAGTGGGACGAATCCTTTGAAGCATTTGCAGCTGGCAGGCTGCAGTCTCCCGAGGATCTGACCACAGATTGCAAAACACAGCAAAACACACCCAGTGACCATCCACTGGAACACTGCAATAAAAAGGGAGCACAACTTCCCATAACAGATGCTGATGAGAACACAAATGTGAGTGACGTACTACAACCTTGCAGAAAATTCTTATCCGAAGCTAATAAAGCGACCAGTCAGGTGACCAATGCTAACGCATATCACTTTGACACATTTGCACAATTCCTTGAAACAATCCCAGAACACAGAAGCTTTGACAGTGACAGCATAACTTTAAATACATCTGCTGACTCACCAGAACTTGATGCTTGCACTGAAACTAATCAAGCTAACAGTAGTACTACTAACACAAATGATATAACTGACACTAATGTGCACCAAGTGCCCTGTCACACGTCATCTACGCAGCTCAACAGCAGCTCCCCGGACCCTGGTTCATCAGGTCTTGGCAGCTCAGCAGAAGAGGATTTCCTCTCCTGTCTTTCTTCTTATTCAGACAAATTTTCTGCATCCTCCTCCGAGGAAGCGGAGGCACAGACCTTTGAAAGCAACATCCCGGGCTTTGAGAAATCCTCTGACTCCGTTGTGGCTAAAAATTCAAAGCCCTCTGAGTCTGAAGATGACATCACTGACAGGTCAAATGATCGGTCTTTACTTGACGTAGCACAGGAAACTGTTATTCAGCAGCAGGATGGTGATGAAAAGGTAGATTCAAATGATTCAGAGGGGTCATTGGCACATCAGCAGCTCATGGTCGCTGCAAGAGAGAAAGAAACTGAAGGTGCAGATTCTCAGACACTAAATATTTCTAATGTAGTGAGCCCTGATCTGTTGCTGAAACTCTCTGAACTACAACCAGAATCAAACGTTTCTGGCGATGAATGTAAAGAGAAAGGCATAGATGAACTCAGCAGCTCCATAGTTGAGCCCAGTGATAGCTCTGTAAATAACTGTATAGATGTGAAGCTTCCTGCGACTCCAGATGATGAACTCTCCTCCACACTCCCATCATTATACATCATAACCTCCTCCCCTGAAGTGAGGCAGTGTTCATCTGACTCACCCTTTGGAAGCACTAGTTTAGGAGGGCAGGATGCTAGCCGGATTTCTCCAGTGCCATTTGGGGCTTTTGATGATTTCCTCAACACCAGTCCTAGCCACGAATTTGACAACACACTACCGCACACTCAGATGTCTGATCAGAGCTCCAGCAGCTTTCTCCAAAGCCTCTATGTCAGCACCGACTCTCAGGGTTACCAAACCTGTGAGTCTCACCTGCCCTCCAAGTGCTCCAGCGTCTCAGAGCCAGACGAGACGCTACACTCTGCAAACTCGACGCTCTGTGGTGAGCTGAGCGAGAGTCAGATGACTGCAGATGCCGCTTTGGGCCCAGAAGATTCCTCCACTGCTTCCAAGCCACCTAACAGGGAAATCAATCAAAGCGACAGATTTGAAGAAGCCTGCCGAGCCGATGACAAGACAGCGACTCTCGAGACAAATTTCATGATAGATGATTTTGGTTTACAAGTACTCCCTGCAGCATCAAAAGACTCTTACACAAGCTGTAATCCAAAGAGGCACAGCGAAGGAGGTGTGGAAAGCCAGCATGCTGTCTTAGATGACAAATTCTCAAAATGCCCTCAGGCCCATTCTGCTATGCTACACCGCTCGCAGTCTGAGGGCACACTGACGCCTGCCTTTGATGAACTCATCCTGCCCTCTTTTGGCAGCGATCCCGGCGCGTTACAGGCGTCGTCCTCGGCTCAGCCAGGCCCCAGTCTCCCCTGTCTGACCTCCTTTGCTCTTTCTCTAACTCCTGAAAGTAGTAGCCTCCCTGTAGCGCTCTTTTCCTTCCCTCCCCTACTTGCCAACGCCTCAGCGGGGTCACCACCCAGCGTGGCACGAGCCCCTGCACCAAAGCCCGAGGAGACGCGGCAGCAGCCACAGTGGCAGGCGGCAGCCAATCAGCAGAACAGGTGAGGTTGCACATGCTCGGTGCTCGGTGAAATGGTGGAGGGAAAGCACTTGATCCAGCTTCCAGAAATTTCTATCCTGTCATCTCCTCAATCTCCCTCTGCGGCTCTGCTTCCGCCTGCTTTTCTTCTGTGCCACCAGCTCTCAAGGGGTTTCTCCTTTTGTGGTGTGACCTTCTCTTTTTCGTCACTCTGTTAAGACACACACACCCCCCAGACACACACACACACACACATACTGGTGTTAACAGGACTCCTCTGCAGGTGTCTTGTGTGTGTCCTGGCTCTGTGGTAACGGGAGGGGAAACAGAGCCTCAGGCCAATTAGCAGTTATTATTTTGCCCTGATTCCTACCACACACCCCCTCCCTGACTCCCAACACACACACACATTCACACACACTCACCCACACACACACACCATCCCCCGTCCCCACAGGGCCAGCCAGTGTTCTCACACAGCCACACTCATTTGCCAAAATCTCAACCAACAACCAGACTTCATACGAGGCAAACAAGGTGTTGTTGTGTCACTGATAGCGTTTCCTTTTCACCTTGGAGTAATAACACATTTAACACAATTCTACATGTTTGATTGCACCAATGCATGCAATTAAGTCTTTCAGTTCTGAGCTAATTTAATTTCAATTTTCACCAGCATTTTCTTTAATTAGGAAGTCTTACACCTGTCTAACCTCCTTTAAAATGGAAGAGTTTCTGGGATTTTAAAAGGTTGATCTTTAGCATCTGTGTCTGGTGTCATCCCGGAGGTCCACAGGACAATCTGCTGTGCTAAAATAATGGGTAAACCTGTAATATCTGGTCTTAAGAAAGACATATGTGACAGAGAATCTCTGCTTGTGTGGATGCAAGTCACTGCAGTAAGTAAATGAGTGAGAGGTTTGATAAGATACATGTAAATGTAGGTCACTGACACAGGAAACTCTTTTTCCTGTGTTATTGTAGCGTTGTTAGTTGTTGAGATTATCCTCCAAGCTGACCTGAACACAGAGCTCGTTTCTGGTCATTTGGCAGCTAAATTACAGTACTATAGACATTAAGATGCACTCATTTTAACTAAAGAGTGATATGTTCCCTCTCACATTTTGTTTAAATGATTTTTAGGTGTGAAGAAGTAAAAGACTTCACTATTTCACAAGAATAAAGGAAACATTTTAGAAAAATCTGAAAAAGTTAACATAATTTTGTCTAATGGAAGTGTATTTTCTTCATTCTTTATACCTTTGATCATCTTGTGTAGCAGAAATACATATTTATGTTTATGTATATTATATGTATTTATTTATATTTTTATTTTATATCCATTTTTATCATCTGGAGGCCATGAAATGTGGTGGAAAGCTCCAGAGAAAGCTAGTAATTGAGCTTTGGGTTAGGAATTATTAAGACAGAGGAAGGAAAAATGTATGCCAACTCTTTATTCACTAAATTCAATTCCTCTCCAGCTGTTTAATTTTCACACAGATAAAAATGGTGATTTACAATACAGGAAGATAATTGGCTGTTTTTAGTCACAGTTGTCCAACGGCTATAGACCTCCAGTGTGGCAACCAGTCTGGGTCTTTAAAGTCATCCTGTGAGGTGTTGCTGCTGTATCAAGTGATTTATCTGACTGTATGTGCTGTGTGTATATTTCTTGTTGTTGTCTTTTTCCAGCCCCCACCTAGTGAAGCCCCTGACCACTGCCATGCTGGCTGAGGAGAAGCGGACTGAGGGCCGGTCAGTGCTGGCCACCGGCCTAGAGAAGCTCAAGTCCACCATCCACCCGGGGAGGAGCAGCCAGCTCAGCGAGCAGGAGACTGACAGGAAGAAGGTGCAGTATACCTGTGTTATAATAATGTGAATCCCTTATTGTATTTATATTATTATTATTTGTATTTCAGGGTTAGTAATCATGACTTCTGTTTAGATTTATATGATTTATAAAACAGATGAATGTTAAAGTCTTCACTACTGACATAACTACTATAGACACTTATTGACTTGTTAAGGCACAGCGATAATACTGGTAGGAATAATAATAATTAAATAAACTTACATATCAATTATTACCTGCCTAAAACCGACGAGAAATCTAATAATAGTGGCACATTTAAAAAGAATAAAATATCTACTTATCAGCTATTGGCTGTCTAGTTATCATAAATGATCTTTTTTGTTAAAAGACTCTGCTCTCATAACGTACAGTTTAATCATGCTTTGGTGTAGAATTAGAGTTTGGTAAATGAAAATAAAAATGTTCCCTGCATCACTGGCAATAGGTACGGCTGTTGTTATTGCCACAAGGAGCAAAAGATTAATGAAACACATTATTGTTTATATTGCAAAAATCCATCCAATTTATATTTAATGTAAAATGAACATTAAAATTCAGTGTCTGGTAGACATTAATTTAAACTGTAATTTTTTTCTCTGTTATTATAGAAAACACAAATCCCTTTGATTAATTGAATTTTAATTTAAAGCTGGAGTGCAGGACTTTTACACATAATTAAATGTCTGTTAGATTCAAGCCAAACGAGTTCACACAATGCTGATTAAACCTATCAGCACCAGGTAAATCTCTCTGTATTTCGCAGTATACCCGAGTTTTAAATCTGGTGTGTGTGGCGACATTGCTGTGCCTGATGTGTTTTGCATCAACCAGCAATGACTGGAGTATGGTGGAAAAACCTGAGAGCACCCAAGTCGGATCAAGTCGGTTTTGTTTATATTGTGCCGAATCACAATAAAGTTATGTTAAGGCACTTTTCATAAAGAGCAGGTCTAGACTGTATTCTTTATTTTATTATATTCACAAAGAGAGACCCAACAATTCTCACTATGAGCAGTGACAGTGGAGAGGAAAAACCTCAGCAGAACCGGACTCGGGGTGGGCCGCCATCTGCCTCGACTGATTGGGTTGAGAAAAGTTTCTGATGTTCCAAATAAAATAAAAAAATTGACGTTCAGAGGATGACAGTCTAAAAAAGTAAGCTGTCGACGGCAAGGACAAACACAGATTGTAATTACTCTCACTGCCAGAAGGGGGAGACAAACATTCTGCACTGCAGGTTTGATTTAACTTAATTTAACAAAACATTGAAATATCTAAATCTGAATCCAGTTCATGGATAACTCAGGGCTTCGAGTAAACCTTCTTGATGCACTGAAAATTGTGTGTCTTTTTTAAATATTTCTGGTTTGTTTAGAATAAACTGAAGAATAATGTAGTTAGCATAAGTAGCGACTACAGCTATAGCTAAACAAAGAAATAGCCCCACCCTACAGAAAACACACTGTTCTTACAATTTGTTACAGCTTTCTTTCTTTCTTCCTTTCACCTGTCCATCTGTGTCTCTCTCTGCCTTCAGTCTCTGACGGAAGGAGCAGGCTCCTACTACCACCTGACCCACAGCGAACTGGTCGCCCTGCTGGTGCAGCGGGAGGCGGAGCTGGAGAGGCAGAAGGAGGAATTTGAGCGTCAGAGAGTTTTGCTGGCCAAGCGGGAGGTGGAGCTGAGGAAGCTGAAGCCGCAGGTCAGAGATCTGGAGGACTACATTGACACGCTGCTGGTGCGCATCATGGAGCAGAAGCCCACTCTCCTGCAAGTGCGCTCCAAGTTCAAGTGACGAATGGGGGTCGGGGAGGGGTTTGCAGTTCAGTCCTCATCCGTTCACTCTAACCTCCACAACAGCTCCTTAGTCTTTTCACTGCTATGCTGTCCTTTTTGATACAAATATTTAGGCACTGAGAGATGTCGAGGCGATGTTTTCCAGTCGGCATGCTTTACTGTACTGAAACACAGTTCTCGTCAGGAAGGTTTGGTTCTGAATGTAGCGGGTCCTCAGGTTGTTTTCAGGTTCACATAGCTGGTTGGTTTTAAGCTCACAGAGGAGTGAGCCCAGTGGGTTTAAAACCCAGATGCTTCCATTTTAAGGGTCCTGATTGTAGAAACACTGATTCCTCCTTTTCACCTCACATATCACTTCTATCACCTTATCACAAAAGAGAGAAATTGTAGGGTTTCAATCCGTAACGATGTTAATCCAATGAACCCCTCACTCAGTATTTCAGAAATATACGCGTCTTCTAAAGTCCCACAGTTCTGTGGAGAAAGGAGAGCTAACAGCTTGAAGGGCCACTCTGGTGGTTATGCATGTTTTAGCCCATTAACTACAGATTGTTACATCAATGCCGGGCTTTACCACAGCACGCCATCAGTTTTTAGATTGATTTCCTTCCTGCGAGGCAGCCATTGGTTTCAGTGTATTTCAGTGTAGCATGAAAATCAAGTTGCAGAGACTTGAAGACTGTTTTGTCAGCTTTGTTGTTTTTGTCTTAGCAATGCAGCTTAGAGCAGAGGCTGTTTGATCCCTCGGTTATTTTTCGATGAATGGATCAATCATTCACTCTACAGAACGACAGAAATTAGTGATAAACGTCAGAATGTCTCAGAATGCAAGGTGACATCTTAAGATTTCCTGTTTTGTCCCGGAGATACTCCTCCAAATCCTTTTTAATGCAGTAAGTTTCAAGTTTATGCACTTGCTTAACTGCAATGAACTCAAACCAGTGGCTGCACAGGAAGGAAGGAAATGTAATTTAGTCTATCAAACAGCTAAAATCGACTCATCAGGTCTAAATTGTCTGCCTGTGAAGTACACACAGTAAAACATGCAGAACCATCCGTATGTTTCTTAACACTGTATTTCTGTGATGATTTACACCTCTGTGATTGGCCTCACTTCTTCCAGATGTTGTATTATGTTGTTTTGGATTGACTCTCTACAAATGTTCCCTTATAAATATCGAGTGCTCTGACTAGTTTTTGAAACTACAAACCAAAACGAAGCGGTGTGAGAGTTCAGCCTCGTCACGTGCACATTAACTGGGAACTGATTGTAGCTTACGAATGTTCAAAAGTGTTCTTAGCCAGCAAGTGAATGGTTTTATTTTCTACGCACGAGAAGTGCTGTTTATCTTTGCTTGCTCCTTCCTCCTGCGTTTTTTCCCCCCTCTTCTTTTTCTTCTTTTCCTCTGTTCTATGGGCATGTCTTGAAATTTACCCATAATGCTCAGCCACATAAGCTAACCGATTGTTGTATGGGGTCACGGTGTTATCAGGTGAAGACAGTATCACTCAGTATCCAAACAGTATCAAGATCAGCCGTCACAGCTTCTCTGATCTCATGCTTCTGCCTTCCCATGTGTGCGTTATCGACACGACTCCATCGCGATGAGAAGATGCCTGCAACATGCTGGTACTTGACTCCCACTCCCCTCGGTGTCCGTGTGTCACATTTGCTTCTGCTCGGGCACGCATAGCGCTTCTGCTTTCAGGTGTTATAAAAGGGATATATACCGCATTTTACAGCATATATGCCGTATTGAAATGCCAAATGCTGCCTTATTTTTGTTTTGTTTTGACGTTCATTAAAAATCTAGCACTTCATTTTACTTGTTGGGGCTCGGGGCAGGTTTTGAAAAAGAAAAGCCATCTGTTCACTGAAAGCTTTTTGGGTTTTTTTTTTTTACGTCTTCTGATGCTTTGTTATGATATTGTTTAGATCACTGCACAAAAATAAATTGTATGCATACAAGTAGAAAATGAGCAGTAACAGTGATTTCCTGTGAAATGCCAAAAAAAAGAGAAAAAAAAAGCCTTGAAACTTAATCTATGGAGCAGATTGATACACCATAAAGTATTCTGATATGATGCCACTTTTAACAGCATTTGTGGATGTTCTTGCACTACTTAATCATCAGAACATAACTCTACTATACTTGTCCGTCTGATATCGGTATAGTTAGATCTACTTTACACCGTACTGCACTTTCTAATTGCTCTGTGATTTAAGCACTTGGCCTACTTTGACACCACAACGATGACTAGCCAGTGAGCTTGAAGCATACAAAAGAAAAAATAAACATCCAAAACCGTCTTGTCATCTCAGTTTTCTGCTGTGCGATCGCAATCTCAAATGCATAGATGACTGTAGAGACATATTAAATGTGACTCTGCACTTACAAAGCGCAAGAAAAAACGTCCTCTTCCATGTCTTCCATTTTAAAAAGTTTTTTATTTAAGTTTAAACTGATTGTATTTTGTCCTTGATTGTGTAGCCGGTGGAATGTGCTTAAGGTAGTATGTAAGATTGGAAAGTTTACAATTCGTGATGCAATTCTGTTTCACAAATTTTGTATATTTAATAAAGAATATTTTGTGTTTCTTGCTCACTGTATGTTTGTTTGTAAATCTTTCTTTGGGGTGTGTTTGTGTGCGTTTTTCCAACATGGCTGACTGCTGTTAAGTCTGTGTTTACAGTGAGTTTTGTATTTAGGGTTGGTTTCTGTTAACTGGTTCCATTTTGCATCTGGTTCCAAGTTGGTAAAACACCTGCATTTATTCTTTTTCTTGGCAAAGAAAAGCTGAACAAAACATTTGGTAGCCATTTAACTAAACAAACTTCAGAACAGAATCTTAAAAAGTTATAAAAATGTTAAATAAAATGTCAAAACCCAATCCTGTAATGCAATTTTAGCTTCAGGTCTAACCCAACTTACCCTAACTTAACTGATATACATATTCCTAAATAACAAAAAATCAGTCTGTCATGTTTCATCAAAAGTGATATATTCACCACCTACAGTGATGTTTAATTTGACTTTAAAAGGTATCATTCGTATCAACCGACTTGGTCAATATAGGAAATTTCCTCATGTGAAACTGCACTGATATGTGGAATATGTTCCATATGTGCTTTTTTGTAAGGTTAAATGCACAATGATAAGTAGAAAAAAAAATTTAATCAAACTATAAACCTCAAACTATATGTACTTAAAGTTTTTAAATGAGGACTGCAACTCCCTTTACATTTCTAAAGTGCCTCAAATTCCTATAATAATAATTATAATAATACAGATCCCTCAGTGGTAGCTGCAGCTCTTGTTTACCTACAGGGTGCAGACACCTGTGCATATTCATACATATTCATGTACAATAAAATCTAACATAATATCATTTGAAAGTGTTTATTCTCTGTTGTTGACAGGTGTTCATTCATTCATCTCTGGTATTTTATTTTGTTTTAATTATTTCATTCATTTGTTTTTTGTGTGGCTGTAGCTTATGCTGTTGTATTAAAATTAAATGTGAGCTGTTCCTGTTTTTTTGTCCAACCCCCGCACAAGTTACTTTAAGTCACCACTAGGGGGCTATGTCATCTTCTTTACACACAACCACCTTACTTCTCAGTGCTTCAGCAACATTATGACTCAAAAAGTCTCATATTTTGATCTGTTTTACTCTGAAGTGATGCAAAACACTTCCCCTGTTAATATCCCCTTTAAAACAATGAAAACAGAACACGTTCTCCTGGGAAGTGTAGTCCGCTAATCCACTTCCTGTCCTGTTCAAGCAGCCTAGAAAAACTACATTACCCTTAATGCAACCTGGCCAGGGAACAGCTGAAAGTTGAACGCCAGTCACTGCAGCTGCAGTCTCATGAGGTGTTAGTGAAAAGCTTCTTGTAAACATAAACAACTGGTGTAGTTTACGTGTGCAGCAGCATGTCTGAATATCCGACCTTCCAGTATGGCAAGTCTCGTTTCGACCAGGTACTTTTATTTTTCGAGTCGACTAAAGTCTGCAACAGGAACTCAACAGTGGTGTCCCGTGAGAAGCTGTTTGTTAAATTCATTCCTGACAAAGGACAGTGTGTCCATCGTTATAATTTAACTAACATTATAACTCTGGAAACTAGGACTTTCTTCATGTTTAAGCCTTTTGGTCAGTTTGCATATGACATTTCAGTGGCGAGCGGGCATAAATTTCAAAAACTACTTGGGACCTTGAACGCAGCGCGAGATAAAATCCAAACGGTCACTTCTCTTTTTGAGATAAATTTACACCAACAGCTTTAACAGTGATGTGATTCTGCAGGTGCTATTGCCAAAATTACACTAGTATTAGTCTGGAAAGTAGGTCTTTCGTCGCATTTAAGCTTCTTGGTAAGCTGGGACGTGATATGGAAGTTCAGAGGCGAGCAGTTGTAAAGTTCACCTGAGGTAAAATCCTAGCGTCACCCCTCTCTAGAATATTTTTAAGCTAACGGGTCAATTACCGATTCACAGATTTACACTAATATTAAAACAAATTTGCCTTTTCTGTCCGTGTTTGTTTGAAACTGCTTAGGTCCACTTCACACGACATAAAAGTTCAGAGGTGAGCAGGTTAAACTTAATACTACTTAGAACCTTGAACGCGGCGCAAGGTAACGGCTAATCTTGAACCAACGGCTCAAACAGTGATACCACTGGTGCTAATGGCTTAATAATGGCACAGAAATCTGTTACCCATCAGCTCATGTATCCTAAACTAACTATACAATGTCTATTATTGAAAAACAAAAGCGAATTGGTTAACCAGATTAACAGGTGCAGTGAGTTATAGCTAGTTATGACCACGACTAGCTAAACCGTTGGCTAGCAGTTTTGCTAAATTACCAGTTACTTACCAGTTTTACAGATAAAGTTAAGTTTACTTGAAAGAAAGGTGTTTAATTTCTGATGCAACTTTCTAAAGCCACATAAGGGAGCTTTCTAAAGCAGAAATAACATCATCTGGGTTATCTCAGTTTTGGCTTCAGACTTAAAACTTAAAATAGTGAGCCTGGATTACAAACTGGAGGTGTTGAGCAGGGACTTCTGCACTTTGGAGACAGAGACAATCTAACGCTAATTAAAAGATGCAAATTAGTTGTATTATGGGAACTGTGGGATCCGGTGTTCTTGGAGATTAACCCATTAAGTCAGGATACGTCTGCTGCTTTGATTTTGACCAGTCTGTCTCTTGTGAGTCTCACAACTTTATGTGACCAGTGACTTAAGTCCAAATCAGTTAACAGGTATCAGGTATTAAGTCAGGTAACCAATGAGGCAGCTGTTTGCCTCGGAGTAAAGGTAAAATACGTCGCCTGTTTCTGGAGTGGCACTGGTGAATAATAGAATTTAACAGATTCAGAGAACTGTTCCTCCACTTCATGTTTTTACAAACGATCCATATGTTCAGGAAATCACAAGGCGCAGCAGTGAGTCAGATACCAGATTTTCATCCAAATTAGCAGTTAGTGTAATTAAACTCATGTTGGGGAGGGATGGGGATGGGTGGCTTTTGAGGCTGTGTGGTGTGCTGCTGTATTTCCAAATTTATTCCTTATGCTCAGTAATGAATAAATGATCGAAAGGTATTTCTGGCACAGTCATTATAGAAATTAATTGCAAATGGTGTGAGTGGATTTGGGTCCCTAAAAGATGCGGATAAGAAACAGTTTGTCAGAGGTATTAATGAGGAGGCTCCACCTGGTGTGTTAAAACAGCTGGCACACTGTAATATCCCTGTTTACTGAGCGACAGCTGGAATCTCTCAGACTCTCTCTGCATAAAGAAACATGATTTAGCTGCCTGTATTTCAGCAAAACATAGACTTATTTTACCTTTATAGTAGATGCAAAGTTTGATTTTCTGAACTTTTTCATCCTAACTCAGGTGTTGCAACTTTTAAAGACCACATAATGCATCTCATAGCTCTTGTTTAAGTGTTACTGGTATGATGTTTGGATGAAAATAAACATGAGTAAATGGCCATGTAAACAAATTTCATGTTTTATTTTCATTTAACATGGCATTTAGGATAATGTTCTTATCATAACATGTTTTCTTTTCTTCCCTTAGAACACGTTTTTTGGTCGGTTCAGACACTTCCTGGATGTGATTGACCCCAGCACCCTCTTTGTGACAGAGGTACATAACCTTAATTATTAATTACAACATGTCTGTAATAAAAGTAAGACAGAGGATCGAACATTGTTTTAGATATTTCTGCTGTATAACTTTGACAGCAGATTACAATTAGAAAGTTGAAAAATTGCTTTAGAAGAGAGCACTGGTGAGATTTATGATTATGGATGAAATCAGGTTACATTGATGTAAGAATCTGCTCACAAAGTAAATATTTCACTAGGTAAAAAAAAGGTTTCATTTTCTTACAGCAAGTGCTGTAGTGGAGCCAATTTGTTTTATAATATGGAAAGTAAACTTGCATATTTTCTTCTGAAAGAAGTTGAAAGAAATTCTAAATGAAAGATTGCATTGGATTACGAGAGCTAACCTGATGTAAAGTCATGTTTTCAGCTCTCATGTCTGTACATTAAACCAATGCACAGGTTGTTTGGGGTTGAAGGATGACACCCTCTGTCCTTAAACTGTTGACTTTGATGATGGAAAAACACAACAAAAGAAAACTAAATCAGGAAAAGAAATGGGAGAAACTGTAGAGCGACAGAGCAGAGATCCCTATTTCAAAACAGGCTGATATGCAGTTAGTGTCGCATTAGAGGACAGAAGTAGCAGTAACAGAATTGCAGTTTACAGTCAAGACCTGCAAAGAAAAACACAATAGCAAGATTTTAATATACAATCAAGATAAAATAGCAAATATATAAAGTAACAGAATCACAAAATGTTATGTAAACTCCACTTTGGTCTTACCATGACCTTTTAAGACATTGAGATGAAACCTGAAGAGAACAAGGAAGCAGCTTCCTGAGGTTACAGTCAGGTACTCAGTCTCACTTTTCAAATTTTTTTGACCTTTATTTAACCTAGGTTTTATCTCTCTTTTTTCTGAGTGTCCAAGCTGAAATGTCTGCACAGTTATGTAACATGAAACATTGTGGTGTCAACATTAATGACGGAGGAACAGAGAGTAAAGGAAGAAACATAAAAGGCATTTAATATGACCAATTTATGACCATCCTCAGGGATTCTCTGTGACTGGGACCAAATCTGTGACCTTTAGGTTTTTCGAGTGCTCTTCCCTCTAAACGCTGGACTGCTTTGCCTGTCGTAACATTTCCTCAGGTCTTGGTTGTGTTGTGGTAATTTTGCTCATGGAGTCATCAGTGCTCTGCTGCTCTGGGTAATGAAGCTGTTAGTGGGCTCTTTGGTGACAGTAATAGCGGCAGTAGCTCCTGGGATGTGATGAGGTGTGGACAAGTGGGGCAGCTGTGAGGGGTGGAGAGAGTGTACACACACTCACACTCACACACACACACACTTACTTGCACACACACATATCATGCACCCTACTGGGCCAGGCGTAGCCTCAACTTGCCCCTAATGACGAGAGTGGATCAGGGACGGTCGTGATTGCACACACACAACCACATATGCACACAAGCAAAATGCACACCTACAACACTATGGCTCACAAATGCAGAGAAAAGAACCTGTACACACACACACAGATGGCAAGCTCATTAGAACAAATTGGGCCTCATGACCTTGTATTTTGCTCAGCATTAGACAATGATCACACCACAGAAAGCTGCTCATTACCTTTTAGCAAACTCATTTGTCAACAGAAAATCAGCATGAAAGTTTCATTGAAACACAATTACTGCACATTGAGCCATGTGACTTTGATAGTGGAAGCGGACTTAAAAATCTCTCTGTCCTGACTTGACTTAACTTTTGATTTTATTTTTTTTTTGTCAATTCAGAAACGACTTCAGGAGAGTGTTCAGCTGCTTGACCGTTTCAGACAAGGAACTCTGCCTCCAGGAGTGACAGACGCTCAGGTAAAGACCCCTGAGCCGAGTTTTCAGTCTTTGTGTTATGAGTCTTTGTGGTGGAAAAATGTTGATTGGTCAGCAGAACCAGGTGTTTGTGAAGCGTTTACAAGTCAGAAAAGCAACGATAGCTATGTATGTATCCAAAAAAAGACAAATATCTTCTCTTTGTATTCAAAGCAGTTCACAAGTGCAGTGTCCCTTTTTAAATAAACCAGTGTGTTTTTACAGTTAGGTACTAACAATGTTTTTTTTTTTTAATCTACAGCTTTGGCAAGCTCAGAAAATAAAGCAGGTAAGATATGTCTATCTATCTTTCATTCACTTTCTCTCTCAGTCACTAACACACACACACACACACAAACTGTGCACACTAACAGTGAATTGTCAAACAAAACCGACACCCGTCTTTGTGCTTCATCTCCAGACTTACCTGTTTATACAGAAAGCATACAAAAAAATAAAAAATTAAAACAAAACAAAACAAAAAAAACCCACAGAAGCAGGCGAGTGGTTTCACGTCCAGTGCCAATAAGCAGTAAGTGCCAGCTTTGAAAGATGTCTGACAGTCACTGAACTGCAGGTGCAGTCGCTCTAAGTGACAGAAAATTATTTTCAGTGATATTGAGTCAGCCACAGCAACAGCTATATTTCTGAGTGTTACAAAGCTGAAGTTTATGACAGGTCTAAATAAAAATGTAACTATTCCAATAAATTATGAACTGGAGTTGAGTTCTTTTTTCTTAAATTGATCAGCAGCTCAAATATGTTTGGCCATCACCCTTTTCTAAAATTTTGTTTTCACGTTTGAAAAAAAATTAACAGAAGTCTTCAAATCTCAGTGATCCTTTTCATACTGCACTAAACGAGTTACCAACTCATTCACTCAGATCACACTCAAACCTTATTTAAAACCAGTCAAGTATACTGAGAACATCTGGGATTACAATAAAATGCTGCTTAGGCAAGTTTGTTTGGTGTGTTTACATTTCAAGAAATCTTTTAAGCACAGTTTGATGCAATTGATTTTCAGCCAGAAATCCGTACATGTGGTGAACTGAATGACAAAAAGTTACCACGATAGGCCTGTCAGAGAAAACATTTTGACATGTCACAGCAGGAAAAGCACAGGTTTAACCAATAAAATGAATGATGGCTGAATTCCATTTAGCTCCTTTGGTTTCAGGGTCCTGGCGTTGGAGGTATTTTGCGTGCTGGCTCATCGTCACACTGTCATTTCTTTACTGGGACAAATTAAGCCATTGTGTTTATTAGTGACTCCTGTGCTTTTCCTGCACACTAGAGCCACATTTTGATTCAAAATAAACAGAAGTCTGGATGTACATTTCTGCTTAGAATACTTATGTTTTGAAGGTGGCTAATGTCAGCTGCCAAGTGTTGAACTTATTGGTGGATTTTCGGTGTTAAGGACCATTATACAGGACTATATATGCCCTATGGGGACATAATAGTGCCCTCATGATTCTTAACAATTTTAAGACTGGCTCTGTAAGCATCAGGATGAAGCAGGATGCCTTCCGTTCCTCACCAATCAGCAGATCTCATCACCATTGAAGCAGTAGGGGAAAGAGATTTCCATCTGTCTTATCTTATGGCAGAGAGGATACTGTACCAACAGAAAGATTTCATTTGTCTCTGGTGCATACTTGTAAGAGGACTTTGAAAAGCTCACCCACACTCAAAGAAGTAAAGATCAAAAGCTTGTGCAGCTTTAATGCATCATATAAAAGTGAGGTTAATGGCACCTGCTCAACATTATATTTGCTAAACATCTGCATGTTAACAGACTGATCTTAGCCTCACAGAGCTGCTGGTGTGGCTGAACACTCCCAGTCTTGTTCAAATTCATCAGCATGCATAACAACTGATAAAGCAATGCTTTCACAATATTCTTGAATTAGAAGTTGTGAAACTTCATCAGTGACAGTAAACACAAACCAAAAAGCTTTTTGAAGAAAAAAAATCCATTCACACATTTCAGGAACTTGAAACAAGTTAAGTAATAATCTTTTGTTGCTTCAAGCCATTTCCTCTTTGTTTTGATGTTTACGTGACGTGTATGTCTTTTTTGTAATTTTATTTTACATACAAGATATTAATTAGTTTCTATAACACATAAAACTTTTCCTCTGTTCTTAGCCCCACAGCAGCTTCCTCTTCCTAATTCATTTGAACTTAACTAACCCAATCATTCTGTGCTCATTATCGTCTGATTCTGATGCTCCTATTACAGGCCATCATCCACCCTGACACAGGGGAGAAGATCCTCATGCCCTTTCGGATGTCAGGTACAGTAGCGTGGTGTGGAAGCATTGGGGGGGAAAAGTGGGATCTAGGGGCTTGTTATGTGGTCCAACATGGAGGCGTAGTTCACCCTGGGAACTGTCATGGCTCAACGGGGCTCTTCAGGTTGTCTCGGGCCTGGAAAAGGTTAAACTCAGCTGGGCGCTGATTAAAATCTCTCTCCCACGGTGACAGAGACGTTCTCGAGGCCTCTGAAGAAGCAAACACAAGTATTTTGGTCCAGTCTCAAAGTCTCACCTTTCTCATAAGGCAACTTGTCAGAGGAGAGAAAATGAACAAGGGAGGAGAAACTGAGGAAAAGACGTCAACACAGAGTATAGTCAGACAAATGGGAGTGTAGCTGAAAAATCCTATTGGTCTGTCAAACCTGTGCACACCAGAGACCCACAGACTTAACACAGCAGTGAAGAGAAACAGCTGATGTGTTTTTAAAGAACTTGCAGAATTGTGCACAGCAGAATAAACATGATTTAGAGGAAAACCAGTTAGAAATATGAGACATTAGAACAATTACAGGATGAGATATTAGTAAGCCTAGATTAATTCTGACAGCAGAATAACCTAAAAGCAAACAATTATGAATGTAAGATGGTACCAGTGATAATATTTACTCTGTCTTTAAACAGGTTTTATCCCATTTGGCACACCAGTGGTAAGACTTCTTTGTGCATATATAGCATACTGTACACTGCTTTAAATCAGTTTTTCTAAACCAAAATTTGCCCTCCAATATATAATTTCTTTTTTAATAATTATGTGTAATTTTGCAGTCATTTTGTAAAGGCTTTTTATCATTGTGCAGGTTGTTGGCCTCCTTCTCCCGAATCAAACATTGGCATCAACAATCTTCTGGCAGGTAAATACGTGACCGTCATAATCTTAAAAAGATATATCTTCAATTTAATTTCATTCATTTATTTATTTATAAAGACAGACAGACATTAATCAACGTCTCTGTAAATCTTCCAGTATTCGTCAGCCAGCCAATTTTCAACCGTAGTCCTGGCAAGATGCTCTAAAACCAGTGAAGTGACAGGTTGAGAAATACAAACATATGACAGTAAGACGCCAAAGTGACAACAATAGCAACAAAATTTGCATTCTGAAGATGGTGCCACAGGAAGAAGCAATTCATTAACACTGATGCAATGATATAATAATAACAGTCACATTTCATCCTTTTAACATTGTCTCATGTTAAATACATCAGTTAAAAATTTGCATTTATGCCGTATACTGGCATATTTGCAATTTCCTCTAAATAAAATTAATCATTTGTTAAGTAGCATCGTTCATGGAACATCTGGTTTTAATTTAAGGAACTAATAGAAATACTACTGGTGTGAGAGTAATGACTGCTATTGTGTAGATGTCTTTCCTAACAGTCTCATCTTCTTCTGCCTTACTGTCCTGTTAACAGTGGTTAAACCAGAGTCACAATGCCTGCGTTAACTACTGTAACCGCAACGCCTCCAAGGTAACAGTGTCTGTAATGAAGTGACAATGTCCCATTTGGACAGACACCATATGTACAAACAGTTGTCTGTTGCTGAGTTGCATGAACTGTTGTCACATTGTTTTCTCGCTTCTTTTTCACTTTCACTTTAGCCAGCTCCAGTTTCCAAATTCGTCCAGGGATACCTCGGAGCAGTGACTAGCGCAGTCTCCATTGCTGTGAGTACGCTGTGACTCCACTGATTTCATGTCATCACACAGCAATAACTGAGTCACTTATTAATCCATTATGTCAGCAGTTACATCTTTTAAAGCAGGGACAAACCAGTATATTATAGCTATATATAGATACATTTATCTATTATGATGGATAGACAGACAGATAGAGGTATATAAATTTAAATAAGTTATCAAATTGTGTCATGCATATGTGCCAAGTGTTCCCTAATGTCAAATTTATCTAGGTTTCAGCACAGATTTTAAATGGTTAATGGTTGTTTCAGACACTTTCCCACCCTGACAAGATACTTTTTCTTCAAAAAAACTAATGTTTTCAATTATTTTGACAGACAAATGGAGACATTTTAAAAAGTTGGATATCAGCATAAACCCTTGAATACCAGCCTTCAAAATACCCTTATCAGTGGAACATTTTTTCTTACCTCTAAGTCATCAAAGACTCAAATGTCAAAAGAGTGTAATACGTGTTCACACACCTGCCTGACACAACCCTTAGTGTGGACATGGGGCTCAAACCGAGCCAATTACTGGTCCCGCTGGGCACTCATCCGGCTGCTGCTCTCGGGCCTGACAACGGCAACAAGCACAGAAAAAAAAAAATCACGGGGTGTCTGGAGGGCGGAACGACAGGCTGGGAGGGGGGCAGGAGCTCTCCAATTAAACGTCCGCTCTGGTGACGACCCCCCGCCGTGTTGGGGAGAGCCGTAGGCCAGAGTAGCACAACGGTGTGTTATCAAAGAGCACATAACCCTTCGATTACAGCCCTCTAGTGTGTTAAAATATAGTGAAATCACTTATTTAATTATTTAAAATGCACAGAATCAGGAATTTTTGGTCACTTTTCTCCCATTTCTGAAAGTTTTCTTGGGTTTTTTCCCAGTGCTTTTCTGTGCTGAAACTCCCTAAATTGTCAGTTTATTCAAATGATATTCTGTGTTTTTGTCATTATATGGAATACGGGGTACAATGATTATGAATAAAATCAGATGATTATTGTCTGTGTCTGGTTTTTAGGTGGGGTTGAATGTGTTAATCCAGAAAGCAAGCCGCTTCAGTCCAACAACCAGGCTTTTGGTGCAGAGGTTCATCCCCTTCCCAGCAGTGGGTGAGTTCAAAAAGCTCCATGAAACACTTCATCAGTTCAGCACTAAAGTGGCCTTTTGAACTATATTAGTTTAAATTTGAGTTCACATTGTAGATGTGGTCTAGTCTTGAGCTTTTTTCTGAGCTTTCACTTGCATTTCATAGTTTTCAGCAGCGGAATGATGATGATTAATAATGTGGATGAAAGCCCCAGAAAAAGCTAGTAAGTGGCCCTTGAGTCAAGAGTGATTCCAATGTCTGAAATAAACACTTAATCCAGTTTGTGACTTTTATCAGGTAACGTTTGCTTGTTAGCATGCTAACAATTAACAGTTACCCCATTAGTGGAACATACTAATGTTTAGCATGTAAAACTACATGTGGCTGACAAGAATTTGGTCTTTAATTTTATCTTTAACCTGTTGGTGGCGCTAGATGAAAAGTTAGGGGATCAAAGTTTTTAGAATTATCCTCTGATGACTGTCAGTGCAGATCACAAATGTCATGGGTATATATCTAGTTTGACAGCATAAGGACCAAGGTGTCATGTATATCTGTACAGGTAATTTATTATTAAATATATCTGTTACTATAGTGATGTATTATTCAGCTTATATATAAAAATTAAATATGATTTTTCATGCCTATTTTCCTTGATGCTTGTTCTCTCTTCATGATTAAAGAAAATAATTCTGAAATATAACAAAGGCATTTTATATAAATCTTCATATACAGTACAAATGAATTCTTATACTTAGTGTTGATAAATCTAGTGTCTACCTTTAAATAACTGCTCTGTGATCCTTATAAATCTCTGTGTGAGTTTGTTTCATTCTGCTCCTCACGGTCCGATTTTTTTCCCTTCAGGGTTAGAGACGTTTTGTGCGCTCGCTTTGTCAGACGTGTGTGGAGCCACAAAGCTGATTTTCATGCCACTCTCTCGCAAACACAGTCACACCCAGGGGTATAGACCCGTGTCCCAGAATGCCCCAGGCTGCTGGCTCATAATTAAATTGTTTGCCTGCACCCCCTTCCTTACCATGGCGGTTCTTCTAATTAAATCAACAGGTTTCTACAGCGCAGCCTTTGCCTGGTAATTGGCTGCTCGTTAGAACTCTGCTGCCGCAAACAAATTGGATAATTACCCCTAAAGTGGCGTCTATGTCAAGGCCTCATTTACCTGATTTCTGTTTGTTCGTTGTTGTTGCTGTTGTTGTTTTGGTGGCTTCATATAAAAGGTAATTAAAATGGCTAATTGAAGCGAGCAAAAGCAAAGTGCTGTTTGAATTTTCACCCGCTTGATTTTGTTTGCTTACTTAAGGCTAGATTTATTTGTAATAACCTAATCAAGCAGCGGCCTGTCATTCAATTAGATTATGAAGACCTTAACTGAAGGGAAGGGAAGGCAATGCTGCCAGAAATTTATGGGAACAATTAACTTGTTGTCTTTCAAAAATGTTTGTCATTATTTGTGATATTTAGGAAGTAATTATGTGAAAAGTTCTTGGATGCATTTCCATCAGTGTACCACTAGTTATTAGATGACAATTAGGATGTACATAAATGTAATTATTTCAAATAATTACAAATTACAGCCACATATTTCAGCATTTAGCTGTACAGACTTTGCAATAATCAATTCAATTTTATAATTACTTTGATGCCTTTATTCAGTTAATTACAAACAGGTTTTTGTAATTTTGATCTATTTGTTCTAGTATTTGTTATTCTTTTCTAAAATCCTACTGTCTGTCCCTCTATTAATTGGTCTGCAAAAAAACAAAAAATCCCTCGTAGGTAAAAAGAGCTATTTGCTCAGTCAATTGAATTCCCCTCACAAAGCGACCTGCCAGCCCTGCAGCCCTTAGTAAAGATAACTCTGAACGCTGTTGTCTTAAATTAAAAAGGCTCGCGGCACCAACACTAAACTCTCTAAAATGAGTTTTTCTTATTCCTATTAGAGTCAAGGAGAAAGGATCATCTATATTAACATACATTTGTGTTCATTTTGGCTCTCGTGGATAAATCACAGGGGAACAACGCTGCTGTTTGTTGACCTATCACTCACCTTGGTTGCGTTGTCTGTAGCTGATTTGACGCTTGAGTCAAAGTCACAGACTTGGTGGTGACACAAATGACATGGCAGTGCTCTGCTACATTTTTGTGTTTATCTGTGATATTTTCATTACATCATATCTTTTAATATCTAGGTTACATTAACAGTGTTACAGTGGTAAATGAAAATGTTTGCAGGCTATAACTTCTATTAAAACATTCTATATTATTAATAATATTAGTATATATGAATTGTACTTTAAAATATGTAGATTTATAAAGAAGGCAAGAAGTGACATGGGTAAAGGTGATTTCTTGAATATCCAATAAGGTTTAAATCAAGGTCAACTGGACTTATAATAGATACTTGATGATATTTTCCACCAAGTAAAGTTGCCCTTGATTAAAACCTTCTTGTATAACCATGACCTGGATGACATTTTTCTCGAGTATAATTTCCTCTTGACCAAAATTTATATGTCAGGTATTTGTCGAACAAGACTAACTCTACATCCATGCTAGGGGCTGTACTTACAACACAGTGCTTTGAGCTAAATGCTAACAAACACACAGTGATATACTGCTACTACACAGATGTTTAATGGGTATCATATTCACCAGCATGTGAACTAACTAAAGCCACTGAGTTTGCAGGTATTTGGTCATAAACCAACATATTGGACAAGTTAAGATTTTGACCTGATGATGCTGCTAGATGTAAAGTTAAGAGAACCTCAAAGTTATTACAATTCATCCTGAGGGGTAACATGAATGTGTGGCACTCCATCTAAGGCCAGTGTTATACTTCCTGTTTCGCATTACATAAATTTCATCATTGGGGGGGTCATATGCAGGGCTCTGTACGGACGTTACACACCAATAGCACATGCATCCTCCAGGCAGACTCCAAGCACACTAGAGAGTGAATAATAAGAACAACTACACATTTGTGCAGCTGTCCATGTGCAGGTCCACAAGGGAGTATAATAGAGGCTTAGTAAAAAACCTCATGGGGGCACAAAAGGAAGAGTCAGGGGATCAAAGTTAGACCGCTTGGCTTGATCCTTTGGGGACAACAAATGCCTGTGTAAAACTTAATGGGAAACCATCCAATAGCTCCAAATGGTGGACCATCCATCCGTGTGTGTCCAAAAATGTTTGATCTTATCATAGCAGCTTGAGCGGTCAGAGAATAATTATTTCATGATCATGAGAAAACAGTTTGTCCTGTCACTTTGTGATCTCCACATGACAAATTCTTCATTTAAGCTGCCGAACCCAACTCTGAAGATTGCCAGAACATTTTGTCGTGATGTTTTAATAATAATTTCATGAAACTTGTGATGTTGTGATCGTGAAGGTCTGAAATGTTTCTCTGATGATGCTACAAACACCGTCCTGCTCCAGCGGCACTGCACGAGCTGCCTGATCTTGCACCCATGCCAGAGGGTGAAAAGACATTATGCTCATTTGTGAAATAATAAAATATGTCAATTTCACTTTCATCCTTAGAAATGTTCTCACCTCTCCACAGCAAGTGCAAACGTCTGTAACGTGGTGCTCATGAGACACTCAGAGCTGTCGGAGGGCATCAACGTGCTCGACAGCAACGGGAACGTGGTGGGAACATCCAAAGTGGCTGCCAGGCATGTATGTCGATTTGCTCTGAAAACCTAAAATTTTTCATGTGATCGATAAACACTAATGTTTGTAAATGCAAGAATGTAAATGATAAGATATTACCTTCATGCCTAAGTATAAATATAACTGAAGATCTTCTTTTTTTTCTTTTACCCTGTCATATTATGATTATTAGGCACTTCTGGAGACAGCCCTGACCAGAGTGGTGCTTCCCATGCCGATCCTGGTGCTCCCTCCCATGATCATGGCTTCACTGGAAAAGTAAGAGATTCTTCATCACTTAGTCACTTTAATCAGACAAGAATCGGTTATTTTTTGCAAACTGAATGAGATTCTTTAGGATTCGAGGAAACAATAATAGGATTCAACAATTAAATCAGATGATATTAGTTTATTATATCAGTGTGTTGGTGTAGATGTCATAAATATGTTTTAGATGTTTAGAACCGTCCTCATGACGTAGTTTATTTACAAAAGAGTGCTGGTTTATTTTTCAACTGTGAAATGGTCCTATTCAGTAGATATCTTGGTCACAATACTTTAAAAAAACATTTTTATTGATCCTTATCAGAAATGTTTGTTTATGGTAAATGTTTATTAGAATTATCAGATTTTTTAAGCTCTTGGTATTGACCTGAAAATCCAGTTTTAGTGAGGTTATAAACTAAATAGAAGGTTTTGGGTCTGAGGTGCCAATATTCTACAGTTACACTTTCAAGGTAATAAAGGTTTAGTGATGGAAGACAACCACACCGTAACGTCAATGCAGTATCTGTACCACGACTAACTGTACTACAGCTTTTTGTTTTCTTTATTTGGTGTGACTTTTCACATCCTGTGCAGCCACATTTGCTTCAATCCACAGCTGCTTGTTGTCTTGGAAAAGCAATGCAGGATGCAGGTTTGGCATGGAGACAGCTGTCTTTCATGTTCCTGAAATATTAACCCGTTATTTTCCCCTGTGCTCTCTGCTGATGGAATTCTAGTTTCTATAGCTGGCGCCCTTTTCTTTGTCCATTTAGCCATAATGACTTTCTTCTTAAGATGACTTCTTTTTCTGTCTCAAATACAAATTTTGCTGCTGCACACATTGCATCACTAGATGTGCCCGCAGGATTTTTCACAGGAAAAAGACACGAGGTACCTAGCGTTTATAATAGCAAAAATAAATCATTTCAGTATTATCAGTGTTATAAAGTAGCAGTTTTTAATTTTAAAGTTAATTATGACTTAAATGGCAGCAATAAAAGTGGTAAACCTGTTTGCTGTTCTCATAATGTAAGTCAGATTAATTCAGAAATACAAATGACTCCTAATTAACTGACAATTACGAAAATAATAATAAAACTGTCACAACTTTTAGTCAAAAATATGACTATGTCCTCAGAACTGATATTGTTTTATAAGCCCACACAGTCAGTGAACCTTTTCCACCACTGAGATTCAGTGTTGTGTGATATGACTGTAATGATGTCTTAATGATGCAATGTGTTTATGTGGACGTCCTGTGATCGATGGCCTGGTTGTGCCTGCGGTGTGCCAAGGAATGTGGCCAATCTTTGCAAATCCCTGACAGCACTTGTCCCGACTGCTCAGAGCAGGCGGGCTCAGACAGCGAAGCCAGCTGCCCAGGTGTGTTTGGGATTCCTGGCAGCTGAATGACTGAATGGGAAGAGAGAGGGAGGGGGAGAGAGAGAGGGAGCAGGGTGCTGTGAGGTTGACTGTGGTTGCAGGTGAGTAGTGCTAAGCTATCCTCTTATGTCAACTCGCCTTCACTGGCTCTCAATGGAGCGAGAACAAGGGGACAGAGATGGGTCCCTGGGCGGCCCCTCAGTGATGGATTACACTGCTGAGAGCTGATTTAACGCAGTGACAGCAGGTTCTGTCCTTCATGTGCTTCAGTGGCTGTGAGAGATTACAGACCAACAAGTGTATTTAAAACATTGATTAATTTTTCTTTCTTTATGTCTGTACATCCCTGTTAACACTTTTTGTATGGATTACACAAATGAGATAAAACATGTTATTTAGTGTGTATACATTTTCTTGCTGCAGCCAGTTAACCTTTGTTAAACTAAGCTCTTCTGACTGTAGCTTCATATTTTAACAGACAGAAAAGAGAGTTGAATTGATCTCCTTTTCCAGCTCTTGGTAAGAAATAGCAAGCATATTTCCTGAAATGTTGAACTATTCCCTTAACCGAAAATCCCTGAACTCGCCTGATTTTGGGCCAAGCCTAGCTCACACTGATCTAACAGCTACAGAATAGAGTGCAAGCAACAGTCTCTTCATCTCAGTCAGCAACTTTTCCAAACTTGTCAAAATTTTGCAGACTAATGACAGGAACGTTTGTTGGCTAAAAGCAAGACAAAGAACATGAGTGAGTTTGAAAATTGCTCTGGTCTTTCATTCTGAAACCAAAGATGTTTTGGTGGTAGCACAGTTAATTTACCTCGTGTAGGACCCAGAAAACATACAGTATATACAGAAAAACAAGTGAGAGATGCTTAGTTTATGTGCAGCCCACAAACTCCACCAGTCTCCTGTCTGAGGGGTTAGGATTTTGATGTTTAGGGTCTGGGCTACGGTCAGGCGTGTCTGATCAGCCTAACTAAAAGCAGGATTTTGATAAGTGGCAGGACAACAGTCCTCTTAGATTATATACAGTTTCAGTGGCAATTTGTTCCTCTTTTCTTAATCATCCCAAAAACATTTGACATATCTAATCATAATGGTGTGTATAAGAGATGTGCTGAACATAACATCTGTTAACTGTTGAAAACTATGAAGCATTGAAAAAGAACTCATCTCTTTTTAAACAAAAGCTTTTCCTGCTGCTGACAAAGAAGCACCCCCCTAGCTTTTATTTAACTCTGTTGCTTTTTCATGTTTATAATCACACCCACCTTCGTCTCGAGGCATTCTGTTAGTGCAGAAATTACACACCTGCGACAGTTTAATTGTTCACATTCACATACCTCTGTATATATAGTACACCTGGCTCCTCAAAACTAGAGAATAACTGAGTAAAAGGTAAAAAAAAAATGTTCTAAAAGCACCATATTTGATCATGTCCTTAATTTGCTCATAGAGAGAAAACATTGCTACAACTACTATTACTATTAGATTATGATTGTGTTTTTTTCTTCTTCTAAAAATTCAGTGACATATTGTATCTATTTTTGAGACAACACAGGTCAACATGGTTCTTGTATTAACTGGTTTGTTCGTGGCGACAGAGAGACTCGGTCAGAGGTTCATGTAAACAGTTAAACCTGAGTAAGACCTCAGCCAGAACATGGCCACTAGCCAGGTAATTCAGAGCACATGAATGCAGCCACGACTACATGAAATTGTGTCTTTAAATTTACATAAAATCAAGTTTGTCACCTGATTTGAAGGTTTTCAAACTTACATTTGCACCCAAACCTACCATCCCTCGTAACTCACGTCTCACATACCTCACAACTTTGACTTTTTTCTTTGTAATTCAGTTCCCTAAAACGTGTATCTGCACATTTGTGTGTATATGAATGTGTGTGTGTAGCCTAATTAAACCATGGCAGCCATATGTGTTAATGAGCTCCCTCATTAGGCAGTAGCTCTCCTCGTTAGGAGGAGAGGCGTCGCTGGTGGAGGAGAGATGGAGCGGCTCTTTCTCAAGCTCCTGCTGAGTTCGCTGTCCCACACACTGAAGAGGGGATTATCCTACGGAGGGCAGCGAGGAGGAAGGAGAAATATGGGCTGAAACGAGAAAATGTATTTCTGGAGATAGAGCTGTGTAAAAGTCCTTAAAAAAATCTGTCTCTTCAAACAGAAAACACTGTTTTTTTTACATTTTTATTGGAATTATACAGACAAAGCAGTTATTTTACCAAATAACAATGTAAAATTTGAAACAAGTGGCACTAAAAGCAAAACTGCTTTGATGATCTCTCCATCTCAGAGTGGCAGTATAGCAAAAAGCAAGGATTTAACTCATCATACAGCTTTGTTGTGATGAATGTGACAAAATATTCAATTTTAGATGGTTGCAAGAGATTAAACTTAATTGTTGTTAACTCAAACTTTCCTGGACACAAAATTCACTCAGTGCTATTTATAAGACAGTTTTGTTTTACAGTGTAATGGTGCATTTAATTGAAAGTTGTGGGTTCTTTTAAGCTTAAAGTAAAAGAGATGCCATTGATCCTTTCATCATCAATCATTTAAAAGCCAGTGTGTGTTTTGTAAGATTCTCATATTCATTTTCAATTTTTAAAAAAACTTCACTTAGTGATTCACATCCAAGGAATGTGTCATTCCCACGACATAATTAAACACTCATCTACCTAATTTCAGACCATGGGATTGTAATCTTGTGAAGACATTTAGCTACAGGCATACCTGTCTGGCAAATGTTTTTGTGCAGATATTTTTATTTTTTCTCAAGCCCAAGAGGTCCTACCTGACTTTTATTTAGCATTTAATGTTATTTTTCTGTTATGTGTGAAATTCCTGAATTTTGTCTTAAATGTGCTGAAAACGTTGCCTAAATTACCACTAAACTAAACTGTTAGTTCCGATCAAGATATTTTCTGCCAGTGATCATAATCTCATTTACCAGACCCTGAAATAAGTTTTGACAAATGGTTTGAACTGCTAGTGTTCTCTCTTTGTAATTTTTTCATATTTTAATATTTAAAAATTAGCTTAAACTCCTAAAGGCTTCAGTTTGTAGGTATTAAGTTGTTTGCCTTGATGATTGGTCTAGAAAATTAAACATTAAATGCTCTAAGTCCTCCATCCTTTGCATGAACATACTGATTTTTGAATGGACAGTATATTTTGTGCCTGAGATCATCTTGTTTTTGTAACGTGTTGTCTAAGTCTACTGTTTGTTGAACATACATTTCTTCACCATCAGACCACCTGTTTATCCTGTACATTTACTGTAAAGTTGGTAAAGTGAAGGTTTGTTTCTCCTCTGTGTCCCACCAGGCTCCCTCTCCTGCAGAGACAGCGGAGGCTTGTCCTGCCAATCCACAGTCTGGTGTGTCTCGCTGCCTTCGGTCTGGCTCTGCCTCTCGCCATCAGCCTCTTCCCACAGATGTCACAGGTATTTCACCTCAAAGCTTTTTCTTCTTTACTGAGGAATATGTATTTCCTCAAATAGGGCATCCTTTAATAGTGCTTTCTAACACAGCTTTGTCTGAAGTTATCCTGCAAAATTGCACCAGAGTCAGTGTCATATTTACTGATGCCAAGAGCTCCCTTTGTTAATTTTTTGTTTTTACTTCTTTAAATTCTGACTGTACTGAATATCTGCTTAGCTCATATCTGCCATGACTCAGTGTCAATGACTGATGTTGATGACTGGAGTCCCCTGACCTCTTTAACGTTTTTCCCATTGAGCGTTACAGAGGCTCTCTCCTAATGAGGCGTAGCCCTCTGAGACATAACCTGCTCTGTTATGATCTGCCCAGTCTCTCTTGCCTTCAGTCATTGATGCCATCCAGGCTAGCAGGCTGAGATCTAACTTTAGCCTTATTGGCTCAGTATGTGTCATTCTACTCATTAAATGGCTGTGGCATGATGTTGTTTTTCACTCCATCTCTCTCTTTATCTCCTCTCTGCCAAATGACTTGCTGACACAAGCCAAGCAGCTCTGGCTTTAAAATGTTTAGGATTTAATTACCACTGGAAATAGCTCAGACAGCCATATGGCAAAAAACTTCAGACATATGTGCCGCCAACAGTCCTGTGAAAAGCTGCCTCCCATTCCACAGAGGAGCCTGTTTTTCTCTCACAAGTCCTTTTTGCACTTTCGCAAGGATAGCAGATGAAAAAAAAAGAACTCCCCAAAAAGCAACATGAATGCCCCGCTCTCCTGGACCCCCCGCCTACTCAATTTGTCCCACTTCCCCATTTCACACCTACCAAGATGTCTGATTAGGATTCTGCCTCCAACTCCAACAGCCATCTGTCTCTGGTTCAAATATTAGGAGATGCAATCCTCAAATTAGACTTTAATCTGCCAAATTGGCTCTTTTTGCACATTAGCGGTAAATACAGAACATTTAAAGCCTTAAAGAATTATTTAGTTACAAATGAAAGTGTTTCAAATCTTTAAGTAGTGGTTCATGTAGGTGATTATGGATACATGTACAGCACACACATGTAGTAGGTAAACTTGTGTATCTGTCAGCTTTTGCCAAATATTTCCGTCTGCACCACTGACCTTTTTGTTCTGCTTTGATTCCCACAGATCAGCGTGAATCAGTTAGAGCCGGAGATTGCCATGGCAACAGACTGTAAGATTGTGACATACAATAAAGGCCTGTGAGTGATCTCTACAGCCTGACACGTGAAGACAGAACCTGCCACTCAGCTTGGTTGTTATGGTAAATTTAGCTGCATTAGCCACCGAGGATTTAGCATACATTCACAGAGAGGGGTAGTTCCTGTTGGGAATTCATGTTGTTTACACTATGAAAATGATTGTTAATCAAGCAATAACACACAATGAGTTATTGTGATATCGGAAAGTATACGTCATGACACCTCTGAAAGTATAATCATGGTTTTATCATGGACACTGAACAAGGAAACAATACCAAATAACTGAGGCAATCAGAGAGATTTGTGGAAGACTAGGCCTGCTCAATCTAGAGTGTGCTGTGTTAACGGCAGGGGGGGGTAACAGCCTGGTAACAGCCTGGTAACAGCTTGGTTAGGTTGGCTAGCTAAGTTAACTTACAAGTTACCTGGTTCATCATGATTTTCTGACTTGTCCTTTTTCACAGTGAACAGACAATTAACTCGAGATAAATGTTTAAATGATTGTAGTCATGGGTTAGATTATATATGTAAATACTGTGAATGAAATCAGGATAAAAGACTGAAATGTACCAACCTTTTTTACTCTTGACCTTTTAATGTGAAGCTGTCTCCTTGCAACCCCATGTCAGAGGTTGACACTACATGTAACTTGTGAGTTGTTCAATCAGAGCATGATTTTCACCTCCCAGATCAAGTCTGAAAGGGTAAAACTACAGTACTGCATGAGGAAGAAGTAAAGTTAAGAGATAAGTCAGAAGAAGAAACAGAACTTAAAAGCATCCTGTCTCCAGTGTTGGGACACTCTGATTTAATGGCTGTAGAAATTATAGCCAATTTGTAAAATATTTTAGCAAAATATCAGGTAACAGCAGATAATTTTGCAAGTTTGCATGATTTAAAAAGTTTATGAAGCAAAGCTTAGTCTCCAAGTAACTCCTCAGAGAATACACTGCCTGATGTTTTAAATATAACTTACAAAAATCCCCTTTAAACCTGACTGTGAATTGTATTAAGTTTCAAAATAGATCAGTATCAGCTTTGAATTCACCCAATTAAAATGTGACACTGTGGGGTTTTTTGTTTGTTAGTTACCACAAAATCAGCTATTGAAAACAATTTTTAAGTAACTTAAATGCCAGTATTTGCTTTTGCTCTCTTAAACTGGAATCTGGAAGTTAAACAACTGCAGCTCATTTTAGTGTAGAGTCAGGGAAACGAGACATCTTTTACATTCACTTCTAAATCACTTAAAGTGCATTTACACTTTACAAATTACTTTGGTACTTTGAGTATACACAAATCCAAAGTAAAGATATTTTAAAGTCTTAACCTAAAAGGAGATTTTTGTTCTGTAAATGTTTTAAAATGCTGCTCTGTCTTTGTATTTGTATCTGCACTTGATGTATATAAACTTTCTGTCTTCACGTATTATCTTTTTTCATGATCTGCATGTGATTAGTATGTTTTCATTGTTGCCGGGGAAACGCAGCACGGTAGGCTGCGATGCAACGTAATTCGACAAGAAGCCACATGCAGGATCAGTGGAAGATGCTGGGTGTAAGTTGTGGCACATTATTCAGGTGAGACAAATAAAAACAAAACACCATTCATAAAGCAAACTGTCGATTACACAAATGTATCTGATTTCTCTTTTTTTATTCATCTGTTTTTTATGGTTTCTTACACAATCAGTTGTGAGCATCACATTCAGTTACTGTGTGTCTGAAGGATTTCACTCTCTAATGCTCTTAGTTTTAGGAAAATGTTACCTAATGGCCATTACTGACATATTTCAACAACTTACCTTATAAATTCAAATCATAATACATAAGAGGTCAGTTTTAATACCAAAAATACTCATTTTGTAAAGATGTTTTGTAAAGAATTTTTAAAGTTGTTGGTATCTTGTGTCATAAGTTTTGAGCCAAATGTCACATGATATTCACGACATTTTAAAATTCTAATCAACTTTTATTTTGAGGAAATAAATCTAGTGTGCTGTATTTCAGTTGTTAACATATAAAATGTAAATTGTATTTGAATATCTCAGAGAAGGTCATTTCAGTGATGAGCAGGATGCAACTGTTTAATCCGTCATTTCCAAAATTATCTAAAATGAGTCTTTCTTTTTCAATAATTAGGTCATGTAATTTGTAATTCAGTGTGTTTACTGCTGCTTGACTGAAACTGATGCAATGTGGCAGCTGTGACTCCACTGCATGATTTATCACTCAACGTGCATTTTTATAACCAACAATAAAACACATGTAATTTGTAGTGTTAGCTGAAAAAACAGAAGGCTTCAGTCATCACACAGAAAACAAGCAATCAAACAATAGTGATTAAACTAGTCCTCGTGCTTCACTTCAGCTCCTCAACACCTCTGCAGCAGCACGGATCTGTCGATTCCTTCCCCCACCTCGCAGCACTCTGCTCCTCTAGAGACGCTCATGTTTTTCACGGCGGATTCCTGCTCTCATCCTGAACTCTCCTCTCTGCTGACTCAAGCGACACGAGACGCAGTGTTTAGGGAGACGGGTGCGATTTTCCAATTAATTGTTTTCCTAACAGACGACTGAGAGGCGCAGCTCTTGTTAATCATGCTGACCTTTTACCTAACTACGATGTGATTGGCCTTAACCACACCTGCTTTACATGTCAGGGTGAGCTACTGTATTAGTTAAAATACACCTTTGATGGTGTTTATTTGGACAATAAGGAATGCTGAATCCCTTTTACCGTGTATTTGCACCTGCAGTGAGTATAGGATGTCCTGGAAACTCAAAACAAGGCATGTGGCCCCTTTTGCGACTGCAGATGTCTGACGTATTGTGCACCTTTGTAAAAAAAGGTGAGACTACTGCAGCATATTTTACTTGTCTGCCTCCCATCTTTTCTCTGCCTCGTAACTTACAAAACATTGGGGTCAGAAGTCAGGGCTCAACTCTAAAGACTCGGGGTCATTAGGAGGAGATTCCTTCCGTTTCTCTTGACAGGTGATTACTGAGGCGGCGGGTGAAAGGGGTGCCACACAATAGTAACTACTTTCCCTCTATCTCTCTTTTTTTCAGGGTTTGGATGGGAATTATTTCTGTGCCCCCCCCACCCCCACCCCCTTCTGCTGGAATTCAGAGGAAATACCGGCTGATAAGTAACACACCTGACACCTGTGCAACTGTCCTGCAACATTCCTGACACCTCAGTCTCAATCATTGGTTCCCAACTTAAGAGGACCCATAAGGGGTTGTTAGATTTTTTGGGGGGTCTCATGAAACATATTTATACTTTCTAGATTTTTCCTAAGTCTTTTTCAATTTTGACTTTTTGTGGGGAGTGATATTTTTCAGCTCTATTTTAAAGCATAAAACAACCTGAAAATGGGAAATTCTTCTCTGGTTGAACAGTTGACCAGTTTGTGTGCCATGGAGGCCTGAGTGTCTGCAGGTTTTCATTCCAATCAAACACTGCAGCAGCATGTTTCACACTGATTTGCACATGCAACTTCAGCCGAAGGGGAGGAACTAATGTGTGAAACCTGCAGCTGTAATGGCTGGCTGGAATATAAACCTTTAGACTTGAGCCTGGTTGACATGCTGTAGAAAAATGCAGCTAATTATATAAAAACATTACATTTCCCATCAGAGAAATAGTTTTTGTTTTTATTTCTAAAACATCTTTTTGTAATTACACATTCTGCTTGAAAAGTATGTTCTCATATATGTATACTACACACTGTGCTTAATGAAATCTGTCATCCATCAGTGACAAATGAATCAGTGACAAATGTGGTATGGCAGATGAAGCACATAGCTGTGAACTTGCTTTTATTATGTGGCACAACTCGCCCCTAACACCAGAGGTCTCTGCAGCTTCTCATCTGTCCCAGAGTCATGCACAGCTGGCCGTGAATCGCCTCTCTGTGGAGAATCTTCATTAGGAAGCGTAACAGAGCGGCTGGAATGGCTCCCAAGTCACAAAAGTTAAAATCATGCAGAGACAGACAGAGTTGGATCTTTTCTTTGACACATGGTTAATTTCCTGTTTTGTTCTTCTGGCCAGTCACCAGCCTGTTCTCCGACTCACTAGGTGGATGAAAAGTGCGCAACAACGCATTCTCATCATTGAGGAGAAATTCAAATTAACATGGTGCACAGGTGGCAGAGGAGGTGGGGTGAGCAATGAGGTGTTAATGACCTAAGCAGGTGGTAAAAACAGCTTTAATGAAACAAATAGCCTCTTTCAAAAACAACCTTTTATAAGTGGCCTATGTACAATTTTAAAAAAACAAACACTATGATAGAGGTTGACGTTGTTTCTCTTCATCTTTGGTTTTCACACACCAAAGATCATTTAACGATGGAGCGATCTCTTCTCATCCAGAGTCATTCAAGATGAATGTCATTAAATAAGATGTTTTTTTTTCTTCCAGTGTCACTGAGTATAGCACCTCGATGAAGAGATGTATGGTGATATCACATATTTAGTCCATGTGTGTCTTCCTCTAATGTGTCTAATTATACTTAATAATATTACATAATAAATAGTGTTGGTCCTCTGATGCGTCAGGAGGGGACGCCTGGTTCAGCACAGCATTGTTGGAGGTTGGACCGAGGTTTTAGTCCTCTGAGGTCACATCAATGTCCTCGGAGCTGGACTGCTTGGTGGCGATCCGCCATCTGTTGATGTGGTGGTTTCCCTTCTTCTTCTGCTGGCTGTCTGGTCCCTCCTCCTCCAGCTTCTGTCTCTTGTACTTGGTCCGCCTGTTCTGGAACCACACCTTCACCTGGACAGAAAAATAAACCAGTTTAATGCTACAACAATGTTTCGAGGCTACGGCTAATAATTATTTTCATAACCCATTAATCAGCGGTGTATTTTCACAATTAACTAATGAATTGCTTGGTTTTAAAAATGTGAGAAATTTGCTGAAAATTTTCACAATTTTCCTAAAATCCAAGGTGATGTCTCGAGATGTCTTGGTTTTTATCTCTGACCAACAGTCTATAATGTTATAAAACAGAAAAAAGCAATAAATCTTTACATTTAAGAACCAGGACCAAGAAAATGTTTGGTATTTTTGCTTCAAAAATAACTAACAATTAATTGGTCCTCAAAATAGCTGCATTTTAATAATAATCTCCTAAACTCAAGCCAGTGTGTATATAGTTCTCATTTTCTCCCAAAATCTGATTTTATATACCCTCTGTAAACCACTGTAGGCTTTTGTGGTTATCTTTTCTCCTTAATAAATCCTCAAAACTACTCCTCTCTCCCTAACTGATCCCCCACTGGTTTATACTCCCCCTTCATATGTCACCCCAGCATCCCCTTTGCAAAATGCCCTCAAACTGCTATTTAAATCTTATCTCTTTGCATCAATGACTGAAAATTGCACTAATACACGGGAAAGGTCAGTGAGCTAAATGGCTTCCTGACTGGCTTGTATTGCTAGTGTGACCTTGGAATATGATCTTGGCTGAGTAACTTACATGTGGTCAGGATACATTTTTAAAATAGCAACACATGCACTGGTCTTCATAATATTAGTTTCCTCCTCTCTCAGGCCTCAGGCTAATTTCACAGTCCATAAACATGTTTTTACTCTCAAGCTCTGATGTACTAGCTTCAAGATGGATGCTAGTACCTTTGTTCATTTGTGCTACAGTGGAGGCACCACAGGCAACTTAAAGAAAGGACTGTGTTAACTAAAGTGATGACTAGTTTCTTGCCAAAATGCTGCAGTGGGCTAAATTACCAGGTGTAGCAGTATTTGATTCCCACTTTGATTTGATCATTATTTGAATGCAGTTTCACAGCAAATCATCCACTGTTTTAGAGCAGCATTTCACTTTACCTGCTGAGGGTGACATTGTTTAATGATGGTGACCATTTCATAACACTACTGCCCTGATCGCTCTACTGGTGCAAATATTTCTACTGTTTTTTTATGTATTCACTCTAATGAGACAGGAAATGCACAAGTCATAGTTGTATTAGAATTGTGAGATTTGTAATTTTTATAAATTAGTATTAACTCTCTAATTATCTTTCTACTGTCGTTCTCTATAACCCATTGCTTTTGCTTTGTTGTTGTTACAGTACTTACTTAGCTCAAGACCAAATAAACTTTGTGTGAGTTCATTAACATTCAGTTCACTGTTATAATTTGCATAATGCAATTGGTGCTTAATTGCAAGCCTTCCATTGACTCATACAAAACTTAAACTTGCAAGTGGCATTTATCCATAATGCTGACTTGGGAAATCTCTTTTTATTGCCTATTAGGTCTAATTGATACCCAGTTAATGTGGGCTCATTAAACCTCAGCGTCAATAATATTTACACTTCTTTATCCTATAGCATGCATGAATTAAACCTCTTAAAGAGACTCTAACCCACTGAGCTGCAGCCATTTTTACTCTCATGTAGCCAATGCAAAATGATTTCACACAGGTAATTTATAATTTCCCTTTGTTATTAACATTGTAATAGACTCTGATATTTTGCAACATTACAGCAAAAATATTCAAATGATTCCTTTTTTGTGAGTAACAACTTGACTATTATTCAACTACTGTAGTTTATGTAACACCTGAACAATTTAAAACCAGGCCCACACATACAGTAAAATAAAAAATAATCATTTTAAGTTAAGCTAGCTAGCTTTAATTTTGTTGCTTTAAATTGAATTAATGATAAAAGTTACTATCATTATTTTCACTGTCATTCCTTTTTATTGGCATTACAGAAGCTTTTATTTTGATTATTTTTCATCATTTTCACTGATAATTCTGTTTGATTGGAATATCTTTAGCCTAGGCTACATATTCAGCTGTTTGGGGGCTAATTCCGATTCGTTTTAATATATTCAACCCAGGCTAAATAACTACAAATAAAGATTATTTACCCCCTAAATATTTCCCACATTCAGCCTCTATTTTCTTTGAACCATGTACAGTAAAACCGTCGCCCCTTCATGATGGGGAATTCAGAAAGATTGGACTAATTTTACTCTCACTGCAGTTATCGCGACAATTAACAGAAGCCTGAACATTCGATTCTAGAATGTAACGGAATTGAATGTTGCAACCATAGAAACGCTGCGCTCAGGAAGAAATATGAGCGAGGTTTAAAGCAGAAATTGTCAATGAGACCATTTAAAGGCTTTGAGGGACCCGTCGTCTTATTGTTGAAACAATTAGTAAGTGATAATTGGCCTTGTTTGAGAGATGAAACTCTATTTAATAACATAAAACAGGCAAATGCGCATAGATGCTAACGTTAGCTTAACTTGCCTGTGTTTCAGATAAACTCAAGCTGTTTGCGAGCTGCTTCCTCTCGGCTCCCACCACGTAGTGGTTCTTCTCGAAGGCTCTTTCCAGACGGAGGAGCTGGGAGGGAGAGAAGGCCGTCCGGATGCGTTTGGGTTTCCTGGCGAAAGGACCGTGGAGGAGCAGGCTGTCCTGGGACACGTCGTTACCTGACACCAAATTCAAAGAAACACGAAGGGGCGTCAGTCGGGACTGGCAAAGGTAACATTATTATAATACAGTACTTAGTTTGGACTGGACAGTGTCCAGGTTGGCTGTCAGAGTGTGGAAACAATATTATAGGCTAACTAATCAGAAACAGTGTGAACAGTGTCAGTAGATCTACTGTGTGAGTCTACAAGAATGACCAAATAAAGCTATAGCTGCCGTTATTATGGTAATGGAAATTATTATTATTGCTTGCAATAGATAAATAATATAAATACTATATATCTAATAAATAATAATAATTTGCTGGTAAATAGTATTCTAATAGAAGCAGTTTTCCTGAACCGACACCCTGCCAGCAGCATTAACAAAGCGACCAGCGTGTTTCCATCAAAAATCCCGTTTGTACTGCTCTTCTATTATTACTGCACAACCAGGCCTTCTAATTGCTTGTCTTTAACGCACATTGGGTTAGACCCTTTTGAACATGGCATTATGGAGACGGAGAACCTCTAACATTTCTTGCCAGAAGCCTAATAAAAACATTTTGTAGTTTGTTTGTTTTTGTTTTTTAAACTATAACCGTTTATTTATTTTCTCTATGATTATTATAAGTCGACAGATTACTTTTAAACTGATTCTTTGTCTGAACTGAGTAAATAGTTAAGTCAAATAGGCCATATTAATAATAATATTTAGTTCAGGAGTAAATGGACACCAGATATTTATTTAACAAATTGCCTCTGATGTTCTCTACAATATATTCAGATAAATAGTCATATTCTACCATTTGACTGTACTGGAAAATATAGCAAAGAGATTAAGATAGTCTATTATAGTGTGTGTTGTATGAGCGAACGAATTCATTACAACTAATTTTCCCTCTGATCTATTTCATAATATTTTGTCAAGAAGGTGTGAGAGGTGAGGCTGAAAAGGACAGGTTACATTTATGTTAAAATATTCCAGAGGGCTCTTATTTCTGCGCACACACAAGTGGGCGACTGTGATTTGGAAATAGGCTATAGCCGCAGGGGTCTGCATCATTTTTATTATATGCTAATTATATTTACCTTTTTCTTACATTTTTGTCCTCTCTTATTAATTATAAGAGTCTACAACAATACCGGTCAGTGTGAGATATTTATTTATCTGCCTCTATTTTAATGATACATCAAAGTGCCATTAATAAAGGGGTATTTTATAGATTTGCATCATCTGTCTTTATTGTAAAAATAAATTTTATTAAAAATTCCATACCTTCAGGAGTGCAATAAATGCAACAAACATGACAATAAAAGTACAGTTTGTCTAAACGTGCCATAATAGCTCGTATGGTTGTACTTACGGGTAATAGTTGGAGCAGCATGGCGCTGTGGTTTGTCTAGTTAATAAATCACTGCAGGCTGTGTTCAGATCCTTTGTTGTTTTAATACCTGCATTGGATTTTCTTCTGATTTGCGTTTCTATTCCCATGATACTGAAATGATTATTGTGAATTTGATCTATTTGGCCTCTATAGCCTGGATTTTGTTCAAGATATTTGCAGAGAAACTGTAGCTTCACCTAGGGCGAGTTTTCTTGAATGGGAAAAAGAAAATCACCATCAGTGCTTATCTTCTCCTGGCTGTGGCTTTTTCTAAGAGTAGCTGCAGGGCGAATGAGAGTGGAAACATGAGAGCAGCCCGACAGCTTGCTGCAGACTTGGTGGCCTTGTCGTTTCTAGGCTACTATCTGTGGCTGTAATTTATTGTTCAACCAAGAAATATATTTTCAGTGTTTTTGAAAATGTCATGTCCGATAAGTATCTATAACTTTTATCGAATAGTCTCTATGAAATTGTGTTAAATTAATTTAGAATCATGTACAAACATACGTTATGAATTTCTGCAGGCAATAAACCCATACACTTAAATCTGAACATTTTAATTACAGAACATCCTGTTTTTTTAGGCTGGCCATTCCGGAATAAATAAAGTTGTTTAGGATATTTAAACGTCTCCTCCGGTCGTATTGCATCTCCACTTACACACTACACTTACCTTGAAATCTGTGTCCGAAAAACCTGTTCCGTAGGACCCAGGGATAGAAGTTGAGCGGGTCCCGGTGTTGCGTCCCGAAGAAGTGCGGATGCTGTAGGTGGGAGCCTCCGAGCTGGTGAGGAGCCACGGTGAGGGAGGGGTGGTTTACCGTCTCCGGGAACACTAGGTCCGGGCTCTGGTAGAGGGACCTGGCCGGTGGAGCCTGGTAACCGTTCATTAAGGCATCTGTCGTCGGGTTGGAGTAACTTAAAGCCGTCGGGCGGATGGGATCCTCGGCTGTTAGAGGGTTCTCCTTGGCGACCAGAGACTCTATCGTGAAGCAGCGCTTGCCTGCAGACGAAAACATCATCTCTTGAAAGAAGTAGAAACCAAACACCAAAGGAAAGTGACCAGTCGTTTTCCTTCCTCTTGCTGGAAAAGATACCCCCCCCTCTCTCAGAGATGCATGGTGATCAAAGATGGAGGGTGCGTGGAGGTTTTTTGCCTACACAAGCCTGTCCACTGGAGATGCTGCTACAAAACTCAACAGTGCTGCAAATTGCCTTGATCCATGGAGTCTGTGCGCACTCGGTGGGTTTCTGTGCACAAGTGCGCACCAAGTAAAGCGCCTTCGAGCTTCCATGCGGCTTGACGCTGCACATGGAGAGAGCTGATTGGACCAAAGCACCTGCCAATAGTTCTCCTCAAGTACCTGCTTCATAGATCACACGAGACCGGGCAGCTTAGTTACAGAGACACGCTGAGAAAACATGTGTGCCCCAATTAATGGGTCATTGTGTGACTTATTCAGCCTTAATATCTAGTTTTTCTTAAGGGAAAACAATCTGCCGGTGGGGGTGAGAAAGTTCCACTTGAGTCAGAGCAGGTTCAGTTTCTCTGGTAGTGTTAATGTTTGAAGCCTAAATCAAACCTTCTTCTACACAGTGACTTTTAAATGGTATTTTACACCCTGAACATGCCACCTTATGGATTTTCAAGAGTTTTGATAACATTTAGGCCCATTTCTCCCTCATTATACAACTATAAAACGTTTTACTGGAAGCGTGCTAACCGCTAAGAACATATAAGGCCTATATATAACCTAGTTAACCTGCCTCTACCGACATGAAATATGTGGTGAAATGCGAAACAGGAAGGCAAGATAAGGCCGATTTACGCAGCCTAAAGGTCAATTAATTTTTCTTTTCTGCTCGGTTCTTCTTTAGTATTTCAGCCTATAGCTCACAGCTAACTTGCACGTTTTTATAGGTTTGTAATTATAGTGAAAACATCATGCTATTTAGAAACAATTCCTTGTTGTTTTTTTGTTTGTTTTTTTACATCAAGCTAAAACTGCCTCAGGAAGTATTTTATCTTTTTTATCGCACCAACATGAACAGTATCTTCTTTCAATTGAAACATTATAAAATTATGAAGTTTTATTTGTGGATTTAATGTTTTTCACATGATGCAACACATATTCGAGCAGCTGTTTAACAGGAAAGGAAATAAATACGGGCACTGGATTAATTTTGCTATAATGCTAATAATAATTAATTCATAGTTAATACGTAGGTCTAATAATAATGATGATGATGTTATTGTCCGATATGCATTCATTGTTTAAGTAAATTACTTTAAACGCCATTTGCAATCAAGTGACGAGATTCCAATGAAAACAAAACATTCTTCAGTCTTTTGCTGGTGGACTGTATCTGTTCACACGTCATTTAAAAATTATTTTTTGACAAAAGAAATATTTATATGCCAACAAATGGAGGCAAAAAGTTAATTATCATTTGTTTCAGGAGATAAGATCGCACCATCGTGGAAAACAGACTAAATGATCATTAAATCATCATTTCACTGGCATCAGGAACATGATTTGACTCATGTTCACTTATGAGAAAATTAGCTCAGTTAAGCAGCATGTAGTCCTGCAGGAGAAAACAACCTGTAATTGTCTCTGGAGCTCGGTGGTAGCTGCCTTCTCCCTCGGCGCTCAGCTTCCATGCTGCACTAACCAAGTTAATAATTTACCTCCTAATTCGCTCGTTTGCTCAGAGGTTGCATTAGAAAATCATTACCGATGAAAATTATGAGGTAAAACAAGTTGTTGATTAGGCGTTTAGAGCTAAAGGCTCCTAAAGACGGCAGTAGGTTCTGTGAATGGCTCGGGGTCCAAAAAGCGCATTTTTAAAAACTCCAGTTTCATTTCTTTAAACACAGTCATCACTCTAAGGACGTTTATTTTCTGGGTGGATCTGAACACTGAGTTTCTTAAAACTGTTCCCTTGGAAATATTTTCCTTCTGTTGCACGACTCATAAGAGCTACTGCTGAATTTAACAGTTTAATTAACAATTAATAATTCAAATGCCTGTTTATATAGGTTATTATTGCCGAATTAAAAGGATTGTCATAAATTAACAGATGGATGTAGCTCTGTGGGGTTATTTTGTTTCAGGATAAAGATCTTTTAGATTAAATGTTCTGTTTAAAGGAATTATGTTTTGCGATACGGTTACATTATAGATCCCTCGCAGTGACCATAAAGCAGTGATAGAGATCATGATGAACACAGTATTAAAGATAGTACTAGAAACCTTGTCACATAATTCTTTGTTGCAGGATTTTATATTCAACCCGTGGTTTCAGCTCACAGTGCTGCAGCAGCAGGAACTTGAGGGCTGACCGAACCGGTTGAAAACGCAGGTTGACTTTAACGGTGAAACCCCTGTGGGCCTTTACGCACTGACCCTGATCGCTGCTGGTTAATAGATGATCAAATCGCTCTGTATTAACAAAAACAAAGCAGAGCAGTGTACCGTTGTTCCGTACCTGCTGTTGATTTTCCCCCCGAGGCTGCGGAGGAGAGTCTGACCACAGTGATCTTCATCTAACACTGAGCAGTGAGTCAGTCTTCAGTGGAAATGTCTAAGCTTTATAGTTAAATTCTCCTCTGTTTCACTGTAGTTTAATATTACTGAGATATTTTAGGGTCTTGAATTGTGACCTTGCCCACATTCTTGTTGTTTAATATCCTTGAACATCAATATAGAAGCAATAAAATAGTTATAAATGTTATCTCCTATATGGTTCACTCTGGATGATCTCATCAGATTATATATTAATTATAGGATTGCGACAAAAAGGGAGAATGGGTTCACTTGTAGCACAGGTTACACATTGTCCAATTAAGTAAACTGGGGAGAGAATAGTTAACACAAAACATTATGAAGAGCTGGTCTTAGTTAAGATTTGACTGGGAATATTTTTTATTTTGACAGTGTAGAGACTTTGTGCTGTGTGATAAACAAACTTTAAAAAATGGTGACATGTAAAAATGTTCACTTTTCCACCAAATATATATTCTACTGTGCATAGTTTATAATTTAATCTGCAAAAATGACTTACTTTATTTCACTCATCTTCCAGGGTACATATTCTAAAGTAAACAAAACAGCAGGACAACCAATGACTGTGACCTGAGCTTGAATATTTTTGGTAATAGATGATAATCAAATTCTCGACAAACATGACTTAATTTCGCTCTAATCAAACTGTCCAACCACACATTTGTCTAAAAGAAGTTTTTAGTAAGTATATGAGTAGTTATGTTACAAGTTAATGGTCAGTTTTCAGGGAACTGGTCCAAAAGAGAGACCACTTTGAAGACAGAGCCACAATCAAAGATATGTGCTGCCCTCTAGTGGACTCCGTCTAAACAAAGTGTCCTTATTGTAGTGACTTGACTGATTGATGAATACGAAAATGGTGTTTTAGTGACACTATAGTGTCTGTAGTACTCAATTTTTAGTTTATAGTGACTTCCCCATACTGTATAACAAATTTTAATTATTATAATTATAATTATTTTATGACAAACGTAGTAGGACTGAAAGGGATCTTTAAATCACTATGGCACATCAGATATTGTTGTATTAACATAGTTTTATTCATTAAATCTAAAAATGTCCCTTATTTCATAGTGTAGCTATGACTTGACAAGCCTTTAGAATATTCTAACTTCCCAAACTTTGTTTTACCAGATGATATTAAGACCATTTTCCTTAATGAAGATTATTTCCAACAGTAGAGGCCTGCAGGTAGAGATTTTGGGAAAATCCTGTTAATGTTCTGTATAATTTGTCATTTCACCTCTAAAGGGAAAACACACAAGTCCACACAACCTAGTTCTCCCAGTTGATTAGAGTATGTTGTTTTTAGGCCAATGCTGCCATCTGGTGGCTGAGATGAGGCAGAGCATGTTTTTAGCAGAGGCCAGAGGGAGCCTTTGACCTCACTGGTTCCAGTTTTCAAGTTATGTTGGGGGCCAATCCTAAAACAGCCCATTTATACAAATACAACATTTTGAATATTTTACACGATATAACAATTTGCGATTTTCCGATGTACTAATTAGAGTAAATGGCCACTGCAGCACATTGATAACAACATTTTTGCTGTACACAGTGGATCATCATTATGTCAGTGTTAAATTAAAAAGGGAACAAAAAATTGAAATGAAGCTCTCCAGAAATGACTGTAGAAGTCTCTTTTTGTCTTCAAGCATATTATTTTCACTGTTATCGAGGAAGGAGAAGCCAGTATGAAACCAATAATCCAAATTCATTTTCAGTTATTAAAATACACATTGAAATGTCCACTTATATCTTTTTTTAAACCCTCTTTTAAAATCTGTTGTCACTGTCACAGAATATGCATCAGTAAATAATTTAAAGTGATATGATAAAAGATTGTTATGGACTTCTTTTCACAAGGTGTTTGATGACATTAGTTTGAAATGCTGACTTTACTTAATTATTTATTGGCTCGCAGGGACAGTTCTGCCTGATCCGTCTCCGTGATGTTGATTAAAACCGTCAGACTCTCAGACTGCAGCTGAAGCTCAGGGTTTCCCTCGCACCTCCCGCGTTCATTAATAAACTAATTGGCCATTTTGTTTCGCATTAGCGTTGTGTGCTCAGCTAATCTATTCCACTTAAATACTTGGAAGATTTCACCCCATTATAACGAGATGGGAAAAGTAGCACGTCGCTGCGTTTGTGCCACCTGCATGAGAAGTGGGGTCGTTTAGCCACCTGTACGGGCTCCGCTCCTCCACCGGCGTCCTTCCTCAGCATAAACAAACATCTCACATTTAACAGAGCCTGGAGAAAAAAAAGATGCGTTCATACTTAGAAAACTTTCTTTTTTATCGTAAACTGTATCTGCTGATCTGCAGGTCTAGGGTCGAGTTTTAACAGTTTTGTGTAGTGGCGTAAACCTGGGCCTGTTTTAAACACTGTACGAGTCGAATTACATTAGCATGTGAGTGGTATACAGACATTTTGGCGATTTAAGTTAAAATATATTAAAATGCCATAAACGTCAGCTATTCTAAGTACCTAGAATGAATTTTGCAGTGATTTATTAGGTTATAAAGTCATTGAAATTGGGGATGTGTGTATACAAATGAGTCACACTATAGTCCTAGCTAGAGATTAACATAATATGATCCAACATTTTTTTTAATGTTATTTATGAGTTGCGTCGTGCGTAAAAGATGAATGGATGAATTATGCGTAATACGAAAACCAGCTGGTTCCTGGTGTCCGTTACACTTCCAGTCCTCCCACACTGCGTTACATTCGGCCTTTAAATCCTCTCACTCTCTGTCTCTCTCTGAATACGATGTGAACAGGAACTGGTACTTCCTGGGAGAAAAAGAGTCTGTTCTCCAAACATCAGGATGGCCGCTTCTCTTCAGCACGGCTCCTCTTGTTGTCAGTTGCCCGTGTCAGAAGCCATTGTGCGTCTCAAATGCGGTCCTTTCACGACCAGACAAAGGCCAGCTCCTACTTCAAACGCTTGTAATGAAAGCTAATGACTATTAGATGGAGTAGAGGGGCCTTCGCCTTTGCAAATAAAATGCAAAGAAGGATTTTTTTTTTTACAATCGCCTACCCTAAAACGCGCGTTGGTCAAATGAAGTGCACTCTCCCCATTGGAGCTGGAGGTTATTGCTCTCCATGAGAACTTTCACACCTTCTCGGAGCTGCATTACAATCTGACGGTAAAGACTCATCTGAGCTCAGTCATATGACCAAAGGCAGAAAATACTAAACCAAAGCTGTAGTTATGATGCAGGATTTGCTGCTTTTCTTCAGCATATGTGACATTAAAATGAGTATCTCTGGGTTACTGTTGGTCAGACAGAACAAGCAGTGTGAATAAGGTATATAAGGTCATATTTCACTGATTTCTGGCTTCTACAGATCAATTGTTTAATCACGAAAAAAGACAAATAAATCAATTGTGAAACATATGGTTAGTTGCAGCCCTATTATGACTATGACAACATATTAGTACAATTAACATTTAAAATTTGAGGTATTTGTTTCACATTTATCTCAGTTTTCCTGCTTGTTGACTGCATGCTTTGTGATTCTGACCAAATTAATGCTAAATATCCATATTTATGTTGTTAAGAGTCTTTTGGATGCTGTGCATTTACATGCTATAAGAGGTGTGGTGCCCTGGTAACATGGTAAGATTTCAGCATAGATTGGGATTGTTTTAGTTTAACTACTCATTAACAGCATTAGTCTCAGTTTTTGTGTCATTTTTAAAAATGATAAGACCATATTGCACCTTTGTTTTGCCAGGATTGGCCAATGTTGCCGCACAAAGTTAACAAAAAAACTTAATTGAAAATATTAGGGCTGCGGTTGAATATCATTTTCTTTACCTGTTAACCTTTTGAATAATTTCTTGTTGAACTTAATTGACTTTTGATTCACAAAATGTTTTGAAACTGGGAAAAATAACTGGGAAATCACAACTCTCTCTTCAAATTGCTTGTTTTGTCCAACCAACACTTCCGGTGACAAAGAATAGCTGGAAATTCTCACATTTGAAAAGCTAAAACCACCCTTTGTTTTGGCTTTTCCCCTTGAAAAATGACTTGCTGGATTGATTGAGTTATCGAAATTGTTGCTGATTAGTTTTCTGCTGATTGACCAGTAGCTTAAGCTCTAGAAAATACAAAACAAGCTGGCAAAGACACAGTATTGTCTAACTAGACAGTGTGGATAAACAAAAAATACCTATTATCTCTGCCACCAAGACAAATTGTGTAAAGTACTGAAGCTTCTTATGGAAGGCAACTGTTACATCTTCATTTGTCTCCTGACTTGTGGCTCTTATTAACTCTTATTCCTTTTGAGCTTCAGTACTTTACACAATTTGTCTTGGTGGCAGAGATAATAGGTATTTTTTGTTTATCCACACTGTCTAGTTAGACAATACTGTGTCTTTGCCAGCAAGACAAATTGTGTAAAGTACTGAAGCTCAAAAGGAATAAGAGTTAATAAGAGCCACAAGTCAGGAGACAAATGAAGATGTAACAGTTGCCTTCCATAAGAAGCTTCAGTTCAGAGCCTGTAGAGAGTCTTAAGAAACCCAGCCAGTGTTGGTGTGTTTCCAGCCGTTGAGGTGCCCTGTGCTAATTGGGACGATGAGCCTGGTGACCCCCACCTCTACCCTCCTTGGGACTCTCCAGGTTTTCCCAGGCCTCTGGCTGCTTCTTTCTGTCCCTCAATGGGATTACGTTGGGCTGTGGAGAGAGGAGAGGAGGGGGGAGCTCTGATTCCTGGCTGATCACATCAGAAACGGCTCTCTGGGGTTTTTACACAAATTCTGCTCCTTCAGCGACGCTTCAGCCCTAATCAGGCCAAGCAGGGACACCAGGAGAGAGCAAGCAGGGGGTGGCGGACAAGAGACAGAGAAAGAGATCAACTCTGTTACTGTTTATTAAACTTCTCCCTTTGATACTGTTACCAGCTGACTTCTTCCTCTTACAGCATCTCAATTCAATTCATATGTCTTTGATACATTTGCCAAAACAGAACAGGCCTGTAAATGTTCCAGTATACATCAACATTACAAACAATCATTAGTGAAGAATGTAAAACTCAAAGTTGATAAGATCTTAGTGAAATAACTTTGTTCTCCAGTTTGCTTTTCATCTTTCTGCTCAGTTTCTCATCTGATTTTGTTCAGCTGTTGTGGTGGAGTGGATTAGTTGAGTCGAGTGCTCTGTGGGTCATAGGACTGTTGCACACACATGTACTTAGAAAAGAGACTTTTATTTTGAAATACATTTTGCAGAGGAAATAATTACATTAAAAAAGCAATAGAGTAAAGGGGGGGTGGGGGTGGATTGAGCTGTTGATGGGAATGTATAGTGGCTCAACAACTGTAAATTTAGTTAGTCTAAATATTAAGGCATCAGCACACCAAACTCTATTATGTACAGCAGAGCTGCAACGATTAGTCGATTGATTGATTTGTAACTGTTGTTTTATTTTTAAGCAAAAATGCTGAACATTATCTTCTAAAATGTATGATGTCCACACTAAAGGCTGCTACCCCTTCTTAGATATTACAAGTAAATATTGCTTAATTTTAAGGGGTCACGACAAAAGCAAATTGACATGAGATAGAGAGATAAACCTACATATTAGAAATCTATACATTGTCTTAGTAGTACTCTTAATCTTCGCAATGGAGAGATAGTCTTATGTCTTCATTAACCTCTTGATTATCAGCTCCTCTGTTAAATCATGCTCTAATAAAGTAGTTTGATGGAAGCTAAATTTAGGCGAAAGTACATTCATTAACACAAAATTTGACTGTAATAACCAATGGCAAAAAGATTTTAGGATTAAAGAGATGGAAGCCACTGCTCTGTGTTCCCATCAGCCCTTTTTGTTTAATACGACCAAGTTATCCACAGGACAGGAGTTTCAGGTTGACCACCCCAATTAGCTGCGCTGATGGACTCATTTGCTACATCCCAATCCTTTCTACACACTGTCTTCTCTCCTGTTTTATCCCTCATGTCTGCCAGGCAGGCTTCAGCAGACAGCATGAGTCTCTTTCTGCCTGGGAGGAGAGACGTTGAGTTTCAATAGAGCAGAGACAGGACACCTGCCGGCAGTGGGTGGGCATGTGGGAGACCTGTCCATTGAGGAGCAGTGAGAACAGGCGTATTGACCGTTTAAACAGATTAAACAGTGAGACCCAGCTCTCTGGCCCAGAGACAGACTGACCCCTACCACCCCAGGTTACAGATATCCCAGCTAATCCCTGAGCTGGTTATTTATTTACTTAGCTTAAATCAGAGGGGAACCCGAGTCTGTCCCAGACTGATCGTCAGATCAAACCTGGGAGGAAATGTCTCCATCGTACTTAAAGTGGGCACAGACTGAGGAGGTCGAAGGGGCCGAAAGAGAAGAGACAAATCAGTTTCTGGAACTAATGCACAGATTAACAAACTCTCGGTTTATAAACAGGCAAAGATTCAGTCATTATAAATTAAATCAAGGCCACAAAAGTCTCATCTGATTGTTCAGTGAGCAGAGTCTCATCTCATTTTGTAGTTTCATTGTACTGTTGTACTGCTAATTAAACGGTTCACCTGATAAAATTACTGGTCAGCTAACGCTAACATGATTTGTGAAATCTGTGAAGTGGACAAAATTTTAAGTGTTTACATCAAATATTTAATGTAAATCTGTTTTTCGTTAAAGCCCTTCAAAAATATGGTTTAAATCTTCAAATTTTCTCTTAATCATTAGATACAAGTAGGTAAATATCTTCAGATTATTTATCCAGAGTGTAAAACTCAAAAACTGAGCCAATCTGCTTCAGGACGGTGTTTTGATTTGACTTACAGTAGCAAAACAAACACAGTCATCAGATTTCAATTATTATATTATTCAATTCAAATGTTTTTTACCAGCTTACTGAGCACAGATAGTCTCTCTTAGATAATATAAACCAAAATCTCCAAAACTCATCTAACTTGGTAGATATTTGTGTGTGCTGGTATAGGAGTGCTTTTAGTAAAAAACAGGTCTTCAACACCATTAAAATCTTTTCTGTTTAACTGTGTTAAATGTGCAGATTTCTAATTACGTTGTGTCAGAAAATGTCACATTTATCTTTTAAAGTCATTCTAACTCCCAGTGGTTCAGTAAAAAAGGAACGAACAGGACAACGTTTCCAGTAGTGTCATAAAATATATTTCTGAATATTTCATTCAAATGTACAAGCATTTGACACAAGAAGTGAACTCATCAAAGAGCAATAAATGTAGAAAATTAAATATATAACTATACATCTATTAAATATTCATAGTGGGAGACAGTGGGCCTCCTTTCTCAGCAGTATATGTACAGAAAGTCTTTTTCAAAAGTCCAGTGGTGGCAGGTTAACAGTGGTCAGTGGAGCCATCAGACACATCAATATCCACGTCTGAGTCAGAGAACTCCTCGTCCTCGTCGCCTTCGTCTCCGTGCCCTTGAGATCCGGGGCTTTTCGGCGGAGCAGCCAGGCCCAGTTTGGCCAGCTTGGCCTGCTGCTGCTCCAGACTCTGTTTGCGCCACTTGATGCGTCGGTTCTGGAACCAGACTTTGACCTGGAGACAGAAAACAAGAGCCATGTTAGAAACACTGTGGTGTAAGAAACGTATAATATCTTTCTGGTGATACAACTCTAAAACTCTTCATTTTCAGTGAATGTATTCATACCTGAGCTTCTGTGAGCTGCAGAGCGGAGGCCAGGAGGAACCTCTCTGATCCGACCATGTACTGCTGCCGTGCAAACTCCTTCTCCAGCCGGGAGAGCTGCTCACTGGTGAAGCTGGTGCGCATCCGCTTCGACTTCCCACCTTTGGTTTTAAACGAGTGCATGCCGGCGTTGACTTTGGACATTGAAGCTGTGAAGCAGAGGTGACACATTTAATCGCACTGTCACGTTTAATTCTTAACATTTAGACGCATTTCGCTGTGTTGGCTCCAGAGAACAATGATAACAACTCAATTTACCTTGTGCGTAAAATGCTCCACGACACGTTGACTGGTAGGTGAAAGGTGGGCAGCAATAGACTGAGTATCCAGGTTGTGTGTGGACAGCTGAGTGCAGCATGTTCGGTGAGTAGACGTAAGGTGCTGGTGCTATGGGTAAACCGACGTGTCCGGTGAGAGGCAGAATCGGGGTTGCTGGCTGATATTTCACTCCGCATTGAGTAGGACTCGCCCGGTCGCTGGTTGTGTCCTCCGGCTTGGCGAGCAAAGCATCAATAGTGAAAGATTTTCCACTGGGAGGCTTGGTTGCTGACGCGCACTGGCTCCCCTGGTACTGCGGGTACAGCGATGCTGCTGCGTAATTACGCACAGAGTATCCATAAGCTCCGACTGGTCTGTTCGGCACCTGCATTCTGCCAGATGTTAAAAAAAAGTGGAAAAAGAAGATCTCGATGGTCTTTGTAGAAAACAAGTTGTTGCTCCAAGTGCAGCGAGAAAGTGAATGCTGCTCCTCTGCGGAGACTCCTCATTTATACTCCACCCGGACGCAGAGGTGTCAACAGCCCCCCATCGATCCTTTGTCTTTCTAAGTAGCAGATGAGAGAGACGAACATCTCGACAACGTATCCAATTAATTGGTGGAGTAGTACAAGCTGGGATTGTCAAACATCCTAACCCTTTGAATGACAAGGCTTTTGAAGAGTAGGTGGGGGCAGGGAAGTCAGGAGATTTACTGGGCTACAAATTCTTGCATGGATCTTAAGTCCAAATGTAATCATTACCGCTGGGAAAGCCTTGATGTTACCAAATCATCTTATTTGGAGCCTTTTAAGTCCCGGCTGCCGGACAGATGCTTTAAGCAGCGTAACAAGTCGCTTCACAATTGGATGCCGACTTAAAGTTGTAGAATTTACAGAAAATCTACTGTGTCGATTTAATTTATTTGACTCACTTCCCCTTTTTTGATTCCAAACATGGGCTATTCAAAGTTTTAATTTGTCTCAAGTAGTTGTAAGTCAGGAATCACTCCTGTATGTAAACAGTCCATAATCTTTTTCCTGTTTAAGACGAATGCGCTCTATTCCCAAAGTGTGTCTTTTAACAGCAGCGGTGTCGCTCTTAAAATTGAATAAATGCCCTGCGTAATTGAGGCGTCAGATTCAGCGGGTCGGGTGCGGTGACAGAGTGGTGCTGCTGGGTTTTTTTTTCTTTCTCTCTCTTTTTTTTTTTTACCAAACTGCAACTTTTAACACTAATCTCACTCACCCTGTTAATCCACAGGTTGATCCACCCCGTCCTTTGAATGTGGCTGCTCTGACTGGGAAAGGCTTGTGCTCAGGTTGATTCCTAAAACAATCTAAGTTGTTCTAAAGCCTTAAATCTGAAGGGTGGGTTTATTTATTGTGTTTGAATGAAAGCCAGTCTCATTAGACGACTCCACTGCGCACTTGGAAGGAAAATAAGACGCTTATTATGAAATAGATTTTGCACAGGTGATAAAATCCCCAAACCTTTTCTTTTATCGACTCCTCAGAGGTTTGGAGATGAAGCGCAGTGCGGCTTCTTTAAAGGAAGTGATTTGCTTTCTTACACTACTCGAGGACAAAGAGATTCTCTCTTTCAACTTGGATTATTGCCAGCTCTGCAAACTTTCCAGGCTCATTTCCATCATTTGGAAGTGGCAGAGAGCGTCTCCAGAGCCTTAAGTAACTGTTAAAACACATTTAAACACCGAAGCGAACCGCTCGTTCCCTTTGACCTCCGCGCGTTTTATTTATTCTCCTTCGCTGACACTAGAATGTCTAATGAAGAGGGCAAACACAGACTTTCTCGACTCGGCCCTGAACAATAAAGGATGCTTCTTCTGATGCCTCCACGACCGGACCACCCACCCCAGGACCGGTGTTTACTGGCGTGCACTGCAGAAAATCTCTGTCCTGACAAGTCATTTAATTCACATTCAGTCTTGAAATCATTATTAAACATAGACTTGCCGAGTTAAATGACAACATGTCTGATGTTTCTATGTCGAATCAAGTAACGTTTTATTTAGTGAAACAGTCACATCACATCAGACAAGGTTAGAAAATGGTTGAAATAAGTGAAAGTGATCAAAACAAGTGAGGTTCTTTTTAAATTCCCAGACCTGTCTGACTACATATGACACTTTAATGGTCCAGCTGTGGATAAGTCCATACAACAAGTCGATTAATACACTGACAGAGAAAGGATCCACAGCTGTTCTGATAATAAAAAGCTAGAATCACTGGTCTGGATATTTGCTGGTTTTCATATTGTTATGATAGCAAAACTTAAGATTTCTGGTGTTTTGGGCATTTTCTAAGCTAAACAATTAATCTATAATGAAAAGAATCTGTAGTTACAACCCTGGTTTTCACATTGAGAGGAAAGACTGAGGAAGGGAAGTCTCTCTGATGCTCCTCCATTCCTCTGCCTGTACATCTTAAATCTACTGACTGTAAATCAGGAGTGAAACCTCCAGGACCTGAACCTCTGAGTCCTGTAATGACAGAGCTGCTGCAGAGAAGGCAACATGTCCTCCTTGTGTATTGGAGCCAGACAAGGAATACACGGACCATTGTCCCAGAGAGTTCCTCTTTTCATAGTCATGGCCTGAGAGGAGAAAGAGAGCTGAAGGACTGCTCTCTAATAGCTCTACAGGCCATCCTTCCTAAATGAGGCTCTCCCCAAAAGCTTGAAACTCCTCATCAGAGCTCACATTCATTCAGTATCTGTAGGGCTGGTGACATGTTCAGGCCAAGATGGCTGCTCATTTTTCTCACCTCTTACTATTTATTTTGCCACTAAGAATAATGTGAGTCCCCATCAGTTGATGGAAACTTTTCATATTTTTCTTCACCAACGAAGCAGCAGTTTGAAAATCATCCCAAAAAGGACAGAACTATACAGTAGTAATCCCATCAAATTGTTGCCTTTCCATGTTTTACACTCACAGAAATGTGGTGTCTTTGCACACTGAAGTATATAGACAAATATAAAAAGTTCCCTCATTGTTTGTATCCATTATCTTTAAAATTAATATCATTAAAAATGCTATTAAGCAAGCAAACATGCAGTCCATTTTCTTTAAAAAAACAAACAGTTATTTATGGTCTCATTTCACCTCTGACACGCACCGTAGTGAAAAGTAGAAAAAAATTCTCTGTTACATGTCCTTTTGAAAGATTTAATTTCAATAAAAGTACAAAAGCTTTTTTGGAGCACATTTAAAGCTTTAAAAATAAAACTTCTCATTTTATTTCATGTATTACAGTATAAATAAATGTTGTAGATGTATTGGTTTGGGATAATTTCAACTACTTCATATACTGCTGAGTATAATTTATCACAATTTTACATATTTTGTAGGGTTTTGGGAGAGGAATTTACTGTATCTTTAATATCTTACACCACTAATTAACACTAATTTGTCTTTATTTGAACATTCAGACAGGACTTGTAAGCACATTTTGTAACTGAAGAGGGGTTTTTGCAAAACCTTGTCCACTTTTGCTCTAATTTGTCTGAATCTCTTGTCGCAGCCAAGTTGAAAATAAACAAAAACATGTTTTTCATCAGCCTATTCACTGTTCAACATCTGAGCGCATGAGATATCTGAGAAGAAAGATGACAAGTTTACATTGCATCCTGGATGTAATGTAACTAAGACTGACTTTCAGTCAATGGTCGCGATATATGGCAACATATTACAATAGAAAAGGGTATTAACTCTAAGAACCATGTCTATATTCTATATTCAGCTTTAATTCCTCTATTTAGAAAAGTGACTTATCATGAGGAGTTTTCAAGATCAAAATCATGATCTCCAAACAATAGAAGCTACAAATATTCCTGTATACCAGGAGATATGACAGAAGAGTGAGACCTGCAGGAATAAGAGGAGAAACTCTTCTCCTGCTCTGTCCTGTCTCACCTTGTAGCTCAGTTCACACATGATTGAATGAAACAAAAGCAAGTAGAAACACCGTCATCATTATTATTATTGAGGTGAAAGGGGATCGTTTTCTCACCTGCCCGACACATTTAACAGGCACTGTAATCTCGGGCCTTTCCTGTCCACGCACATCCATCGCTAATGAGTTTATGAAGCCATTTACAGAACGATCCACAACGGCCTGCCTCTGTCACCTTGCCGCTGGAGGACCGAGGGGTCATTACTGGGACCTGTTAGGCCTTGGCCCTCACCTTGACTATGAATGGGAGTCCAGTAAAAGGGCAGGTACGCTCCGTCTGGCTCCAATACACATCCAGGCTCTGCTGTGGGCTGATGTTGTCTCTGGTTTGAAACACTTGCTCTGAAGCTGCTCTGAAACACTTTTTAAGAGAATTTACACATTTCAGTGAAGTTTCTGTTCCTTTTCCTTCTCACTGTGTTTTTCTCTCATCTCCAGAGATACACTAATCAGCCTCTATATGAAAAAAAAATCTTTGAAAATCACTTTCACGACTATTTATCTTGTCTGGCTTCGCAACTTTATTGACAAGAAGTAAAAAAAATATACATATAAAAGAAAAATAACCCAAATTCAGCACCAGTTAAGTTGTCAAGTCGTCAATTATGACAGTAACTGTATTTCACATACAAATTAAAACATCCATTTTTGTCTCCTTAACAGTGGTGATCCATCCATAAACAAGGATGCATAAGACATGAAATGTAAGGGACACTGTCAGTTATTTGCAGACTGAATTATAGCACCTGAACTTCACTAATTATGATTTTTTTTCCTGACTTTTACCAGACAGTTTTGCCACTTAGTCTCCACAATCAAGCCCAAAAGGTCGAGAGTCACTACTGCAGATTAAGATTAAATCCTACACTTTGTTTGAAAGTCATGAAAGAATAATCCCACAATCAGTGGTAAATTCAACTTGTCATTTCTTTTAGAAGTGTTACATTTGATACATGTTGCAGGTGAACTGTAAAATGTGCCTAATTATTAATTCGAAAGAATCAATAACAATATTTATTGAAAGCCTAATTTTGGCTGCTTGGGTTAAAATACAGTGATTTTAAACTTAATATATAAACTAAATATATTTTATTTTACCTTGATAAGTCACTCAGGGATGCTGCAAACAGATGCATACATATAACAAGTCTCAGGTCTTGTCAAAGCAAGTCTCTAGTCACTTCTCAGGTCCTTATGTGGGCAAGTCCAAGCTGAGGGACATGTCTTTATAGGTCAGTTACAAGTCTTTCAACACTCATCATTGTAGTAATAATAATAAGGCAAAAAAAACCCCACAAATCTTTAAAACATCTTAGTAAAATTAAATTGACTTTGCAGTGGCAAATAAAGCAGCTGTACGCTGATTACTTGTTCACTACCTGCAAAGTTAAGCGTAGAGTACAACGCAGGTATACACAGTGTTCAATATGGAGCTGGGACAGAGCTGAGGCCTCAAGTCTACAGCTCTGCCAATTAACACCTCATTAATGTTCAGCAGTGAATGTGACTGGAGCGTCATGTACTGCGGCTGTGTGTGTTTAGGACTGAAACTTGAAACTGAAAGAGGAGACAGACAGAAGTAGAGACTGTGTCCCTGCAATTAGTTTCTATCTGGTCAAAATGCCCCTGAACAAAACCCTGTCGTCCAGCTAAATTAACACCATCAGCTAAACAGTTAAAATGTGAAATGAACTGACTAATTCCAGCATTGAAAACTGCGTCTTTTGCAAGTCACTATGCAGATTTTGTGTGTTTTTCATTTGCATGTGTGGCAGGAGGGAGGACCTCCAGCCACAGCAGCTCCAGCTCCATTAGCATCGACACCCTGTGCTGTGAAGTGCCACTGTACGAGATGCTCTCCTCTGGGCTCAGAGTGGCCACTTAAGGCACAGAGAGTCCTCTATCCGCTCGCAGAAATGACCGTCCATGTCATTAACAACTTAATGAGGGATTAACTTTCCCTCTGAACAGTATCTGTTGGCTGACATGACCTGTCCTGTCCTGGGAATGGAGCGTGTGTGTATTCGACCTGTCTGACACTACACACAGGCCTCCTCACCACCGGGGCTGTGGAGAGAGTTTGACCTGCTGTAAAGGCCAAGATTCAACCCAGCCAGTAATTGTAGAACTGAGATAATTAGTTGATTAGTCGACTGACAGAAATATTCTTTCATTACAGTCCTTCAAATGAGATTATTACCTGCTTTTCTTTGTCGTATGTCTCTGAAGACAAAATATTTGGGGGTATTTTAAGAAGCTATGTTGCGAAGTTGTGATGGACATTATCCTTCAATTTTTTGATGTTTCATAAACAATCAAAATATAATGGGCAGATTCTGTCAGTCATTTGGTGTAGAAAAGCATCAGTGAAGTGCAGACGGAGAAAGAACTCTGAACAGTGACAGTATCATAAAATGCATCATCCCACCTGTGAGACACTTTGGCCTCTAATGTGTGTTTTGGTCTGTACTGGACTCAGTCTTCATACAACCAAGACAAATTATACCTTGTTTGAAAGCTCTTAAGTCTCCTGATTCTATCTGTGCAAATAATGCACAGAATCAGCCCAGAGTGGCTCCAAACTGTTCTCCACACAAAAACAGCTGCAAGACAAGGCAAAAAATCTCTGTGACTTTGGTTTAGTATGTCTTCTACTCATGATGACTTTTTGGTTGTAAGATTTAAAGCAAGAAGGAGAACAGGGTTAAAGAAGAGTAACCTTTTTATTTTAGGCAAATTATTTTGAATCTTGTGCACAAAAATGGGAATGTCAGGGAACAGTTTAGTAATTAGATAGGGTAATGTTTTTCAGTCAGGCTAGCACTGTGGCTTTAGGGCTGGCAATGTCAGTCTGTTATGAAATATCTCCAGATACTGCCTGATTTGTCCGGCGCAGTTTGTTTTATTTCAGACTGGTGTTGGAAGTTTAGATATTGAAGGGTTGTACATCAGATCCTGTGGTGGCCAGGCTGAGGCCAGTTCTCACTTTGGGGTGGCATAGAAATGAGACGGTAACCAGCTGTGGTCACAGTCACTGCAGGAACTGGAAAGCAGATGATAGCTCCGAAAAGTTATAAGACTGAGGAGAAAATGTTCGACCCTGTTGTAAAGAGACAGAGGGGTCAAAATGTCACCTGCTGCCTTGTGATTGTTAGATGTTCATATTGAAGGCTCTCTTACCTCTGCGAGTAGTGAGCTTTAGAGGTGCTGCTAGGCAGACTTTTTTGGATAAAGCCAGGCTAGCTGTTTCCCTCTGTTTCCAGTCTGTATGCCAAGCTAAGCTGATCATCTCCTGACTGTAGCTTCATATTTAACGTGGAGAAATGAGAGTGCATCAGCCATTCCCATGATATAAAAATATTCCTTTAACTTGGTGTGTGGATACTCTGGAATTCTCCATTACATTCCCTATTCCTTTAAATATGAGATTTTTGAGATATTTTCCATTTGTCTGCCATGCATGTTTTTTGATTAACTCATAAATTGTAAATATCATGTGGACATTTCACATCTCTGCTGATCTGTGAAGCTGCTTTATGAAACCAATCATTGCAGTGTTTTAAAGGGGCCTCCTCTTCCCAGGTGCTTTGAGGGCTCTGTGGAGACCCCCCCACCCCCTCCTCTTTAATGGAGGTGAGAATTGGCGGGTTGGACTTTAACACTTGACCTCTGTTTACACTTCCTGTGGGTGTCAGGGCTTGTCCATAAAGCGCCGCTTGCAGGGCTCTGCTGCATTGAAAGGACAGAGAGAAAGCGGCCGAGCACCCTGGCGCTGCGAGCTGAATGCACCGCTGCTCCTGGGCTGTGATTATTAGGACAGGCCATTTCCTCTCTTCACATTCTCTGTTTGCTTATATTACTGCCACACTTCCTCGACCCCCCACACTCAGCTACTCAGGCCTTTTATAGGAAAATGATGACAAACCTGCATATTTAACCTGACAGTTCTCAGTCTGGTTTGTTATGGGATTTCAGTCAGGACTGAAAATATATTTGTCTGACTGTAACTCTCCTGTATTCTTTGTCATTTTTACCAGAGGAACCATTTGATCATATTAACTGAAAACACAGATAAAATCTACATTTTTTCAAGATATAAGGACTCCTGCATTTGCAGCTTGTGGTCTCTGTCGTCAACCTCCTTACAGCATAATTCAGTGTTTATTGGTTAAGAGTTGTCTGAATATTGCAGGGGAACAAAACATGTCATCATATCATCCTAAAAGACTGGACAGTCACTCTAAATTAAAGAAAAACACAATTATATTATTTATTATAAAAAAGGAAGTGTATCGCGGTCCTCAGGCTACATTTGCTTTAAATCTAGTTCTGAACTTTGTTGCAGCAGATGGGCGTCAGAGCAATGATCAAAAATACAAAATAGTACAGATTGATCTGTAATGAAGATCAAGAACTGTGGTGTTGAAAATGCTAAAAAATTGTTGCAGTGATCATGTATTTGTTGTGTTGCAGCCGTCCTGGTGATTTAACTGTAAAGACACCTGCTGGGCTCTCAGCTGCAGGTGGTGGGAAAATGTTCAGGCATGAAGAGAGAAGCTAAAGAAAAGAAAAAAATAATCTAAATGTTCCTGTCATGTACTATAGATTCAATAGAGACGGACATAAATATACATAATAAGCTGCTTCTGGAGAATGCAAATTGTGCCTCTAATAATGTTTGTCTGAGTTACAGTGTTGCATTCAAGGACGTATTTGCACAGATGAGCTGTTTGTATCTGTATCAGTAATAAGTCTTATTTGCAATTTAAAGGCATCGTACGAGTGTGCTGGTTTTATTCTGGTCATGTGGAATTGACAAGAGAAAGAGACACCAAGGTTTTATTCATGTTGGCACATGCTACTCAAAGGTAGCTGTTGACTTTCCCACCCTGTCAATCCCAAGCCCATTCCTTCCTACTGAAACACTCACTTTCACCTCTAAAAAAAGGCTCATTAATTTTTTAAAACAGCCGGTCACTGTAGTTTTCAGCAAACATCACTCAAACAGGAACAAATAGTGCATTTGTCTGGAACTATTTTCAGTCACTGAATTGATTGATTCGGTGTTCAAAGTCCAGGAATAGAGGTCTGGTCTTAGCCTTCACTCCTCTTTCCAGAGATGAAGTTTACAGTCGTCCCACCTTGGTTGTAGTCTATTGTGTGTGTCCATGTCACTTTGAGCCGAGCAGAAGACAATCAGAGCCTCCAGCAGCAGATCAAAGCAGCCGTCTCCTTGGAGAAATGCCAAACAAAGACGGATATGCTGACTTTGTGGGCTGTGATGGACTCTCGAGTGGAGAGAACAATAATTAGTGCAGACAGCCCAACCAAAGGCACATTACACCTCACTTCCCCGTCTTTTAACTTATGCAAAGAGTGAGGAGCACGTGGCTAATTTAGTGTTTTTACAAGAGCAGACTGAGCACTTCAAACAGGACCACACACAGGCCGACAGGTAGACTCCAGATCTGATGAACATCTGGTGACATCTGGTGGACAAAAGAGATGAAGATGGTTCAAAGAGGAAAAACCCGAACAGGCACCAGAGATGCTCCAGTGTTTTTCAGTTGACTAAAATAAATGAAAAATAAGTCAAATAGCAAGAACAAAATGAAGGAAAAGGACAAATAAAATACTAATATTCTCACATTAATATTAACAAATATAGATATACTTCAGACACATTAGGTTACTAACCTCACCAGCATTTTTGCAAGACTTTGGATTAAGGTCTGGACAAAGATATCAGCAGAAAAAATATGGAGTTAATGTGAAAAATACACCTGAATAGACCTTTTTTTTAAACTATACAGACACAGGTGTCAACTTAATGATGTGACTGCTAAAGAAAATTCAGCTGGAGATCAGTTTGAATCTCATCTCTGTGTCTGTCTCTCCAGTGGTTACACTTACTGTGTCTGTTTATGTGATTATAACACATTTTAAACTATTGTGATGGCATAAGCTGTCATTAGAAGATCTGAAACTTCAATCAGTAACTTTATTAGTTACCCCTAGGTTGGAGTGCATTGACATCAGTGTGCCACAGTGTCATTTCTGATCCAACCACACGATGGCGCCAGAGAAGAAAATTTTCAAATCCTACCTGTAACTTAAGAAGCAGGAGCCAGTTTGACAAAGGTAGAGTTTTGACTGTGGCATAAAACCTCGGCTCCTCTCACTCCAACAGAAAGTATGAATTCAGTAGTTATAAGGACATTTTAGTGAAGAACACACTAAACACAGCTGTATAAAATCTGAGATGTTGTGGTCTCTAAAACGATTTTTTACTCCACAGTATTGTCAGCGAACCACAAATTTTGAGCCACGTTTTTCTTTTTTTTAAAGTCTCACAAACCATATGAATGAATCATCAGACTTCAGATAGTCTGTACTTACACCACAGGTAAACTATATGAAGTTAATAATCTGATTAGATTTTAGAGCGCCCGCTTACAGACATTTGCATTTTAATGAGGGAACACTGCATTTCCCAGAAACTGCTGGAACTCCTTCACACTTTAAGATAACAAGTTCAAACTGATGCCAGATATGAAGCGTGCAAAAAACAAATATATTTATATAAAACGTCTTTGCAGGATAATGAGCAGATTGGTTTAATTAGGAGGAAACTGATTTTTCTTGTAAACACTTGAACTCATGAACAGTACATAGTAGAAACTGCACAGTTACTCCAGATGGCGTTGATGATCTGATTAGATTTCGAATGCCTTTCTGCATGAATTTGAATATTAATGAGGTAAAACTGTTATTTTTAAAAAAGCTTCTGTTTGCATTCTTAATGAGAAACTATTAGTACTGTGACCTTATGTGTTCCTTATTACAGCAGGACACGAGGTGATCCAAGTGTAAACACAACGCTGCCCCCTTGTGTTCATTATAGAAAACAACATTAAGACGCCACCCATCATATATTCAGTCCATATAATATACTAGAGTCATTAATTTACTCATTCATTATCTACACCACTTATCCTTAAGGGATAGATTCATTCTTGATTAATTATATTTGGTCATAGTTTTATATTTATAAATTGCTTTACATGTATAGGAATGTGTCACCTCGCTCCTATATAGAAAATGACACTGTTGATTAAGAGTCTAAAAAACTCCTCCATTGGAAATTTCTCCAGGTAAGCGTCCTGACATAAACAAAATGAACTGTTGCTGTTGTTTTTATTAATAAAAATAAAGCTATAATGTAATTTACCTTTGGGCCATCTCCTGTATTTAAACTTTCTGTATAATTTTCAAAGACTCCTCTGGACTGGGGTTCTTGTGTCTTTAAGAAGAAAATAAAAATGGCAGAGCTGCCACCATTTTTGTAGTTCAGAGTTTGTTGCAGTCCCAGTTTTTTTGGTTGTACCAAACTTGCAGTCCCACAAGTGACCAACAGGTGGCGTCATACTACAAGGGAATAATTCAGCAAGGCTTTCTGCTGTCACAAACTGCTTTGAAAATGTAGCTGTTTTGCAAATTCACCACCATTTTGCAACTTTATAATACAACTGTCAAGTTTCCAAAATATGTTACATACAATTTCTACAAATATAGTGAATTAATTTGAGGAAAAATATATTTAAACTTTAAATAGTTACTGTATTTAACAGCATTGATGAGTGTACAAGAGTTTGAAATGAACTGAGTCTCACACGTATAAAAAATACTTTGATTTGAGTTAATTTTACAGGAAAGATGTACCTATCAGAACTTATGAAACAACACAAAACATTAACATTTAATGGATATATACCTCTGAAGTTCCTACTTTTGCACCAATACACAATCTTTGAAATTACACCAAACATTTGACTTGTTAGAGGATGTCATGGCATTTTTATGGTGTTTTTATTAAATGTCATGGTGTGTTAGTGAATGCTGAGGTGGTACATTACTTGAAGCGGCGTATGTGCTGTGATCCCACTGTGAAATATATAATAAAGAGGTCATATTTTTATGGTAATTAAATGTGTGTAGTCTTAATTCTAAGAGGAGGTGTTCTCTAACCTTCACTGCTCCACTGTGGGACACCATCAAATTGGCAGCAGCTCTTAAAGTATAAAATAAAATCTGAATGTCCTCTGAACAGGAAGTTTAACCCCTGCAGGGAATAATGACATTAAAAGCAATTAATCTGCTATTAATAAAGAATCAATCAGTTGGGACGTTATAGTCAAGTGCGGCTAATTGTTGAGTTCATGAACATTTGATAACTTTACCTTTGATACTTGTTGAACTTATTAACTTTTAATCCCTGACCTCATCCATGATTAATAACTCTCTGTCTGATCCTTTGGAAATGAGGCCCCAGCACGGCCTCTGACAGATGGACCAGTCCCAACTGCTGCCAACTGCTTTCCATACAATATTCAAGATGAACGTAACACACATGCACGCACGCACACACAGACACACACACACGTGCCCATCACTCACATTAGCAGTCAAACAAAGGGGCCGTCTCACTGCCACAAGGGTTTTTTCATAGACAGGATGTCCCTCTTTTCTATGAGTTCATTAGCAAGATGGAGACACAAAAATCATTTACATAAGAAAAGCAGGCAGGTATAACAGAGTGAGAGCAATTTAACGTCAGGACCATTATAGATATAAGTGGTTTTTAATTTTAGTGTTTTTAATTTATGAATATTTGGACAAGTAGTTTTATGACAGAATGAAACCAAACCACTGTGTTAGAAATCAACTGTACAACTGAGGAGCAAACATGAAACAGTCTAAAGTTGCCTGTGTGTTTAAATTACTTTCAAACAAATAGAGAAATGCTCTGTTCTCTTGACAAATCGAATCAAAACATTTTCACTTTAAGTCTCTAAAAGTTCTGTTATATTAGATTAGATTCAGTGTTTAACATCTGACCTGAAATAGCATCAAAAATTCATATACAGGTATATAAAGTTACACTAATGTACAGAATGAGTAATAGATGAATTGGGCAGTGACAGAGAAAAGGGATGTAGCTGAACAAAGCCTTATATAAAATGTATAGTATGAACAGAGCTTGGTCATGTTACTGACAATAGAAACAGTAGAAACACAGGTAAAACAGACCACATGTACAGTGATTATCATCAGAATATAGATATCATCTGTTCCTCACTTCTCTCTTTTACAAAAATCAGAGTCAAATTTTAACATGTAGTGGAAATTTCATTTGACAACTAAACACATATATACACATACTTTAAATACATTTATTCACTGAAAAACCATATATTAATTGTTTGTATCCTACTTATAAGCTCTAAATACACAGGACTAAAACTTAATGTTGTTTATACATATGAATAACACTGTTTTCAGAGCTCCTGATCATAAAACTACACCCACAGCTGATGGTGGTAATCATGAACCCCCAGCACACATGGCTGTGTAGATTAAGATCAGCTAATTAAAGGCTTTAAACAGCTGAGTGTATTCAAACACAAATTCTCACACTGAGTCTGTTTTTTTCAGTTTGGAGCGGGAATCAACAGCCAGACACTTAACAAGCTGCTCAACATAAATGCACCAAACCCCTGTCTCACATTTGTAAATTTACAGCACAGTGAGCCGGGCGGAGATTTTTTACCACACATGTACATTTGAAGAGAGAAGAGACGTTCACGTCTTTGAAAGAGTGACACTTAACTCACCAACAACTCAAACACTGAAACAAACAGTAGTAGTAAAAAGAGACATAGCTTAAAAGAGATATATATATGTCACATTTATTTGCTTCATCTGGTTGTATTTGTGCATTTCTGCAAATTTGCATTCTTCCCAAGTCATGAAATTAACCATTGCACACAGTAACACAAGCCTATATTTGTCTGCTATCACATTTATGTTGTATTGTTCAGTATTCTTAATTGTTTCTGTTGTGTTTAAGCACCTTTAACCAGTAATTTGTCTGCTCATACTACTGTTTTAGTAAAAATGTTAATTTCCTTCAGAATTTTAAAAGAATAATGATAAGAAATTTCAGTTATATAGCAGCTTCCATTAACAAAAAACATCTCAAAGCGCTTTACAAATTCAAAAACAAGAGTACACAGTTTAAATAACAGTTAAAACAATACAAAATAAAATAAAAATCAATTCAATTCAGTTAAAAAACTATAACATATTGTTTTAAAGAAATCATATCACTTTCACCATCACTGTCATAATAAAGTGAGGTTTTAAAAGTTGCTTAAAAACCTGATGCAGTGAAATACTACAGAAACAAAAAACATGAATATGGATCTGTCTCTCCCTCCGTCTGCCTCCTTCAACCTCACATTTTCTCTCTTTTCTCCATCACATTAAATACACTCAGATCCTTGTCAGGATGTGTCACTTCACTCTATAAACCTCCTCCTCCTCCTCCTCCTTCCTCTCTTTAACCCCCTCATACAGCCTCTGCAGCCTCCGTTCTTCGTCCCCTCCTCATCTTTTGTCTCTCTTTTCCCTCCAGAATTCCTGGCTGGAGGCTCCAGCTCTCTACCTCTGTGTTTGCCGTCCATCTGCCGGCTGCCGGACCATGAGCAGATGTTCACCCCGTCCTCCACGACCTGAGCCTGGAGGTACTGGTGGGGGGTGGTGGTTGACCAGTGGAGGGATGACCTATACCAAGGGAGAGTCTGCATTGACACTAGTAGAGACAATAAGAGGGAACAATGGTATGGATGAACACCCGGGAGGTGGAGGGGGGAAGCTGTGGCTGACTGACCGTCTCCATGCAGACATACCCCTCATTCCTATGTGGAGTAAAGGCCTGTGGAGAGAAATCACAGCAGAACATCCACAACTTATCATTTAGAGAGAAGAGGATCATTTCTGGTCATCATGTGCATGTGTTCTGAATTTAAAAAGTTGACTTAAACCAGAGTTTTATGCAAAGGAAACGCTGCTTTCCTACTGTACGTAAGGTAAAATGTCCCTAAATAATATCAGTTAAGTCATGTACTGTCCTTCCAAGTCAATCAATAATCATCATCACTCTCATATGTCTGCACAACTATCTCATACACATTTCTTTAGTTTCAGTCTTCAGTCTAAATCCTTCACAGAAACTGGAATGAAAGAGACTAAAGACTATGAGTTAAATCAGAAGACTTTATAAAAAACCAATAATAATCCAACAGTACTTTGAAGTGGAGGCGCACATCCTCCTGTAGTTTAGTATACACTCAAGAAACCAAATGTTTTGACATCATATTTGCATTCGCTCAATTTGCAAATCCTTATCTGGAAACTCCTCTTATCTAAAAAGTCTGACAGAGGAAAACCAGAAATCCTGGGACAAGGAATTTCGGCTAATGAGAGAGCAAAACACTGGGTGAGGTTAGCTTAGCATGGTACAAAGAATAGAAATGAAAAAAAGAGAGAAAAGAATAGAAAGGAGAGACAGCTACAGTCTTTGTCCAGATTTTAAAAACATGCATGTACTGTATCAACATATCTGCATTTTTCAGGTTAACATGTTTGTTAAATCCAGGCACAAACAGAAATCTAAAACCAGAAACGTATGTTGTGGTGTTACAGGTATTTACATGCTCCAGCTAGCAAGAAATGTTGCAGCAATAAATCCTATAAAACCACATCTCATCAGTTTTCTGCTTATGTTTGTGAAGAAACAAGATATAATGTGTTAATCAGTAATATTTAAGGGTGTGGAGGCGGGCTTGTTAAACTTTGGACAGTGCCAGGCTAACTGTTTCCTGCATTTCCAGTCTTTATGCTAAGCTAAGATAATTGCCTGCTAGCTCTAGCATGGACAGACATGCTCTAATCGAACTCTCAGTAAGCAAGCCAATAGGCACATATCCCAAAATGTATCACTATTTGACTGCATTTAACTGCAATGAAAAGAAATGCATCTCATGTGCCAGTGTTTTGCTTCTCTATCACAGGACTCCTGGTTTCCTGCCAGAGGACTTTTCAGATAAGAGCTTTTGATAAGTAACATGAGCTGATGCAGATCTATTGCCATTGTGTTTTGCGTGTGTGTATATGAAACCAAAGGACATATAATGCCTCATGATCCCAATGAGAATTGGGATCATGAGGCACTTATCTTTGGTTTAAAGGTGCTTTATAGATCAATATCTATTTTCTCGTCACTTCATTATCACATGAAATCACGAGGGTCAAAGGGCTTAAATTAAAGCGGTTTTATGGGCCTAACTTTGATCGCTGTATGAAACCGCAGGAGGTTTATTTGTGCTGTTTTGTGAACCACAGAGCTTGTACTGAGTGACATTAGCTCCCTGCACAAACTGTAACAAATTTTTGGCCTCGCTCAGGCCAGTGATGACGAGGGTTATTTGCTTCTCATATAGAAACAAAGCCATAAATAGAAATACTGTATCACTGCACGCTGCTGCAGGATGAAGTTCTGAGACATTTTTCTTGTGAGCAGCCTCTGATGTTAATTAGCCAGAGCGTGGTGTCATCAGTTTGTGCTGTCTCCTCTGTCCATGTGACAGTCTGGCTGCTCTGTAATGTAGCTGCCGCTGTGCTAATGACCTGTTTGAACCAGTGTCAATGTTAATGCTCCTGCAGCAAAACAGTTCCAGATAAGACAAATGCAAATGCTGCAGTAAGTGTCCAATTAACTGGTCATCGACTGTTAGGACCCTGCACTGAGTTTTAGATCTTCTGTCAGTTGTCCAGTGCAGAGGAACACTGCAGTAATAAACTTTATCCACAGCACTTTTTATAGCAGCACTTACAGAAGTTTACAAGGTTGATTTTATTCTATTAAGCTGTCTCAAAGCCTTAAAGCCATGAGGAAAACTAAGTCATCTCATTCTTAAAGGTCCAATCTGTGTGTTTAAGTTTTTACTCTTTAACAAGTTATGTGTACAGTACTCGAACTGTAACTGTACGTACTCAAATGTATTCTAAGCAGTGTTATATTTATTTTAGGTTACAGGCAGCCATTAGTTTCTATTAATTCCCTTAAAATAATTTGGCAGACTCTTGAGTTTTGTGATATGTTGTCCACAATGCAACAATCGTGTAAATTTGATGTAAATATAAGATGACTTGATGCACACTTTGATGGATTACAGTGATAGATTACAGTATCAAGAGTCTGTTGGTTGATTTTCATTTGGTACATTATGGTACAGAATTGAAAATTTCTAAAACGCAGAAACATATTTTTCATAATGCAGCTGCTTTTACATTGGTGAATAAAATAGGATTGAATTGGTTCACTATAACCCATAGTACACATGAGTTGTAGCAAATTGAATAAAATATGCAAAAACATTTCAATAAGCTGGGAATCTGGCTGAAATAGAAATGGTCTCCTGGTTACTAAAACCTTGAACTCACCTATTTAACCTAACAGCTAACAGCTCCTCCTACATATGACAGAAAGTTACACTAATTTAAAGGGAATGAATGATCTTAGGAGCATGTTCTTGTACAGAGTGTCTTCTTGAGCAGATTGTAAATCTTGTCATTTGTGTGTCTGTTGGTGTGAGCTTGAGTAAAAAAGGAAACCAGTTGTCAGCGGGGAGTCGGTGCAGGTTTGGTGGGAACAGGAGGTGTTGGGAGGTTTGCAGAGGTTTTATTTGGGGTGAGCCACTCACTGTCTCTCTCTCTCTTTTGTCTCCTCTTTTCAGATGTGGAGTGAGGAGCCCGGAGTCACAGGCCCGTGCTCGTACCTCTCCAGGGAAGTTCATTAAACCTTATTTACATTTGTGATGCCAATCACACAGATACTTGAACCGAATAAAGACCGAACAGAGGTGAACGGTGGTTATTCGACCTGCTGAAGGTCAGTACACCACCCTGCTTTACGAATACTAAAACACTGTTGTTGTGCTAAAATGGGTGCCCCCTGATGATTCATCAGATTCTGAATTACACATAATTGTACATTCAGCATTGTAAATCCAATCAGGAGTGTGTGCATGATAAAACCTGGACATCTTGTGGAAGAAAAAGTTTGGAGACATTGGGGAAAAGCAGCAGAACCACGAATTACAAACTCCTATAAACCTCAGGCAAAACACTGAGGTATTTTTAGTGTTTACATGCATCTGGTTTTGTCAGTTGGACTGCCTCAGGTGTCTGGTTCAACTAGTTAAAGACAGGTGTGTGTCTTGGTCAGCAATGTTGTATTTGACTTTACAAACATGGGTTTTGGGCCCTATTTGTTAAGTGTGTTAGTGAGAAAAAATGGAGTCCTGGTAGAGAGGAACAATGGCTTCAGCCAGTGCACCTTCCGGCAGAAACTTAACATTACTGATGAAATGTTTTAGAATTTATGATCAAAAAAAAACAGTATTGACCATTTAAAATATAGTTCAGTGTTTGTATTTTGTAGGTATAAGAGGAAACAGTTTCTTATTTTGAATAAAAACGTGGACGTGAGGATGTGCTAATTCTATTTCCTGAAACACATAGTTGCAATTTTATTCATGTGAGACGGGAAGTGGTTGAAAACATAACTAAAACCACTTTAAAAGGTGCACTCTCACACATGCACCCGCAAATACAGATCACATGCATTCATGTAGTCTATAAACATTCAGACACAACAAGCCTCTCTGCTCCTGAGGTTTGACTGTTTTCTCCCTGACTTTATGTTGCTTTTGGCAACGTATAAAGATTCATGAATTTAATATGATTTTAGAAATTAAAAGAGAAGAGTGTGTGTTCACTGATTTGGGACAGAGAGGAAGAGAAACATTAAAAAGGAAGAATCCATTACATCAGTGAAAATAATGTCTTTTGTCTGAGTCACTTTGTGTGGGAGGCGTATGAGCTTGGCAGCCATTACTGGTAATCATGCACATGGTCGTGTCACAATGTGCTGAAAGACACTGAGAGGAGTTTTACTTCACCACTGAGTGTACTTTAAATTTTTATACTTAAACTCTGTGTTTAAGACACTTATTTACTTTTGCTTCAGTAAAAACTTTTAATGGAGGATTTTACTCTGTAGTAGGCTATTACTACTTTTACTGAGTCTCTGGAGTTGTGGAAAGTAACTAAGTACATATGCTCAAGTACTGTACTTAGGTACAAATTTTAGGTACTTGGACTTTACTTGTGTATTTTCCTTTCATTCTACTTCATACTTAATACTCTACTACATTCAGAGGGAACTTGTTTTGGACTTTTAATTCCACAATATGTATCTTACTAGTTACTTCATCAATTAGAATTTGCCTACAAAACATATGAAGACCTTTCAAAATAAACCTTTCTTATAGATTAAACTACCCAACATTGTGTACAAGTACAGCTGAAATACTTTAAATTATAGTAACCTGAATACCCCATAGGTTTGATAATTGGTCAGACAAAACAAGAAAAGTTTCACTTTCATCTCTTCTCTATAAAATAGTTCAAATGAGCTCCACCTCAAACAACTACAGCAGTAAAATGCTGCTCACACATGATGCAACCATGTCCCCTATACAATAATGTGTGGTGTAAAAGTCACGGGGGGTACTTTAACTTTTGATTCTTAAAGTACATTTTGTTGGTCATGCTTACATTTGAATGCAGGAGTTCTACTTGTAATAGAGTATTTTTACCACTTGGTACTTTTACTTACACAAAGGATCTGAAAACTCACTGGAATTAGTTCAGTTCAAGTCAAAATACTTAACTCATCTCTCAAGGGGCAATTTGAGGTGAGTTACACAGCTCATTTCCATCCATAGAAACCACAGAGGTTCATGTATGAGGTTAAAAATCAGAAGTCAAAACTGCAAAAATGTATTTATCAGTTTACACAAACATATGCAGTTAAATGATGCAATAATCTGATTGTGTGAATCAGTTGGACACCAGTTTAGATAAATGTACAGTGTCTTTGTTTGTAGCATTTGAATACAGGCTTGCCAGCACAGACATTTTGCCAAGTGTAGAGGGATTTTGCAAAGCTGTGTTCATTTGTTTTTAAATCATTTTTTCAACATCCCTTTATCAGCAGCCAAGTTATTTTTTCTACAAATTCAAACCAAACAAAAATGGCAGTGAGAGATGAATATTTCACATAGTGGCTGATGAGAGTTTCAGTCCACAGTTGAGAGGGTGAGAACAAAAGATATGTGAGGAGAAAGATGAAAAATTTAAAGGATTGTGTCACATCCTCCTTCCTCTCCCTCATCCGGCGACAGGACAACAGCGGAGAGCTGTTCTGCGCTCTGATTGGTCGGTGGGACGTAACACGGCGCTGATTGGCTGAAAGATTGCCGCTCCTGAACTTCTATTTTGAACATAAATACGAGCAGCCTCAGTCTCTTTTTCTCAGAAACAAGGGGCTGTCAGAGAGGGAGTACGCTGTGCTGCAGCTCTCTGCCACAATCAACAACTATGTGATTTTACTAGATTAGCAAGACTGAATCAAAGATTTACTCCACACGGAACCACCGAGTCACTTCCAGCGAGTGTTTCGGATCGTATGGTTTGGAAATGTTTTCTTAAATTGTTGCTAGCTAACTGGTTAGCTCCCTGGTTAGCTTGAAGTTTGGACCGTCTTGCTAACTAATTGGCACTCTCCGACCCGAAATTCAACCTAAATCCACCACGAAGCAATAACGACCGCGGGATTTATACAAATTGGACAGCTAACGATGGAGTCGGTAAATGTTTTTAGCAGCGCCAGCCCTGTTAATACTGGTTTTACAAGTAGGCCCGACGGGATCCCCGGGCTTTCCTCACTCTCTCTGCCCGAGCTGAGCTCCAAGAACTCGCACTGCAGGAATCTCTTCTCCCCTGGACCCGCGACTGTCCTGTCTCCTGTCACCAATTTGGCTCTGGACATGAACAATTTAGCTGGACTTGGCAGGTATAGTTATTAAAGTTTTATCCGTCATGTCTGTCTACTTAATGCTGTTTTTTGCAAGCCAAGAAATTCCATTTGTTCCAGTCCATAGCCTAGCATGCATAGTCTGGTTTGGTGTTCACACCATTGTTTTTTCTTGTTCATCTCTTTCCCATACAGCCACTGTGATACCCCGAAAAGGAGAAAGCATGCACCCCTTGAAAAGGTTCCCTCCTTTGCCTCTGACGTCTCATCTGATGCTGGTGAGCCACCCTAAAGGACCTATTGTCTGTGCTAATTGATGCCATTACAATTGATGCCCAAGGGCTCTAATGTATGTCTGATTTTATAGCCAGGCACCTTAACTTTAGATGTGGTCATGAGATACAGAGCACTGTCCATGATTGGTTTGCTAACTTTTCTGAGAATAATGCCAAACATTACCTTGTTCCCAACTTCTCAATCATGAGAATTTGCTATTTTTGTTAGACTTAACAATCATAATCGACAAAGAAATAATTGTCACTTGCAGTCCTATTTACTTTTATGCACAGCTGCAGTCACGTGTATGTCTATAATGCAAAAATCAAACCCAAATTTACAGTTTAGTCTCAGTTAAACTGCAAAATTCACCAGCTACATTTCTAATCCACTGGTAATCAGCTGTTTTTTGGTGCCAGTGGCCCACTCTGCTGTACCACCTGGTGCATATATCGATTTGTGACACACATCTTTTTTTCAGGCCTCGGCATGGATCCCCCGAGCCCCATGGATGCTGTTGAAGTGGAAGACACGTAAGTTGAACTGTCCTCCTCATGTCTGCTCTAATCAATCAGCCTGTGAGCTGTGCCCCTTTGCTCACCCCCTCCGCCAACCCCCCACCTCCACCCTGTGGTTGAGCTCAGCTGAGCCAAGCATTTCTCATCTGTAGGATTATTGTTTTTACCGTTGGCTTTAAGATGACAGCTTCACTTATTTTAACTAAGCAGATTAGCCAATAAAGCATGTCAGCTTAACTTTCTTTGTGTTTTTAAAGTTAAGTGAAAAGAGCATGTGGTCTGGAATGTTACAGTTTACAGTTGTTGATTATTTTAATTGGTTATGTGAACACTTTGGACAAGGTACACAGGGACAAGACAAGATATTAAGTAGAAACTAATTTGTATAAATTCCTACAGGCAAAAGGACAAGTTTCCCATTTTCTGTATCTGATCAAAAAGAAACCAGTTGTGCTCAGCTTTGTTATCTTTTACCAGTTTGTCAGCATATCCTCAGCTGCCTAATCTTGGGTGGCCCTTTCCTTAATTCTCAGTTGGGCGAGTCTCTGCAGACATCTGCCACCGTCAGATGTGCAAGTTCCTTTACAGCAGCATTTGGTGCTGAAGACCTCATTCACCTCCTTTTACAGCTGTTCGGTTGCTAGGAGTTTTCTAGGTTGGGGGAGGACGATGTGCCCCGCGCTTGGGTTTAATGACAGCCCACCCCCTCTGGATTTTGGCACACTCTTCCTATGCACTGTTATTTCAATAGGAAAAAGGGGGCAGGAGTTTTTTCTGCGTCAGGGCTATTGAAATGAGGGCACCCCCAGAGAACAACTGCCCTCCCTTCCTCTGGTCTGCATTGAATGGGACACGCTCCCCCCTTGACAAACAAAGGGCCCTTGCAGAAAAGGGGTTGGCGGCATCGGCTCCAGCAGGCATATGGTAGATTAGCTGATCTCTGCATCCCTTCTCCTGGCCTCCCTCCCCCTCCTTAGCTACACACTGAGCTCTCCACTCAGCTTATTTAGCATACAGGTGGGCATTACTCCAGTGCAAAGGCCACCTCTCACTTCTATGCATTCACCCAACTTCCTCTAGTCCAACCGTTCCTCTTGGTTTCTCAATAGAGCTCCAGGTTCTTTGTAGTTTATGGGCGCACAGTGTCTCTACTGGCAATTAAGGCCTTCCAGCCTCTTTGCTTAGCAAGTTTCAACACAAAGACCTGTTACTTTTCTTTTATGTTCAACACTATCTTAAAATCTGTTGCATTTTTAAGAATTTCTTTCTAATAGATTTCATTTTTCTGTTACAGATTTGAAAAGGCCATTCAGCAGTCAAGCCGAGTTGTCAACGAGTAAGTTGCTTTCCAGTCAATATTCTGGTGTTTGGCTGTTACTGCCTCCCCCCTTTTTGAACAACATTGCTCTCCAGGGAGTATTTTACTCCACAAACTAAAACAGTCTGTTGATTTGATCCGTATTGACTGCTTCCTCTCCCTCCTATCAATTATAGGAGGATACCAATCCGAAGAATCAACTCATTGCCAGTAAGAGATTTGTCATGTTTGTGTTTACAGCTTTGCATGCTTTATTTTAATTGGTTTAATCTGTGGCTGATGTTCCTGGCTGACAGATGCTGTAGGAATGTGGTCTGTCATTATAATTTGGCTGTCAAGCATCCAAATCCCCAAAAATTTCATCCCAAAAATTTCCTTCAGGAAGGTTTAAAATTGAATAGATCATAAAGCACACCAGGGACAGGAGAATGATGGACTGTGCAGGAGACAAAACCTCAAAATAATGTCACTGAGTAGCAAGATTTGGGCTTTAATTCAGTTAGTACAGAACACCCTCCAGTGTTAACCCACCACAGAACAGCTTGTTTACAGTTGCTGAGTCTCTGTTGATTGTATCTCTCCTCTCCCCCCTCAGCTCCAGCTCCTGGGCTTCAGTCCGTCTCTGAAGGGACAGGAAACCGATTCTCACCGCTACGGAATATTCGGCCAACAACCCTCCCAAATAAATGCTGCCTCCTCCTCTCAACACGACAACAAAGAGAACATGCCGGAGGTCAGTGGTGCTGTTTCTTTGGTAGAAAGTGCTTGAAAGGAGAACCTACATCTTCTTTTCTTGTTGGATACAGAAGCTAACACAGAACTTTTAGTGCGACTCCGAAAGCTGATTTGTTGCCATGACGAAGGCATTGCATCATTTGACTTAAAAATTTGGTCAAGTGGTTATTAGATTAACATTAGTGTCAATATAAGGTGTTAAAAAGAGGATTTTCCCCAGTACAGTTTTTTTCCTTTTGTAAGTTTATGGTTGGTACAGAATGCTCCCAGAAACCTGCAGCCTCTCAGTTAGGAAAGAGTTACATTTTCTTGAGCTTTATCCATAAAATTGAGACAACTAGTTGTTGGTAATGCTTCCTGAAAGGTTTTTTTCTTAATGTATTTTCAGGAGGGCTTTGAATTCAAGAAACCAACCAAGCCGGCGTCGCGGTGTCGTGTGCGCTCCTTCAACAGTGGACAGTCCAAGGACGCGTTTGCTCGCCGCCCCAGCTCAGCACCAGCCCTCATGGTACGTGAACGTCTGAAGAGTCGGTTTCTTTGTGCACCATGCTGAGACCTGTGTTCTAGAAAGATGCAAACTCTCTCTCTTTTCCCCTTTTATCCAGCTTTCCTCACCTCCTCCAATCCAGCAGCTCGACTTTTATGACTCCAGCCCCATGTTCCTGAGACGTTCCTCCCTCACCTCCTCTCTGAACGACGACGATGACGACGGATTTTTGGAAGTACTGGACGACAACATGGAGGTAAGGCACTGTCACTTTACAGATTGTCTGCCAGTTTAAAAAAAAAAAAAAAAAAAAAACCTCTGAGATTGTCTGAGTACAATATACTGTCTCTAAATAATTGTCAACACTCTGTCGCCTACAGAACGACTCTGGGATGCCGATGGGAATGGCCAGCTTGCTCACTGCTCCACTGGTGTCTGACAGCACAGGAGAAGACTCTGTAAGTTTGCCCACTCACAAACAAAAGCTCTGTGGTAGAATATATCTGGGAAGAATTATAAGAGCAAAGCAGTGAGACTTGAGCAGCATCAAATGTTTTATTACACACACAGGGGCGAAGCAACAGTTATGGCAGGAATGGCAGACTGCATTTATTAGACATGCCCCCTTAAGGCCACAAAATGTAAATGAACTATTGTGATGTTTTATTTTTTCTCTCTCCTTCAGCCTGTGATTCGCTGTCGGCCACGAAGCCTGTTCCGTTCGCCCTCCATGCCCAGTCCGGTCTCCCGTCCCTCCGTGAAGCGCCCTGACTGCCCCGCAGATGAAAACACGCCGGTCAGGGTGAAGAGACGACGCAGCCTGGCAGGAACACAAGTCACCATCCTGGAGCAAAACCCCGAATCCCCACGGATGGTGAGTCCTCACTGCTGCTCATTCCTCACCAAAACATGACGAGTAGAAACAGAAGTAGAAATAATACCATTCTCTGTTTAATTGAGACCAAATTAAGTCAAGTTAAGCCACTAGCTGGAAACAGTCTTGTCTAACAGAGATAGAGATGTGAGGTTAAGCTCGTGTTTGATGCTTTCTTGAGCTTCATGCAGCTGCTGTTATTCATCTGGGAGCTGATGGTGTGAAGGTAGATATCACCTGATCGCCTTTCGGAATGTAGGAAATGATCAGTTTAGACAAAAGCACAAACCTGCAGCTCCACTGACCATCTGTTACCTCCTCAGTGGAAGTGGAGAAATTGCTCCTGAAACAGCTGCTGAGGCTGACTGGCCATTGTCACTACCTTTACAGACGATCTCGAATTACCCCATTTTCTCCTTGACTGCCTCCTTAAGTCTCTCCCTCCTCTTCTCCTTCCAGGGCTGTTCTCTGCTCCAGAGGTCCAAATCCTTCTGTCAGACAGAGATCGAGAAGCTGCTGGACGGTGAGGACGGCTCTAATGAGCTAATTGGAGATTTCACCAAGGTGAGAAAGACTGAAACGATCTTCAGTCGTGTTTCTTAACATTGATGTCTTAATTATGGGAAATTAACCTGTCTAATCTAATTTCCTTTTTTGTCTTTTAGCCGTTTGTATTACCCACAGTGGACGGCAAACACCAAGACCTCAAGTACATTACCTCAGACATTGTGAGTAGATGCTCTGGCTGCTTTCCTCTTTGTCCTGACAACAAATTCGCAGTGTTTTCACTGCTGTAATTGTACATTATTTTAAAATTAAACATTAGTGTTTGTTTTCTGTGGTCTTTAGATGGTGGCAGCTCTGACCGGCCAGTTTAACCATCTAGTTGAACGAGTGATTGTCATCGACTGTCGCTACCCCTACGAGTTTGAGGGAGGACACATCAAGGTGAGTCAACGTCAGCCAACACGTGAAGCAGAGCTGCAACTAATGATTATTTTCTTGATTAATCCATCAATATTTTGTTCTATAAATCGCCTCAGGGTCAGTTCCTGTACTTTGATAAACTAAACTTCCTCTTTGTCCTCTCAGGGAGCCCTGAACCTGCACCAGGAGGAACAGGTGGAGGATTTCCTCCTGAAGACCCCCATCGTCCCGTCCTGCCCAGAGAAACGAGTCGTCATTGTCTTCCACTGCGAGTTCTCGTCGGAGCGCGGCCCCCGGATGTGCCGCTTTGTCAGGGAGCGAGACCGCGCCATGAACGACTACCCCATACTCCACTACCCCGAGCTCTACATCCTCAAGGGCGGATACAAAGATTTCTTCCCTGGTTTTCAGGTTAGTTTTGCTTCCTGCCACCAGAGCTGATACTTTGTCTGTCAGTTAAGATTCAACAAGACCCATCTAACTTGGTTGTTTACAAATCCGTCTACTACAAGATCCATTCAGTAGCTGTCTGTGAGACCTTGATTGGATCATTGAATTAAACTTGACTTAATTTATTATGATCTTCAGTCATTGGCAATGACATTAGTACAGCTACAGCTGCCTCTGTTAGTCAGGGTTGGTACTGGAAACCACACAACATACACACAAGCAGGTAAGTAATCCATTATGTTCTGATCATGTGTGGTTGACAGGTGAGACTTTGGAGTTTGAATAAGATTATTCCACTAATCCCAGTAATTACAGCAGTTTTTATTTTTTAACTATTTGAAGTTTGACCTACAGCTACAAAACAATTTCCAATATCTTTGTGAAACATGGAGCAACTAGTGTGATAAGAGGTTTGAGCTGAAACGTTTTGGAATCAGTATGTGTGATAGAATAACTTCAGCTCAAGGTCCACTTACGAGCTTTTTGTGAGCTTTCAGCAGCAGTGTCTTCACTGTTTTTTAAAAAGTCAGAACAGCTACTGAGTGGACGTTTAGTTGAAGTTTATCACATGTGAGGAGGTTATTTTAAAAGTCCCCTTCCAATATCAGACATTCGTTAGGCTGTTCTACCTCACAATAAAAAATAAAAAAAAGAAACCCTCCGTGGCCGTTCAGTACTCTGAACTTGTCTCCTTGTCTTCCTGCGCAGTCACAATGTGAACCTCAGTCCTACCGGCCCATGCACCACGAGGACTTCAAGGAGGACCTTAGGAAGTTCCGCCTCAAGAGTCGCACCTGGGCCGGGGAGCGCAGCAAGAGAGACATGTACAGCCGACTGAAGAAGCTCTGATCGCCTCCTCGTCCTCACCAAACTGCCTCTAACACACACTGCCTCCCCCCAAACCCCCCCTCCTCCCCCCCAACAGATTTGAGTGCAAATTTCTCTTCGAGCCTGAGGCCCCGCCCCGCCAGTTTTTGGGATTGCACCAGCAGAACAGGGATTTTCTGAAATCCCCCAAGTTTCATTTAATTATAACAAAAGTTGGTTATTTATGCAAATTTAAAGAGGGAAAGACGTGAAATGATGAACCCTTGACTGTAAAAGAAGTCTCTGAGGTGCAGTGAAAAGATTTCATTAAGATGATCTGAAGCAATGTGATCGTTTTAAAAACCACTCGGACCTGCCGCCTGTTTTACCTTTTGTAAGCAAACACAAATCACTGCCAGGTTTCTAACAACTCAACCACACTGCCAAGTCTGAAGTTTGTCTTTCAGTCTCCTCACTGGATATTTTTGGTTTGTTGTTTTTATTTTGCATTTGTCATGTTCCACCTTATTTAAGCACTTAATTTAAAAACCTGAAATGGTGCGGTGCTTTTTTTTATACAGTTTTTTTTATATTACTTTTAATGAATTTTGTTGACCCCTGTTTAAACATTGTTGTGAAAGCATGCCTTTTTCTAGGCGTCCGAAAAAGCTAATTGGATATTTTACTGACAACCTGTAAAAGTGTAAGAGCTTTTTTGGTCTTCTTCTTCTTCCTGAGCAGTTGCAATACTTTTTTTTTTTTTTCCTCGGTCAGAAGAAACCAAAGCAAACAAACTACCTGTTAACTTTGCAGTGAGATTTTTCTAATGCTGCAGGTCAGCAAGTGTGAAGAGGATTTTTGATCTAAGAAAAACACCTTTTTGTTTTGCTTTGAATCTCTTAATGTTCAGAGAGAAAAATGTCTTCCCCTCTGCAGAGCTAATGATGTCAGTTTATAATGAATGGGGTGGCTTGAATATTTTGGTACAGGCTCGTGGGGGAGCTGCTGAAATAAAGATCCAATGTGCGTTCAAATGGGATGTTCGATTGTCAGCAGTTTGTGTTTTTTGTGGACTGAGTGTTCTATACAAAGGTTATTGGATGGTATAAACATTTTTGTTAAGATGCCACTAGTTTACCTAAAGAAGCTTAACTTCTCAAATGTTTAATGTTGTCTAAACACAGACATTTGTGCAAGCACTTTCCCTAAATAAAATGCAACCTCAAAATTGGCAAAATAATATTTAAAGTGGATGTCATCTGAAAGAACAAAACTAATCTCAGCTTTTGGTATTTTGAGTGTTGGTTCCCAGCCCTGTTCCTGAATTTCTCTTTATGCCAGAGTCAAGAACTGGATTTATTTAAAGTAACTTGATAATTTTGCAAAATAAAACCTGGAAAAGTTCATATTTAACTTGTTTACTATTTGGTAAAATTGTCTGTATCCACAGTGTAAATCTCTATAATGCACTTAAAATTGACCAAACTTGTTCATAGCATGCAGACAATGTGTATTAACACTACACCCGTAAGTGATGGCACCAAATTGTTTGTAATTTACAACAAGTTTGCTAATCTTTAATTTAATCAAAGATTTATTCATTTAGTTTAATTCATTGTGCAAAAATACCAAACAGTCTCTGGTCCCACTTTTCTCTGTTGGTTCAACAAATTCAGTGGTTTGAATGTTTAAACGTGCAGTTTTGTCACTGTGGGATTTGGAAGCTTGTGAGAGGAATTTTTCTCAGTTTTCTGACCTGAACCTGGAAACAGGGCCCTGATGTGCAGGAGCAAACTTGAACTCTAAGAATAGCACATCTGCCGTTTTTGTTTGGTCTCTGGCTCTGCGTGGTGGGGACACAGGTTTTCCTGCACACAGAGCAGTTCCTGTTTTTTCAAATTCTCCCTCTGCGGCCGACCTTGGGAGTGGCTTCTCTGCTGCTGCAGCACGTGTCCAAAAAAACACACACACACACATTCCTGTGGAGGCGGTGCCTGACATGTCCTGACAGGACAGAGGGGAAAAAAAATCAGAGCCACCATGTGCTGTGCACACGTGACTGAGGTGATGGGGAGGAGGTTATAAAAGCAGAACTCCCTCCCTTCTGGCGCTTTACCAAAGTTTGAAATCAGGCAGTTTCCCAGCGGCCATGTGTCTATGGGAAAGAGAGGGCAAGCCTTTGTTTGCATTCCACCCATTGAGGTCTAAAGACTAATTTACCGCCAACAGTTTCCAGCTGAACAAGTATCTGTTGGTCGTCTTGTGCAACTCAGACTCAACTGAAGATGCTTTAATTCTTTCCTGAACCCTGGAGAGAAGTAGTGTTGGCAGAACAGTGAGGACTGAACTTAGCGGGGAAAGGGAGGAGAATCAGTGATCTTTACATCTACTTGTCAATGAGTCTCCACTATTCATAACCGAGCTGCCACCTTTGTCTGAACCAGACGGTTAATGTTGCTGAGGTTTTAAGGGGCCTCGCACTTTTAGATGAGGCATACATAATGCAACACTGGCAGCAGCCTTTCAATGCAGAACTTCCTTTTCCACTTCAACAGTCGGTTTTAAAATGTAGATGAGTCTTTGGCAGGTCCCCAGGAAGAAAACCGAGCCAGGTTTTTACAACTGCGCCCGTCCAATTAGGAGCTGGAGATACAAGGATTCAACAAAATAACCGAGAGACACTTGAAGTGTTGCAGCAGTGGGTTTTCAGAAAATGAACACTGTGCTAATGTAGTTGGTTTCTCTCCAAGGTGAAGCTTTGTCTGTGAAGCAGCTTTCAAAAGCCTCTGTTTTAAAGTCATTAGAACCAAAATAAAACTTATAGATCCCTTCCACACGTGTTTTTAGATACATGAAAATACTCACTGTCTGATGTAGTTTTCCCACAAAGAATTTTAATTTCCTCAGTTGTTTTGGAATTAACTTATAAAGCTACTTGCTGCAGTTTTGATTAGTCAGAAGATTTAGTCTGATTTAGTCCAGTTTTGACTCTATTTCTTTATTTTTTCCCACTTAAAATGAACTTTTGCACAGAAAATACATCATACATACAGTGTACAGTTCAGAAAATCCTGCATCCTATTGCCATAAAATACTGAGAAAATAGTGCAGCTTTGTTCTGACTGATCTAATGTAACCAGAGAGGTGATTACAGTGGCAGTGTTGAGGCAGGTCCATGCCAGCACCCTGCAGAGCTGCTCTACAAACTACCCCACCCTTCATATCACCATCTCTCCTTTGTGAATCCACCTCTTCACCCCAGCCTGTCCTGTTTGACACCTCCCATCCCCGGGGTCCTGCAGGCAGCTCTCTGAGCCGATCAAAGCTGCAGCCTGGGTGTCACCTCTAAACCTCTGTTTGTTGTGACCTGTTGACACTGACAGTAAACTGACAAAAACCAGCCTGTAAAACAAGGTCCCAACAACCTGGCGAGGGCGGCAGTAACACCGTGGTTTGAGAGGATGGGTGGGGGCTGTGGTTTAGTGAGGTGAACTTCCTTTTTGATTGTTTTTGAGGATTAGAAACTTATGATTTTGATCCTCATTCTCTTCCTTGTGCGTGTCCTGTCTGCAGGTTGAGATGGTCTGAGGTTGTTTTCATGTCCCCCCAGCAGACAACACAAAGCTGACATAAAGATATTTTGGTTCACTGTTGCATGTCATCTTTAGCTTCCTTTATTTCAAACTCGCGGGCCTCGCCTTCATTGGTCCGTGTTACTGGCTGATGTCCCATCCCTTCACCCACATCCTGTTGTTCTTATTCAGCTGGTTTGTTTCAGCAGGGGGAACTGTGACTCACAGTTCTGTAATACTGAAACCTGCTCAGACTTTTCTTGTGGTGAGTGTGACACAAGCGGCTGCACGTCCATCGCTCTGCTTGTGCTTGGAAAGTTGGAGCTCCACACTGAAAACCTGATCCTGCTGCAGCGAAGCTCTGCAGGAAAAATGAGAGAAATCTGGCTTCACTTTCACATTGAATTGTCAAGCTGCTTTTGGGCTAATTATTACCTGCAGTGATCCCTCTCAGTCACTCCTTTATTACTGAGGACTGATGTCTGTAAACCAGCCTGGGCTAATCATTACTCACTGTGTGGGTGCTGTGGAAATACTTCTTCTCTACACATATTGATGAAAAGCTTCATGTTACCAGGCTGAATGTTTAGGGAGGTTCCCCAGTCAAACCAGAACCTGACATTAACCTAGATTACTCAATCCTGAACTACAATTTCAGCTACCAGTGTTAGTCCTCAGTGAACTGGAATAAGTTATTGAAAGAATATCATTTGTCAAGGAGGAATAAAAACATTAATGATAACAGTGACAAAAAATCTGATCTTACTTTGGACACAAGAGGAAGTTCAGGCTTTTTTTTTGGTGAAAAATAAACGGAAGTGTTTGGGCTCAGTTCTGGGAAAACACTAAACATCCTCCTTTAGTTTGAAACTAATTTGCAGGTATTTGGTCTTAAAATTTGATCTGATAATACACAAGTTACACAAGTTATTACAATTCATTCTTTGGACACCATGACTGTGTGTACCAAATGCTACTGTAAATCATCCAAGATATTTCACTGAAATCACAAATATAAACATAAGTGTCATGCCAGAAGAAAAGTCAGGGGACCATCAAAGTCATTTTGAATATATGGTGAATGTCTGTACAAAGTTTCATGGCAGTATCTGCAGTATGTGTTTTATATTTCACTCTGGACCAATATTGTCGTCCCTGGAGCAGAGCTGCTAAAACACATGACTCATCAAACCTCATGCACTCATAAGTTGCTGTTCTCATCCAGCTGTTACAGTTATGACTGAGATGTGAGCAGGATGACAAGAAAGGAAGGTTTTCATCCAAAAAATGAATGAATCTCATCCTCGGATCTCGTTCCAGTGTTTTTCAGTCTCAGTGGGTCTGTGAAGGGCGGAGGGTGAGGGGTTAACAGGACGATGGAGCAACTGTTAGCACAGCAGAGAGAATGTTTTCTTTCATTCTTTTCCCTCCGTCACTGCAGCTTCTTCACACACACACACACACAGTGCAGGGCCTCTCAGAGTAAAGAAGCGTGACCAGCAGCAGCTGTTGGATTAACAGCTGCCTCTGTTTGTCTGCTGAGACCCAGAAACACTCTGATCTCTGATCTCACCTCCTCTGCAGCCGCCGTCTGTCTCTCAGTCCTGATCCCATCCACTTCTACAGATACTACTCTACACTGAGTATGATAAGTATAATAAAATATAACAAATATGATACAAAAACAATAATGCCACAGCACTGAAATAAGACTTAATGTGACTTTGTGCAGTTACACTCCTTTATTTTGAAATCTAATGCATATTCCATGTTTACAAAGGTATCAGACTGAGCACAAGATATCTATAGTAGTTCCTCTATATGAAATTATGTACCAAGAACCAGTCAGTTTATATCAGCACATAGATACAGGTGTGTGTGGTTTCTAAAATGCAAATATATACAAATATATACACAATTTTGTGTTAGTAAAACAAAACAAGCAGTTTGAATCTGATAATTTGGGATATAATGTCTATTTTTCAGCATTTTTGACATTTTGCTGATCAAATGATTCATCATTTAATCAAGAAAATGATCAACAGAAGAATTGATAATGAAAATATTAGTTGCAGCCCTGCATCTGATTTTCACATTCCCAAACATCTTCTTTAAAATCTTATCAGGAATATAAATATTTTAATTTCAATTTTCTCTTCTTTTTTTGACACAGTCTTCTCGTCCTTTGTTTACATTTTAAAACACTGAAATAGATCAAATAACTCTGAAATATACAATGTAATCCGAGCGCCATCTACTGGCTCAAACAACGCAAAGCAACGGTAGCCGAGGGTGGTCATGTGACTAACGCGGAAGTGAGACATCAGTAGCAACACAACATTGCTAAGTGAACACTTTTCATGATAATTAAGTGTGTTTTTGGTGGTTTTTGTCCACACATGACAACATGGTTCGCTGTTTCCTGATCCACACCGTGTGTCCGGTCAGTGCTCTGTCTGCTGGGGAGAGCAGGGTCCTCTACTCCCGGTTCTTCGGTCCAGATGAAGGAGTCCTGACCGAGCAGCTGCGGGAGCTCAGCCCGGAGGAGAGGCGACTTCTGCAGGTGGAGAAAGCAGCGGTGGTGGCCAGGTGAGACGCTTTTTCTTTATTTTTATGCCCAGAATATATTTATTTAAACACCAGCAGTTAGTTAGTTTTGTTTGTTTAATTATTTTATTCTATTAATTGTCCACTGAGTTGTCAGTTTATTAGGAACACCTAGCTAAAAGTAATAGTCTAACACAGTGCTGCAATAAACCCTATGAAGGATGTAGTTTGTGGTGCTGATTACACAGAGAGGTGTTTCTGTTATTTACCCTGCAGTCATTGATAGAAATGTGGACAAAATAATAGAAACATCTGTCGTTATAAATCCACACAACTCAGCAGCAGCACAAACTGCAGCCTCCTGAGTCAACACCAACAGTTTCAACACAAACTGAACATTATAACCGTTGTGAAAGGAGGAGTTATTACAGCACTGTTGAATCAGACTGTATTAGTTAATAAACTACCAGCTAAGTGAATATTTTGCTGCTCAGTGAAATTCTTTAGAGTTTTTGTTAAAATAATCAGACATGAACTTACTCTTGAGCTTTCTCATCTGATAATGCGATATCCTGCATGAGAACATGTTGATGTAGCTGTAAGCAGAGAACCCATAAATTGACTTAGAATTGTCAGCCTAAAGTTCCATTTAATAAGATGAACATGCTGATAAATAAACTGGGATGTTGAAAATCCACGTCTTTTATCCTTAATGTTGTGTATTTCACATGGTTTGGGATTTCTAGAAACTCTGAAAACACCAACTGTTGTGAAGAGTAACAACACCTCTCTTATTCTCTGCTCCTAGCATGATGTATCCACTCTGCTAGTGGTACACAATAAACTGTATCACAGATGGCAGGTGGAGGCTGTCAGTCCTCTCTGCAGTCATCTCATTTGTTTTCAATAACAGTAACTTCTTTCTGTCCTCCCACATGACAATCTGTAACCACTGATTATTACGGTCAAAAGCGCTCCTCTCTTTGTGCAGTGGGAAATAATGACAATTCTGTTCTGCGTGTCAAGTAATGACAACATGGAACTTTGTTGTATATTTTCATGCATGACCAGCTCATTCATCAACATTGGAAACCTTTGCTGTATTCAAAACATTTTCAGACATATCTAACTAAGGCGTCACTTTCTGCTAAAATCATCAGTCCTGCCTAATTTGAATGACAAAATATAGTGATGGTGATTTATAAAGAAAACAAACCAGGTAATGGTTATTACTGAAGGCCTGGAGGTATGCAGCAATTTGTCCCTGTCTTTGTAAATATACCGCTGATCCTCTGTGAAACAGGCAATTGAGGCGCCGTCTCTCTGTCGGGAGGCTTCAGGCGGTAGCTGGTGGAGGCAGTGCCTGGCGGGGGAGGCTCTGGCCCTGCAGGAGGCCAACAGAGGCGGTGGTCGACTGAGATCAGGACCCCTTCTCTGAGGAGATGGCGCTCTGGCTCGGTGTCGAGCCTGGGCTTCCGCAGCTGGTCTCTGAGCCCCACGAGAACTCTGCTGTGGCCGGGGACCCTCCATAGCCTGACCCGACACTGCCTGGAGCACCTGCACATGCTGGGGCAGGGAGAAGTGAGTCGCCCCCAAACAGACAGGTTTTTTTCATTTCAAAGCAGCCAGGAGGTTTTTAATCCCCAAACAATCATGTTTAACTTTTTTAGCTTTGGCCCTTTCAACAACTTGACAAATTATACATTGTTTAAAAGCTCTGAGTCTCCTGATTCAGTTTGTGCCTCATCTGTGATCACCATATCCTGCAACAACTATTCATAGAACTGGTTCAGATGAGATGCTACTGCAGGCTTATATTTCCCTGTTTGGTTGGTTGTAAAATTTAAAGTCAAGATCACCAGGGTTGTGACTTAAATCAAAAGAGGAGGGAAGTGTAGGCGAGCTGAAGGATGAGACTGTATCTGTGAACTCGATCTGGACCTGATCTGATGTGAAAGCCTCATTGAGGAAAGAAGAAGTAGATATAGTTTTTTAGTTTATTAAGATTTTTAAACTGGAGTGTCTGTGTCAATGTAGTCAGTTTGACAAGTCCAGGTACAGCAATTTTTGATCTGTTCTTGATGCTTATGTAGTCTACACATGAAGAAAACAACAACTGAAAGTCCTTTTTTCTGTCTTCTGGTGGAGTAATTCTCAAATCTGACAGGCGTTTTTAAACATTTACACTGCGTTTATCTAGCATAGCTTTTAAATGCAGAGAACATCTTCATGTCAGAGTAGACCAAGCTGGACTGAGTCCTGTGCCAGTTGAGTTGGAAAAAAAACACTGAGCAGGGGAAAAAAGAGTCAGACTGATCATAAAAGTTAAATCACAAAATCAGCACAGTGAGACCTTTAGGGTGTCTGACATGCTGATTTGCTGACACCAAAAAACACCCTGCGCAACAACTAGTGTGGATACTTTTTGGGTGACTACAAAAAAATTCTCTGTGGTTTAACACTATTGGCGAGGAATAAGGTCAGTCTCTTTTTTTGTAATAGCGTTTGTAGCCAAGCTGGCGTTGTCGATTGACTGTGTCTGTGAGGCAGGGATTAGAGGAGGAAAAGGTATATAATTGGAGAGTTTAGCTCTGCCACTGCTGTTTGGGAGACTATTTTTTATTTTGGTCTTAAAGGATTAATCTGGTGATATTTAACAAATCCCATGAAAAGATCAAGACCAACAATCAGTTGATCCCAGTAACAAGTACTGCCTGATGTATCTTCTGTATTCCTCTGTTGCACAGAGCTCCATTGTTATGTAACTGAACTATTGTAACTATTAGAAACACATTAGTGACATGTTCCTTCATCATCATGAATTTAATTTGAGGAAATCCCTCACACTCAGTCACGCTCATGGCCGGATTGCTGGGCCCCCCTGCCACCCCAAATTAGCTTAGGAATATGCACTGTATAAGCACAGTACATAATAAAAAATAATTGAACCCACCCTTGGAAATATAGGACAAAACAATCCTAACTCAAGGTCCAATTTCTTGCATCTTCTTTTTTGCTTTCAGCTAACTTCAGCTCCTGTATTTTCTTGTATTTTGCACTTTCACATTCCTAATTCGTGTCTTTCTGTATGAAAGGTCTTGAACTAGGAGCTTTTGAGGTTCCTCAGAGGACTGGCACCAGTGAGCAGTTATGATTTCTAATTATAATGATAATCCAGCCTGGGTCCTGCTGCTATAAATACCCTATAACACTGAATATGGACTAATTTGCAGCGGGGTGGTCCCCATAAAATACTATTTTACTTAAGTTTGAGTAACATTTGTTGGACTGGAACACGTTCCTCTGGTTGCAGTGTCATTTGTTAGTGTCGTCTGATATGTGTGCTTTTAAATAGCAGTTCTCGTCTACTACATGTTGTGATACTGTGCTCAAGAAAACCTCTAGCACAAGTCTACTCATGTTTAAAGGCCCTCATTAGACTGAAGTCCAGTTCAACAGTTTACAGAAATGTCGGCTGCTGTGCTGAGCGTCACTTGCAAATTCTCAACAATGTAACTCATTACATGTTATGGAAACTGCAATAAAAACACAAAGCAACAGTAATGAAACAAGATATGACCGTACACATTTACTACCATCTGTAACTAAAATTAGGGTCATTAAAAGTCTGCAAGAATTAGTCACTAACAACGACTCTCCCTCAGGTCCTGCTGAGACAACCGTATCGATGCTCTGCTCAGCCCTTATAACCTCCTCACAGCCAGCTCATCTTCCTCCAACCACATACAGCCCAGAGTCTAGAGAAGGAGGTAGCAGCCTACATGGCCAAGTGAACCACTAGTGTCCGTACAGGCCTTGACCCATTTTGAGTCTTCTCGCCTCAGTCTACGGTCTTATTGCTCCAGTCCTAAGCTGGATCACTGTGAGCCGTCTCTGCTGGCTTTTCAAACAAACAAGATTGACTCTTGTTTACCTTTGGTGACATTTCTGCGGCGGCAGGAGAATGGACCACTGGCAGCTGCTTTGTTTCAGATTGCGGTGGTAGCACAGTGGTAAATATCTCCCTCAGCCACTTGCGGCTCACTGTTGACTGTTTACTGTGAGGCTTCCAGTTCAAATCCTGTTTGTCAAATTGAAATTAAGAAAATGTGGCAGATTAAAGAGTGCAGCTGAAGAGGCCAATTCAAAACCTACTTATTATCAGCATCAAGGCTGCTATTTATCTAATTCCACCATACTCAAAATGTCACATGTGACCTTGAGCAACAAAGACTTCACCTGTGTTTTTGACAATTCTGGCACTGTAACTCAATCTCAAAAGTGCCTTATCATGACTTCTAATGGTGCTTTTGTTCACGAGGAGTAGGAGGAAACCCAGATTGGGATGTTTGTTTTGTTTGCAGTTCAGGTATGATTCATCTCACTTAAATGGCATAAAACAGCAGAAATGGAGCAAGTAAAATCAAGTCAAACCTGTTTAAATGTCATTTTGAACTAAAATGCGTAGAGTGCCGAGACAATGAGAACAATGAAGACTGACGAGGAGATGACATGAAATATTATGAAACCATGAATGAATGCAGAGATGTTGGCATGCGGGATACAAGAACAAAACGGAAATGTTAATAAGGACAAAAATGGAAACATCCAGACACAACAAATAACTAATGTGTTCCCATATCTTTGTGAACATCTATCGTACCTCAAACTGCATCTCCCTGTGAAACCAGACTCTCCTGCTCCTCCCTGTTGCCCCCAATAAAAGCCTCTTAAACTGCAGTTTTGGAGTTTGGCAACAAATCCAAAAACTCAAAAGCAGCGTTTTCAGGAAAAAAAAATCTGTCAGTTGCCAGCATCAATTCCTTTGATCTTCTCTGTTTTCTGTATTAAAAATAAAACCAATTTCTAGTATTACACCCAAAGGCGGTTTTCTTTGAAATTCATGTTCTCTGCAATCAGAGGACACACAACTTTTGGTTTTCCAAGAAACAAGGCACAAGGGTTGAACGATAAAAGTGACAAAACACAAGAGAAGGATTTGGGGTTGTGCCTCAGGAGCAAAAACAAACAAACACACAAACTCACATCAGCTGGATAGAAAACACCTGTGAACTGAATAACACAACTGAATCAGGTGAGGAGGTCCACTGTAAGACCAGCAGAGGCGCTGTTGTTCATGTGGGGTTTCCAGTGCAGTGATCATCTCTATATAGCATTTCTAAGGGCCAAGCCTCATTGTATAGTGTGTTGCCAAAGTATGTACACCTGCTTTTATGAGTCGTTCATGTGTTTTGGGTGAGATACTTAGTTCCAATGAAGGAAATCTTTTCTAGATTCTCATTTATTTGGATATACCAAGCTACACACAAATCCAAAAGAGCAATGATTTAATGAAGGAAGTCTTTATGCTGTCTACAGTGACATCTTGAACATTAAGTGATATGTCTCCAACAGTTTGGTGAAAGGCCCCTCTTTTCATCTTCAAAACCAGTTCCACAAAGAAACAGTTTTCTTAATTTGGCTCAGAATAACTTGAAGCAAGCTCTGACCTCACCCACCTCCATCCAACACCTTTGGGATGAACCCATTTTTTTTTTCTGCTCGTTGACTGTGAGCCAGGCATATCACCCAACACATCATTGACCGACTTTATGAATAAAACAAAGCCTGGGAACTGGTTCAGGTGCTCACATGGAATACTTTTCTCTCTGGGAGGGTACATCCAGTCGGACCCATTTCATTAGGTTGGTTTGCTTAAGCCGAATCAGCACATCTGCTGCTGTCATGATTCTGGCAGATTAATACCTGTGATAACTTTATACATGTTGGTGTATGTACAAGATGGTTTCAACACAGGGGCTGAAAGGGGCTTTCAGTGAATCAGTGAACTTTGTTGCCAGATTTTAAATGAAAGATATACCTGTATATATTTGGTATTTTCTAAATAACAAAAAAAGTAGATTGTGTGAATTTTTAACTGAGTAGAGTGAATTTATTTAGGAAAAATGATACTTGACACAAATTATTGTTCAAATCTGAGTATTTTATATATCGGGCTGACCTCTTTTCCTCTCATGCTAAAACTAACTTCAATTGGATTAGTTTGCACATGTATACAAATCGTGCTATTATTGGTTTTTGCTGTTGGCCAGTTGTCCCTCTTCTCTCACCATACTTTTTGCTAGGTGTGCTGTCTGTTGGCTCTATGTCCTCAGTTTGTTTTGCTATTCTTGTTTCTTTTCCCATTGTTAATCAACAAGCAAATAAATATAATATAATTCCCACTGGCATGATGGTTGGTTGAAAAATTTATCGCTCAAATACTTCAAATAGTTTGTATAAGCCACCTTCCCAGTAATTAACTCAGTGTTAACTTTGGTATTGTGGTTTTTTCAATCTAGAAACACACAATATTTAGTTTTGATAAGATAGCTTCTTTAGCTCAGCACATTCAGTTAATGACTTCATTAACATCCCTTTATTAAACTTTCCCAACAAATTGCAGCATCAGGGCAGACGTGCAGTGTTCCCCCACAAGGGGCGATACGACAGACTTGATGAGAGCTGCAGTCGTTGGTTGCTGAAATGCTGGGGAGACAGATAGTGACACCAGAGCAGAAATCCACTGGGCTACATCACAAATGCTGCTGCTGCTTTGAAACAATTTAAAAATGAGCTGGTAGAGCATCAAACTAAACAGCACTGAGATTGTTTTCATGTGTGTCTGAAAATAGTTTGTAATTACATCTAATTAGTGATGCACAGGCATAGAGGTTGAATCTTTGCCTGCAAACAATATTTGATAAAATACACGAGTTAATGTCAGTGGAGATTAAAAGTTACAGTATCTGCTGCAGATTGCTTGTATGTTTGTGTGTACGTTTCCCTTTCATCAGCTGCGATTGTACGGTCTATCTACATTTCATTACAGCACAGCATGGTTTGTGAGCTTGGGATTACCATGGGACATGTTACACATCACAGTGTACAAATAAACATGGTGGATTAGAAAGGGGAAGTCAGAGGTTGAAAAAGTTGCTTTGGTATAACTGTCACGAGGAAATCTGCAGTGCTGGAAATGCAGCAGTTCACAAAATAGACATATTTAGCTGTCTTCACTTTGAAAAGAGGCCACTGTGGGGTTCAAGTTAAAGATTAAATGGATTAAGGTTATGAAGGGTTCTCAACTAAGTGCTACTGAAGCCCAAGAATCTGATTTTATTCCAGCTAAACCCTGCAGTGATACTCCCTGATTAGCACGAGGCTGTGTTAAAATCTTCTTTAATAATTGAAACTGAAAACTGAACACTCGAGCTAATAGCACTTACAGAATAAATTGAGGTATTAACACCAGAAGTACATAAAATTCTCATAGCAAAAAACAAATACATGGCATTACCAACTTTGCAAGTGGTTTGCAGCCGAACAGATTGGGAAAAAACTCAACAGATGGAAGTGGGGTGAGATTTCTATAAAATTTAAAGGTCAAGCTACACGAGACAACAGTACAGTAGATCAAAGGCAAAAATCTGGGTAGCTGTTTTGTACATGAGCTGGTACCGCTGACTCACAGGGGAGTCAGAGGAGGGTCTTGCAAGAACATAGTACTTATCCAATAGGGAGTGAAAAGTTTGTCCATTGCAGATTTTCCAGATCAAGATGTGAACCAACCTTCAGAGCGTGAACCCATCTTCCAACCTCCCTCTCTCTGATGGTGTTCTTCAACCTCCACCACACTCCTCCCGCCCCTCCTCTCTGCCTTTCTTCTCCCTGGCTGCCTCACATTCATATCAGCTGTCTGTGCAGGCTGGCCAGACCAAAGCTAAGCACTGCTCTGGCCATCTCAGTCCTCGCTCAATCTTTCTTCCCTGGGTTTTGTTTCTCCCACCCCACCAGCCTAAAGCTCCAACAGAGTTTTCTCATTAGATTATAGAGAGACAGAAGCCATTGAATATACCATAACTCTTGATGTGATTTTCTCTTAATATTTTTATCTTACTCATTAGATGTCTCCCTGACTATTGTATGGCTCCTTAGGCGAGGCACAGTAGGCTGGAAAATGGGCTCAGCTCCAATACATAGATGCAATATAATTTCAATACGGGTTGACAACTTATTCCATAGCCTCTGTCAGGAACGCGTAAAATACCTGAGCATACGGCTTCATTCATATACGTGGCGTGTCATTTCCTTCCTTTCGGCGTATGTGGCCAGAATTTCAAATGTCTTCTCTGAGCAAAAACTAAGTGGAGTTTCTATATGGAGGTTGAGGAATGCTGGCCCGATACGCAGCTAAGCATACTCATGGGTGTCACAACAGATCTGTGATCTGTAAATTTCTACATTCTTCACCACTGTAGGAGGAGATTATATGTTTGAAGCACGGTGGCGTTGTTTGCTAAACTTGAAATAATGGCTAGGATGTAATAATCATAATTTCTTCATGCTGGTTCTTTGTCGCAATTCTAATTATACCTGGAATTCTCTTTTAAAAACCGCCCATTTCATACAAAGCTTTTACATGCAGAGGGAAATACATTTTCCCTTTCAGGCTCATCCAGTCTATCAAGCATCAGAGAAGAGATGTTCTCTCTTAGCATCTCCGTCCATTCGTTTTGCAATTTCAAACCATTTATTTTACGTGTTTTCCCAGCTCCTGAAAATGTCTTTTTCACATTTCAACCAATCTGCATGGGCGCCCTGCTGTCTAAGGGTATAGCTTGTCAGTGTGAGACTCACACCATTTCAAACAACTCAATTAATTTAAAAATATAAGTCAGTTATTCCTTAATTAAGCTCTCTGCAGTGCCATTCCTCTATGAGTTTACTGTTGGTATATTATCAATAAAGACCAGTGCTGTCTGCTTTGGGAAACATTAAGCTAATAACAACTTCACAGAGAAGAAATGAAAACAAGGACTTTCCTTATCTTCGATTTTCTACTTCTCTTTGGTTCTTTGTTTTCTCCACAAATTGATTGTTGTTGATCTGTAAATAAGCTAAGTGATAAAATAGTCTGGACGAAAAGGCACATATACATTAACAGAGAGTGTCTCAGAGAGTTACATACGAGCAGGTGCATGCTCACATATTATTTTCACCATTATTTAAATCAAGACAGATGGTTCATACTCTTCCTCTTCTCAAAAACAGTGAATTGCCACCTCCATCTCCAGCCACAAGGCATTAAAGGTAAAAACATCCTCATACTTTAATCATACGCGAGAACCTTCTGCTTCTTTGTTGCTTTCCATGATTGGTCATTAATTACAATTTTAACAGTAATTAAAATAATCATAGAGGTTGTAAGCTTGTCTGTGGTGTTGAAACACATCATCAGATCATAAAATATAAACAGCTCTGAGGCAAATGTGATCATATCTGCTACAGAGTGGCAGCTGTAAGACATTCTGACCTCTGTGTTTACATCCATGACGGCTGGCTCTTTATGGCAAAATTACGGTGAGACTGCCAGCATCGCACCATATTTTACTCAGGCTGGAAGTTTAATAGGTCATACCCTTTTATCACTAACCTCCCCTTACCACCTCCCTACTCCTCCTTTCACTTTTGCATCATTCCTTGGCATGCAGGGGCTGCAGAAGCTACAATGGTTTACTTCCATTGTTCTTTGTGAATGATGTAGCATTAAAAATCCGGCAAGATATTTAGATTGGTTAACAAACAATGTTTTGCATGAGGGTTTTTTAACCTTCATACACTGCACAATAAATGTAGATTTAACTTGTATTTTATTTCAAGGAGCATTTACTGTTGCTGAATAGATTCTTATTTCTCTAAGTCCACATAAAACGACCTGTACAGGTTATGTTGATCTTACCCTTAACATCCCCAGTTTGTTAATATGGCATCTATTACGTTAGCAGTCTCACCTATAAAACATGGTTGGTCAATTGTTTTCCTAACGGGCGAAATAGCTGTCGAGTGAGCACATGGAATCCGTCCCAGTTGGTTCAGGGGTCTGGAACTGGGCTAAGATGTTTGACTCCCGCAGCTAGTCGCTAACTGGCGTAGCTTGCTAGTCCAGGCAGCTGGTACGATCAGTTTATCAGGTTTTTTCTTCTTAAACACTGTTAGTAAGGCTCAGTCACTAATGTGCCATTAAACCAGTGCAATGAGCTGAAACTAATAGAAAAAGTATCTGCACAGGCTGCAGAGTTGCGGCGCTTGAGGTGGCTTGTAACTGAGATTGGATGATTAAAATCTACCAATAATATGTTTAAAGAGTTGTTTGATATCTTGCATTGGGCTGAAATTCGCGAAGTTTCTGGTGCCAACTGAGTTGTCTGACCAGCACCAGCATAGCCAAGCCTCTGGTAACTGATTTGGGCAAGTCTCTAAAAATTGTTTCCTGCCATTTTCTTGGATTTAAACCTGCAATCTTTTAAGTCTACACGATCGTATCTCTGATCTTCAGGCTGCCTCCTCAGGTTAATTTGCGTAAATAAATCAGTCAATTCTTGACAAAATAAATGTATGTGTGTGTCTAACTTTTGCCCTTATGCAGGTTTACGTTAATTAACAGCTTCAGTTCAGCACTTTTAGCGCTTATGGCGTGTAAGGCCGAGTGGGGAAATCTGATTACAAAAGTGCTTCATTACTGCTGCTTTCAAATTAAATGGAGGATGTATTATTCATTTATGGAGAAATCCCCTGTGAGTGAGGCCCAGCAGGAAAACAGGAAGTGTGTGAGGTTTTCTCTCTGCCAGCCACTTAGTTGGTTGGTATGTGTTTGCACAGTTGGGACCAGGAAGGAACATGCAGTGCTCCTCCCACAGTACAGGATGTCAGGAGGCCTTTTCCAATTAGATGCAGTCCTTCATTGCCTGATTATAACATACCACTGCGTCCATGCACTTTGTTTTCAATCAATTCCGGTAAGTATAGTGGAAAATACGTTGTAGCCCAACTCAGGGTCTGGATCAGTATGTATGCTGGCAACAAACCCAGTGTATCTTCTCAGTCCTAACATCCACAATCCATTGTGCATTGATAAGTTGTTTAATGGAGCATTCTGGAGGCTAATCAACTCCAGATTTATCACGAGACCACAACATACGGTGTTGGCCAGGATGCGTATGGTGAACTGTCACTGGTGAATATATCACCATTACACAATGAAAAAGTCAATGCGGAATTAAATAATGGGAAATAGCAGCAGAAAATTCACCCAAACTTCTCTTACATGTTGTTATTCACAGAGTATCAATAAGTAAAATGGAACATGCATGTGTATAGTTACCATCATATCCATTTTATCTGGAATTACACTGGTTTTCTCCCTTGATGATAATATAGAAATTTTGACTCCAACAGTTTGACAAGCTGGCACTGAATACACCCATTAGATTTGTCCTCTGAGTCGGATGGTCTCGATACGTGGAGAAGGAGGTCTGACTTTGTCTTCACAGCCACTTTTTAGCAACTTTATTCAGCCGGATCTGGCTAACATACTTATGCACAACTGCGAATCATAGTATAAATATGAGCACAAAGGCTGTATGTAGTGAAACACACCTGTAAATATGTATGTTTTTGTATAGGTACGCAAGTAAAACACTCTACATCTTTGATGACAATAAAGACTAATTCCCCCTGCATTGCATGAGATCCACTGTAGACTGTAGCTTCATTCTGAATCCTCCTTTGTGCATAATATTACAGTTTTAAAGAGATTGCAATTAGAGAGGGAAAGTGGGTCACTTATGGCCTGAGGGATGTGCAGCAAGCACTATGTGTGCTTATCGCCATCTCTCCAATGGCTGCAGTCACTCAGGAAGGCGGCCCGGTGTCAATAAGCGTCAGTTCGACAGGTTGAATCACTCTAAAGCAAGCCTGTCTAATTTTTCTCCTTACTGGCCATACTGCCTTTCCTGGTGAGCCTCAATATATTGGATGACAGCTGTCATATTATGCCTCAAATGACTGCATACATTTTAAGGAGTTAGAAGCTCTGTCCAAGCTTTACATATGATAGGAATTCTCACTAGACAACGTGCAACATTTGGAAAAACACGTAAACAGAATGAGAGATAATCATTAAAGCGCGTTTTAAGACTGTATATAATAAGATATGACGTCGTTTGTTTCGAGAACACACAGTAGATACCCAGTAACTTTTAATGGCAGCTTAATATTACTTATGTCTGTGTGTGTCTGTGTGTGTGTGTGTGTGGGCTGCTACATTTTTGTCACCCATGTGATAGTAATTGCTTTCAAAATATCTTTGAAAAGTAAAAGCTGCATTATATTTAGAACATCACAGGTTACACTGTTGACTGATGCCTTTTCGGTAGCTGGCCAGAGCTGGCCCTACAGTCAGCCTTCCGGGATTCACTCAACACAATTTATTCCAAATCAACAATTGGTTGGATGCGGGGAATTGTATCTCGAATTATGGAGCCCATCATTTCTACCAGGGAAGAATCTCAGAACCTGCTCCATGTTCCTTTTAATTTTTGCAATAGCATTTTCATAAAAAAACATATGTACTGTATATGTCCTCTCCAAAACTCCTAACAACAAATTGACCACATCTTAAATAGAATTCATGGATATTAGACCATTTTGATCCTATTAATAATCTTCTTCAGACTTCTCCCTATCCTGTTTCAGTTTTGGGGTCCCCCCCTCTATCAGTTTTTACAGGTCTGCAGGAGTTGAGGGTGAAACAAAAGTAAAAGTATTTCCCCTCCTGGCTGTTTGAATTTGTTGTTTTCATATCTCACCCCTTTTTGTCCTTGTCTTGTCTCCTGATCCGTCACATTTCAAGCGTCCTCCTTTCATCAGTTTGGGTATGGGGAAAAGAGGAGACTCAGGGTGAAATATTCTTCACCTTCTGTTTGGTGAAGGTGTTCCCATCCTCCGATGTTTCATGACTTTTGATGCCCATCACATCCTGATAGGTCTGTATCTGGTCATGCAAGTCCTCCCCTCTTCATTGCCTCACCATATATATATAACTGATTTTCTGAATTTTGAAGAAATAACTATACATCATTACCTTGTGCTAAAAGCAACTACGGCATATAATTTGACTAGCTTGGTTTGCCTGTCTCGTGCTGAGTTGCACTCCCAATGAGCTCTGTGCTGTTGGGACCTCAAGTTCATGTAGGATGGAGACTGATATGTCTGTCAGCACAGTCACATAACCAAAATGACACCTGGAATGATGGTCAGGTAAGCCGTTGTTTTTCAATTCCTTGGGATCCTCAAAATGTTTTCCTAGCAATGAGGATGGTTATAATTGCACTAACAATGGGGGCGGTATCCATCAACATAAATTACCTTTTCTGGCCAGCGTAGACGGCAATATTTAATAGCTCATTGCTCTTGCCTCTCAGTCCTAACGAGAGAGATTTCTGTCCGTGGCTTTCCAACTGTCACGCTCATTATAGCAGGTTTTCAAGCTGTACCTGTCTGAAGTCTGATGTCTTTCAAACCGGAGCTTTCTGTTTGCTGGCGCTCACTCTCTCAAGACAAAAAGTCATCAGGTGACAGCCACGCTAAATATAATTTGAGTGTTCCAACTCTTTCCAGCTCACAAGTACTTTCAATTATATTAATGACTTCTTTTGAATTCAAGTCTCCAGTTATTGACAGCAACGGGCAATTCCATTTAAAATGTTTTCAGCGTTTACATGCTCCCCTGACGCTGTTTCTTCTTCATTTCTTGTTGCTCTCCTTCAAATTTGGGTTCAATCAGTCCTGCATCTTACAACTTGGATGCATTAAAATTTTCTACTTCAAGAACCATTTTATCAGAAGATGCAGGTTCAACTTCCTGAGTATTTCAGAAATGAAATCTAATATTTTCATATTGTTGAATGCTCTAATTATCTTTTGGATAATTTATAGATAATTTAGGTTTTATTTAGTATGTCACAGCAATCTTTTTGTAAGTGCAGATTTTTAACCAGTGAATGATTCATAAGTCAAACTTTGAAAGTGTTTGTGGAAAATTAGGCACCATGAATCTGGACAGGAAGTGACAATGTGAGCAAATTTTCAGGATGTATATGGTGTTTATACACAAGACAGGACACAAGCATCATGTTTATTGGTTTATTGTGAGCTCCTGAGTTGGTCATATATAGCTCTGTTGGTATAGGCTGGATGTTAACACTTGACAGATATAAAAATCCCTTAAGAGTCTAATCAGCCTCAGTCAGCAAGTTTGGCTGCGGCAATAAAAATTCATCCTAGTGTCCTAATGATGACATGCCACAGATTCGCCCTGTTTGCTCATATTAAATGCACAGGATCATATATGTATACTTCACTGCTCAAAGGAGGGGAAGAAAAGGAAGGAAAATTTAAGAAAGAAAAATGTTTCCACTTGAGTGTCATTTGATATTAAGTGATAAAATATTGTGTTGGTTAAATTCAGCAATGCATTTTGTGTTTAGGTGCAATTGGTTTGCCATGTACTGTGAAACTTGATCCAGGCAGTAGGTTACTGTAGGTTGGTGATGGGTTGGTCAATAGAAGCGATGATCTGTGTTTGAAAATAGTATGGACCTGGTAACATTTCTGTGGTATCAAAAAATCCACCTATCATAATGATAGAGTAGTCTATCCTAGTCCTGTTATTAATTCCCAATGTAAAACAATTATGATAGCTTGTTCCTGCCTCTAAGACTGCTAACTGAAACAACAGATAATAGGAATACATAATGTATATCCACATAGTGTCTATTCTACGAATCACTATATGACTTCCTACATGGCACTAAAGACTGATTTGAATGCTTTCTCAGATTAATGTCAAGGCTGCAGCAATGAATTAAGTGCATGTCTAAGTGTCATGTAATAAAGTATCATAGTATTGTGTGACTCGGGACAAAAGTTGCTGATGATGTGCTAGTCTTATTTCAGTAGCACGTGTGGACTCAGGGGTTATGTCACTACGTTTTACTGGCGGGAGCACGGTAACATTGGCTCCCATTTCTCATACCGATTCCACCACTACTTACTCCCTCCCTCGCTATGTTTTAATTTGGGTTTCTACATCCCAACTGCGTGGTTCAGCCTCCCTCCACCCTGGCCTTGCTGGGCCTAGATAACTGAGTCGTGATGGCGTCCGCAGACGTTCTAGAACGTGGTTGGCCTCGGTCTTGGCAGGAGGTTTGTTTGTTATCATGGCTGCTGCGCCGCGGATGTCAGTTAAGTTTGAGTGGCGATGTAAGCTACGGGCAAACTCTACGTTGCTACTGTGCGGTTGGAAAATTTCTTTACATATTGTCACTGCGCGGCGTCATTACTGATTTTGAATGTAAATACTGCTAGGTGCAACATGGGTCAACTGGAGACACCTGCTCCTGAGAGGATGGATATTTGACGCTGGCTTTGCCGTCGTCACAACTTCCCTGTGACGACTTTGGATTGTTGTTAACTTGGTTCCTGCTTTGGAGGATTAACGGCGTGCAGAGGAACGGCCTGCTGAAACACAGAGCAAGACGAAGCTGACCAAACAGATGTCTCTGCACTTTGGCACCTAAGGTAGGAATTTCTAGGCTGGCAGGATTTGATCTTCATGGTTTGCAAATGAGGCTAAGTTTGGTCTGTCTACTACTGGGTACCCAGGCTCAGTGGGCTGTGGTGCAAATTAATGTTATTATTCAGGTATGAAATCTGTGACCTGCATTTTTACAAAGAGACAACACATTAAAGATATTTCAAATGTCAGTTTATAAAGATAAAACCACTTTGTATCTTCAAGCCATTCCTCCTATTTTCAGTTCAAACCTTTATTGTTGTCCTTCAAGATTGAATTCTTTTGGAAGACGAATAAACTGTGAATACAATCAAATACTATGCACACAAGTAACAAATAATAAATGATTCAACAAAAACTGTATAACGAATGAGAGGCTAAACCTGAGCCTCCATCAATCTATCAACAAATGTATTACATTTTTAAATAGGCTTTTTGTTGTTTGATTTTAATTGAGTTGATATATAAAAAGGGCCAAACCAGGTAATAGCAACCATTGAACCATCTATCTGCTGACAACAGAGACTACAGACACATAAGTTGACCAAGAAACTCAGTTGATAATGTTTTTTCAGCTCTTAAGAGCTTGCGGTTGTGCCACTCTATCAACATCACTAAACCCACATTAGGTGGTATTATGTATTACTTAAATAACCATTGTACCACTTGAACTTTATAGACAAGTAGAAACACTAGTCAGTTTTCTTGTGTCTTTCTTCTCTCTGTATGGCCTTAAAGGCATTGTTCTTGCAAAGCTGAGGCAAGATAAGTGTTGTGATGTGTACCCAGCTGAGCCAAAGGATTAGTTACATAATGTCACTTGAAAGTACTGAAACTCATCCTTTCTTGTGCCACGTTGCTGTCTGGAGTTGCCATTATTTTGATTTTTGATACAGTTTCAAAATAAAACATTCCTCAGATGGCATTTTCACAGTAGTCACAACATTACACTACTGCGCCTCTCCAACTAACATCAATCCCACTGATTCCTGATAACCTTTGCCGTTAGTCGACCCTCCTTCACCGACTGGAGGCCACAATTAGCCAACAAAGGTAATCTCAATCAATTTCAATTTCACCTTTATAGAGACGATTGAGAACACAAAGGGTTAATTATCCTCTACTGCAAGTGATTGGTGTTTTCATAGCTGTGGCCTGTTAATTAGGGTGACTGATTTCAGCACCCAGATTGGAATGAGAGATAAATGATAAGCATGAGAGGGGGGTGGAGTAATCCCACTGCTACTCAACAGTTTCAAGCCTCCTCCTTGCTTTCTTTCTCTCCTCTTATTTTTCTTCCTCTTATAGATCATACCTGTGCTTTTAAGCGGAACTAATGTAGAACGCTGATTCAATCTTCTTTTCCCTCCTAGATTATGTTTGTGAATCTGGCTTGATGGAGGCATTTTCTGTCCTCAGACCCCCGAGACTTTGCATATGCATGCTGTTTACCCTACGACAGAAAGATGCGCTGCAATACATGATTTGTTTTCTTATGTATATTTCATGATGTGCTGCTTGCAGAGGATGGCATAAGGACATTTTCTCACTGCTGAATGGCGATACTCTTCAGCTGTCTTGTTATCATGTGTGTCATTGATAGGCATGATATGGAATGAATAAAACTCAGCTGTGAAACACTTATATCCTTTCTGGGAGCTTTTCTAAGTGTGCTGGGCTGCCTGCCGCTTAGCTATGCTTGGCTACAGGTGACAGTGTGGCTTAGCTGTGGCCCAGTGAGCAGAGCTACCAAACAGAAAAGCCTAATTGAAATCCCCTCCTGGCAACAGGACAGAGAGTGGGCTGTAAAAGAACCTGTAATGATTACTGAGGCCACTGTGAGAGATAATTAGGTCATATAATGTCTCTGCGGGGCTCTGCTCTGCGAGAGAGATGTCAGGTTAGGAATAAAGGTGGGCAAACTGCTGGACTCTGTTATGTCACCATTATGCACCACCATTACAAATGAACGGTTCATTGGTAGTAATAAGGTTCTCTTCTTGAAATGGATCCTCCTTTCATCGCAACAGAATTGAATAGTGTCTAGAAGACATGCAACACCTGGCATGAGACTTAAGTGGATTAAGTGACTCTGTGGGGCCCCAAAGCACGGGGCTCATAGAAGAGCCCACAGGCCGATCCTCTTGTCATTTTATCATGATATTGTCATTTATTTTCATTAAATGTTTTATATTTGTACTTCACATTACAAATTAACTTTATGCTTCATTTTTATTTTCTTTTAGCAAATTAGCGTTTAACCTTAGATGACCTTCTCTGCATTTGCACATTGTAGTCTTCATTTAAAACTTTTAACGCTTGTTGGGATGAAAAATAAACAAGTGGTTACGTTGTTAAGCTAATTTACCGACAGGAAATATTCAGATCCTTTATGTAAGTAGTAGCAACATCACAGTGTAACAATAGCAATTTCAAGTATAAATCCTACATTTAAAGGTTGTAGTGCAAGGTATTATCAACCAAATGTGCCTAAATATTGGGAGGTAGGGGTGCTCAGCATGCAAGCGACAATTGTGTGTGTATTATTACCTTATATATTTCTATACAGTTTGCAGTTACTTTTTCATCATTGATTAATCTCGATTATTTATTTGATTAGTTGTTTGGTCTAAAAATATCAGAAAATATCCATCTAAGTTTTCGTTTAAGTCCAAAATCTTATATAAGATGAAATACAACATGAATCAGTTCTGTTTAACTTGATAAGTGAATTTGTCATATTTTAAAAGATCAGGACTAGTTTTGTGTGGATTTTAATCTGCAGAGTTAGCTGTTTTGGTTCAAATAGATGTAATGTAATGTTGCCCTGAAGTGTTGTTTCAGTGCAAGTGAATTACGTGCTTCAGAGCTATGCTTTTACCTTGAGTACTTGGGTACTAGTGAGTGCTGGGTTGTTGTCTGACTCATCAGTGCACCATATTCCTTAGGTCTCAAGTTTTTGTCTTTCGGTGTACCATACAATGTGCATGATTAGATTTTACACCTCGCGATGCTTTTGTGCAGCCGCATTTATTAAAGTGTATCAAAAAAAACCCTAATTACTGTAAAATGAAATTGTAGGTGATTTCCTTTCTCTGAAATACTGCTAAATTTGAACCATCCTGCATAAGTGGAGCGACAAATTAGTAACTTTCTAACATTCACTAACACCTGGCCTCAAATTTAAACTGTTTAATGCACATCTCTGACTATGCCCTTAGCAAGCTCTCAAACCACTCTTAAATGGCTCTATTTTGTAAAAAGCCCTTATAAATAAATTTAGATTTGACTCAGGCGTTGGAGAAGGGATGATGATGATGAGGGATTCGGGAGGCTGAGACAGACTGCCCGTGTTGAGCGTGCAAGTGGGGCGGCATGACTAATGTGAGATATGCTATGATGTTCATAGTGCGAGGCGTGATTATGTAGAGCTGCTGAACATCAATGGATGATACCCACAAATTGTGTACCATGTGGAATCCGTCGAAAAAGACTTTATTATACGGTCCCTTCTGACTGTATGTGATGTTGCAATTCATGTTTACTGCTGACATTCAGGGAAACATTTGTACACATTAACCGGATTTGTCTTTGCAGAGACTAGCAGCCAGAAAGTCGATATTTCTTGGATTTGTTTTGTTAATGTAGTGCTCGGTTGTGGAAGACATTGATTTGTTCTTTGGTACTATTTGCCTTTTTATCAGCTCAGTCTTACAGGAAAAAGTTTTTCATAAGCTTATACCATGTCGCGGTGGTTTAGAGGGGTAATTGAATAGTGTATGGATGACGGAGCTCACAATTCACACTGTCATGACTGCACAACGTTCTTCACATTCAATGAGGGTAGAGTGTTTAAAACAGGCCAGCAGCCTCCATGGACCAGAACCAGCCATATGTATTTTTTATTTAAATTTTTTGTACTGGAGCCTAAAGTACTGGAGGAGTCATGGTTAAGCTTTGGAAGCCTAATGGGTTTCTTCTGGGAGCTCTTCAGGACGCCAGCCTCTTCAGCTTGCCAACCATTTTAAGTGATCTCCAGTTAATTGAGCGGAACCTCAATCATGCTACGTTCTCCCCTGATCAGCCCCTCTCCTATTTATCCATTAGCGATATTTCTCCACACCTTACAGGCGCCTTCGGAGAAAATCATGCAGGGCTGAGGTCTCTTAGCAAAGTGTGTAGTATTCCACCAGTGTTGAAGAAAATGTAGGTTTTTGCTACAAACTGGGTCTTTTGTGAGACAAAATTTAAGCAGTCAAAAAACGATCACCAAGGCTTTAACTCGATTAACTTGTGTTATCAAACCTATGTTCCCACCAAGAGACTATTTAAAATAATTAACAATAATTGACGGGAAGAAGAAAAAAAAAAACTCTATTCAGGACTAACACTATAATTATGATTAACTGATCTGTATAAAATGTCAGATGTCAGGTGTTGAATACTCATTAGATCTTTTTCCTGACCCAAGGTAACATCTTCAGATGTCTTGTTTGTAACCAACAATCCCAAACTCAAATATATACCAAAATGATAGCAAATCTTTACTTTAGGAAAACCAATGGAAAACCAATAACCAAGTGACTTAATTAACTTCTAATCAGTTAAAGGTCCCATATTTTGCAGTTTTCTGGTGTTTTTATTTGAAGTTTGACAACCATAAGAAGATATATTTGGAATTTTAAATACCAAATAACATCCAATGTAGATTTTGAATTACCTGATAGCTTTATTTATTCAAAAGGTTAAAGAAATTCTTCCAGAAGTTTCATAAGTGAAAATCACTGCCTTTGGTAGAACCGTTCACAGCTCAGGGACATCAATAGTTACGACATTTTGATGAGGGTCACAAGCGAACATAACTTTATTTTAAAGTGTCTAGCCAGAAAAGATTTGTAACCAGTGATCTAAACCAATTATTTGGGGTGGGAATTGAAAGTAGCAGTGCACACTTAGTAAAGGTTAAAATATAAGTAGAAAAGCTGTTTCTCATTTGGAGTAGAAGTTTATGAAACGGCCTGAACTTTCTGTGCAAACCTGTGTGATCAGCTACAGCAGCTCTGTTGGACCATTTAAAGTACCCAACTATTAGAAATGGCCTTCATTTTTGGTAATAGTATAATAAACTATTTAGGTTTACTGCAATGGTCAGACAAAACAAGCAATTTGAGGACTCCTCGGGACTTCAGGAATAACGATGGGCATTTTACTTATTTCTACAGGTAAAGCTAGTCTTTGGCATGGATGTGGAAGGTTCTCTGATCTTCTCGGTCTGTCCACTGGCTCACAGTTGATGTTTTATAACCAGGCTGTTAAAAAAACTTGAATTTTCCTTCAAAGTAGTCTTTTACCCAATGTTTGTCAGTCCTCTCTGTTGCTGTGGTTGCCTCATATTTTGATGGGCATTAGGGAGAAAACAGTCATGGACAGTGCTGTCGTTCTCTCACTGTCTTTAACACTACTGATGTGTGAATGTAGTTTGGTTCAGACTAGGTGGTGAAACCTCTCAGTTTGTTCCATCCACAGCCTTGGCAAGAAACCTTCCTGTAGGTCCCGTCTAGCCTGTGACAGATGAAGCTGGTAGCATCTTTGGGCTGGAAGGCCTCTAACGACATGGCGACTGGGGACAGAGGCAGGCGGAGACGGGATGATATTTCATCACGGGCCCCTCTTCCTTATCAGCTTCATACGGCTGTTCCCTCCTCCGATGAGACAGAGAGGAGAACAGGGCCAGAAAATGGTGATGAGCGAGGGCCAAGGAAGTGGAGGAAGGAGAGGTTTGGGTTTGAGGTGCTGACTGGTGGAAGGAGGACAACTCGAGAGGTGGATGGTCAGGAAGGGGGAGTGGAGGGAGAGAAAGGGTGAGAGCAGGGAAAGGATTGCTTTGGAAGATAACTAGATGGCGACAGAGAGAGGAAAGGAAAAGGAATTTTGGGAGGGTACTGAGAAAAATGGCAAATGGTGTGAGGAGGGTGGGGGCTTGGGAGGGAGGGTGAGGAAGGAGGCTGAGGGGAGGTGAAAGAGAGTTGCTCTGGAAAGATGAGTAAATTAAACCAAGTGAGAAAGTGGCAAAGGATGTGAAAGTGGAGGAGAAAGGATGACTTCAGGCGGCAGAGCAGAGCTGACATAGGTGGAGAAAAGGTGTGGAAGTCTGGGCGTCGGTGTAAGAATGATTTATCCCCTGTATGAAGACGAAGCCGACCCCTCCTCCTCCTGTCCTCCCCATCGTCCGCACTCTGGCTGCCCCTTACCTGTGGACAGGCTGCTGCTCTCTGGTCGAGGATAAGTAAACAAGGCTGTTGCTTAGATGGGACATACAGGATGGATGGCCTTGTCTCAGATACACCTGCACGCACACACACACTCAAAATCACATGCTCACACTGTGCAAGTGGCAGCATGGAGAGGGAAAACAAATATTAGCATGGACAAACTCATTTGGAAAATAACTTTAGGCAAAACACTTGTGGCTGTTGCTGCTGTTTTGTTTTGTGGTGGGCAAGGCCACAGAGGATGGTGCAACGTGAGTTCAGCATTTGCAAGGGTGATGCTGGGACAAAAGCTGGGAGCAACCTCGTGGCACCTGCTGTGGAATGACTATAGGTGTGTGAGAGGGAGAAAAGACAAATTGAATGGTAAAACTCTACTCATGACAGTATGTGTTTCTGTCTGCGTGTGTGGCTGAGCACTCAAGGTTTTCTTTCGTTATAAGCGCGACCCGTACCTTTAAGCACTTTAAGCTTGTCTGTCTGTCTGTGTATTTGTTGTTTTGTTTTGCGCGAGAAACCTATAATCTTCAGAAATGTGGAAACAGTAATAATAGGCAGGTATAAACGTGGGGTTCCTGGTTGACATCTCTAAATCATGGGAGGAAGTGCGGAGACCACAAATGAAAAGTAGTCACCAACCTTATGTTTTCATTTGTCAGCGAGCTTTCTAGCGTGGCTGGCGATAAACTCCATGAAAAGGAAGAAAATATGAATGCAGCAGAGAACTGCAAGCCTGTCCTCCACGCCACCTCAGTTGTTGGCCAGGCCTGCTCGATGGGGAAAAGCGGGAGAGAATTCGTTATCTCTAATGTATTCTAATGCGCCCAAGTGCCGGAAGGTTTCATCACAGCTGAAGTATAATACTCAGGTTTGTTAGCATTAATATGGGTTTTATACAGTATGAGCTGATCTACTGTAACCGTACTGGCTTCTTAAAAATATTCTGTAATGCTATGCAGCTCCAACGCTTTGAGTCTCTCGTGTTTGCTGACAGTTTACTGATGATACGAGTTGATGGATGTTTGTAACTTCAACCGGCACACACTATGAAATTAGGAGTTCAATGGTCCAGTAACTTCAAATGACGCTGCATGTGCAACATACTTTACCTTTGAGGCTGTGAGACGACTTGCTACTCCATCACGAGAGCTCAAGTCAAGTGGTCATTTGCATGTAGCGTTATGTTTCAGTCTAGCGTGCAATGATGAAGACAGAAGGCAAAATAATTAACTGCTGATGTTTGAACCAACTACCTCACTGCTGCGTTCAGCTTGGAGTCTTGTTTTGTGGTTTCTTATTTGGTATAATAGCCTTTTACTCACTAAGTTAATTGCTGAGATCAGGAACATGGCATCAGTTCAAAAGAATTCAGACAGGGTAGCAGTCAGACGGGTTGTAAACAAACTAGCTTAATATTAAATATATTTGGAGAAAAAAAGGTAAACCCTTAAATCATTGCCCAGACTGAAGGATGTGAACATTATGCAATTTAAAATCCTGGTTCAGTTTTTACCTTTTCAAATTAGCAATCGTGTGCACAGTTTTGCAATGAGGAATTCTTCTGCGTTACTTTCAATTGTAACTTTTATTTATAAAGTGGTTTGGATAGTTTAGCTAAACTGCTTGTCTGTGGTGATTGACTAGTACTGGTTTACAGTTAGTTTGTGATGCTGAACATAGTGTTTTATATAGTGCCACATACTCCTGTAAGCATTCTTATGGTATTTTGTAGGTGAAAAAACATGGTGTTTAAACTGGATGGTGCAGACCAGGTTACAAATGAGGAAGATTGGCCTTAATAAAACTAAACGGTGTAACAGACCTCGAGGTCAATGGATATGAGTTTACTCAGACGGATCCTACAAACTTCTGCCATGACTAGTAGAAACTTTAAGACAGTACATTTTCTGTTTTCCTGGCAGGATTAAGAATTTTAGATTGTTGGGATACAGAGAAACAGCAGCAAGCGAGGGATCGTGGGGCTGCCAAAAACTTGACAAAATGTTTATTTAATAAGAACGGTGATGCATTATATAATCTATCAAGAAGTTTTGGCACTGCGATAGTCAGATTGCTGCCTTACCAGCGATTCAGATCATATCAGTGTGTTTCCTTAAGTAATCATCGGATTGCAGTAGAAACAAAGGTTTAAAATGTCTGTGTTTGGTGTAAGATACCTGTTACATTTATATTTCATCCCTGTTATATGCACCGAACAGAGCAGACATATCTCAAATACAGCAAAATGGGAAAACTAGAAGTATATGTTTTTTCAATGTTGGAGCTGCAGCACAACATTTTTCATAGTACCACGTGCCCACAATTTTCATTTCCTGAGATCCCTCTACTTTGACTGTCAAGATAAGATGGTCCCACCTTTCCCAACCTAAAGCCTTTAAAATAGGAGTTATTCAGGAGATTTGTATGATTTGCTGGGTATGCCATGATAGAAATCCCATCTTCTAATCCAGAGTGATCAATTTAACACCAGGCCGGTCATTTTATCACAGTTTTTTTTCAGCATGTTACCCAGGTATCTTTCTGTATTACATCACATCACTGGTAATTACGGGTCCCAGTGGATGAATGCTATAAAATTATTTTATCCAGTAACAGCTGTCCTTTCCACATTATCCCAAAAAGTGTGACTCACTGAGCTCGATAGTGAATTCCTATACAATTTAAAGTTCACGCACTGTAAATTATTACGATCAGCAATAAATCGTTATAGAAGGCCTCTCTACTACATCTATATCACAGAGGAGACAGAATGTGTGTTTGGTGAGGGGTGTTTATATATTATATATAATGATCACTGCAGATTTCATCATGTAGCTGGTGATTTCTTCATCTGCTTTTCATCTAACTTTAGAGAGAGGAAACAGACGCAATATACAATTTTCTACAGTGGATATAAAACATTCGCACCCCTGTTGAAGCGGCAGCTTTTGTGATATGAAACAATGAAGGCAGAATAGTCATTTCAAGAACCTTTTCCATCTTTAATATGCCCTATAACCTAAAACACCCACAATAACCTGGTTTGCAGTAGTGTGCACATTGTCTAATAACAGACTCAAGCAACTCCAGAATCAACCAATCATGTACTTTCTTGATGCATTTTTATTTAAAGGAATAGTTTGCATTTTTGGGAATGAGCTCGATGGCTCATTCACATATGCATGCGCGGTTTGGGAAGACAGTAAAATGGTTATGATGTACAATGTTTGCAGGTATAACTTCCTTAACGCGGAAATGGAAACGCTATGCCCCAGGCCTAATAACCTTACACCTTAAGTTAAAAGCTTTAAAGAGGTTATAATAGAGCAAATTATTTCTACAATCTTGTACTAAGCCTATTTTCTTATATATGATAGCTCAGATCATGACATATATGTAAAAACTGGACTAATATAACCCACGTGAAACTTGTATATGAATGTAAATTGGAATAATCAGTGTTGCCATGACAATTTAAAAATAGAAGGTAATCACCCCATTTCTTCCATAATATTGGCTGACAATAAAAGCTTTAATCAGTCATCACCAGTATGAAGGATGAGACTGGGTAAGAAGGCAACAGCCAACCTGACTGGCATGTAGGAGGTACTCAGATCAGTGAAAAGCGAACATGTACTGTAACTGATATGTTTGAAAAACTTTGAATTAGAAATGGACAGGTGTGTAGTGGAACGGGTGGCTATACAAACAGATATCGTTTTGTTTGTCTGTGTGCAGCTTGTTTTTTTCCTCACTGTCAGTTAATATGTTAGCAGATGTAGGTTTGTCAGTAGAAATGGTAGGAATCTTAAAATCAGATTCTGCTAACAGCAGCGATTCAGACTCGGTGTGAGGCCATGATCAACTCACCCGTCCCAAGATCAAACCTCTCAGTCATTTAACTCAAATGAAAGCGGCAGTGAAGGGGTGGAAAACGAGGGCTTCTGTCAAGGATGTTTTTCGCTGCCGCTCAGAGACGGCAACTTATCACAGGTGAGCCCTCACAACACCGCCTCAGACTCGCCTGTTGTTGCCTTTTGAACAGGAACTGGTGGCCAAAGTGAGGTGCACCCAGCGAAAATGGCAAGCTGATGACAGTTTGCCTAATCTGTTCACTGTGTGACAGTGGGGAGAAAGGTGCTGGATGTTTGTCACTGTGACTATTGCCAAAGGTGGATGATTGTGTGTGCTATCTTAGGCTACATCTACCGTGCATTTTTCGCCTCAGTTTAAGATTCTGTATTCACACCTACGAAGATGCTTTTTAAAGACAAGCTTGGACTTGGTCAACATGTATAACCATAACATTTCCAGTTTGATTCCAGCTGGAACACAACAGAGAGAGGAAAATGACGCCGCGATACCCGACATTACTGTAATGTTCCTCTCCATTCCATAAGCAGCTCACTGAAATGCCATGTGGAGCATGTGGACGAAATTCATTAATGCCATTGTGGGTGGGAAATGGTACCATATGTGCAAGGTTACTGGTCCCTCTTATGGTATAGCTGAAGCACCGCTTTGAATTCATATTTTATTTGCAAACATTTTGCTTTTGTAAAATGCTAACGATGAGACAACGGCCACATTGTAATAAATATGAGAAAGAAATGGTCCATTTAACAAATGCAATTACTATCTCTTTCAATGTTTACAACATCTGTGTAGCAGCTAAAGTGCATCACCACCACTGTTTTAGAAAGCACAAAGATGGAGAGAGTAGGCGTGTCATGTCTGGCATCACTACTGTATTAGTATTTGAGGCCATTTCACACTTTTTGTCCAAATGAAGAACTCTGGGAGGTTGTGATGTGACTCTCTCTGAAATAATAGACCAGGCTCAGAGCTATAATCAGAGGGCCAAGAGCAGCTTTTTGCTTGACAAATGACTAAAACTATTAATCAAAGTTATCCAATTTCTTGTTGATTGACTTAACAGTAAATTGACCTTCTTGATCATTCATTTATCTGCTGATACTTTTAGATCATTTGATTTGATAAATCATTTTATCTACCGGTAATAAAAATATCAATGATTTAAATCAAGACTAGCAGCAAATCCTCATTTTAAGATGCTGTTTACAGCGATTGATTCTTCAATATCCAACAAAATTTGTAATAATCAATAATCCAGTTATTTGCAGGAAGCCCTTAAGAGTGACTGCAGCGAGCCCATCATCATATCACTATGCCAGACCCAGAACATTACACTCGAGGCTTTTTCCTGTAACCTACAGCTTACACAGTGAATCCATCACAAATGAAATGCCCTCCTGTCTGAAAACATGAAACATGGAGGCGCATTTGGTTCTCATACATGAGCTTTTGATCTGATCCATCCTTTTTACTGTGGCTTCCAGGCAGCACGGGTAGCGGCTGGTATTTTATGTGTCAGTGTGTCTCTGGTGTGTTCTCCAGTGTGCTCCCTCTGTTGTACAAACTGGGCTGTTTGGGTGATGAAGGAATTTCTCTATTAGAGACGTGGTGTTATTATCAGTCCTGCTTCTTATTTTCATACTCTGCATATATTTTCTCGTTTATACGTATTCAGTTCATGTCATGATTATGTTTTGTTAGCTTCATGGATAAAAACAGTTTTCCTAAAGGGATGATCAGAGTTTTACCTGTTGGCTGTTGAAGGAGGCTAACTTAATCTAATATGCTACTCTGCTTCAAAACTACTGTTGTGGCACCATAATAAAACAACAATACTGTATAATAATAATATTAGTATATGAGTACTTCTGTTGCTGAGTTGTCCTGTCACACATGCAGCACATAATCCAGAAAATGTCCATGTGTGATGCGTAGGTGAGGATGGCTTCAAGTGCAGGAGAGAACATCATCAACACGCCGCACTCTGTGGACTAATTCTGGAATTGTTTGGGTCACTAGTACATGCCTAGTTACTACTAATAATATTACTTTCCCAAGTTGTCTTTACCCCTAGGAACTGTAGATACACCCACTGGGGTAAACATAACCATAGTTGACTGCCCTAAATTCTGATGGCCAAAACAGGGTGAAAAATAAATTGAACCCCAGATGTTGCTAAACACATCACAAATAGATAACCCGATAATGCTCTAGTTTCGTTGAGACCCTGAGAGGGTGTATTTAAGTTCGCGTTGTCTTCTGGGACCATAGTTAGTGTTTTGTATTTGATTTGTTTGTTGAGGGCTGACAGTAACTTGTATGGAAAATAATGGTAAAATGATCTAAACCTAAAATAATTAAATATGCTCTGCTGTAACACAAAAATCAATATATTAAATGTGTTTTAGGCACTGCAGGGACTTTCAGGGCCTCTACGAGGCCTAATGATCATATTATTAGCAGATCAAAGGATTACCATTAAGCCTTATTAATCCAAAAGTTTTGGGATTAGCTACAGGTGCAGCCATCTTGGAATCACTGACACCTGTCCATTGGCAATATAACAATTTGAAACAGTCCTTTGAAACAGATTCCTGATGCTGCAGGGTTTACAGAATAATACTCTTACAATCCCCACTTGAATACATATTTCATTAAAAAAAAAAAAAAGATTCTTAAAGTAAATGGTTCTTTATAATATGCATTGAACTCCAATCAAATCATGAGCTCAGAACTAGAGCTGTTATAGAAACAGCGGTCTATTATTATCTTTAATATAAACACTGTTTCTGTAACTATTCAAATGGAACTAAACTAGCCCACTTTTGTATTGACGCAATTTCTAACATTTCATCAATACTTTTATTTTTACTATCATTTTCTGTGTCTTGTGGACAATGGATATTTTCAATTATTATATTTAGTTTATTTTAACCAACTTGAAACTGATGAAATATAGCTGAAGAATGAATGAATGAAGAATCAATGAACAAATTCTGATGAAAACTGGATCATAGAAATACTAACTTGCGCTACTTTGCAGACAGTCTGTTTGTCAAATTTTTAATTACTTTCAGGAACTTCTGGCTCATTTGCAGCATAGTCCAGCACCTCCTCTCGTGCTCTCGTTTTCACTTTACTTCTGTTATTCAAAGAACAACCTGAGCTCTAAACTTGGTGAAAACTTGTCCTGTAGCGAGAAACAACAAATACTTGATGTGTGGAAACATGATCTGGTTGAAAATGTGTTTGACTATCCTCTCAGGATTTTTCTTCAAAAATCAGAAAAATAAAAACCTTAGTAACCCTCAGAAGTTGCAGTGTTGGTTATAGAAACTCCAGCCTTGGCTCAGTTACTGGATCTGATAAACTCTGAATGAATGCCAGACACATTTGAAAGATAACCAAGCTGATGAAAGGTCTCAGTGGTGAAACACTATAATGATACTGTTGTCATTAGTTCAGACAATCTGCAGCAGCTTTTTCTTTCTCTACAGTCTTCTCCCTACACACGAGTTGCTGTGTTCTGAGGTGGACTAACACTCTGTCGTATTGGGCTAAATTCAAAACTGTGTTATTCATTCTTCAGCCTACATACAAAGTTACTGACACAGGCGTGTAAATCATCCTACACGGAAAAATGGAAAGACAACACAAAACAACTACAAATGATGTGGCTACACAGTTTGTTTTGTGTGTCTTTGTGGTTATTAAGTGTCTCTTTTGGTTGTTTTGTGTATGTGGTTGTTTTGTGCCTCAGCAGTTGTTTTTTGTCTCTTTGTAGTTGTTTTGTGTTTCCCTAGTTGTCATTTTGTGTCATTACGTGGTCATTTTCTGTTTCCTTGTAGCTGATTTGTGTCTCTATGTAGTTGTTTTGTGTCTCCCTAATGTTTTTTGTATATGTGTTTGTGGTCGCTTTATTTCCCTGTAGTTGTTTCGTGTCTTGTTGTAGTTGCTCTGTATCCCCTTGTTGTTTTGTGCCTCTGTAGTCGTGATGTGTCTCCATGTGGTGGTTTTGTGTCAGTTTGTGGTCATTTTCTGTCTCCTTGTAGTCGTTTTACTGTCTGTTTGTAGTTGCTTTGTGTCTCCTTATATTCATTTTGTGCCTTTTTGTGGTAATTTTACTGTCTCTTTGTTATCATTTTGTTAACTCTCTGACAAAGCACAACAGTCACTTTGCACAGAGGGTCTGACCCTTGGATGCCTGTGCCTTGTTGATCCATTCAGTAATCCATCCATAGTGAGATGGCCAGATGTAAGCATGTCACTGCTCACTCTCTGTGACGTTTATGCATTTGTAAATGTGTCCATAAAGAATTAACAACATGAAAGGGCCTGCATGTTCAGTGCTTTGGCCTGCGAGGATTCAAATACTTATTCCATGTATGTCATTTAAATGCAGCTCACGTAGTTGTGTTAACACTTGAGCCATTAGCTCCCAGCCTCCTCAATTATGCACGGTTATCATTATTAAAAGATTTTTTCAAACATCTTTTGTGGCTTCTAATGGAAGAAAGTACCCCTAATGCATTGCAGCACACCTCTCAATCTGCTGTTAGGAAAGCATCTAATTTTCTTTTAAACATAGATGGCCCTCATTTGCTAGCTGGCCCAATGTAAGAACACAAATACTAATTTCATTAAGTTTCTAAGGCAAGTCCAAAATGGCAGATTGTGTTCTGAAAATTAGTACTTTCAGAATTTGTGCATTTGTTCTCTAGAAGCTCTATAAAACCACACCATCTTTGTGCTTTGAACAAATGGTTTATTAGTGTCATTGGTGGGCTGTGGACCAACTTAGGGCAAAACTTTAAAAGCCTAAAATATCATGGTTTACTCTGTGTATGCAACAGACAGTTATTTTTGTCCTGCTAGTAGTTGGGCCTATATGATGGCAAATTAGATGGTTGATTGGGCACTTGGTTTGTCCTTTTAGTGGTATAGTACAATGAAATCTTTGGCATGAATTGGTATAGATCACAGTTCCCAGAGAATGATTCCTAATGACTGTCTTACCCCCTGTCCTCTTGTCTAGTGCCACCTCCTGTTGAAAATCTGAAAGGTCTCAAAAACAAATGAGCAGATTCTGAGGATGAGGAAGAATCTTTATTTGCAACCTCCTTGCTTTACCTTGAATACCACTGCTAAATCAAAATCTCCAGGTGTACAACTGAAATATCAAAACCTTTTTCTCTTTTTCTCTACTCCTGTGTGCCACTGCTGGACTAAAATGTCAACTTGGCACATGATATATGTCATAATCTAATATGCAAATTTCCTTCCCCCTGGGGAAGCATGAAGGTTAAACTTTCAATTTAGCAGTAGGTTCGTGTTATCTGTCTTCATGAGCTTTGGGCTTTTCTTGGATAATGAACAAGTGAGACTGCAAATACAAGCAGCTGAAATTAGTTTCCTTTGCTGGTTGGCTGGGATCACCCTTGATATACTTCAAAGTGGATATGGTCATGGTTTATACTACAGTGTCTGCATACAAGGATGTGCTCACATATTTCTCAGCATATACAGTTGGTGTATACTGTCGCATGGTCATAAATTTCTAGACTGCATGCAACTGGACCACACAGACATAGCTATATAAGGAAACTTGCATCACACATTCCCTCACCGCCACCCAAATGTATAATTGAATAATGTATAAAATGAAAGTTTTAGACATACGGTGAAGAGCTCAGACATCTGGAGCTCTGATGAGAACCGCTGTACCTTTTGCATCGGCAGAAGCCAGTTCTTGGACTTCTCCCTCTTCCCCAGTGTTGATCCTTCTGCCCCGAGGTCTCCTCCAGAGACCCAGAACATGCAGGAGGGATTATACATCCCATCTGGCCTTGGGGTGCCTTGGGATCCTCCAGGAGGAGCTAGAGGGTGTGGCTTGGGAGGAGGATGCCTGGGCTGCCTAGTTCAGCCTGCTGCCACTGTGACTAGAATAAGCTGTGGAAGATGAATCCATGGATGGGATGGATGATATGCAAATTGCCATGAAATTTCTTGAGTGCGTTAATGCCTCACCTCTAATCTTATGAAAACCTTACATTTCTCCCGTCACTAATAGTAAGGCTGTGCTAATAGCAGAATCATCAGTAGGTTTTTCATTTGTCCAACACTTTAGTGTTTTAGGTTGTAATGATATGAAAACTCTTTCAGCCTCTAGAGCCTGCCAGTGGACCTTTTAGACTTTTATCCTTATTATAACTTTATTTAGCAGAGCAAAATGTACCCATTTCCAAACAAAACTAACATTTCACACCCGCCTGAAAATTTGCATATCTCTCTAATGTGGCTGCTCACAAGTTCTAAAAAGTTTTCCCAAAGATTCAAAAGGTTCCTCATGAGAGTTAATCAAAAGTGCAGTGATAGTTCAGCAAGCACACACTGAAAATTTTAGACTTGGGCAGTGGGTTCATCTGCATGTTTCATTAAAGCAGCCCTCATCAAGAGGAGTGAGACTAATTTCATGTTCTGTTGTTAACACTTTCCTCTTTTCTCCCTTTAAGTGCAGAGGAGAAATTCCCTGTGGAGATCAGTACCAACAATGTTACTGGAGTGTTTTTCTTTTTGCTATTTTTGGCCTTTAATGACTTCAGCAGGCCCCTCAGCTACATACGTGGTTACTGAGAGCTAGTTATCCTTGAATCTTAGGTGTTAAATCTCTTTTGTCCAGTGCCTCCTGTTGGTGTGTTTTCCGGCAAAGGATTTTATTGGAGGAGAGCAGGATGATGGATAAGGTCTATTCCCAGGATCCCCTGCCCAGGGAACGTATCATCAGTGTCAGACTTTGATAGCAACTCAAGGTGATGGGTGTCAAGGGCTAAAGCAGCATTGAGAGGAGGGGAGGTGTGAGGCCAGAGCAGTAACCGTATCCTCATCATGACTGAGTCTGTCTGTGGCTCATCATGGCCTCTCTCATCACTTAGCTTTGGACTCCATACACTGTTAAAGACAAGGTGTCATTTTTAATATTCCTTTGTGTCTACTACAATTAAACCATGAATGACACGTTCATCCAGAGTGAACTACAAGCTGTGCGTCTAGTGTCTTGTCCAAGGACACTTTGACAGGGCACATAGCAGCTGATAGATGCAAAACTCGCTGTAATAGAGACTGAACTTAACCCGAGACCTACCGCATATAGAACAGGCCCTCTGAAAACTGGGCCACCTGCTTCATTGTTTTATAATTGTACACCCACAGAATATTATTGCCCTGGCATAGTTTTATGTCCCCCTTCGCAGCCAGACCCAACAAGAAAAACACAGACATTGCACAGCCAATATGATTTTATTCACTTAAATAATTTTGTTCACCACTTAGTGCTGCGTTATTTGAAATTATTCTGGAAATTTTCTGTCATCTTTGTTTCTAAAGTACAGCCCCAGTGTTGACCCAGTTATAAGAGTTATAGTTGAAGTTCAAAGGTTATTCTAGACTGGAAACATCAGCCAAGAAACCAGTCTCACCACAAGTCCTTTTAAACTAATTCAACCACAGCTTCCAAGAGCATGAATAAACTTTAAATCCTTAAAGCGCCTAGAAAAAAATGAAAAATTGAAAATCTGCAATTTCATGACAACTGGGCAATCTCCGTCTGTTGGTGAAGAACATGTGCAATGATTGAAAGCTTCAGAATGGCTACTAACTTGACTTTGTGGTGAGATTATTTTCTGCTACAGTCGCTTCTCAAAAGCTTCATTTTCTGTCATATATACTGCAGACGTATTGTTTCTGAAATAAGTTGGAAAAAAATGAGTGTTTATTTGAATAATGCCTGATATTTAAACACAGAGAGTTCAACAAGTGGTCTGATGCTGCATATGACATCCAGAGCATAAACTAATCAGCTGTTATTTAATTTGCAATTAAGTCCCAAGTCGGGCTTTTGTTGAAAACAGATGTTCAGAAAACAACGGTCGACAACATCAGGACGTGGAGGGAAAGAGAGGAAGCTAAGTTATGTCGCCAATAATTGCATGACTCATTATCTTTCAGAGTCTGTTTCAGTTTGTCCTCTGGACCTAATAGTAAGAATTATCAATCCTGAGTTGTATAAGTGAAGAATTCCATATGGCATAGAAACAGTTATCTGTCTGAAGGAGGTTTTGTTAAATGACGCAAAAACCCCATATCAATGTGGCATAATTTAATGCAGCTAATGAAACAAAAAACCTCTTTCAGTGTGGAGGTGTTTAAATGAGAGCTTGTGAGCAGCTAAAAATAATGTGCCATTCGAGTTTATAAAGTTTTTTTTTTAAACCCATGGGAATAAAGGCAACTTGTCTAAACTGAAAGTAACAGCTGAAAATCAAACAAAATTGTAGGTTTTCACACGAACAGTTAAGTTTGATGTCTTTGACACATGTCCGGGAGGAAAAGATAAACATCCTTTTTATTTATCTAAACAGAATTATAGAGTTACGTGGGTTTCATCTGACAAAAGCAGTATTCGAATGCATTGTCTCCTATTGTGATTTCAGAGGGGATATGTTACTTATGGAGGAGATTTGCAAAAATCAGTGTCCATTGTGATGCAGGCTTGTTTCTGTCAACGTGTATCAGGCTTACAGCTCCTATAAATACTCTTATCCTTAAATACCAATTTGCCAGTTTGATCAGTTAAGAGCTTTTGACAGCAGTGTCATTGAGCAACTTTCCTGAGATGCAGCGGGGATCACTCCGTTGCCCTCATTCATACTGTACTCTGTTGGTGGGATTAGCTTCAAATCCTCTCCCTCTCTAAAATCCTCTGTAGGGAGCGCAGTCATTGAACCTGCTGTAACGGAGCTCTCTTCTATTTTTATTCCTTTTGCACTTAGTCAGCCTTGGTGCGAAACATCAAAGCACATTTGTAGTTCAGAAAAACCAAAACCTCTCATTTATAACTGGTTCACAGCCAAATTAATTATTCATTCAGATTACCGTTCACCAACACGAACAACAGGGAGATAGGCCGAGGCATACAAACACGTACACAAATTCTCTCAAAGGGCTTCAGAAAAGTGAAGGGCAGATAATGAGAGCGGTGGCCATGTTTTCAGTCTGCTAAAAAGCTCTCACCTTCCTAAAGTTGCCCGAAAGAGCACAATATAGAGGTTTACTGCACAGTCTAACTCTAAGGTGTTTTTAAGCAGATTAGTAGGTGTTTTGAAGCAGATAAGCAAACAGATTACTAGACTTTCTCTGCAATGGAGTTAAGAGTTCAAGCCTTTAGTGTCTCTGATGGGTAATTGGGCCTCTGGCAAGACAAACAACATCATATATAATCACATTCAATGAAGTACAGATATGCAAAGCACATTTAAATTAAACAATGCAAAGTGCTACAGATGGAGTTAATGGGGTAGTCTATCAGGGACATTTAATAGGATTAAAGCAGACAATATGGATGAGTCATCCAGGTCATGACTGGGCACATTTTAACAGTGATTTTGTACTTCACTCAGAGCTGACAAAATCCTTTTTTTAAACACTGTGAATGTTAAATGTTGGCTTTTTTGCTTGAACTGCCAATTTAATGTAGCTTTAACATACATATGTGTTGACTGGATACTGTACCTTCAACATCTAAGGCGGGCATGACACTAGCTGTGTTTCTGTGGCATAGGAAATGCCTGTCGCCTGGAAGATGTGAACCCATTTCTTTCTGTAAAGGTTTGGAACTGATACACACAACAAAGAGACAGAAAAGGCAACAATAACATGCATAAAATGCTTCTCAAATATTTATTGAAAAAGAAGCGAGCAATGGATCACATTAAATGCCTTTCAGGGCTTTTGTGGTGAGTCAGTGGCAAGAAGGGAAAAGTCTTGTATCTGATCTGAAAAGTACCAAAACTCGCATTTCACTGTTCACATCTTTCCTCAAAAAATATAATAAAACATATTTCACCTGGAAGATAATCACACAGCACATAATCAAGTTAATAGCAGGTCCTCTACGATCCACACAGGTATTACATTTATTAACACATACACCTTTAACCTGCCGCAATACAGTGTGACCTGTTTATGGATAGAAGTGAAACTAAGGCTTAACTTTTTTTGTTGAATATTGATGTAATTCTGTGTAAATTCCTAGTTTAGCAGTGAAGTGTGAAAACCAGCTGTCTCATGTGTCTCACGTTGAGTTGACGTGCGTCACTCATCTGCTGTATGGATGTGGTGTTCGATTAAAGTAAGAGCAGGATTGAAAGAGTGAAAGAAAAAGTAGCTATGAAACTATAGCTACAGCCACATGTGCAGATCTCCACTCTGTTCCAGTAGTTTGTTTATGCTGGGTGGAATTCATGTTTCTAAATGAGGTACAAAAAGTTTTCCCTTGTGAAATGTAGGGGCTTTTTTTAACAGTAGTCCTCTACTGGAGGTGGTAGCTGGCTACTATTCGCAGCTATTTTTAGAGTGAGGAAATTAGTTCAACATTTCTGTTTACATAACTCCCTTTCACCTACTCATGATATTATTCCAGTGAGTGCCAGGGATTCATTTTCCCTCTTTCCTCTCACACGTACCTTATTTGGAAGCTTCCAAAACAAATGGAAAATATTGCTTGCCAAAGTCAAACAGTCACGTCAATCTCCTCACGATTCACACGAAAAGAGTACCACTGTGGGACGACATGAATAATTCACATATATGTAAAACATCGCAAATAAATACTGCACATATATGTGAACGTTTCTGCTTACAGTTGAACTTCAGTTACAAGTCACCAATTTAACTCACTGCCCCGCAACCCCATGAGATGATATGCACATAAAATGCAAACATGTTTAAAGGATGGGAACCACTAGAAAATAGATAGAAACTTGTCTCCTCTTGCACATTATCTCAGCGCCCCCTGCAGGGCACTGTGGTGTTACTGTCAGGTAACACACAGGTGAGCAAAGATGAAGTACACATGGGGTCTGTTGGTCAGTGCACTGTGGAGAACACAAAACATGATTGTCCTCATTAAATGTGTTGTGCTAGGAGCAAGGGAACAACAAAGGTAACACAACAACATGCTCTTTGCTTTCTTGTCTTCTCCTCCAATTAATCATAACAAAATCCTACATTTTTTGACCTAAATCTCAAATCTACCACCTCTACCTAAATGACCAACTGGAAGCTGCCAGTAGGTTTCATACTGTGCACAGCCACAGCCACAGCTTATCAGTCAGTAAAACATTAATCATAGCATGCACTACTGTCCACTACACAATGAACAACACCACGGTGATTAATCTGAACTTTAAACCATGAATATCAGTTAATATGAGAGGCAGAAGGCTTTAATTTCCCCAAACTTTAAGATGACTTTATTTATACTTGGACTTTATGCTCAAACCTTCTAATGCAGGATGAGACCACTGAGGGACACTAAGGGACAGAGAGGTTTAAGTATCACAAGGTCTTTAAAACAGGATTAATTGAACTTTTCTGGCCATTTGGGGGAAACAGAACAAGCTTTTAAGACAACACTGGCCAAATATCAGCTTTTATGAAGTATATAAAGGTTAAACGTCTTAGCAAACAGCTGCCTTTTTATACAATAACATTAATTTGGAGTCATATTTTTGACCAACCAATGAATGTCTGTTTTGCTTCCCACCAATGCTGCATTCTCACAGTGTAAGCAGAATGGAGAACAGAGGAAAAACCCCTTATTCAGACTTTAACCCTAGTGCTAACCCCTGTTGTCACACCACCATATAAACACCTTAAATTAGCTGCCGCTGTTGTTTTATGTTTCCGTATGTTTTTGTAGTCAAGTCATTACCAAGTTAAAATGGATTCAAACAGTATAAAGCACCTTTTTTAATTAGCTGTAGCTGTATTGGTGTTCATATTGGATTTTATTTTGATGTTACTGCCAGTTTGTTAACATGTCTGTAGTGTTTTTTTTTTACCCAAGTGCGAGATATTGTCCTGTTGTTTAAATTAAATGAGTTGAATGTGGCACAACTTCTTTTTGGACTGCTAGGTGCTCCATATTTATCACCAGCTAGTTTGTAACATTGTCTGGCTGTTGCTTCTTGATGAGACTGAATCAAACCAGCAAAGTTGTGGTCCATAAAATCTGTGAGCTGAAGGATACTGAAATGGGTGATGATTCTCAGTGTGTATCACTATAAGGGAACCCTGTCGTGATACAGAGTCATTTAAGCCATTGTTAGTATAGATTACTGCAGCTTTAAAGTAATAACAAATGCATGGTGAGATGTGTAAAGGTTAAATATAGTGATATTTTTCCTTCAGTGACCAAACCTGCTCTAATTCAGCCCATATCTTGGATCTTTGCTCCTTCTTTATATGTCCAACCTTGGAATAAAAGCACTTACAATTTCCGACTGGCCTCACACATTGCACGGATTATAAAGAGGAGAAATCTGAGTGCACTTGGTAAGCGTCATTACCTGAGCACAGCAGTGGAATCCATCTTCAGGGGCAGCAGTTTCTCAGCGGGAGGGTCTCTCCATGTTGCCTGTGTGTTGAACTGTGTTTTTTGTGTAAACCAGCTGAAGGCCCCTGCACGGCCACGTGGGCACCAGCTCAGTCGGCTGGCTTCAACATGCCTACTCACATAAAGGTATAATACTCACCGGCTTGCCGCTTGGATAAAGCCTCCTGCTGGCGCTGAGAATGAAATAAACATGTTTTGGTTATAATTCTGCCTCTCTCACCTCCTGGCAACCTGCTGGCCGCGTTACACAACACCACATACCTGCATGATCAGGGCACCGACAAACCCAGATGTGTGGCATTCAGGGGCTTGTGAGGGAGGGAAACACAAGCCTTCTGTTTTCAAATATGGCATAGCAGGTGTTTATGTGCTCTAAGACGTCATCACATTTAAATGCACCTCAGTCCTGCTGCAGTTTTGTGTCTCATCAGCTGTTAGCCCAATAATTTGTCTGCCTGACACACACACATACACATACAGCCACACATCTAATGTGAGGACTGGACTGGATCCATCCTTGGCTCACTCTGTCCTCCGCTGTCTGTCCGTCTCAGTCTGTCCTGGCTTTGATCATGTTCGGCTTTTGAATGAGTCAGACATGAACATGTACCAAAGCACAACCCACACAGATCCTGCAAGATACATTCACATTCATGCGCGCGCACACACACACACACACACACGTGTGAAGCTTAGAGTCTTGCACTGATGCTTTTACGCTCTAATGCTCTGCCTTTTAACATGTGCTTTTTCACACCTGTCTGTCTGAATCCAGGTGAGCAGGGATGCATGTATTCCCCACTGTCTACTTTTTTCCCAAATCCTGTAATCCCTCGACCATATGTGTGTCATGTGCTGTATTACTCACCGCAGCCTTAACTCAGAAAATACGTAACACTGTCAACAGGACACATTTCTATATTGGTAGAGGATACCGTACTTGGTAAGTAAAGCAATTGTGCAGTAATTTATTCCTCATTCAGCCTCTCCACCGCGTCATCTAAGTCTCATTGAAATATATGGGATACTGTCTGCTTTCTGACATTATCAGAAAAGCTCACATATATCCTCAGAGGAGGAGGTCACTACTTTCCAGGGAATAAATGTCCCAGAAGCCCAGATGTGTGGCTCAGAGAGCTTAATCTGAATTAAGAAAACTTTAAATTAAAAGAGGGAAAGAATCACATTCATTTTCAGGCCAATGTCACCTTGCCCTAACACATTCAGTTATTTGTTTAATTAATATTAATTAACAAATCATTTCTTTCAAATGACGTGGTCCAATATGAGCAAAAGTACTTCATGCATTGATTTTATTTCTATACACACGAGTATCTACCCTTTCACATGTTTTCCTGCATCTACTGAACAACTACTGATCTTGCACATAAGAGGAGGCTTTTAATCTTAAAATCTTGGCTTGCAGCCTATGGAGGACATGTATGAATTTATGATAATATGACATATATTAGGTGTCTAGTGGATGGTGCTCCTGTTTGAAGGTGCTGGGCATTACACAGTTGTTATCTGCAGTCACATGTCTAGGTTTGTAGGTCAGTGTTGTTGGGAATAGGTAACTACATTTACTTGAGTATTGTGCTGCACATTAAACCCAGTTTTGATGTACTTGCACATTACGTTCTGCTTTCGCTCTGTTGCCTGACAGGAGACGATTGTACTTTTTACTTGACGATGTTTGGCAGTTTGCATTAACATCCCCAAAATATAAAATTCTCATAATTGATTAATCATGTACAATATGCTAATGCTTCATTGCTTTTAGTTAAAGATCCCGAAAACTTGGTTTCAAGTCCCAAGCATTAATAATAACAACTAAATATACAACAATCATATGCATCATATATCCTTAGATTTTGATTTCTCTTTCAAAAACTCAGCTCATCTGCTGTATCAGGACTGGATGTAATTTGATCATATTCAATGGGCAGTGGTTGGACACCATAATCTATAATCAGTTCGCCATAAAGCAGTGAGATTACCCCAGAAAAAACAGCAGAGATGAGATTCCTTTCATGTGAAATAACCAAAACTGTTCTAACTTTGGTGGAAAATTGTGTTCATCCAGAATCACATCGCTCATTAGAGGTGATTGTGGAAATAGATTTTCTGAGCCTATAAGTAAAGGATTTGAATACTCCTTCCAGAAACCCACAAATGACTGCAATATCAAACTGTGAAAATGATTTTCAGAAACTTCAAAAATAGACCTATTTTCCTGCAAATGGATATGTACCCTAACGAAACACACTCTCCTGTTTCAAGTGTCTTCTTGTTAAGATGGGCACTCTCTGCAGCAAAGCCCTCCTGTAAAGGAGACATCCTCCACCATGGAAAGTGGGCAGGCAAACCCACGGGGAAGTTCTCCTTACCCTGCACCAGTGGAGCAGGAAAAATCCCCCTGAAAGAGTTCTTGGCAGCAGGTGATGGGCTACTGTGGCGAAACAGGAGCGAGAGATTGGTTCTCTGTGAAGTGGGTTTTTAGGCTGGCTCGCTCCCCGTCTCTAAAACGAGACGTCTGCCATGCTAATGAGATGCGGCCCGGGGTGAGACGATGTTCACAGTGTGACAGCTGCCTGGGAGTCCATGAGTCAAATCCAAAATAATTAAATTGATCAAGAAAAATCAGCAGATAACTGTTATTCATGTACTACAACGCTGCACTTTAAGGCACAAATAAAGCTCTGGAAGGGCTGCTTTGTGACTTGTTATACATACTCTTTGGAGATCAGACAGAACTTTTTGTAATGACTGCCACGATTACACTGTACAGGATTATAGTTCACATATGTGGTATTGATCAAAGAGAGAACACATTTGTTAATAATTAAACAGGCTGAGGTTATTAAAGTTCTCAAAGCAGAGTCCACTTGTAGTCTTTTGGATTTTGCTTAATTTTTTTATTGAGAGCTATAAAGAAAAAAACTTACTGCGTAAATGTTATTTCCTTTTTTCCAAGTATATGATTTAAGACAACACAGACTACTTATAATCATTTTGGGTCATTATTTATATAAATTACTGGCTTTTGGCAGTGCCAGACTTCAATAACACACATTTGTCTAATTCAGATGTACTTTTTTTGATGATTTGATTTCCAGGTGTCATCCATTAGAGCTGCAGGACTTGTTGTGAAATAGTTCAGGGGAAAATGGAAAAAGTCCGAGTTCCCTTTATGATTGAATCATACATGTGTCACTATTACTCCCTATTTATATGGTGTGCCGTATTGTCTGTCATTTTATTTGAGTGTCTGAGTGTGAGATTTAGTCATCATATATTAATACAGGGACTTGTGAATGAATAATCACTATTTAATTCTGTTCTATTGGATGGTTTGAGTGTTCTACTTGTAACATGATGCTGTTTATGAGCTGACAGTGCGGCTGTCAGAAACTGCAAAGTGACACGAGCGCTGTCACAGTGTTAAAGCTCCAGCCAGACGCATGCAGCATTAAAAATGAATCGCGCCGATGTTTGACAGAGGGATCTCTGTGTGAATATCAAAGGATGTGTGTGTCTGTGTGTCCAAGTTGTGTGTGTATGTGTGTGTGCACTTGAATGTGAGGCCGTCATGCAGTAAACAAAAGGCACATCATTAGCACACCAATCACTACAGTGCTTAACTCTGTGCTCTTCTTGCTTGATGCTGAACTGTTGCTCCTCACTGAAAACTGTTTAGAACTGTGACAGATTGTCGAGTTAAAAGTCAGACAGCCGAGGTGTGGGTGTGGACTTGTGGCGGTGAGCAACTTTATTTTATCTTTTTGAATGGGACATTCCTGAAAACAGCTACGTAGTTTTAGCTGTTTTTGCTCTTTCTCTGAATAATGTGATAAAACTCCATTTGTCCACCTGATGGTACAAGCAGATATATCTTTAATTAATTGTAATGATGGAAAGATAATTTGTCTCTAACTTCAGATTACTGTTTGGCTGTAGGTTCAAGTTTATTATACATGTTTACCAGAGACTTTTATATTTTTTGGTCAAGAAATAGTGTGATACCTGGCCAGTCAATCTCTCCAATATCAACATCAAAGTCCTCATCTCTTCCTCTTCATCTCTCACCTTAAGCAAGGTTGTGAGAAACCTGAGTGTTTGATTACCAGCTTTCCTTCTCTTCCCCTTTAAGTTGCATGCGTCTCCCAGTTGTGCTGCTCTGCACTATACAACATCAGAAAAATCGGCCCTTACCTCAGTCTCAGTACGCCATCCAACTCTTGGCACAGGCCATGATTATCTCTCACCTCGCCACTCTGATGAGCCTCCCTTCATGCACAGTGAAATCCTTACAAATGGTCCAAAATTACTACTTGAATTCAGCTCCTTCTCTGCCACTGCCTTCCTCCAAGGAACATCCAGACTGTTCTTGTTTGTGGTTTCCTGATGGTGGCACAAGCTCCAAAGTGCTATCAGAGCAGGGGCGTCCTTCTCTATTTTCGAGAATCTCTTGGACTCATCTCTTTTGAGAGCACCTCCTCTCCTAACACCTCTACCACCCTAACACACCTAACCAACACTTACTATGCACTGTCAGTGCACTTCTTCAGTTGATCTTCTTGCATTTTGCCTTATTTAACAGATTTAGTATTTAGTACTAACTGCAAGGTCTCTTACTGCAGCTTACTGGAGCTTTAGTGTTCTCCCTCACTTAGGAGTCATTTTGGGTAAAAGCATCTGCCAAAAGAGAAAATGTAAATGTAAATGATACTAGATACACTCTAATGTATAACTGGTTTACACCCTCTCTAGCCATAAAATGTAACTTAAACGATGAGACCGCAGCATAGATATCAAAGTGGAAGAGGAAGGATGTACCGTATGTCGGCTGTGTGAATCAGCCACTAGAAAACTTTGTTTGCACACATGATGTTTTCTCCACCATGTGTGCACAGATTAAAAAACATTATTGTTGACTGTTCAGTGAGAAACATCAGTCCCTTTACTCTTTTGACTGCAGAGCAGAAGAAAAGCGGTGGTGATGGGAAGCATTTTTTTCATACCACACACCCGAATCACATAAGCCGCATGTGAAACAGTTCATGGGAATCAATTAGAAAAAGGCGCCTTCTGCTGCTAAAAGCGCATCCAATGCAATCCACCCACCTAACACTGTATGTTCGATTGACTGTGTGTGGGGGTAGCTGGCAGTGTAAAGGCATCAGTATGCTTCAAATGACGAGCTTGTCAGATCCTCTAACATCAACTGAACCCCCCCATCCCTCTCCTCACACCTTTCCCAATTAGGTGAGTGGTGTCCTTTTTGAACTTTTTGAAATAATCAGACATGCACAACCTCACACACTGACCGGTCAGGTGCCTAGATGTTAAAAACTAGAACTTCTGTCTACAAACTACTGAATACCTTCAACGGGAGACTGCCTGAAAGTGTGCACCAGTAGACCTTGCCCCTCTCCACAGCTGCAAGCTTTTTTTGAGATGGGATTTTGGATTATGGAAAGTTTGCGGGTTAACAATCATGTTCTTGTCTCAATATGCATTTGTGGTTGCAGCAGTCATAAAGCAGCCATCATAGAATAGACCTCTGTAAAACTGTTGACGGGTCACCTCCAACTGCAAACAAAATAAATTCTTAATTTTTGTTCATGGATTTTTAAACCAGGAGATTTTACATTGGCAAAATTTTCTCAGAGCCTATGAAAAGCAATTTTGTGACGTTGTCACAGTGCAAAGTGCATGAGAGTAGTGGGTAAGGCCAGGTAGAAAAACACCAATTTGCACAATGTGAGAGCAAACAAGGAAGTGAGAAAACTTTTTTGGCTCACAACGGGTGAATGTTCGCCATTTTGGCATCCAGCATCGGCTTCTTGTAATAAATCTATTGGCTGCACGTATTCGATCGCAAACCACAGTAGATTGTCACTTGACTTTGCATTATGTTTCGCCAGCTTGTTGGCTGTAGCCCCCTGAGTCATTCATTTTAATGTGCTCATTTTGTTCTGAATGGAGCCTTAATAAGCACAGAACATCCTCCTGCTCATGCTGAAGTGACAGAACCTTTGTCACATTGTCAGTGCTACAGATGAACCAGGAGCATTCAGGCTGAAACAGGCTAAACTCTCCTTCGAAGCTAACCTGCCGCCCCTGTCATCTCTGTATGCAGAGTCTGATCCATCCAGCACTGCGCCCTATAAGTTAAAGACACGACACTACAAAGAGAAGGGGGACTAATCCAATAACCTCAGCTGAACTTTCTCCTCTTCAGGCTGTTGGAAGCCTTCATGCACTCACTATCAGCTTCTGAACAGGGACATGTTTTTTTTCCTACAAAATTGGCTGAGGCAGAGTGGTTAAGTGGGAAATTGTTTGTCTGAAAGCAGAGTGTTGTGTTGTGTGGGGGTGATTGTGTTTGTGTGTGTACATGCACGTGTGTGTGTGTTGTTTTGTGGTTATCTATGCTTGTTTGTTTGACTGTGCCGTCATGTATGAGTGTGTATTGGTGTGTGCGTGCTTGTGACTGAGGCATAATGAGGAAGTCTGAAATTGTTAGTACAGTCTGAATCACACACGGACTGTGTGCCTGCATCATGTGTGTCTGTAGGTGTGTGTCTGCAAGTACAATCTTTTAGACAACCACCTTACTCACTTACATGTGACTGTGTTTTGTGCTGCATGTGCACGTTGGTGAATTTATCCCTCCTGTGTAGCTTCCTGCTTTGATTTGTGTGATGCTTGATCCTCTTCTGATAACAAACTACAGCCTCTCAGCCAGCCGAGCCTGCAGCTGCTCCTTCTCTCTCCCTGTCCTCCATCTTCTTACCCTTCTTCCCTTTCGCACTCACCAGCTTTTATGGAGGCAATAAATAACCTCACACTGTCTCCATGTTTAACTTGGTTTTAGAGGCCAGTGGAGCAGGCTGTGTCTGGAAACATCACACTTTACAAAATGGGGGTTCATCAGGGGGTCATCAAAGATCCTCAGAGTGCTGAGGGGAGCCCCTTAAAGGACCACTTTGACACACTTGTTTGATATCTTAACCACAGAGAGATGAGAAGATCGATACAAATTTGATCTCAGTGCGTCCAATCTGGGCATATGTCCCAAATGGGTTTAGCTTAGCGAAGCTAAAAGGCTCTAAGATGAGAAACTTCTGGCTTAGCTTTGCCAAAAATAGAAATTTAAACATCGCACTGTGGCATAAATGTGGGTGGGCTTTACAGGTTGTTACAAGGTGACAGGAGACTGTTCTCATGTAAAAAACCGACCCTGTAAGTCGTCTGTGCAAGCAGCTTATTACAGATCACAGTTACATTTTTATGTAGGAAGTTAGGTGAAAGTTGTGTGAAATCAACTTTCTTTTTACCATGGCCATGCCACAAATTGACCATGTTTATTCTTACCATGATGACAAAGGTTTGACATGCCTGCTGCTGGTATGCTCCTCGACCATATAGGTCTTGCAGGACTTTCAAAATAAATCACCATAGTTTTTTCACTTGTAAAAAAAATGGCGGTTCAGTCTGATTATCAGCCGAGGAAACTCACTTTTTGCACTTTGCACTCCCAGCTCAATTATTGCTGCCATTGTTCCTAAGCTGGGTGGCAACAAGCAATTATTGTCAATATTTTCATCTGTCAGTTATTGTTCTCATTAACTGGTTAATGATTTGGTCTATGAGATGTTATATGATGAGAACCAAGATGACATTTTCAAAATATCTTACAGGGTGCTTCATCAGTTTACATTTGAGTTCCTGTAACCCAGTAATTGCTTGTCATTTTTGACTAATAAATGACTTGATGAAGTCATCAAAAATACTTTTTTCTCAATCACTCATTGTCCTATTTTTCTCAATCACTAATTGTCCTATTTTTCTCAATCACTAATTGTCCTATCAATAGCACCAATTCTGAACTAGGTCACATTTGTCCTTGTACTGATATTCTCATTGGACTTTGGGTGTGACAACAAAAAGAATATTTTCCAAATGTTTGAAGAATTAAATGTTTGACTGTCCAAGCCTGACAGCTTCTTAAAATCCCTCCATGTGTCAGAGATTTGTAGGGCCCCCTGCAGATATCTTGAATCATTAATGAGGGAATTCTTTAAGGAACTTTCTGTAGCTCCCCTGTGGTTGTCCTCCAAAGAACCCCTAAGGGTTCCTCGGAGGCCTTTAACTTGGTAGAGGACTAGATTGAGCCAGGCTAAAACAAACTTAAAGAGTGTGTCCGACAGGGATAGACGCTTATGGAGTCACCATGGCTAAGTGGCTGAAAAAGGGATTCAAAGAGAGCAGAGGCAGCAGCCATTAATTGTGATCTATGTGTGTTTTAGCAGGGATTAACAAGGCAGATGAAGGGAGCAGCGTTTACCTGTGTGACCACCTTAAACCCCTCATGGATCTGAAAGACAAATACAGTTTAGTACCACAACTGGAAGGTCAGAAAGGAAAGAAACAAAATAGTTTCCAATCACATAAGAAGTAGTTACTCTGTATTTTGATGTTCAAGGACATATCACAAACTTCTGGGTCTTTTGTGAACTTTTGAAATCTTTGTCAGCTATATAAAAACCTTGCAGTTCTTTTAGACTCTTTAATTGAAGCCAGTTGAATAAGACTTGCACTTTTTGTGGGGAAAAGATTAATGTCAGAGCCCACATATTACATATTTGCATTTTAAGAGGTACTCTGAAGTACAGAGAATCCATAACATTGTCTTGACCTGCTCACAAGTTTAAACTGGTGTATGGTCCCTTTTGTCTGAAGTGTTGATTGGAATAACTTTTGGGATTCATGTTTTGGCACACATCTCACCTTATTTTACAATAATGTGATAAGATGGAGGGTGAATCTCCTGCTTCCCTCTCTGCAGCTGCTCTTGTAGATGACCACCAGTTTGTATGTCAGACTACAGCATCATTAGCTTGGTGTTAAATTGACACATCATCTCTCTGAATAAATATTTATATTGTTGCTGCACTTATCTAAATTCAGCTTCTGCCCTCTCCGCTTGTCTGTCCAAACAGACAGACTGATAATTTGCATTTATTCCTTGTGCTGTACTATTATGTAAATACATTAAAGTGTCTGCAAGCTAAGCCTCTCAGACTGTTAGATACATAACCAAGTAATTACTGTATACCACACAAACGGCTGTATTAGTTTATAGCAGTCTTTAAAGATTAGCAAACTCACCTTTCTCCTGACACAAATATGTCATGAGTTGTTTTCCTTCATTTTTATTTTTTTCCTTTCATTCCGTCTTTTTTTGGGTATCCAGATTTAGCTTTGATGTTGAGGAAAAAGCATCAAGCCTGCCAGCAGTCAGCACAATTAGCCACGTTAGGTTATGATCAAACCATAGTGCAGGTGCAGACTGAACCATTTGTGTCTTAATGAGGGGGAGCGCTGGGGGGCAGAGGCCCTCTCAAACTATTTACTCTTCTATATTCATTTATATTTTTCTCATATTTCTTAGTTTTTCTCAAAGTAAAGTTTTCAGAGGGAGTTTTCGGTTTCATAATTGTGACGTGTACAGATTTTAATCAGTAGTGGATCCTTTATATTTTAGACACGTGGGTTGATGAACGTGGGGTAATAACATTTTTCTGAAGCGTTTGCAGTTTTAGACCACAGCTTTTCAGAAATCATCCCCATGAGTCATAATGACTAATGGCTTCTGACCGGATTTGTTTATGTTCTCCAACTTTCACACCAGTTACCTCTCTCACCCACATGGGAAGAATTTTGGTGCAGGGCTATCACTTAGTCTGACACAATATGAAATATGGCAAACATCCAGCACCATAGAATCATTAACAGCTCCTTGTCTTCTTCAGAGCAGTGGCAGGAACGTAGGCGGGTAATTATTTTTCCTCCCTCTTCAGAATCAATTGATTGCATGTCTTTGAGTTGGTCTGAAAGCAGCCAAAAGGAAATGCGCTGTCATATTCACATCAAAAATGTTATTATTCCGCACACATAGCGCGCAGACACAAGGTTGACATTTTCTAATTAAACGTTTCCTTAAGCTGTGTACATCTCCCTGGGAAGTCTGAAAGACGCAGACGCCCTCACTGCCAAGATGAAAGAACTCATTATTTTCCCTTGCCCACTATCGTCCTCATGTTTCTCCTCTTTTTATCCCGATAACAGAACTATTCCATTTAATCAATGCTGCCTGCTAGAGTACAGCAGAGCAGCTGCGGTCAAGAAAATGCACCTCAACAAGTAAGCATAAAATTCAATTCTGCCCCCCCACCCCAAAACAAACAAGCACACAGAGCAATGGGGCATTCATCATTGCTGTTTCTGGTTTGACAACTCGCTCTGTTTTAGTATTACAATCATAAGCCCTGAATTGGATAAGGGCAGCAGGAGAGGTTGAAAAATGGAAACGCAATGGATTTGGCCCAGCACCAACAGAAAAAACCCCTCTCCTGTGCAGTTGGATATGATAGCGCTGCACAGAAGTTGCAAGGAGTCGGAGATTATATTCTAATCCTCAACTCACACTTCAGTGGCTCTGTTTGAATAGAACCCATGGGCATTGTAAAAAAAAAAAAAAAGCCTTAATATGGAAGTGATTTAACAAGGCAAAAAGGGGGGAAAAACAGCGTTTTTGTGGCAGCAAAAGATTAAAAATAAGGCAGAGGAAAATTGACATATATATTTTTTTTTGATTAACTGTGATCTGCGACAAAAAAGGCGATGTATCAGCTCTGCATCATATCAAAAGCATAAAGATGAACCAAAGATTGCTCAGTGTGTAAAGCACATCATGGGATATATGTTTCAAAACTAGCATATTTCTCTGCTGCTCATAGGATTCAGTTTGAAAGTCCATCAGATATCCCACTGACAGACAGGCAATCATCAATCCAAACCCATGTGCATTAGGCTGCATTATCTGTCACTGCAAACTGTGCAGCTTTTCTTGTTCACAGGAAAAGTTTCTTTGTTTCTTGGAGGGAGGAAAAAAAGAAACTTCCGAAGTTGCAGACAGCAGCTAGCATTGAATTCCCAGATCAGTCACATTTAAATCAGAGCTCTCAGTAGGAGCAGACGGGTATTAAAGTTTGCTTTGGAGCAGATAGCTGTTATTGCAAACATTTTTTTTTTTTATCATAGTCAAATATTATCTTAAAGAGCTAAAGAAAGGAAACTCAGTGAGCAGATTCTTGGAAAATGCTTTGATGTGTCCTTTCGAGAAAATATTGTGTCACAAGTTTCATATGGTTTACTTCTGTCAAAAGCATTTCAGTCCTGCTTTTTATATTTTCAATCCACTCAACAAACAGAACATTGATAATGACAAGTTCTCTGAAACATTTCTACAATGTCTGTTTTTTTTGTTTTTTTTGGTTGTCTTTTAGCCATTTCGAGAACAAACAGAACAGAACAAACAAAAGCTAACTGACAAACAGCTTGAAATATTATTACATTTTAGAGTTTTCTTTAGCAAACACATGCCTACTTACACTTCTCACACTGAACAACATCAGCATTCAGTTGGGTTTCTGTCCACCTGATGAATTTAAGAGCAACATCCACCCTCCTAGAATCACATTTTCTAAACTTTGGCCTGAAAGTTGCACAGACATACAGTAATTACACCAGTCCATCACATGGCAATGGCCATTTATGTCAGCTCCTCTTTAGCAGCAGGGTTTTTAAAGTCTGACACTCCCCTGATCCCTTCAGAAAAATCAAGTCAACACCCCTCATCATCATTGTTTACATTTTGGCAAACTGGTCACCTTGAAAAGACTGCAGAATGAGCTAATAGCAGCTCCTGTTTGTAGTGTACCCTTGGATTCACAGGTAACTATCACTGGATTAGTTCAATACTGAAGAAACTTTTAAAATGTGATTTTTCTCAGGCAAGTTCTGGATTTATAAGGAACATTTTTTTTCTGGTTCATTGGCATTTATTAATGAAATAATGATAAAGTGTGTGAAAGTGAATCTGTAAATATGTGCATCATGTTTGGGTGTTCAGAGTCATGGCGTCAGGAGGGAGTGCACGTTTTGATGCATCAGTCAGGGCTAATGAGAGTGACCTCTACAGCATATATGATGCAAGGCCAAAACATGGAGCTAAAAGAAGCTACAGAGATGCAAAGATGAGCAATAGTTCTCTGCTAGCAACTTCTCTTAGATCACATGTAGCCGTTTGATTCATTTTTCAGAATATTGATTAGTGGAGAAGGTTGGGGAAAGATTATTAATATAGTTTATATGAGACACAACATGAAGCCTAGTGTTAGGCCTCAAAAGCAAATATATTACTACTACTAAATTAGTTTCACACTATTGCTGCCCAGTCTCTAAATGTTAGTTTAGAATAAAGTATGTATCATAGAATTGACTACACTGTATATGGCTGATTTACCTCAGGACACTGGATTATATTTTTGGCAGATATTTTTGAGCAATACAGAACTTGCGTCACCATGACTCAAGATTGACAAACCACCTGAATCACTGTCAAAGAACAGAGCTAGAGAAGCAGGTAGGTTTTAGTGCCGATGATGCCTTTGTTTGAAAAAAACAAACAAACAAACAAAAAAAACGATCTGCCTAAAACTGAGACCTGTTAATGCAAGCTCGCAAGTTCTTAATCTGCCATCAGAACCAGGACACTTGAAAGCTGCACCAAACCTCTGCTGTTATCCGTGCTTTACACTTCCAACAGCTGTAGTTTTGGAGGATGATGCTCTCCAGGAAATGACTTGCACTGATTCTGTATGAGCCCTTGATTCACTGCAGGCTAAAAACTGTTAGGACAGTTGTGATAAAAGAGCACCTGCACCAAATGGGATATGTAGAGTAGTTTAGCAGGAAGGAAAAAAAAATTCACATTTACAGTAGCTAAACACCTTGCTCATTGCATCATGTTCACAGTGAATTAAAGCGATTTAGAGTTCTTAAGGTGAACATTTTCGCTGCAGCTTAGTTAAACAAAAGCTTTTCCCACTTGATATGCTTCACCTTATAGTGTACAGTACCAAATTCCTGTGGTCTTTGTACTGAGGTTGGTGCCATTTAAGTTGCTGAAGGCCCTGTTCAGTGTGGTTCCAAGCGATTGGGGTCAGTTGTTATCAAAGCTAAAATAAAACACATCTCTTTGGTCCTGAAGTGTAAATGCCATGGTAACTTCAGAAAAGGTGGAAGGACTTTTTTCACTGCACCTAGAGCCTCGGTTTGCTACTACTGTGTGTTTGATCTTATTTATACAGAAGATCCATGGGACCAAACATGACGAACGTGGCTTTTGTTTAACCTTAAAACATAGACATCAATAAACTCACTGCAATTCAGTGTTAAAGCTGTTTACACTGTTTGTACACTTTTTCACCTCAATCATAATCCATCCATCCAGTCATTTTATTTTTCTAAACCCAATGCTCAACAATCACAATCACATTCTATTCACCAATCACTGTAAATGTACAGGAAATATCAGAAACATAATTACTTGGTACCTCTAACAGGAACTCACATACAGAGCCAAAATACATTCAGACAACAGAGTAGTAGATGCCATTCTGCATGTATTTATGCAGTTCTGTGCTGTAACTGTGTGTTTAAGCAGCCTTTCAGGCAAACATGATCCAAATGGTTCTTGTAAGCAGGAATAATTCAACTGGTTGAATTAAAGCTTAAAGCAAAATCTAAATGAAAATATTAATGAACCTTAGGCATACAGTGGAATCTGAGCACCTTTACATGCACCAGGCAAGAGGCTATGTTTCACTCAAGGGCACTTAAACAGAGATAAACTCACTGTGGTGAACTATGCTCTGACATATTCAACATTAACACTGAATTACTGCATGTCATTTTAAAGGGGGACACCATCAATTCGATGAAGTTCAGTTTACTTTTACGTCAAGAGGAGTATTGCTCTTGTGGCTCTTAAGAGACCTTTCCATGATGCTTGCTTAATTTAATCAGCATTACTTGAGGACATTTGACACTTAATTGGAAAAATAATCTGCAGGTTAATTAATAATGAAACTAAGTTGATGTGGAGTTTTTTTCTGCCCTCTAGTTGTCAAAAATAGTGTCACACAGCTTTAAGTATGTAGATCTGCTCACAAAAAAAGTGTTGAGCAAATGTGGAAGTATCTGCAGTTGAGGAAGTGGTCAGCAGTGTGAAAACAGCACAGTTTGAAGTAATTTAGCTTTACTGCCTCTGTGCTTGGTGCAGCTTTTCTCCATGACTGATCTGTTCTAAAGGCGGTAAATGTATACATCACCCTCCTGTGGTGAGCTGTGAGAGACTGGCCGTGGTGGGGATTGCTTTGCAGTAGCGCTGCTCATTTTGTGTATGGGTGTGTATGCATGTACGCATGTGTACCTCGTGTGCTGATTCTTAAAGCCACATTCATGGAATAATGTCCTGTAGGGCAGGCAGGTGTGCGTGTCCTGACTGAGTGGAAACTGCCTGACTGTGGTAATAAGAGTCTTCCTTGTCGGGATAATGCTAAAGTCTAAAAATGACTCGAATGTTTCTGACTTGGTCAGCTGGGCTCCCACTCACCACAGCGTGAAAATATAGGCTGCAGCAGCACAGTGAGAAATGTTATTGTTACACTCTGTTGTGACTTTGTGTGTGGGAAGGGGAAGCAATGAAAAAAGACTCACACAAAGCCCAGCACAATCCAGCTAGTCGAGTTACCCCTGGAGAAATTAGCACATAATGTTCTCAAATTATAATTCATAATGTTCTTTTAAAGGCTTGTTAGCGCTGTGGTTGGCTGTTAAAAAAAAACAAAAAAAAAACGGCCCCACAGAGAGCATGGAGTAGTATTAAAGAGTTTACATGCAGGCTGTTGACAAAAGACGTACCTCAGAAAAAGTATGATTGAATAGGATGTGGCAATTGCACATCCTTTTGTCTGGATCCTCTGCACAAAAACAGCTGTCTGAACTATACACAGGAAGTGGTACTCTGAATATGTTGATGCAGCTTGAGGTCAATTTTGATCAGTTTTGATGATAGCAAAAAAATCTGGCTGATTTTTTGAGTCCTGCCATTTCAGTGTTGTTTGTAAAAAGGAAAAAAATCACACACTCATCAATGAATCATGGATGTGTTAATGGACGAAAGAAGTGTGGAGGGTGTGCAGCAGACAAAGCTCCCTCCCACTGCCTCTGAGTCTACAGTAATGTATTTCTAGAGCACTTTCATATTTCAATTATAATATATAAAGTGTTTTAATTTAAAGCAGAAATCAGGCTCTGAATAATGAATGTGGCTCTGGCGATCAAAAGCACTCTTTACCTGCAAAAAAATGTAGTGTTACTAATGTCAACTAGCTGATTTTGGTTAGCTTAGCTGGCCTTTCAAATTAAAACTAGCCACACTAGTGTGTAACTGTCAAGGTAAGCTTGGTTGCTACCCTGCAGACATTTAAAAGCCATGAAAACTATAGTTATGATTAGCTTGTGTGTGCTCCATGTCTTCCTACCAGTTTCTTTGTTGCCTTTCAAACATGCTAACATGCTAAATTGATGGCTAATCTTCCAGAAACATTCTTTGGTGTTTGAGATTTAATTCAGCCATGTTTCTGTCCAGGTAAAACTCTTGTACCCAAGTGAAACTACGATCTGCAACACTTTTACAACAGGCCTGGATAAAACTAATGTACTCTGCTGAGATCTGCTAAAGTCTCTTCTTTCTAACTCCAAACCCCCAGATTTTTTTCATTTTCAGACTTTTAGACTTCAGCCCCAACTGATGCTGACTCAAGAGACATCACTTGATGACATTTATCAGACTTCACACAGCTCCCTCTGGAGCCACAAAAGGTTTTATACAAGTTTTTGCACACATGCAGTTGTACTCCCCAAGACCTGAAGACTTTGATGAGTGAAATCGGCTGAGTTCTCAAATAAATCCTTAACATTAACCTACAAACATTTTGACAAGAGCAGGGACGAGGGATGTTTTTGTCTGTCTGAATGTCTTGTTTTTGTTGTGTCAACTGTCACATTACATAGATTTCTCTTTAACAAGTAAAGCAAATATACTCTTACACTCAAAAAAATATTGCTTTGAGAAATGAAGTTCATACTCAGCAAACACAAAACGACTCCCCAAGCAAATAACATTGTCAACAAATGATTTAATTAACTTCGATAATGTGCTTAACCTTTGTGCAAGCTACAGTTTCAGCTTGCAGCCAACAAGGTTTGTGGCTGTATCAGCCTGTCAAATACACAACATCTCAAATTTAAATTAAACTGTAAAAACTCATCCAATAGATATGTTTTAGGTTTTTTTGGTTTCTAAATCTTAGGCTACTTTCTGTTATACATAAATACATAATGTGTGTTTTCCCATGTTAATAAATCAAGTCAAAAACTAATCTTTGCCAGGAGAAGAGTAAAAAATTCATGACCATCTGGCTCAGAAATTTTTAATCACTGGTGTTGCGGTTGGGGACCTTCATCAGAGCAGAATGGAGGACTTCTGCAGCTCTCAAACTAAGGTCCATGGCCATTCAGAGGTCTTCTAGGGTTTTGCCGGGAAAATAATTTACAAGAATTACTTCTAATCTCATTCTAAGCACAATTCACTATTGACTATTCAGTACTAAATATACTCAGATGGCAGCATGCAGTCGAATACGTGTCTGTCTAGAGGTTTGTGACATTTGAAAGCTATTGTAGAACACAGGTAATTAACTTTGTAGCTCCCATCTTGCTGTACAACTATGTTGATGCAGGCCTTTCACACACCATGGGAAGTTCGGAGGATCCCAGTTTAATGGATTATCTTTGATATTAAATCAAAAGACATGACAGGAGCCGCTGCTGTCTCGACAACCAGACCAGTCTGTCCAATGAAAATACTTAAAAGAGTTCAGCGAGTTTAGGGCTTGTCTCTTCAGTCCTGTCCTCCCTCTCGCTGTCTCCTTTTCCTACTCCTCAGTAACAAAATCAATCAAATAATGAGAAAACTTCTGAGCCAAACAGTCACAGACACAAACAATACTGTCGCCTCCCCCCCTTCACCTCCCACCCCGAGGGTGAAAAGTGTACCCGTCTTTGAATCCTCGTATCAAGCGAATGACAATAAATCAGGACAGTTCTCGGGATGGGAGAGACAGCAGAGGACGTCGTCATGCTTCAGCAGTCAGCCCTCTGGATCTCTGGGTTACAATTGCTCAGTGATGTGGTCAGACTTAAAAAAACATAAGGGAAGAAATAAGAAAAAAAAAGAGAAAACACAGTCTGGTCCAAAATGTTATTCCATCTCCCAGCTTTCTGATGTTTTTCAATTCTGTCCCCGCAGACAGAATAATACACTGTTTTCACATTCAATTATGCAGCAACTGAAACTGTTCAAGAGAGGAAGAGGAGGAACAATGACATTATGTATTAGGCTCAGAGGACAGCACAGTTATCTCTGCTGGTAATGACAACATGAAGCTCCACTGATACCATTTTTTAGCATTTATTTTATCCCTTTGTGTCCCTGCTGTGGCCTGTTGCGTCACATATATTTGAATTATGATATTTTCCTCTGCAAAGTGTGATGCTCTTCCTTCAGATCCAATAAGATGTATTATTCACTGTTTTCTGAGGGAGTGGGAATCCTTGAAGGCCCTAAGCTCTTCTCTGCACCATGTGGTATGTGCTTAGAATATCACTACAGCGAGGAGGCAAGTGTTTAATAGGCAGTGCTCAACTACTATTTTGATCACTTATTGATGAAGGAATGCACAAAATACAGAAAGCCTGCTGTTGCAAAACCAATAAAACACTGAAGTTAGATGATTCCTGAATAATAAATAAAATAAAAAATAAAGTAATCAATAAATTATGATCCTTGTTATTTCAATTCATCCCTACATCAGTGTGGTGCCCCTGTTTGCCACTGTAGATTCAGGATGTCACAACACAATCAGAAACATCATTAAACATTTAGTTTGGTTATCTCCAAAGACTGAGTTTCCTCCAACCATAATAAACCACTTTTCAGTCGAGTTGTACCTAGTCAACATGTGATGTTTTTAAAATGTTTTTGTAGTTTGTTATCTAGACAGGAAACAAATCGGATGTCACAGTGGCTTCAGAAGGTATTTCAATTTATCATCAATCTACACTCAATAATTCATGACGATGTGAAAACATGTTTTGAGAAAGTTTTCCAAATTTATTAAGAATCAAAAACTGGCACTCAGAACAGCTGGCGATTGTATGAGAATGAATAAACGATAGTTGTCTTGGTTAAATATAAAAAAAAATCAAGGCTGTCTTGAATTGTAAGATAGGATGTATTTACTTTTTAAAATATTTAAGCAAAAACATGACCATGATTCCCTAACCTTAACTGTTCATGTAATGTATGTACATGTTGACTCAAGAGTTAGAGTGATAAAAGTCTGCACAGGCCTGAAACTGAGACCTGAACCTGGCCTGCAGCTGCTCCTTTCAAACCCAGCCTGACTGAATCTGATTGGTACTGAGACCTAAACCTGACCCGAGGCTATATTTTTGGTTTTTCACTTCAAAAAAAGTTATATGTTTGCTTTGGAGAGACTGTCTCACACATGAAATATTACTAATCTGACAACAGCAGTAGACCAACACAGAAGAATAGCGCAGCAGCCCTCTGGTACAAAGCATATTTAACTTCTACTAGCAGATAAGCTGCAGGTTTAGTGGCAGTACACACAATTGACAGATGAATGTGGCTGGTATTCTCTACATGTCTCTCCCAGCTGAACTTAAGAGTCCAAACAGTTCAAACTCAGAACAAAACTTTGTACAGCTGCATTTGAAAATAATCCAATCTGAGCCTGACCCGAGTCTGATGCTTTACACAGCCAAACGTTGCTGGGATCTGTTTGTCCGGGGGCCGGTGGCTGAACTCTACTCAGAGAAACACTACTCAGAGGTACAAGAACATAGCGCTTCCTTGGGTATTTGCATTTGCAGTAAAAGTAGATATCCTTCCTTCGTGCTGAATTTAATGGTTACATTTGTATGGGTCATTAGCACATAGCAATTTAATGTGCACACAAAAAATCATTGGTTGATAAAGCACCACTGACTCACACCAAGACGACCCCTGATTCCCATTTTGGACCCCATGCATTGACTCTTTGAGGTCGACCTTCAACCTCAGCTCTGCAGGAGCTGATGAACCAGGGTGGAAGTAACAAATCACATTTTCTCTCATTAGCAAATGACTTAATTCTTCCACCTGAGTGCTCTCCCAACCTCCAGGAAATCAGCTTGAATGATTCACTGTTCCTGATCTCCTGGAATGGGAGAATGTAATTAGTTAACACCCAAATAAGATTGATTAACAAGCCTAAACCAAGAGACTTTCCTGACAGATTAAAAGAGGGCCACATATAATCTCTCCTTGCACTCAATGAGCAAACACAGTCCTTTAATTAACCATACCTATAGGGAGAGAGGAGAATACAGTCCACTGAATTGGATGTGTTCAGGTGCGGTGCTGGTGTGATGAACAGTGGTGTTTCATTTGGTAGTATTACACTGCAGCTCAGCAGAGGCAGGGTTGATTCTGTAAGCTCAGTTTCTCCAGGTGTCACAGCAATTCATTTCCCACCTGTGTGTCAAGACCAAAAAAAATATGCTATTCCTCTAAAGAAATCCATGAGCCCTGCAAGATGCTTAACTGTTGACTGTGATCATTCACTGGGGCAGACATTTATTGCAACTGCTAATTAAATATTTTCCGTAACAACACCTTACATCCCGCAGGCCTGCTGCAGAGCCTCTTGTTCTTTCTGCAAGAGCGGATAGCAAGAGCGTTAGCTTAGCTGCAGCAGCTTGTCAGTATTGACCGTGGGTTGTGTTTGCTGTTGGTGTGCTAATGCAGTACCTGCTGTTTCGAACACTTCCTGAGGGATATGTTGAAACGAAGTCAATATTTATGAGTATTGCTGCTGTGGGCTCTTCCCTAATGGCATGTGGCTGCTGAGGTGTCCGTGCAGAGTAGTGAAGGAAGGACGCCCGAGGCTGGCGATGATGAGAGGGGCTGAGAGCAAGAGAGGCAGAGAGACATAGAGGAAGTGTTTGTGTGTGAGAGAGAGAGAGAGAGAGGGGAGGAAAAGAGCTTCATACAGTACATATTGACCTGGCCTTTGTAATGGTGATGTTGCAATCTTCTGACCTGGCCCCAGGATTAGAAATATATGCAGTTTAGAGTGCAGAGGAAAAGTGTGTGGGTGTTTACTCAGGTGAAGACAGACCTTGTGTTCCACTTGCATAATATAGAGCATTGTCTTTTATTCATATGTAATTGTGGAAAAAAACAAAAAAAACAAAATCCAGTATTGTTTTCTTGTACATTTCAGAAAATTTTAAAAACAACAACAACAACAACACTTCTCCCAAACCTAAGATAAGATCTTCAATTACTTTTTCTGTCTGACATACTGGCTAAAATCCAAAGATTCTCAGTTTTCTATTATAAATGAAAATCAAATCCTCACATTTGAGAAGCTAGAACCAGGGCTGAAAATAAATCAAATAAATCAATTGTTAAATCTGTTACATTTTGTTTTTGTAATAGATTTGATCGATTTTTAAATAGATTTTTCAGCTCTAATTGGACCCACAAGCGAGCTGGAGGTACTGCAGCCTGGTATTAAATCTTCAGTAAAATGTTGGCCATGTTTTTTTCTCCTGCACCATGAACACTCACCAAATGATGGTGAGAATGTGCACCGTTATCTCTGTCCAGGAATTGGAGATCTCACAGTCACAACAATGGCAATTCAACCAATCCTCACATTATTTAAATGAAAGTGAAATTTTGTCTCGTCCTTCCAAACTTCATGCATAAAAGGCTCATGTCTGAGGAATGCAGGTTTTACCAGCCACTGTCTGTTGCAGCTTATTCATATAATCCCAATGATCAGAGTCCCTCAGGGGCCCCTGGGGCAAAGATTTAGCTGTTGGGCCTCTTCTGACAGTCCTCACCCCTGTTCCTGCCAGTGCACAGAGCAAATGTCAGCTTCGTTATACACCCGCAGGCCAAGCACTGCTTTTTATGCTTTAACAATATCTGTGTGACAGTACTCACACACTATTTTTTACACACAACTTCATTTAGGAATATGTACTGAGTGAGCACAATAACTGTGTGAGAACTAAAACTAAAAGGATGCAAGTGTGCATTTCACAAAGTACCCCAAGTACTGGTGTCTGTACTGTACAGAGGTCACGCTCCATTTAATTAATGGCCGCAACATCTGACGTGCAGATTAGAGATAGACTGATATGGTTTTTTCAGGGCCGATACCTATACCGATTATTAGTAGTCAAGGAGGCCGATAACCGATATTTGGAGACGATATTCATTTGCAGTAAAAGTGAAAGTATTGGCGTCAAAATTTTGAATAATACAAACTCCAACACTTAACTTTGTTTAAATGCCTTTAAGCATATGTTTATTAAACAGCTTTTCAGATTTGCAACATGTTAAAGGTTTTTTTTTTAAATCTTAGACAATAGACATCTTTGTTTTAAAATTCTAACAAAAAGTGCAGGGAGTTCCCAGGCTCAGCAGCATGTCTTATAAAGTTAAATGAAAACTTAAACAAATAAATAGCTCCCTAAAGTTTTCTACAGTAAATAAAGTTTTCCAAAATTTCAATATAACTGAAATGTTATTTTATCTTTCACTTATCTTTGTTTTAAGTTCAAACAAAAACAGAACAGGGAGTTCCCAGGGTCAGCAGCATCTCTTAGCTCGGAGCTTCTCCACCTGGCAAAACTTTTTCTCCTGTGTGTGAGCACTGTGCATGCACAGCTTTCACTGCTGATTGGCTGTTACCTGTGCCGTGGCTCTGCATGTAACCAATCAGATGGTGCTGTGGGTGGGACAATGCTGGAGACAGAGTAGTGACTGCAGACAGAGAGGCGCGGCTGCATCAGAGCCAAAATAACCCAGTTTTAAATTGATCTCTTATCGGCCATCGGATTAAAAAAAAAGGCTGATGCGCGTCAAAATGCCGAATATAAGGCCGATAATTGGTCTATCCCTAGTGCAGATACTGTAACAACTCTGAGGAAGGCTACTTTAAATTAAACATTATTTAATTAACATTTCCTTATTTATCGTTCACCAACTGAGCCTGAATTTTCTCTCCTCAACATTTAACTGGTGCAGTCTTGGAGAACTGAAAGTTTTGGCGGATTTTGTTCCCTCCCTACTGTGCATGCCTACTAAAACTCTGTCTGCCTTGTTGTCGGCACAGACTGTATGTGCTCGCTATTTATAACCTGGTTACACACTTCCACTAGTGTCTAATTAATGAGTAAGTTTTAGAAATAGATAGACATGCTTGCCATTCATATCTATTTTTTAGCTCCTCATGAGCATTGTACTTGTGGTGACAGTAAATATGCATCCTAAATATATTTTTGTTTATTTTTACTATTACTTCTCTGTGGCTTGATTCACATATTTATGGAGATAGTTTTTAAATCCTCTGCTCAAGTAGATATACAGTTTTACTTATGAGACACTATTTTGGTCTATATACATATATATGTACTAAATTACAAAATGCAGCTCATTTAAAACTCATATTCAATTTTAGTGTATTATAATGACATTCCTCATTCATCTGCAATAAAAGCAGAAGAAAATGTTAAATAAAGTTACAGAGATAGAATCCAATAGGTCTCTTTGCTTGATATTCTCATGATAAGCCTCAACTTGAAACCTAACTTTACCTCTGTCCAGGGACTTCATGTATAAAACCATACAGCTCTGCTCCTGTAATACTAGGGGACACATTAAAACCAGTAGTAGAAGCTGTATTTTTCAGTTCTATGTTTCTCTGTGTGTGGTTGTAAGGCAGCTGATAACATGAAGACAGAAAGAGAAACTGTTCCGATCAGATGCCGTTAGACCTGGCTGTCATCTCAGCTCTCATGTCCGTATGCATGCTCTGCTTGCTGTGATGCATCATTACTAGCTGATGCACTTAGTCTGTGAATGTAGCCATTGTTTTTTGCCTATAGAGCTCATTTATTTGTTGATCACAGCTGTTGTCTTATGAAAGCCTGTAAGTACGCCTTCTGATTGCCAGCTTTTCCTGTATCGCTCATTTATTAACAGCTCAAGCCCCGTTTTGTCGGTGCCAACAGTCAGCTTTAATTAGAGGTGCATCTTGTCTTATTGCCTGATATTGATCTTAGCTATTTAGGGTTCGATCGCACCTCCCAAGCGTAGTAGAATAGTACACTTTGTGAGCATTTTTTTCTTTAACGGGACCAAAGTGAACTTAAGCTTCTAAACAAAACTTATATGGAGATTATGGCGGCAGAAAGGTCGAAACAAATAGAATTCCCCTCCCTGTAGAATGATGGACCTTCCTGCATGCTTTGCTGTAATTCTCCTTCTCTCCTTCATATGGATTCATCAGCTGTGACTGCAGTTTGCTCTCAGTTCATTTTGGTTTGCTTTTTATTTCATCTTTCCAAGATACTGCTTGGAGCTGCTCCATTAACTTCAGCCTGTCAGATCTCAACATATGTCACTTTACATATATATAATACTGTGAGTTTTAATTGTCACAGATTTTGTTTTAATCACTTTTTTGTCAGTTCAGTCAAATTTTTAACATGAGGCCACATGAAAACAAGACTTTTACAGCTGTGAGGTTGAACTGAGGGACATCAGGGATCACCAACATCATTACAGTAGATCCTAACGAGAACATAAATATCTGTACCAAATAGAGTGTTGAGACATTTTACAAAAAAACCCAAAAAATGTCAACTTGCTGGTGACAAAAAAGGAAAGGTCAAGAGAGTCTGACCTTGAATAACTTAATAGCTGTAAAGATATTTCAGCTTGGACCAAAGTGGTGGACTGACTGACAGACCAACACATTGATATGTCCATCATTAGAGCCATGTGCATGGCTAAAAATCAAACTGATGGAAGCACATCCTTAGTACAAGTGCTTTTAATAGGCACTGGTGGTGTTTGTGTATCTTAGTGTGAAGGACTGAATTGCATCTTTGGCTATTTGACAGATTTGTTTCATTCAGTAACTGATTCACTCACTCAGGCTTTATTTATACTGAGAAATAACGCGTTGAGGAGCAAGAGCCCTCTTGAACAAGTTTAAACATAAAAAAGAAAATATGTACAAAAGTAAAATTGCTGCTAAACACTCTTTAAGACTGCACTCTCACCATGTTTGCTGTGTAATGTTACTGTCAGGCTTCTTCTCCCACTTGTCTATCACAAGTGTATCCAAGGAAAGTGACACTACTTAACCCTAACCACGCATCATCTGTCAACACACCCATCACTGCGGGGATGCAGGAGCTTACTTCAGATGTACTGTTTATGGAGGGGGCAGCTTTCTTTCTCTTGCCTTGTTGTCGGGAACGAAGAATTGATAATAATGTTTGTGAATTTGCTATGCATTGTGAGCTATTAATTATTTAGGAAATTCAACTGAGAGACTGTTGGAAATGTCTGGTTTGTTGCTAGGCCAGTGAATTACATGCCTGACAAATCAACCTCATTACATTGGTGCAAAAATCACATACTAGCAGAAGTAGGCAGTGTATATTTGCAGTAATGCCTTTGAAGATATCATTCAGTACAAACACAGTTTAACTGGCATAGAATGAGAGGAAAACAAATTGTCTCATAGTAAACATTGACATATTGTCCAACCCTAATTTTTTGTCCCCCACCTCTCACTGTGTCTTGTCCTCTGGAAACTGCTGTGAAAACATTTTGTGACAGGCTGACATTATAAATGAGCTCTGTCACAGTCGAGTATTCTCTTTATTAAAGTGAGCTGTGATGAGCCAGCTCTGTTGGGCTTGAATCATAGACCCAGTCCCTCCTTCATTAACACAGCTAAAACCGACTCCACACTGCTGCTGCTGCCCTGCTACAGGAGGATATGCTAATGCACTGGTGGTGGTGACAATGAATTATTACATCTTTTTAATCAGCAGTATATGCATGTGTGCAGTTGTTTGCACATATGCACAAATATTTCTGTGTGACAATGTTCATATTTGTCTGTGGGCCAGTGCTTACATGGGTTTCTTAATGCTCATACCTCTGTATGTGTATACCTATAATGTGGGTGTGCGTGTGATTTTTGCTGAGAGAGATCATTAGCAGTAATGTGCACTGGCCTGATTCTCTGCCTGTCCAAGGCTTCTTTAGATGTATTAATATTTTGGAGGAGTTACCTGGTGAAACTGAAAGCTTATGTAAGCACAATCACTATGAGAGCATACATGTTGTGTACACTGGGCCTCATTATTGGGACAGAGATGGGAAAAATTTGCACACACACAGTATACTAGCATAAATACGTTGAAAAAATAGATTTTTAGTGTGTTGCACTTTTGAACCAAGGTTCTGTCAGACTGTATTTTGCTTTTACAGTACCTTTTGTCCACTCATGCAGTTCAGAGGTTCGGAATCATTTATCATTTGTGAAACATTTATGATTGTAGCTGTAAAGCTGCAGTATAAACAAATATTTATAAAATAACATAAAATAGATTTATTAAAGTTGTACTGTGCAGGATTTGTCTGTTTGTGTGTTTTTGAACAGACCAGTCGAAGTTGGCTCTTGCTCAGAGAGCGGTGTTAGCGAGAACAAAGCAGTGAATCAGAGAAATAAAAAGTTAGTTTCTGATTATTTCGCAGCAGTTTCGTTCTGAAGTACAAATAAACACACCCACACCTCTGAACAACCCTGTGGGAAGGCGCCACACTGTGGGATTATGAATGAGTCCGTCCCAAACTCAGCCACGCCCTCGGTCAAACAGACACAGACCACAGATCTTTATACATCCACAACACAGACAGAGAGTGAGGAGGGAGAGACGGAGCCAGTGATGTAACCTGGTCTCCACGTATTTATAGAGGCCCTCACATCCTGGGCACTGTGATTGGCTGCGGGGCCACACACCCACTGCCCAGAGGTTGCAGTGCAGAAAAGTGAAGACCGCAGCAAAATAAGAGGAAGATACAGTACAGACAGAGGGAATGGTCTCTGCAGATAAATACACCGCCACACAGGGATTACTTTTGTATGAGTCTGTAATTTATTTTTTTTTAAGGGAAATCCTGCACATGATACCTTTAATTAAAATAAATCATAAATAATTAAATAACACTAATTAAATAGGATATTGGAGTCTCTGTCTGTGACCCTGCATGTTCATTCATTCTTAATCCTACTATGGAAATTAGGGCATTTAATGATTATTTTTATTATTGATGAGAGACAGAATTAAAATTAATTTAGTTTAAAAAAAAAATGTCTGAAATACTGAGAGAAATCCCAAAGGGTTCGGTTATACCTATAGCTCATTTTACAAATTGAATCCAGTCAGTTTCATTCATATAGCACCAAATCATAACAGAGGTTACCTCGGGGCACTTTTCATATAGAGCAGGTCTAGTCCATACATAGACCCAACAGTTCCCAAGTGTGTGGTGGCAGTGGCAAGGAAAAACCTGCCATTGAGTTGTTGTAGAGTTTGTTTCCATTTTATTTGTAGAATAAGACAATTACTACATCAAAATCCCAGCAGGAATTTAATAATGTCCATGTCAATTTCAAAAAACACCTCCAGTTTATACAAGTGCAAATAAAATTTCCCCTCAACCGATAAATACAAAAAGTGACATCTGTCAACATGTCTGATCTTACATAACATTCTGACATGCATATTTCTTTTATCCATGTTAGTCTCAACCACTGCACTACTTTTATCTTTCTGATAAACAGCCTCCGTTTTCCCCCTGTAGAAATGGTCTCCAAGTCAAATGTAATCTTCAAAGGGATGCACTGAGGCATCCTTGTGGCTCAGTTGGCTGAGATGCAAGTTGTGTATCCAGGATATCCTTTGTTTGAATCTGGAACAGGACCTTTGTCACATGGCATCCACTCTAAAAAATTTTTTTTGCACCAATCTTTTTGATCTGTCTCCTGCAGATGATGAAATAAAGACCAGAGCACACACACAAACAGAGCACTGATCCAAGTAATGGTTTAAAATCTGACAAGAGTAGGAAAATATTTCAAAACTAATATGCTTAAAATGTCCGTGTGAATCTAAATGTTTGCACCTAATAAATGTGTTAGTCCTAATAATAACCATTAAGGAGGAGATGTCAGTTTGAAAAATGTCAAAATCTTACTTGCAGTTTTGCTTTTAACCTCATTCCGCATGTATGTTTAATGTAAAGAGATAAATCTTTGCTTTCACACTTCATTCTTTCAATATCCTCTGCATATGAATTACTGATACATGTATATGCTTACTTAATGATCCCCACAAGGAAGTAGCGAGATGGTGGCCTATATACAGTAGCTGTGGTTCTGCATTACAGCATAATTAGCATGAGGAATTGTAGCAGAAAGGAGATACAGTATTCTGGCGGGTTATTAGGGCACCTACGTCTTCCATCATCTCCGCTCATGTCTGGTTGTCCTCATTGATCTGTGTGTGACTTCCACTCCAGCTGTCCCTGTTGAGTGGAGGAATTGACATACAGTAATGTGAAAACCACGTATACACCAAGTCAAATAACAACATAACATGTGCCATTTGGTGGTGTTTGCAGCAAAGGCTGCTGCAGAGCCCAGAGTGTATTACATCTTAAACATGAGTGACAGCAGTGAAGAATGATCTTAGCTGATTCCCTAAGCCTCCAGGCCAAACATGAAAAACATAGCTAAATCCACATTAACAGATCTTACTCTTAAATATATTATCACTCTGCCTCAGGTCTTGTATGTATATAATTTGTTTGTTGTGGACCTCAATGAGACTTTCTGAACAAATAAAGCCTAAACAACTAACTGCATAGATTTGCAGGCCGGCCAGTTTTGAACATCTCAGGTTGTTTTCAGACTCGTAGTTCATTTGCGCTGGTCTGAATCAGTGGATGACTACCTTAACATTACTGCCTTGCATTTTCTCTTTCATTCTTTTACTCTTCACACAGAAAATAATTTGCAAACCAAAATGCCTCACTAAAAGCCACTTGAGGGCACTGACCTTGCTTGTTGGTCAGTAGGTCCTGAATGAGGTCCTGTCTGCCCAAATATGTAGAAGGCAACATAGGTTCCTGTAGTCCAGGTCAGAGCTCCAGTCATCCTCTGGCTACCTGCTAGCACCTTTTGATTTCACTCAACTGCATCCAATTATGCAAAGTGTACCTGGCAAGGGGAGCTCTTTAGCTCAAATGTACAGAGTACCCCTTGTAGCTCTCGGATTAAAGTCGGATCCCTGTCCACTTTTTTTTAGTCTGTAAGTACAATTGCTGTGTTCAGACCTATCCATACCAGAGTCTAAATCAGCCCGACTAAACACAGGTTGTCAGGCTCAGCTTTACGTAGTTGGTTCCATTTCTATTTAGATATTTAGCGGAGTGCTAATGTTAGCTGCTAATGTGCTATTACGACCATCTTAACAAGCTGTTAGCATGTTAACATACAACACATGATAACTTTTAGATTGCATATGTTAAATAACTGAAATCCCCTCCCAACACTAGTAGTATTCTTTGAGCTAGTTTTTCTGAACATTTAAGCCTTGTCATACATAAATTGTGGTACTTGTCATTTGACTGGTACTTGACAGATTACTAAATATATTCAGACTAAATGCAAAGAGAATTTTATAGGCTGTGTGATTACACACAGAGACAATGAAGAGACATGGAGTTTGTTTGGGGAGTGTATATTTTACCATACGTGCCATAGCTTATCCTGAAGTCCTTTGACTTCACATCATTATTGTACAGGTGATAAGGGACATTGTGTAGGTTGCTAGCTAGCCTATAATCACACGTAATGACAAACACAAACACATTTTTTAAAGCAAAGCAGAAACTGGCTTTACGTTCAATATGACTGCACAGTTACATATTGTAAAATAAGATCCATTGTGCTATAAAGCATACCACTGTATTTAGTGATAAAACAAATGTCCTGAAATCACTGTATTAACAATTTCTTTACACATACTCTCTTGAAGCACCTAAAAGGACAAATAAACTTGAAAAGTACTCACAGTCCTCCCAAAAAACTATTCACTACTGCAGCTTGTTGGTAGAAACTTTCCCTTACGGAGGCAATATGTGGACTGAGAGTTTCTCTTTTACCAGTGGAATGATGGAATGCCAAGGCATTTTGAGTGTTTTCCATTAGTCTGAGAAATACTCAAGAGACATAATGTACCAGTTGAACACCTCCCCTTGGAGTATGAGAGACGGTGAGTGTATTGCAATGTAAGTGTTCTGGAGAGATGGAGGAATGAGAGGGAGGAAGGCAGAGAGAGAGAGAGAGAGAGAAGAGAGGAAAGTCGAGGAGAGAGACAAGAGGGTGAATGTTGTAGAAAGCAAGAGAGGCAGAGAGAAAGAGATCAAGGAGAAGAGAAAAGAGATAGAAACGAAGAGAGAGAGAGAGGCAGAGGAGGGGCTGAGCCAGCGAGAGACAGAGAGAGAGAGAGAGAAATGGTACGTGAGAAAGCAGCAGAGAGAGAAAACATCTCTCAGAGAGCATCTCGGTGTGAGTGTGTTGCTTCAGAGCAACAGCACATCAGGCTCCACAGGGGACCGTGGATAGAAGCTTCTTGGCTCACGATGCCTTCCACAAAAACTGACGTTTGATTCCTAACACAACTTAACAGTTGAATCTGGCCGGCAGGCCAAGGCTTTGAGAGCAATCGGAGGGGCTCTGGAGACGAGAGGCTGCTTGCTCACACCAAAGCTTTATGTAATGTACTGCTTTAGTCGTCCAAGTTCCCAGAAAAGGTGCAAATTACAAGGTGTTATCTGATGGGGTACACTGACATTTGGCGGCGGATCCATAAAGTTAGGAATGATTCAGACACGTCTGAGCAGGAACACTGCAGAGATCGTTTGGCAATACAACGATCCAGTCACTACAATGAATTGTAAAGTAGGACAGTGGCTGTTAGGTAACAGCAGCTCATCAAATAATTACTATCTTTAGTGGTGAGTTACATGTTACCTAACCTGCTGCTCTTTCATCAGACACAAGTGCTCTGATTTTCTAACACCATGGTCCAATGAACTGCAAGTTGTGCTGTGTTGTCAGGGTTGGTCAGTTTATTACTACACTCTCATGGTGGTAGTGATTTAAATATAAACTGGTGCGCAGTGTTAATGCTAGTCTTAGTTTCACTGTTACAGTAGCACCATGGGAGTTAGACAGTTGGACAGAAATAAAAACCTACAATTTTATACTTGTATATTTTGCCACCCAGCCTCCATGATATCTGAGCAAGGAGCTGCTGACAAATTTCAAAGAGAGAGGACAATGTGCTCAATTTCTGGTTTGTTATCAGTGTTGGAGCAATGTGAAGAGAATGTTATTAGAGACTTCAGTAACACCTTGGAAATCTATATTTACTGCTGTTGCTCTTTCTAGCAGAAATTACTGTACTTCTCTTTTTTTCCCCAAAAATTCTTAACTGATATCATCCATTCACTTTTTAGTAGAATATAAGAACAAAACTGGACCTACTCTGACTAGTATTTTCCTTCTTACCTCTTTAAGACCCTGATGACCTCTTACAAACCTTACAAATGTTCCAACACGATGAAAAATCACATCCTTGTGATGGATTTTTATATATGTTTTTTAGCGGTGGTCACTATAATTATCATGTTGTGGGTTTCACAGAAACTCCTGACAAATGTGAGTTTCTGTTCTGGTGCCTTGGTGTTAATGGTGGGAAGAAGCAGGCTGTGGTTACACTGGCAGCTACCAGGTATGAATGTGCTGTAACCATCAATTTGAAGCAGCAACTGTGACAATTTGAAAGGAGAATGCATGCTCAGCAAACCTCTCCTGGATTACAAAACCAGAGTAAAAACATGTCATAATGTTACTGAGCTCACAAATTCACATAAACATGAAACCTGCATCAACTCTATGGATCTATAGGAGTTCTTAGATGATGAGTGCTAAATATAATAACATCACAACCTAAATTATTTTCTAATGTGATCACAAAGATGCTCAAGCTGAGAATTAGACTCATTTTTTACTTCCTGTCTTCAGAGAGCTGCTGTAAAATCCTATCTTATTGTATATAAAAGATCATTGACATCAGTATGTGCAGTTGTTATATATAAGCATTACATTCAGCAGTCTTGGCTGTGGTGGTTTTGTGCTGAACGTTTCAGAGATCACCTGTCAGTCAAACAGCAGGGTTCTATTGTGATTGTTGGAGTTGGAGTTTCTGTAGGCAGAGCTCTGCAGGTGTTTGCAGCTGCTCTTCTTCACTTCAAACTTAAAGTCATTGTAATGGCAGTGTGTAAAGGTTTACATATCACCAGATTTAATGTGGGTGCACCACACACAGCGTCTTTTTCAGAGGTGTGTTTGCTCACAGCTAACTGCATGGCTAGATTAACGACCCTCAAAGGCTCCGGAAGTCCTAGATTCACTGCATATTAGTTGAATTCTTGGTAAAATTACAAAATCAACTACAGGGGGTCTTGCAGTATTATCTGATATGTAGAAAGGCCCTGTGTAAAAATCTTAGTAAAGAAGTAAGATGGAGTAAGGATGACGTATGACCTTTCACTAACATTTCACCATTAGTTACAAAAAGAGTTGGCTCCTAAAATGACAATAACTGGCCAAATATCAGTGGTTAGTAGATATTTCTCTCTCATTCTAAGCTGCATAAATTCTACTGACTCACATACATATTTCTCCATTTATTTACATTTACATACATTTCAGCAATACCTACCTTTACCTTTACTATTTAAAATGTGAAATGTAGCTTGGCCTTCTACTACTGATTTTCCCAACTATTATAAGAACTTTACGGACAAAGCTAGTGATTTATTAATAACTATTGCAAGTCTTACCTTGTTCATGCTTATAGTACTTTTCTTCTTTGTTTCATCTCTGAATTGTTTCCTGTAGAGCAGATGTCTTCTCCAGTCCCACTGCACCCTGGGTGTTTCAAACAGCACTGGTGGCAATAGGAAAGGATTTAATAAAGTGTACACCAGATGATTAATTATTGTCTTTTATGAGTGGGGAATGATAGTAATGAAACTTAATCCCACACCGTGACTTTGCTGATGGAGCTGTTGGTCTTTAGAGCACCCAATTTCAGTTGAATGGAAACTGGCTGAATTGGATTCTTTGTCCTACTACTGGTGTCGTGATCGATGGTGGGCTACGTCACCACTGTAGCCTCTTCTCTCGCCGATCTGATCTTAGCAGACCCATGGGGAGAGAGTTAATGGCCGTGCTGTAGAGGCAGCCCTGTACCAGCTCCCGCTCCCGAGGTGTTCAGTCACGAAGGTCATTACAGTAATGGAAAAGGTTTGTTAAGCCCCACTTGCCTGTGTGCACTACATGACTGGGAGATAGTCCTGGACACAACAGGAGAGGGGCTGAGCCAGGACAGATGGGAACATGATGCTGGATGAACTTTAAGACTCTCTCTGCCTGAGGGTGACATCAGCTGCCCTCCTCTTCATCTTCATCTCTGTCTTGCTTCAACTTAATCCTTTAACTTCTTTTTTTCTTGTCTTTCCTCTTCATTTTTTTGTTTCTTTCTTCTGTATCTCTTCATGATCTCTTCCCAGCTGATTAAGCATTTTGCCTGCTTGCTGTACTGTAAAACATGAATCTACATCAAACACTGTGTGTGTGTGTGTGTGTGTGTACTGTAGTGTGTTTCTGTTGGATGAATCTGGATAATCATTTCCTCAAACTTTTTTAATACACTGAATTTATTGACAGAAAAAAGCTAGTCTAAAATAAATCCCAGTGTGCTTTCCTAAGAGCTAAAAATCATTCTGCTTGCTTAGCTCGTATCTAATGGGAAAAACTACAGTTATGCATGTCTGTTTAAAAATACTTGTGCGCCTGCAAAGCAATAACCCAAACAGTATTTAGCAGGAGTTAATTTGACAGTCAGGAGTCTTCAATCTCCACACAGCGTGCTCAGGCATCTGTACTCGGGAACTTGCTGAATCCTAATGAGTGCATTTCCACCAGTAACAGCAGAAACAATGGTTGTCTCGCTATTCATTTGTACCTACAACAGCAGCTCTGCTTCGCTCCTCCGATCACTTACACAGAGGCATGAATATTCCTTATTGCAGATTAGTGTCTCTAATCAGCATTCCATCTGAGACGTGTGTTGCCACTGTGATTCATCCACACACCCGCCTACAGGGAGATAAAGAGGATTCAGGTTTCTTAAAATCGATGTGAAAATACTTTGGGATGAAAGGAAATCAGCTCTCCCGATAATGAGTGCATTTTCACAGATGCAACAAGAGCCACAGTTGTTTTATATATGTAGCGTGGGTGTTTGTGTTTTTGGTGATCATGTTGCCAGTGGTGGTGGTTGGGGGGGTTATCCTCATGAATATTGCTGAAAAGGAATCTATAGCACAGTGGGAAATAGTAAAACATTAATAAGGGCTCAAAAATTTCCATACACTGTTATGAGCTGCAGCTACAGCACAGGCTTTAACATGGTGACAACAATGAAAGTGGAGCAGCAACACATCACATATGGCCTTGTGGTTTCAAGAATGCTGTGTTCGATGAGTCTGAAGTGAGCTTTTCACAAAGCAAGAAGTGGTTACATAGTCATTTGAAACCATGTATTTTTATATTATTTAGTGCTATATTGTCGTCAGCAGTCAGTCACATGACTTCAAATGATCATGTGTTTCACTCACTGGAGACCAGACCTGAGAGGCAGACGAGACACTAATGCAGTACGGGCCTCGTGCAGCCATCACCCTAGCCCTGCTATAGGCAACATGGGCAAGTTAGATTTATTTTTTTAAAATTATTATTATCATTCCAGGCATTTTGAATGCCTTTATAGGAAAGTGACAGTGGAGACAGACATGAAAAAGGGAGAGTAGAGGAATGACATGCTGGAAATGGTCCGGCCAGCTGGGAGTCAAATGGGGACGTGGAAACCAGCCCTGAGTTCACATTTCTTAAGTAATTTAAGATGTATTTACTTGAAGTGTCATTAAGTTGGCTTTGATGAGCTACCAACGTGATTAAAAATGCATTGTTTCCTCATCAAACAGCCTCATCAAGAGAAACCAGAAACTAGTTAAAATGAAAAAGTGGACACCGGCATCAAGAGAGAGTGAGAACAGCGGGGGAGACCACCTGGGTGACCTGCTACACTTGTTCCTTTGGTACTACTCTCTCCTGGCAGTGTTAGTGGTGTTAGCCAGCTGGCAGCCAGAGGAAGGATCCGGTGTCCAAAGTAACCCCTGCAAAAAGGGGGGAGAGCAAAGGAGCTTCATTTGGAGCTGGTATAAGCAGGAGTCCCGACTGGAATATTCTGTCACTAAATATGCAACTTTTTGTAGACATTTCCCACACTCAGTCTGTTAATGCTTGTTTGTCAAGATGCAAGCTGTGCAGTCTCCCTGTTCCTCTGCCTGTAATTAAGTCAGTTTTCCATAGTCAATTGTCTGTTTCTGCATTTGTTGTCTCCTGTTTGCACTTGGGTCCTATCAGACTACTTAGTATTCTTATTTTAAAGTTAAAAAACTATAATTGTCATCACAAGAGCTCGTAGTAGGTATATGATACTTAAAAATGACTTTTAAATCCCAAACACTTGTGCCTAGTCTTGCTTAGCGATGCATTTATTTCAATTTTCATAACCCCACCAATAAATAATTAATCCCCAAATTACAACCTATGGATGTGGATGCATACACCCTCAAAGCTGAAAGTCAGCACTTCAATGTCAAAGTTACCACATCATTTGAAATACAGAATCAGAAGACTTTAATTGTCTGTTGCAAACGATAGAAATTTGTCTTGGATGTGACTCACACAGTATAAAAACATGCATGTATCAAAAATGTACATAGAGGCATAGAAGAAAAATACATATGTATTTACACATAGAGTTAGGAACAGGTTGGCTGTTAAGTGGAAATATGTGCAAGTGTTAGCATACTAATTTCTTTATGGAATACACAGCAAAATAAACACAAGATGTCTCACTGTCCAAATATTTTCTGTCTGCACTGAATATAACCATACAATCTCTCAGTGCAAGCACTAAAACTGTGTATATTTGACGCACAGAGACCGGTACGGTCCTTAACCAAAGAGACAGCTCTGTTAAGCCCCTCAAAGAAAACAACATCAAGGGATTTTCAGTAGATCGGAGGAACTAACATTGTTATTGGATGGTTGTCTCTGTAGTCAACACGCATGAGTGGCCCTCGCTGGTTCACTGCTCCTAATATCCCCAGTACCTGGGCTTCGTGCAAGGAGACACTCCTCAGACCTTTTCCCCCCGGTAGACGATGGGGAAATGACAAGAACGGAAAAACAGACAACAGACAGACACACAGACAACAACAAAAACAGACACATGGACACACTCTATTGTGGATGCGCACTATGCACATAAAACCTGCCATACACACAAGTGGACATAAAAACAGGCACGTGGATTATGCACACGCACACATAGATGTAGGCACAGACAGGCAAATGCAAATCATATTCACATGTATGCTCAGAGACAGTCAAAAAGGGACAAATGGATATACACACACATATCAACCCACCTAGCAAGCAGCTGATGGACAGTGATGCACAGCAGTGGGTCAAGTTTTAACAGCAGCAAAAATCAGTGCAAAATGCTCATGTTACAGTTTATCAATTATATTAAACCACTCAGCAAATGTAATTAAATTGAAATCAAAAAGATAATGAGTTTCCAATTTCACAAAATGCTGCTGCAGCAGGTAACAGCTGTGAAAGGCCACAGATGTCACCTCCTCTCTCATTTTGGCATATGTTTACACAGGTTTCTAATACCGATGCATGTTGATTTGTTATTATCTAGTTCAAATCTCAAAGCGTTCAACAAACTGCATAACACACTGTGTTAATAAGAACATAAGAATACTCTTAATATGAGCATTTTTAGGATTCAGTAAAAGGCTAAATGCCCTGTTCAGACAGTGTTTTTGCAGAGGAGGGTGCAGAACTAATTCATTAATATATGAAGAACTGATTCCAAAATGAGATACAGTGAATTCATTAGCTAAATAAAGCTGTAGCTCCCCAAAAAAGCCACACTGTTGAGGAAGAAAACTTCCATTAAGTAGAAACTAATGTAATTCAGGTTGCTGTTTTCTGACATTAACACATTAACATTTTTAAAGATGATATATTTGAAATAGATTTTGTACATTGTCAAGCTACCCACTTAAAATTCATCGACCTATGGCAACAGAATTTATCACTGTCCTCAAAAATGCCATCATTTGTGGAGAAGTCTTGAAATACATTGTAACTTGAAATAAGTTTTCCCATAATGAGTTTCCATTTCGCACAAGCAATCACTGTAGAAGTGTCATTATTTCCAAACAGGGTGTTCTCATTCTCAACAAATTTTTATCTGCAGCCAGACAATAATAATGAAACTGACATTAAACTTACAGTCATAAAGTGCCTCGCAGACAATAAAGCATTAATAAATGAAGAAAACTATAAGATACATAATAAAAAATAAGCAAACACAGCTCACCTGATATGAATATCTGTGTGGAGAACGGTGCTGTAGGAAAACAACTCCCCTGTGCAGTTAGAAGAGGGTTTGATTGATAAATTGTATGTTAATATATGCGTGCAATGTTCATTGTTCTCTGGGTTAATGATGAAACAAAACAAACAATTAGAGCAACAAGATTACTTAAGAAGTCTATCTCGAAAAATATCTTGGAGGAGGTGAATTCCAGAGTCGGCAAACAGCTCCACTTTGCAGTTACAACGCGCCGTGATTGATATTGCATGCAAATATATGCTAGGTTTATTATGCGGCTGGTTAATGATGACCAGCGATTGCATTAATGTCTAACTTCTCCATCGGGGTAAAGTCGGTGTTGAAGGTGAAAGGTAACATCTCCATGGGGAGGAAGGTGAGGGAGAAGGTTATTAGATTAGTGTGAGAGAAGTGTTTCACCAATGGTCCCCGCAGGGCAAAGTGATTGAGCTCTGAAGACAGATTGTGTGCAATTACAGTCCATTTGTTCCAGCCTGGCCTCCCCTCCCGTTAGAGAGGACCTGGTAATGGAACTGGCTCGCTGGCTTTCGTCTGGCTCCTATTGTCTTTGACTTGCCTCTTTTCTGTCTCCTTTCCTGTTCTCTTTCCATCTGTATCTCTATCTCCCACCTCTTTCGTGTCTCTCTTCTCTCACAATCAGGCTCACTTTATCCTCCAAGCTCAATAAATACACTAGATCTCTCATTCTTTAATTTCTTTCTGTAGCTCTTCCTCTTTATCTCTTTATCTCCCCTTCTCTGGTCCACCCACCCTTTACTTTCATTCCTGTCCTTCTTCTGTCTCCTTTTCCTTCTTTCTGTCTGGCCGAGGCAATTATATGCTTCCCAGCTTCCAACTAAAGGCCTTTCCTTTTCGGAAGCGAGAACCCACATCCCCCCGTTATCCCACACGGCCTCCTCCAAAGGACCCAGTGGAGTCCGTCACTTGCAGGATATATCAAGTGGAACTTAATTAGATGAAGCTTGTGACACCAGCGAATGCAGAGGGGCCTCACATGCAGTGCAAAGGGACACAGAAAAAATATTAATGACATATCATCCTAAAAATACAACTTCAGTCAACAGTTTCATGTGCCAGATGACCATGTGACCTTGGTCTTTTCTCCATTTTCTCACACCCTTTCCTCTTCTTCTTTATCTTGCCGTCTGGCTAAAGCAATTATATGCTTTGCAGCTCTACAGCTAAAGCTCATTCCTTTCAGCAGTAACCCTTCCCTCCCTTCTTGTCTCTTTTTTGCCCCCTACAAAGCAGTTCCTTTTTCTGCCTCCCTCAGTATCTCCTGGTTCTCCCTGAAGGATGCAGAGGAGTTGATCTCTTGGGTGTACCCCTGCAAGGTTCAGAGTTGAGCACAATTAGATGAGCGTTGTAAACAAATGCAGTGTGACCCTACATACAGTGCAAAAGAGTGCAGGACCATTGCTCAATATGTCACAAAAATATCAATAATCAGTGATATTTATGTGAACAGGATGTCTATATTTTCTCTGCTTTCTTTCTTTGTTCCTGTAGTAACATAGACTTTCTTCTTCATCTTTATTTGCCTCAGTGTTTGACACCTCCACTTCCCTCTTTGCACCTCTTAGCCCCCCCCCCAAGGACCTTAGAGTCTATATTTGCGGGGCCTGCTTGCAAGATATCGAATGGAAGTTAATTAGGTGAGCATGGTGACAAAAACAAATGCTCACCAGACCTCATAAAATGCAAAGAAAAGGTGCAACACCTATGATTGATATGTTACTAAAAACACTGCACAAAGCTGAGGCAAATTTCTAACCGTTCATCAGCTATTTACAGTATCTATCCATCTTCTGCCGCTGTAGATTTAGCAGGGTAAGCAATAGAAGGTAGAATATATAATTTCTTCTGGGTGGTCTGCTCTGGAGTCTGCTCCCAGTTGGATGTACCTGGAGTACATCATCAACCATCCCACCACGGTTCCTTTTGATGTAAAGGAGCAGAGGTTGTACTCCTCATTCTGGATGTCCGGGCTCTTCATCGTGGCCCAGCCACTCTGTTAAGGAAACAGATTTCAGTTCCTTTTATCCATGATCTCATTTTTTCAGTCACTACCCAAAACTCATAACAATATGAGCCATCTCAATTAGCCATGCTTTCTGACATTGTCTCTCCTCAGAGGCATTCAAGGTGTTAAACTCTGCTGTGCACACAAAAAAAATTATGGAAATAACTGTGCGAAGAAGGAATTGAGAAAGCTAGAGAAAGGTCTGAATCCTGTTTACTGTCTTACTTTTTCACACCTGGTCATCGGTGTGAAGTTCCCATGCTTTATGGATTATCAGTTTAATTGTTGGACATAACCTCCCCATTGCTGACATCAGAAAGATGTGGATGGAGGATGATTCAGATGACTGCTCAACCATCTGACAATCACTTTGTTCAAAGCCTACAGAGCCACCTTCATAGTTAAAGTCTCTAATTTCTGTTGGTATCTTTGAGAAATCATGGCGTGATGATTGCCATTTTTTCACTCGCATTTTTTACTCTCAATTTTCTTGGCTTAAACTTGAATTATGTTTAGTTTACAGAAGAAGAATCAGGATAATTAGATCCAAGTTATCCAGAGTAACTACCTGAGTAATTATGAATCATCACGAGCCACCACCTCAGCCAGACCTAAAAGTATTTTGTGATATTTAGTCATTCATTTTTTTTTTTTTTTTCAAATTTAAAATGCGCCTTGAAAGCTTTACAGGAGCAGACGCTCTGTGTATTTTCTCTGCTTTCTTGCAGCTTCTTTCTTTCTTACTGCAACAAACTTCCTTCCTTACCTCTACTGGCCCTCCTGCTGTGCACCTCCACGTTCCTCTCCATACCTCTTGGCCTGCTCCAAAGGACCTTACAGAGTCCATGTCTTCAGTTCACGCTCACAAGATATTGAGTGGAACCCAATTAGATGAAGCGCATGACATTAACAAATGCGGTGGGTGCCCACATAAAGCACCTAGGACCACTGCAAAGACTGTAATAAACATTTCTCTATAAATATGAACATTAAGTCACTGTTCATGTGCACTGTGAAAATATGAATGTTCAGTGCTCTGTTCACAGCTTCTCTTTGATTATCATGTTCTTTCTCACACTGTTTCTCTTCCTTTATCTTTCTGTCTGACCTGCAGCAATTACCTCCTTTCCTAGCTCTTTGTTAAAGCCCTTTCTTCTCACCAGCAACACCACAATTCCCTCTTTCATTCCTTCTTGGGTGCCTCTAAAGCAGCCCCACTTCTTTTCTCACTCAGTACCTCTTGGCCCTCTCTGAAGGACCCTTTTGAGTGCGTCTCTTGGGTGTACTACTGAGTGGAGCACAATTGCACAAACTTTCCACAGACTTAGCAGATGTCACAGATCACACCACTTCTTCAGCTTTAGGAGGACAAGTTCTGTCAGAGCAGTGCCAACAAGAGGTAATTAGCTTCAGATTTCATGTTGTTCCTTTGACGGTGTGTTGTAACAGAAGCATCGGGATCGTGTGATTTTTTATTTTTTTTTAACATATTGATGAATTAGAGGACTGAGGGGAAAAAATGTAACCTGTCAAAGATGAACTGTTGTGGATTAACAGCCACTCCCACACCACACACATGCTTCCCAGACACTTATATTTCCAGCCATAAATTTTAGTATTGACAACCTCATCCATCACATCAGATGCAATTCTGAGAGTAGCTTTTTTTTTTCATCACGCCTTTTCTCATTTCAGAACTGACAGGGTGGAGGCATAGTAAGATTGTTGGTACGATTGTTATTCAGATTTGGGTATTACAGCTGATGGGACCCAACTGGAGTGAATCTGTCTAAGTCAAAGTCAACAATCTTCATCCACTAGTTGTTGAAATATTTCAGCCTCAACCAAAGTGATGAACTGACCAACCAACTGATTGACACTGCCATCCATAGACCCATACAGCTAGCATGGCTAAAAGTTGCCAAAAGAAGTCCAAAACCCAAAGTTTCTTTCAGGGTATTACTTCATAATCCAGTTTATGTAGTGTAGAGGCAAAGTTCAGCTGAAGTTCCTCCCTCTTACAAAGTTAATTTACCTCTAGCACTTTCTGCACACTTTACTTGCTGCTGACATCTTTCATTCTAATATTTCATCCAAATTTGGCTTTATTCTTCTATTTTTTTCTCCATTTTTGCACATAGTGTGGTATGAAAAGAAAGCTGTGCCTAGAGACAACACTGATCTACCCACTGTTTGGTGTGTTGTTGTCTGTATACTGACTATCCATCCACAGACTATCCATCTGTGTACATTGATGGAAATACGTTGTTGTTGATGTGCAGATTTCAAGAATTTTTTCACATTTTTCAATAATCCAAAAAAAAAAAAAAGTCCCAGTTTCTTTCAGTTCTTTTCAATTCCCCCATTTCCTCCTCATCCTTTCTTTCATACTGTAGGCTCATATACTTCATTGCCCATCTCTTCCACCACGCTCCTTTTTTTCTCTCTAAACACCTGCTCTCTATTGGTTTTTCAATTTCTCTGTCCTCCCCGTCCTTCTTTATTATGCACTGTGTAACATAACACTCTCCTGATCCCTCTTCCATTATCTTCTCTCTCTGTCTCACCATCTTACTATTTCTAGAATATAGTGGCTCTCTCAGTTAATTTATTAAACTAATAATCTGTGACATTTTCACACAATTGTCCATCCTTTTGAGAAACTAAATTAACGGAGCACTGGCTCAGCCTGTATACTCAATTCATCAAATGTTTAACATTTGCATTTTTAGCCAGGCTAGTGGTGTGGCTCTAGGAATGGCAATCTCAACTTAAAGTAGTTGGCCAACTACTTTAGTCCAAACTAAAATATGTCAACAACCATTAGATGGATTCAAGTGAAGTTTGTACAGACATTTATGGTGTCCAGTTCACCTCAAGCACCATTAGCAAGTTTACATTTTTGGCTTTTAGTGACATGTCAACTATTGGATATAAGATATCCATGTTGGCCACAGCATGAATCCTAAAGATCTCCTGACTTTTCATCTAGTGCCATCATCAGATCAAAAATACTTTGGTCTCTGACTAAATACCTGTGAAAGATGTTCTGAACTCAGATGTGTCAGCATTAAGCTCAAAGCACCACTGTGCATAAGTACAGCCTCGCTGAGCAGCTAGAATGGCTGTAGGTGATTCATTGTGTTGTTAAATGCTTGGTCATGAAAGTCTTTTCTCTGTATATCAAATTTTTTGGTATCACAGTAAGTGGTTTATGTATGTATGTTTAAAATAAACAAACTCATCTGGGAACCCTGAATGCCCCAAAACCAAAATTTGTGCCAATTCACCCAGTACATGTGGAGATATTTCATTGGATAAGTGAAACGTTGACCTGCCATATGGAAAGTTAAGAACTGTAGCCACACTGAACCATAGCTGAAAATGGCAGCGCCATTGGAAGTGACCTTTTTAATACGTGTTTTCACTTGTTCCTACCATGACGCATATTCATTTTTTAAAATAACTGCCTGTCAGCTTAGCAAATTTGTTGTCACAACTTAAACCACTTAAATGCCAAACATATAATGTACGTGGGGTTCCATGTCACACATAATTTTCAAGTTCAATTTCCATTTTCTTTCTGTGTTGTAAAATGACCCTACATATTTCCTGTTAACCCTGGTGCACACAAGGTAAAGCAGAAGCAGTTATCCTGTGTGCTGCTAATTCGCCTCATGATTAACTTGTTTACTGTAATTATTCTGACACCTCAAATTATTCGTGTAGTGATTTATTGTTGTTAAATTGCCACATGTAGCAGTTTCAATTATGCATTCAGTTTAGTTTTTATGGCTGTTTTTCTGTGCTTGTTAGCTGCCTCATACATAAACACATATATATTAGAGCTTATCTTTCATTACTTAAAGTATGCTCACTGTTTCTCTCGCAAACACATACATCTGCACTGTCAATAAACTCTCTAAACATTACATTTTAATACACTTAAATTTTTTACCTCTGTCCTCTATCGCCCCCAATTTCCTAGTGAGTTTTGATTGAGCTGTGTTCTGGACGGGAATCTCCTCCACCACTGGTATAATCGGTCCGGAACAGGGTCCAGGTGCAGCTCGGCGGGAGACCTCTCCTTCCCCCGGAAACCTGGTGATTACAGGACAATTAGAGTAAACACTAACAGCCAGGCTTTATCCCAAACACAGCCTTTATCAGTCAGCAGCCCGCTTCTCTCTGGGCAACACCAGGCATTTATCTCCATCTAGACAGACAGACAACCCCTCAGGGCAGTATCCTGCATGAAAATAGCTTCACTGTAAACACGTTCATCTTAATCTGGTATTGAGTTGTATTGTCTCATTTTGTTTAAACATTGCGGAAATTGTAAACACTGCTAATTGAGGCAAAAGCATTTCAGTTGTTGCCATGGCAAATACATTTTCCAAGAATGTCCCTAATATCAGTCACATCTGGGAAGCAATTCCCAAAATTGATGCAGGTCTCTAATATTAAATTTAATGTATGTGTAATACAGAGGGACAAACTGTGTTTAAAAAAAGGGCAAATTTATCCTCCTATTTCGCTCTTTTGAGCTACTGTAGACAAGGTAGAGATACATTTACAACAGAGAGTGACTTCTTCGTCCAGAAAAAGCTGAACTCTCATCAGTATCAATAATTCACCCTGGATTTTATAACTGGATTTTATAAATGGGAAACAAAGTGGAGAGAGCATTTAGCACTATCCAGACTGATTCTGAAAGTATCTTTTGCTACTGTAAATTGTCATATGAATACTTTAGCTTGTAATTACAACAGAAACTTGAAAGTGTTTTTCTGGAGAACTTTAGAACAAGTAGTCTGATGTTATTAAGACATGAAGTCACTTTACAGAGGATCAGTTGGAAACTAATCAAGCAACAGTACCAGACACTTGTTGGCTTTAGCTTCTCTGATCTGTAGATTTGCCACTTTTGGTTGTCATATGTGATTGTAATTTGAATATCTTTGGATTTTAGATGGACAAAACAAGTCATTTGTATCTGTCACAGTGGATTCTGGGAAATTTTGATAGGCAGTTTTCACTATTTTCTGACATTTTGTTAATTTAAAAAATCAGTCGAGAAAATACTTGGCAGATTACTTAAAGTCACCTGCAATGCTAAAACTGAGCACTACACATTGTAGTTAGTATGTGATTATACACTGTGCATTTTACATAAGTTGCAGAATGTAGGTGGCTTTTGCAAGAAATGCCTTAGTACTGAATTGAGATTCTAAGAACACCTGCAGGTCCTGCAGACAATACTACTGCCTATGATTATGTTTTGGCCTTCAGTTGGGAATGAAATGTGTAGAGATGTTTTCTTACAAAAATGCATTTCAAGGTTTTTGTGACTTATTGGCTGTTGATATGGAGAAGATGCTTGGTAGAGCAGCAAAATTAGGTCTGTTAAATATACACTGCTACAGTGCTTTATTGTTGAAGTGAGGAACAAACCCCGGCACCTGAGATGATAAATTGATCCAGTATTAATTGCTGAAATTGTCCACTTATTTCCACAGAGCCACCTTTAGACAGACTGCAGCTGATTTTAAGCTCAGTGACTGGATGTTTCCTCTGTAGTTCTCTTTTGGACGCTGATGTTTTTCTATGTTTTGTGCACAGTCTCATCACTCTGAGATGTTTTACAGAGCCATTATTTTCTCAGAGCTGTTGCTCCTTGTTTGTAAGTGATTTATGTGGACTTTCATGTCCATCCAAGTGTTGGAGGCGCTCCAACATCCAGGCCATGTAACTTTATGTGGGAAAATAAATGGAGAATGTGATTGATAAATAAATCATCAACTACTGAACACAATTAACACATTAAAATCGTATATTTGGGTTCTCTTGCTGCCATGTGAAGCCAACAACATAAACAACTAATTGGAAAATTTAACTTCAAGACTGAACATTAATAACTGTAAGTGTAATAACTTGCTAACATAGGTGTTTATTGCAGTGTTGCCCGCCTGTTTTGTTGCTAATGTAACTCTAAGGTAACTCTTGTGAATCATAATGCTGAAATCAAGGCTGTGCAAATAAAACATAAATATTATATAACCAGTTAGTATAAAAAGAATGTAATATTTACCACTGCGAGCCTGCCACAAGGCTGCAATTTTCTCACAAGGAAATGTTCTTTCACACCACAGTATTCTGGCGCTCTGCAACTACCAATCAAGTAAACTGCATAAACTGCACACCCACCTTCTCATTTCAGCCCACACCCCCGTAAACATACACACACTCCATTTTTGAGTGATCTGGAGGCCTGCAAAAATGAACAAAAGACAGATTGACCCACAGTGATTAATGCTTTGTTTGTTTTTTATTTGTATTTTGCTGCTGTTTGTTTCAGCACTCCAACAATAGAGCAAAGTACTCGTAATATAACAGTACCTGTACACATGTTTACTATTTGTATTACATTGAGATTCTTAGCAGGTTATTTCAGTGTTGTTCAGCTGTCCTGCTGCTGGCCAATCACTTCTAAAAAACCCACTGTAATTTAGGTTAATGATGGCCATTCACCCTCTAATTTTGTGTGTATATGTGTATGTGTATGTGTGTGTGTGCGTGCATATTGTACATGCCTGAATATACTGCATAGCCGTGAGGAAAGACAACTTCAAACACAAGGACAATGCACATCCATCTGTTCTCCTTCCTCCTCCTCCACAGTCTGTCATGTCTGTCCCCTCTTGCACCGCACACTGCCGTGAACTCAGGGAAACAAGCGTCCTGCAGCTGTGTATATATACTGGTCCTGTGGCAATGTTGCCTGCACACTGCTCACTGATTGTCACGCTGCTGCTTTTTCATAATATGCGATGTTGCACAGTGTGTGGCCCCACCGGCTCCTTTCATTGCAAAAAAAATCAGAGCATGAAAGTATGTAGTTTACTTCCTTTTTTTTGTATGAGAAGAATAGATCCAGTGTTACAGTAACTCGTACTGTGGTGCCCCTTGTTATGTTTGCCTGTGCTTACAAATGGATGAGATCCTTGTTGAAAAAGAGCAGTGGACAACCAAACCTCTTCATATTTTTAGCTGCTCTACTCTCAGTCATTGAAATTATACATAAAGAGATGCAGCTGTGTTGTTTGAGCCTCTTAGTTACAACAGGCCTATGTGTGTTTTGGTGCTACTGATCCAGAATTATGTTGGTAAACTGCAGAGAAATACAGAACATCCTCATGTGTTGAAGCCTGGCAGCAAGTGAGAAACTGTTGTAATTCAACACTTATGTTGTACAGGTATACATCACTGTCAGCTCACAGCCACTAGTGATGCTGGTTTTCAGAGGTGAAACAGGTCTTAAACTTTCAACCAGAGCTGTAGCTATGGAAATGCCTGAATGCTATACAGCCGTACTGTGTAATCTTAGAGCTCATTACGCAAACATTTCTGGAGGCGTCCCGTTGCAGTAATAAAGAAATCTGGATCAAGTAGCCAGACTGGACTACCTCCAGACGATGTTGTGAGCTCAGGATCAGCAATGTATCAGTCGTCTGTTATCAGTGTGGCAACATAACGCTGCCTACATGTGCTCTTTGACGTTTTGAACAGAACCCATCTGGTACCAGTCCCATCTGTTAGTGTGAGCTCACCCCTAAGGAAAATTACAGGTTATTACAACTTGGGTTTGTTTCTTGTAGCTCTGGTCGTCAGTTCCAGCAGTTATAATTCATGTTGTGCTCTCAAAAGCATCACTGACAGTACAGTATGTCCAGTGGGGCAACAAGCACGAGTGGTCTGAATGCACAGGAGCATTCTGGGTGAACAGATTCAGTGTAGACACAGATGGAGGTGTGCTGCTGATGTGCTGCTTATGCTACATGTTCAATACAGGCGAGGAATAAGAATAAATGGAGGAGGAAAGAATCCACAATCCAAGGCTGCTGGTGTCAGGATTCACACTAAATAATAAGCATTGCTGTTGTGAAGCGTGTCACACGGCAGCAGCACACTGTGCACTTTTATCCACCCTTTCCCGTGGCTTCATGCTCATTACTCCACCATGCCTTGACCTCTCCCCTCCCTGACCCCCACCCCCGCTGTAAGAACGACCTCCTGACCTCAGTCTGCTCTCTGGTGTTAATCCAGACACACGCTGTCCTCCTCAATTTCCCCGAACATACCTACTTTACTTGCTCCTGATCTTGCTGCTGTCTCGCATAAAATCTCTCCAGAGACAATAACACTGTATATAGACCTCTGTTGTCTCAGCACTCGGTCTTTTTTCTTCACTGCTTGTTTGTAATATCGATGATTTTACAACTGAATCCTGTTCTTTCACTAGGAGCCTCTGGACAGCAGCTTGAGCTAAATGTTTGCCGTGTAAATTTAAAATGTACCAAAGGTCTCAGTGATTCCTTTGAATACCTCATTTTCTTTTGGGTATCCACTCCGTTGATCACATTTGCATTTGGTACAAACAAAACAACATAATGTGAATTACTATTTCTTTTGATCACAGTCAACTGGCCAGGCACAAAAAACAACTAGGATGTTTTGAAATTGACAGAAACATTAAAGTGCAATCAAAGCCATGATCTAAAACCTTGTGTTTAATGTCAGCCATTCATGTGCTGATTTTAAATTGCTAACAGCACCACGCTGTGCCAAGTGTCTATAATCATAGTGACAATATACAATATTCTGGCCCGTAGGCGAGAGCTCCCTCTCCAATTATGTTTCTCTTGGCCTGAGATTGAATCTATTACTGTGTAATTGCCTCTATATCTCCAACTATCACCCGGAGCAGTTCCACGGATTATTCACACATATGGCGAGTAAACGTTTGGTGGAAATCAATGCTATTTTTAGCTTTCTGTTGATGTTGAAGGAGCGGTGTCCTGATACCACCCGCAATTTTGGAACAAAGTTATTGGAGGGCTATCTTATCCCAAAATAATTAGTCATGGTGACTGGGGCAGTTTCTCCATTTGAGAATTTATTGGGGTGTAATGAAACAACTGATTCTGTACATGTGAGCATCACGCCAGAGTTGTGACAAATAATTTTTAACATTTCCCATAATCTGTCGGTCCCAGGCGGATGAGGTTCACTGCATCAAGACAAGTCAGATAGCAACACTCGGGCTGTCGGATGCTGAAAAGTAGACTTTAACTTTACTCTCCTGTGATAGTCCAGCTTGGTAAAGCCTCTGGATCTCAGACTCTAAGCAGGCTGAAGCAGACATTTAGAATGAAATATTTATAATTCCACTTAGTGCTCACACCTCCCTGGTCGCCACCAGGGCTGAGTGAGTTTTCCCTTCGTTTTGGTTAGTTAGTCTCCATCCTGCTGGTGGTTGGGCCTGAAGATGGAGATTTTGGCTGGTCAGTTCACACGTCTCTGTCCAGCACTTTGACAAAACAGGGGTTGTAAGTCAGTGATCTACAGCACAGCTGTCTGCTCAAAATTTCCTCTCGACCAACACTTTGATGTAACGGTCCAACTTCCAGATTTCCCTCAGCGAGTGACCCCTAATGTTTTTGGTGACCTCTTGTCCTCCCTTTATGACCATCATTAGGCCAAAATTTCCACTTTTACACAAAACATCTGCCGCTTTAAAACGATAAATTCCCATCATTGCACGCTGATAGTGACATCAGCCGTCTGCAGTGTACATGAACACCACCATATGGTGATCTTTGATTCTGATTTAAAGCTCTCACAGCTATGATCACACACCCACATCACATCTGGCTGTTTTCATTTTTAGATTTGACATCACTGCAGGAGCTGACTGCTGTTAAGTTCCCAGGTTTTGGCATATTGTCACATCATATCAAAAACACTTTAATGTTCTGTTCAGTTTAAAAGCTTGTGTTTATTGATTGCTGAAGTAGCCACTGAGTTGTCCTGTGGGAAACTTTTTGTACGATCCAGGACACTGAAGTTCTTACAGATTGCTCTAACACTGCATTCACACACCTCATTTCACCTATTTAGTGAAGAAAAAATGGTAAGAACAGAGGGAAAGTGACTTCTCGGGGCGATTTTCTACCATGTTTTCTCAGATGCCCAAACAGAAGAATGCTGAAATATTAAAGATGCACAATGGCACGCTATGTAAACAGAGCTGCTCTTTGTGAAGACTGGAAAACATCATTATGTGGATTTACAGTCTGAAAATAACCCAAATCAGCCAGCAACTCTAGGTCACAGCAGTTTTGCTAAATGATGGCTGGTCTTTCAGGAGCCTTGAGAAAGCCAGATCAGAGTCTGCTGTCACAGCTATGATGCTGCAAGTGATCATTTGGTTTTGAATATCTAAGAGGAAGCAGGACAAGCACAAACATGCGCTGCCTTGTAATAATGGTGGAATGACTGTCTGCTAACAGCCGCACAAAGAAAGAAGAAAACATGTAGTCTTTTGAAAGCATGGTGTGGGCACAAATCCTGAAAGGTGCTTTCATGCTGTCTTTTGAACTGAAATATTAAAAAAAGGAAAGAAAGAAATACATGGGAAGATGCTGGTGTGTTACATCTAACACACATTATTGGCCAATTACTCCAGAGGGGACATGTCTCAAAGGAGAACACAACAGCAGCAGTTAAGTAGACATGACTTACAAGGACCCTTGTTGCTTGTACATGAGAAATAACAGCAACATACAAGCACAGATAAACTGTGACTGTTTTTATTTTAGCCTGATGCAAATCTGAAGCACTTCTTAATATTAAGTGTTTGTGACTAAATAATCAAAGTTGAATTCAGAAGAAAATGTCTGTTGTTGTAGCACTGTAGATGGTCACATTTCTATTTGAATTAAAGAACTTTTTGACCGTGTTAGCTTAAGAATTTGAATTTAAAAAGGACATTTTTGACCTTTGAAACAGTAGCTGACATCAAGGTCCATTTAGTATCTGCTCTTTCATTCTAAACTTTTAAACAGACATGGGTAAAAAGTCTTTGAAGGGCTGAAATAAATGGAAACGGGAGCAGATGACAATCCCATGATAAAATACAAAGCTTGAGAATGGCTTTTAAATGAATAATAACAATAATAAATGAATAGATCAACAGGACTATAAACTGAACTCTAACACTGTGCCATTACAACCTGATTCAGATTTTTACATTTTTAAATCCTGACTGGCAGGTGGGAAACGTGACCTGTTCATGTTTACTCCCCATTCACACATACGGACTCAACACAGTGGCAGCCTGTCACGACTTAATCAGTAACGAGCTACTGTGGCTTGGAAATAATAGTTGGAAAAGAATTGCACTGTAAATGAACTTCCACGTTGTTGTGTGTCAGTGTAGTGGCATCGGTAGGAAATAACTGACTAATCAGAGCTGGGTATGTAAATTATGTGATTATTGTTAAACACATGCAAAAGCTTCAGGCTCCTGGGAGTTTAGAGGTTACTTTGCCACTACTTTGACTCTGTGTGATCAGTGCTTTTCACCACAGAACTAACTGGATAATAGGTTTTCAGGGACGTTTGTGTTGAGTACGTCTCATGGTCATGCATTCTTTAAAACCTGCTAAAGGCTACAGCAGATCACAAAATCAACTAGAGAATAGCTGAAAGAATTCCTTGTTATAAATTGCAAAACACGTGTTTTGAATTTTTTAAACTGCACAGCTTCGTGTGCATCATCACAACGCCTCAGTTTTTGTTCCCAAATCTCTGAGGCTAACGTTCAGTGTGGAAATGGAGCTGGCTGCTGCTGGATGCATGTGTGGGCGTTCCACTGATGTTTGTGACACTTGATTGATTTATTCATCTTCCACGGCTCTGCCTTGCCCAGCAACTATGTACACTGAAGTCTTGATGTGGCATCCTGACAGAGGTTGGGGCCTCGCTGTCACAAATCCACTGCTGCTTTTTGACAAGAACCCTGCTGCCGTTTTAACGGGGAAACCCTCAGAACTTCAGCCCAGGGATTTTCCATGTTTACAGAGAAAAGTGACGCATTTTTCAGTTATTTATAGGAAAAGAAAGTGTCATGACCTGTTCTATAAATTTATAAAAATGTCAGTCTAAGAGACACAACTACAAAATTCTTGCAAAGTAGACTTTTTAAAGAAGCAAGGATTTCATCTGAGAGCAGTGCACAGCATGAAGGAGTGCTGCTGATGTGCTTATCAGGTAACTTGATAGGCTGGCAGACCATGTCACACTAAATCTGGGCTATCACCTTTTCTCAACACACAACAGAGGAAAAAGATTCAAAGCAGGCAGCAGGGGTTACGATTTTGGCGTAATAGACCTGGTAAAGGCAGGTTCACGTACTTTGTAGTTACTTTAATCTGACTGGAGAGCCAACATGGGTGATGTTACCGACCATTATCAGGGAAATAAAAGCTTTGTTCATACAGAAATGCAATGCAGAGTGAAGTTACTGAGCCTCAAACGCAGAGGGCAGAGCAAGAGAGAGAGGGAATTATTGCGACACAACTGCACTGAAAAAGTACCTGAAAATACACAGTAGGATTTTCCACAACTGTGGCATCGGTTTCCTGTTGCACTGTGACGGCTGATTCGTGTGTATTTTCATTTTTTTCACCTTGCTTTTGTCTGGAACTTCCCCCTTTGGAACTCACATTCTGTCGTTAAAATGCATGAAGTTCAACAGCTTCTCCCTCAGTGTTGTGTGTCTGTGCATGGACCTTCAGATGGCATCAGGTAGACTCTGCAATTGACAGCCAGAGGTGGATTTTATTTATTTATTTTTTTTTCATTTTAAAGTTCAGCACCCATCAGTTTAGATCATTTCAAACTGCTCACTGAGCATTCATGTGTGGTATTATAACAGATGATAGTGAATGACAGTGAATCCAGTTCTTCATTTACTGAACTTATTGTAGTTGTGGGCACTCATGGTTTTCCTATATAATGCTGGATTATTTTATTTTATATGTTGACCTCTTAACCTGTTCTCTTGTCTGACTGTTCATGCCAGTTGCCTTTTGCAATGTTAACATAATCGACAAAGCAAAAATCAGTGTTATAGTTGTAATAATCTGTAGTTTTCCTTTAAAGGAGTACTCTGGCACTTCGATAAGTTTTGGGCACTCAAGAGACAACTTAAAAACAGAAACTTGATGGAGCAGAGAAAGAGGCAGAGAAATACTTTTATTGTCAGTCCCCATGGGTAAAGCTTCCTCTTAGAAATTTGTAGTTTCCAAGCCTGAGCTGAGATAACTCTGATGGCAACACTTGGTTATTTTCTCTGACTTAAAAAAGCTCTTCCAGAGCCACAGATGACATTTTACAATGAGTCATACACTGATCCTGATGTGTAAAATCCATGAAATACTTCATTATTCTCTATCACACGTCTACTTTTACATGAAAAGCTTTGTTATTCAGGGCGTTGAGTTACGATGAAGTTTTGATTTCGGAGTGTCGATCGTGCTGATTGCTGGCCTGGTTGCTGCTGTGATGAAGTAGCTACATGCCCAATTCAATAACAGTGTTTTTCTAGAACAATAGCTTTACTCAAAGGTCCTTGTTTACTGTTATAAATGTATGAATTTGCCTCAGCAGCGTTGTGAAGCTGAGGCGACCCATAGCTGTTTGTGCCTAATGAGGTGTCTAATGTATCTGAGAACAGTCAGGCTTTGTACTTTGCCAGCTCGATGTTTTCATGAATCTTTGTCTCCGACACAGGAAATATTGGAAGATGTTGCAAGTAACCACATGTTGAGCCTCAGAAGATGTTAGATTACACGTCAAAGCTGGAATCACAGATTAGAAGTGACTGAAAACCGAGATCAAAACATTTTCTGACAAATTGTAATGTCAGCTTCATTGCAGAATTGGGCCCAAAATTTAATATAGAGATTAATTACAGAAGAAAACATAAGCCGTTTGCCTAAACGTAGCAACCACAATAATCCTGTGAAGGCACAGTAACATTGTCTTTTGAAAGCCTGTCACTATATATATCACAAAAAGTGAAGAGTGGTTAATATGAACTTCCTCTTTTATAATATATGACCATTTTCTATTATTCTCCTGGCACAGTAGGTAGTAATACCCCCAGCAGTATATTCTCAAAGACTCTAGCTATTACTTTGCTCTACAATTTATACAAGGAAGCTCAAAGGAAGGAAATATATGGATGAACAGTGTCTCAGCCCACAGTAAAAGCTCTTTAGCTGCATTCGTCTGGGCTTCACTGCAGGGATCTGCAGGCTGGTCAGAGCTTACCTGTCCTTTGAAATACTGCACTTTACTGTCTGGTCTTATGGAATTTTGTTTTTGAATTCAACCACACCTTGTCAGTAAAAAAAATATCTGATATACAGTGTCAGTCAGGCAGAGTGCAGTAGCCTCAAACAGCCATGCTAGTGTGGCAATGTTGGTCTGCTACTTTGATTCAAGCTGAAGTATCTCAACAACTATTGGATAGATTGCCATGAAAATTTGGGACAGGTATCCATTGTCTCCGGAGGATAAAGCCGAGTGAATTAGGTGACCACATGACTTTTCCTCCATCTCCAGAGTGAGGTTATCATCCATGGTTCAGAGTGAAATATCTTGAAATATCACATATTCAAGGTCCCCAGAGGTTGATTTCTAATGACTCTGATGATCCTCTGACTTTTCACCCCAGCTCCTTCATCTTTAAAAACTTTCAATTTCAATTTGAAGGAAAATAGACTTGAGGTGTAAAAAATGTGCTTTGGGTTGCATTAACAGCACTAGCATGAATAAAACACGAGCCCTCTGAGACGTGTGAGACAGACGACTGGAAAACGTGGCTTCCTGTGTAGACACGCTGTTAGTCTTGTTCTATAGTGTTTATACTGAGGTTGCTGAGCCTTCAAAGGGAAATTTCTCTGTTTACTTTCAGTAGGACTCACATATCAGCATTTGACATTTTTTATGGAAAACAAATTTATACCATGATAAGGGATTTTTCTCTATATAACCCACCCTATAGCGCACTCATAATGTCAGCGCAGTTTTTTATTTTGTATTTATTAATTGATTGGCTACATATTTTTTGCCTTCGTCAGGATGGTTACATACTCCCATCTTTGATGTCTATCGCTGATCCACCTCTCTAGAATATGTGTGTATTTTCCTTCTGTTCTTCATTGTTACCAGTTTGAACCAGGCAGGACGAGAGCAAGTTGAAAAATCTTAATGGATTATTGATTAAACACTTTATGTTTGATGACAGAAAGTTCTATAAAAACAAAATTCTTTCTGGCTGCTCTCATTGCAGCTTCCAGTCCTCGTGTTTTAAGCATTTACCAGCAAAAAACAAATGAAACAACAACAAAAAACAAACAAAATGCAAAAGCACAAAAATCCTGCCCTCTCCCAAAACTGCTGGGTGGCTAATACTACAATACTTGTGTAACGCTACGTAGCTCCCAGCTGTGAGTGTGTGTGTGAATGTGTGTTTCTCCCCCAGGCCATAATGCAGTAAATTAGACTGTGTTTTTAGTCAACTTGCCGTGCTAAATAACAGTTAAATGTACTGTAAGTCAGCGTTTTTCAGACCCAGCAGCAGCAGGGATTTTTGCTGAGAGCTCACCGCTCTGGTTGGCTGTCAGAGACAGGCTGTTTCCTAGATTAGCTTTGATGTAAACCACTATTAGGCTGACTACAAGTGGGCCCTGAAGGTAGGAATGCTTTTCTTTTCAGGGCACTACAACCACACGTTTTTGTTTATTTGTTCAATAAAGTCTCAATAAATAAACAACTAATTATTTCTTCAGATCAAAATGAGAAACATCGTTATGTACAACTGAATATCATTTGGAAACAGAGGCAGTGACGCTGCTCAACAAGGTGTCACATTATACAACAATACAATACAAATGTCCTGAGAACCGTCAGTGTGAATTACACTGGGCTGGGACAGATATAACGCTTCTGCTGTCAATTTTCCCACTAAAATTGGGCTCATTACAGTGAAACAGCCATCAAATCCACTGAATAGTTAATATCCTTTTCATTGTGAAGTTGTACAAATCCCTTTATGTTCCACAGGCATGTCGAATGTGGCTTTAACAGGAGTAATGAAAGCAAAGCCCCCCCCCCCTCCCCCTTGCAAAATGCAATTATAATGTGTGAATTATGAACAGTTAAACCCCTGTAATGATTCTCGAGCCAGTGGGACAATTCTTACATTTCATTTATAGATACCATCATTACAGATACATCTTGATGCTCCATTTTCAAAGTGAGGTGTTCATCAAGAGTTTTTTTTTTTTTTTTATTAATCCAGGGGGAGTGAGCCTGTGACTGTGGATGCCTCACAGGAGGAAATAAAAGGTGCAGCGATAAGCCTCTGTATGTTTGAGGTTCATGGAAGTTCAGTCAGAGTTCATTTTCCTTTACAGAAAAGATCCTGAAGGAAAAATGTGTCCTCAGGGATCATAGTAACAAGAACGACTCCCCAAGTGCATTTAGAAACTTATGTCAACAGCGCCGCAAATCTTGTCTCTGAAGACAGTTCGTTATGACTCTGGCTGTGTGTTTGAGGTAGCTGTCCTGCTGAAGAATGAATTTAAGACCGATCAGATGCCTCTGTACTGGAACTGTGTGATGGAAAATAATCTAAAGTGCTTAAAACTTTTGCACAGTGCTGTAGTTTATAGCTTAAATACCACAAATGTGCATTAATCCACAGCTAGAAAATAGTGCCCAGTACTGTACGCTATTTACACCTGTAATCCAGATGTTCTAGATGTTAAAGATTTATGTCTTCAGTAGAATCAAATGAGTAAGTATTGAGAGACACACCAATACTTTGCTGGTTTTGGTCTCGGCCTGGGATTTTCTGACCGTGACAAATACCTTATCCTGCTTTTAATCACCTTTGATCACCATTTTGCTTTAAAGTAAGGTTTCCTCTTTCAAGTTGACAATTTTTTATCTGTCTTTTATCTGTGGTTTACATCAGTCACTGGCAACTTTTTAAAAATACAGAAGCTCAGATTTAATCAATCAATGAAAAATCACATTTAAATATTTTTAATATTATTACAGAGGTGATTTAGTTTTTTAGTTTCTTGCAACTACAGATACTCACCAGATTCATTAACTTACTAGATTCTGGGACAACAATGTTTTGCCTCTTTTTCCTCAGCGTCAAGTATTTTCAGAAACACAAAATTTTTTAGACGGTATTAAAGCTCTTCTACTTCACAGTGGGTCTTTACTAAAAACTGACCCAAATTAATTTTGAAAAAAGCAACCTGGTCTGAAATGGTAGTCACCCCCAATCCAAATACACCTGTGGAATATCAGACCTGATACAAAATGGAGTCAACCCAAACAGAGAGGGAGAGAGAGAGCACCAACAGCGCCAGCAGCATCATGCTCCACCAATTAACAAGCAGCTGCAGTGGAATAGAGAGATCCTAATAATCAATGTACCGTACACTCTCCGTCTCACCTCAGAAAGCATATTTGATCCCTGTGATGACTATGATCTACCACATGATCTGAGCTGATACCAACTCTGCTTGAATCCATCTGGGTATTAGACATATTGACACACAGACCTGAGACCTGTAGCCATAAAACAAAACCCTGAGGTCCCAGGTTTGGTCTCAGTTTCTAGGAAGTCTTATTTAAAATCCTCTAATTTGAACTTTCTAATACACTGTTATACCCTCAAGTTTTCATGTTTCTCCTGCAGCATTTTGAGTTGCATAATTGCTCTTGAAATATATTTGATTTAGCTCAACTCTATTTAAGAGTTCCTAAAAGCCATTTCACTGTATAAAGCACAGGGAACTATAAATGGTTGCTTGCGTTTGCCAGTAGTGAGGGACCATTAAGTGCTCATTGACTCTGTTTGGATGTCAGAGCCCCCAGTGAATGGCGAGAATTTAAAGAGTACAGTTGCAATCTGAAGATCCCCTACAGGCTCTGCAAAGCCTTTTGACCTTGTGGAGCAGAGGATTGAGGCAGACGTCTCAGTGAATGTGTTTATTACTTTTTTTCCCTGAACACTCACTCCTGCCTGGCACACAGAGATTTATTTGTGTGTAAAGGGCCTCTTCTTTTGACTCACCTCTGCGCATGCTGTCATCTTTCTTTGTGCTTTTTTGCCCCACTGATCAAACTTCAAACCATAAATAAACACCAGCAACTTGTCAAAGGCAAACACTTGTAAATAATAATGAGAATGCATGAAGTTTAGCTCTGGTTTCATTATCATTGTTTGCCTTAGAGACGCGAAAAGAAGCTCAACCGCGGTATCTGGGGGGATGAAAGTGAAAAGGGGGCCATGATGTTCTCCGGTC